>JAUIMM010000210.1:105000-1305000 GCA_031769625.1 Taudactylus pleione | reverse complement strand
CATCTGATTCGGCCTTTTAAAAGGCCGATACAGCGCTCCACCACTTGTCTGCTGGCTGTAAGTGTGGAATTATACTCACTTTGTGGCCCTGGTGTGGGAGCCAAATAAGGAGTGAGCAGCCAGGGCGTGCAAGGGTAGCCACTGTCTCATGTGAAAAAGAATAGACAACATCAGGATCACTCTGTATGAAGCTTAACATTGTTATGTACTAAAGGTCTCCACTTACCCAGAAGCCACGCATCACCAGCTTGTAGGTTGGTTAATTTGTGCCATATCCCTGATTGCCGGATGACGAAGGAGTCATGTGCACTTCCTGGTAATTTTGCATTCAGGGACAGGATCTGGAGGGAGGCATCACATACCACCATTACATTGAGGGAGTGATAGTGTTTCCAGTTTCTAAATATTGGCTCCAGCCGTGCTGGAGGCTGAAGTGGTATGTGAGTACCATCCACAACCCCTATGATGTGTGGGAAGCCAGCTATTTGGTAAAAATTGGCCTTGGCCACACTAAGGGCACCCATATCCAAAGGCATTTGAATAAAATGATGGAGGTGCTTGAAAAGTGCCTCCATCACTGCCCTCAGGATCCTGGAAAAGGAGGATTGTGAGATGCCCGCCACTATTCCCACCGTTGTTTGAAACGATCCCGAGGCACAGAAATGTAACACCGCCATAAATTGCGTAAGTGGTGGTATTGCTGTAGGACTGTCAATTTGCCGCTCAAGATCACTCTCTATTAATGAGAGAGTGTCTATGATGATTTTTGGAGGAAGACGGTAGCATCTTAAAACCTCATCATTGGGCATTCCAAAAAGGGTGACACGTGTTTTCGAAATATCTGGGGCCTTGCACGCCTACGATGCCTACGCCTGGGACGAGATTGAGGTTGGTCGGCTTCCAGGAGCATGGCCAGAACAATCCGACCCAGATCAACCTGAAATGGCAAGATTTGAATGTCAGGCTTTTTGCCCCCCCAAAAAAATAAAAAAAACACTTAGCTTGAAGATACCATCCATTGATGCTTACATGCCGGGATATTGTCATGATATGTGCAAACTGGAAATAATCACAACATAAATATACATCATTTTATGCTGGCCATTTCTGAATCCAAATTTTAAGCAAGACCAAACATAAAAGGGGAGAAACACACATTTGGGCAAATAGCAAAACGACATTGCGCACACTACGCCAAATTGAGACCAAATGTAAGCAACAAATGCTCCAGAGAAAACACAAACAATTTTACAGGATGAATAAGCATTTCACAAAGCGCTAATTAGTTCGCCCAGAAAAGTCACAATTGAAAGTAATAAAAAGGCGCTAATTAGTTCGCAAAGACAAGTCACAATTGAAAGTAATAAAAAGGCGCTAATTAGTTCGCAAAGACAAGTCACAATTGAAAGTAATAAAAAGGCGCTAATTAGTTCGCAAAGACAAGTTAAAAAAACGCAGCTAAAATAAACAAAAAATAAACACAGATTTCGGTTTTGGAAAAACAAAGGTTACATGTGTAAGGCCAACCAAAGTTGCGTAAAGACAAACAAGAACATTTCCAAAACAATTTAACAAATGAACTTACCAAGAGATAATATATAAGAATCCGGAACAAAAGGTCTTTGGGGCAGAGCCAAAATAAAACCTAAGAGAGATGAAATGACGGAAACCAAAAATTTGAAAATTCTTAAACAGAAGGAGACACAAATTGACCCAAAGTTAGACTTCCCAAAACTTACCAAAACTGTAAACGACCAAAAAAATTACAAGCGAAAAAAAAAGAACGCAAATCAAAAAACGAATATATCCAAAAAAACAACTTCCAAAAATGCAAACTACTACACCAGCCAACAATCAACTCCAACCAACGTAACCTCCAACATTCAAAAAACGCCACCTCGAATCGAGACGCCCCAAGCCATAAAGAGTGTTTCGTTTCCCGCACAAATTAAGGAGGGTTCATAGGAACGCACAATCAATGATGCGGCCGCAAAATAATGACGCATGTATAAATACGTCACGAGACACAAAAAACATTCTGGTGTATTTCTTGTGTGGAGCTCAGACATGGCTACAGACCAGGGAAACAATGGACAACAGTCTGGCGGTAAGTATTTCAGGCATTTTGACTCAATGATTAATTAGAAACATAATATTGTGCAAGTTGTGAAGTTGTGAATTCTCCAAATTTACCCAAATAGGTGAGGAGGATGACATGGAAGAGGCTGCTGGGCCCAGTATTCCGGGCAAAGCTGCCAAAAAGAAAAGGCAGCCACAATTCACAAGAAAGGAGATGGAGGTTTTGATTCAGAAGTGTGTGGACATCCTGCCACAGGCAGACAGGAATATGAGTTCAAGCCAGAAGTGGAGAATGTGGGAAGAGGTAGCCGTTGAGGTCAATAGGGTGTGTGATTATGTCCGTCTAGCCCGGGATGTCAAACGGCGGTAAGTAAACACTTGACCACCCTAAAACCAAAAACAAAATAAATAAAAAAATAATGCTTCCTTTTTCACCCACAGATGGCAAGACTTCAAATATCACCTGAAACAAAAAATGGCGGACAGGGCTAGGCATGCAAGGGGGACAGGTGGAGGTCCCACCCCTGTGTCATTGGAGTTGAGTGATTTAGAAGAGCTGGCACAGGGGTGTGTGCAGGCTGTGGAGGTGTTTGGCGTGTCCAACATGGATACGGACATGCCAGACTTTGCGGCTCCTCATGTTGTCCCAGGTAAATATTGTGATGTCACCAACTCTGAAATGTTAGTGGGCCAATATGTAGATTCTAATGTGAGTCTTTTATCATTTTTCCAACAGAGACACAGGCGGATGAGTCTGCTACAGAGGGGAGCCTTGGCCGCAGAATTTCGCCAGGCTCTGCAGGGGATGAACCAGTACATCCAGCTGAGGACCCTGCAGAAGCCAGTCCTGGGCAATCCCCCTCACAGGCAGTGTCCCTCCTCACAGGACTCAATTTTAAATCGGATTTCCATACGGAGATTCTGCAGAGGATGGACGCCAGTCTGGTACGGGTGGCTGAGGCCCTGGAGCAAAATGCTGCAGCCAACGTGACCATTGGTCAGGCCCTGGCAGAAAATACCAGGGCCAACATCCGCATCGCCAATGCCCTGGAGCAGCTCGTTCGCCAGCACATGGTGGAGCCGACCTCCCTTCCTGCCGGAACATCAGGATCCTCCACCTCTGGCACAACATCAGCCAAGCCTCCAAATGTGCCTAGCCCTGTGCCTAGTCCAGAGGCCACAACATCTGCCTCTGGACAGGCCAGCCCGATGACATCCCGGACCCGGTCTGGCGCCCTCCCTCCCCCAGCCAAACGGACGAAAAAACGGTGACAGCATTGGCTACTTTTCCCACACTCCTTCTGTGCTTGCCTCATATTCCTTTCTGGCCAAAACTTCCCTCTCCTTTCTTGTGAATTGTTTTTAATTTTTGCATTTACGTTTAGCAACAATTTATTGTTTGCACAATTAATAAATATTGTGGAATGAACACTGCCAAAAATATTTTGGTTAAATATGTGCAATAATTTTTTTGGGAATACCAATAAATTTACATCAAATGTACGACTTTGTATTCTGACATTATTGTAAAAATGGGTTACATTTAATCCGGGCCCACAAGCCAACAACGTTCAAACGAAAAAATTACACATTGGAAAAAAAGGGCTCGTTAAGGAACGTTTAAAACATTACCTAAGGTGGAAAAATCACCTTGCAAACACAAAATGAGGCACCAAACCTAAACATGATGACATTATTGTTACAATAGTCCAAAAAGAACACATTGCGGCCAAAATACACCCCCACAAATGTACGCTAATTGATTGTGTAATCCAGACATTAGCAGCTATGATTTCCACCTGCGTTCGGTTTTGTGCTATCCAAAAAAACTGCTTTCAAAACACATACCAAGCCGGTTTTCAATCCAACACTAATTGCTTTTCTGACAAGCCATAATCGATGCAACATCGTGGAGTGCCGGGACAGAGGAGAAGGCCATCGCCACTGTGGTCGAGTTATCCAGCCCCTAAGCTGTGCGAGCATTTTGAAGGGAAAGAAGATCATCCAGTGACGTATGAGTTGGTACGAACACTTTTGACGTTCGCATTTGTTAATGTATGTACGCCCAAAAAACGCCTCGCCATGCCTGCGTTTTTCAAAACCCCCCCACGTCAACACCCAAAAACGCCTTGTTCTGTCAATCACATTTGACATGTCACTTCCTGTACGCTATTTGACGAACGAGACAAAATAAGCTCGCAATCTGCCGTACGCACATGCGCAGTGTAACACAGACGCATGCGCGGTTAGTCAACATCGGAACGCAGCGAGCGTACTGCTGTTAACGAGCGGCTCTGAATCAGGGCCCAAGTCACTTCCAGCCATCAAGGCTGCTACCGGCCCAAAGTCTGCATCTCATCTTAAGGCCCACAGGCCACAGCCAGTAAAGTTACTTCCAGCCCTCAAGGCTGCTACCAGCCCAAAGGCCACATATCATCTTACGGCTCACAGGCCACAGCTAGTCAAGTTACTTCCAGCCCCCAAGGCTGCTACCGGCCCACGGGCCGCATCTCATCTTACTGGCTCACAGGCCACAGCAAGCCAAGTTATTTCCAGCTTTCAAGGCTGCTACATGGTAAAAGGTCGCACCACATCTTACAGGTCCACAGGCCTCAGCCACTTAAGTCATCTCAGCTCTTAAAGTTGCTACACATCCACATCTTGCCAAGATCCTACCAGCTCTCAAGGTTGTTGCGGGACAATAGCCTACTGAGTCATATCTGAGGCTTAACACATTCTTCATTGATGGAACATTAACAGCAGCATGTTACAAGAGGTTGTTAGATGAAGAGATTTTTTCCTCATTGTTATTAGAGGATGGGTCATATCCTAATTTCTTCCAGCAAGATGGTGCCCCACCTAATTATAAACTCATTGTCAGGGAATATCTTGATGTGCAGTTTCCCCAAAGGTGGATTGGCCATAGAGGTCCAGTGCAGTGGCCCACAAGTTGCCCAGATTTATATCTAACTTTTTGAGGGGTTACCTGAAGGAACGTGTTTATGCTACGAAGATACAAGATCATTTTCATCTGCAACAACAAATTGTTGATGCTTGTTCTCAGATTAAGCCAGACATATTGATCGAGGTTCATCAGGAATGGGAAAAGAAAATAGCCTTAACACTGCAATATGTTGGACAGAACTTTGAACATATCCTGTAAACTTTATGTTAAAACTCAAGAATGAATAAAGTTATATTAAAACGAAGAACACCATTGTTTTTCTTAAGAAATTCTGCATCTGTTTAACATGTCATATGACTGCCTTCCTATATAAAAAATTACAGTTGCATCCAAGATGGCTGACTTTAAGATGACCACCATACTGGTGACATACCCAAAAAGTTTTCCCCCACTCCCAAATCATATGTGTAGACAATGGATTAATATGTCCTTACTCACTTGCTTTTTATAAGAGTGTTTCCAAATTTATGGGCTACCATGTATATTCCCTAACACAAGCACACCTTCACACACTAAGGTTATGTTTTGCATAAGCAAATTGACCTTTCAGCATAAATTTTGGATTGGTGAGAAAAACTGGAGCAACTGGAGGAAACCAAAGAAAACACAGTGAGAACATGCAAGGTCCACACAGATAGGGCCATGGTCATGACTGTGAGGTAGCAAATGCATCAAACCCTATGCAGCATAAAATTTAAGAGTGCTTTCTGTCAAGGAATTGTGGTCTTATATATCATAAACCCACAGCCCCTGTTCATGCTATCAAATTCTCCTCATCCACCTTTTTATGTGTAAATGGAACCAGATCCTTTATGTCCCTTACTATGTGCTCAAGTCATGAAATATCTTGTGTCCAAAATTAAAATTGGAAACAACCCAAACATTGTGCAAATCAGAGCTGGCCCACAGGAGCACAAGATTGTATGCTGATGATGTCTCATTGCCAACTTACACATCACTCATCTCAAATCTCCTAGAGAGCTGCAAGAAATTATGAGATTTTCATTTGTAAGATCAACAAAGACAAAACAGAGGTTCATACTGCAACATACAATGATGCGCAAACTCCTAAAACAAAGTTAAGGTACGATAGCAAACACAGAAGATCAAGAATAGATTTGAGGCCTCAGGGAAAGTAAAATCTAAGTGAATAGTAGAAAACACAATGTAATAAAAAACACAATAACAGATAAAAGTACTAGCAATGCTGAATAATATACCAATCAATGTAAAACAATAAAAACATCTGTATAAGCAGAATTTCAATGTAAAACATCCTAGGCACCAAATGACAGTGAGAAAGAGAATAACATCAGCTGAGTTTTCCCAGGAAAATTGGAAAAGTTGATCCATAATCAATGTGGTATACACATTCATATGAGACTGGGATTGAAACCATCTTGTAAGGTATAGCCCAAATGGGCTGTATCTATAGATTGGTATTGAGCTAGCATTGTAAAGTTGCAGTTTTTCAGACAGATAGGTTTAAGTGCACACGGCGAGCCTGATTCTGAGGTGCACGTTATGTAGATGCCGCACACAAGCAGACAATATTTTCAGTCTGCGCATGTGTCTGAGTACGTGGTGGGCAATAGCATAAAGGTGCAGCTGCGTTATGCAGTCATGGCTGTATTACTGTGCACCTTTGTAACAGCCCCACAGTGTAGATCTGAAGACGTGTATCACACCCTTAGTTCTTGGTATACTTATATAATTGGAATAAGATTAGACCTCTGCATGGGTCAATCCATTGTTGAAAGTACAGTAAGTTTACTGGCTTTAAGTGAATAGAAGTTTGATTAGCATCCTCACTGGTGCAGGCAGTGCTTCTCCTCCATTGGATCCTTAGCTGTGAATTTAGAAGAACACATCTGCGGAATGATTTTGGTTGTCCTTTTGCAGTCCGCTGAGTTCCACACTTATGTTTTGAGAAGCAAAATGCAGGAATATTCATTGACTTGAGAATACTCACAGATTTATTCAGACAATTTTCTGAGCACAAGTTAGAGATGGCGCAAAAAGTTTAACTATGAATTGGCAGAATGGCAGCGGTTAAAAGTCTTGTCAGAATGTCTCCACCTTTTTCAAAAACTAGCATTTTAATACCTTCTAAAACATTTAAAAACCTACAGCTATCCCCCCCAATTTCATTTGGTTAGGCAGACATAGTAGAATTCAACATTGTTTGCTCAACCAACACTCCAGTGAGGGTAGTCTGGCAGTTCCCTGGTTTAACAAAGTGTTGGATGAGGTGCACTCTGGTGCTGCCTCTAACCATAGAGGATCAGACAGGCTGGTCTGGCAGTCTCTAGGTCCAGCTGGAGCGCAGCCAGCAAACCAGATGTCTGACATGAGTTACTGTGCATGAGTGGCGTTTCCACTGTCTTTCTCCCTGGCATCCATACCGAGTAGATGGAGCCATTGGACTTTTCTGTAGTTACTAACGGTATCAACATCCCAGGCTGCCATTAGTACACTATACTACTGTTACTACCATTATAGTATTAGGAGGAATTAATGCTACCAACTACTGGCGTACATTAAACCCAAATACCTGGTCTACTACAATGCCCAGCAGTACCCAAAAGGGCTCCAGGCTGCTTGTACTCTTTTACAACTGTATCTGTTATATCCCTGTTTCATTTGCAACCAGCTGTTTCTACCAGGTTCAATAAACCTGGTTAAGTTACATCACGTGTGGCACCAGCACCCAATAACTTTGCAGTACATAACATCACATACGGTATACTCCAGCCAAGTGTATCACCACCCTGGTTTTCCAAGGTATCTTGAGCAAACAATTATCCACCATTGTCTGTAGCACACACTGCTATGCATTACATCACAATGCTGCTCTGCTAACATACAATAATATACGCAGAGTGTCCTGATAATACATTTTCCCTCTCAGTTCTAATGGAAATTGCTAATGGAGATGAATTACTTTAGCAGCAAGGCTGTGCAATGTCATAGGTCTCCTTTATATTTTCCAAAACCTCCCATTGTAGGTGAAGGTAGAGTAACTCAAAATGGTGAGTTTGAAGCTTTCACCAATGTGAACAGACAGTGAAGGCCAGATAAATAGTATATGTTGAGTATACTGTAGGACATTTGCTAGCTTTCCATTGCAATGTAATTCAATAAGGTAGACAAATAAGCAGCAAACCTACACAATGCTGTAAGTCTCCACTGACTGCAGGAGACCTAATTGCCGCTGTACAACTCAATGTAGGATGCACATGCTGTTTAGGGAGTATCAATCATCTACAGAAACAGATATAATGTAATTAGTGTTGTGTTAGGAGAAAATTCCAATAATAGCAAATACACTCACACATTTCATTGTAATGAATACAACTTCCTCAGGGGGAAGTAAACTAACCATATTTGATTCTGTATTTAGTTAGAACAACTTACTGCTATAAAACATACTATTGTGTTTCACTGAAGTACTAACTAACTTTATAAATTAAAACTTTTTATTCTATACATATAAAAAAACAGGATAAACACAGAAAGAATCATATTGCACTTACAAAAAACATATAAAATCTTATAATTCAAAACAACACTGATGGTCATGTAATCTTATTTAGTGCAAATTGTTTAATTACCATAGTTTCAAAGGATAACACAAACAATTACACTGGAAAACAGCATCAAGCAAGGTAGACCCAAAGTCAGTGACAAGGGAATAGAGAAAAAAAGAATTCAACCTATTGACAAAAAGCAGATGAACATCAATATATTTTGAATGAAGAGCATAGAAAAAAATATTTTTTTATTTGGAGTGCACTGGAGACCACAAAAGGATACTTTTTCTAAATTGTATACAATACTTAACCTTTATTGTAATACATTCATACAAAAATATCTTGTTTATTACCATTAAAAGCAGAAAAATTCAATAATATAGTTAAAATGTTAAAGATAATATTTTTTTTAAAAAAAGCTGTGTATTATGTGTTCACTACTATGTATTCACAAAAATTGCTACAGTAAATCTCCCAAAGAAATATTACTTCTCATGTATTTCATCTATAATTGAGAGAAAAGTAAGTCACTATCTAGTCCCTCAATTATAGATGGAGATAAGTGAAGTAATATTTTTCCAAGTGATCACAAAAGCTGAATACAGCAAAATGTTTTTAATCAAAAATAAATTAATTTGATTAAATTCTTATAATTTCTGCAGATATTCCAATGAGATGATCAAGAAAGACATTAACATATAAGGCTTATATAGCGCTAGACCAGCATTACTCTGAAATGAGCAGTCACATGACCCTGACATGACTTTGCATTGCTAACCAGCAAATCCATATATTTTATTCTAAAAAAAAACAGAGTAATCAACAGCTCAAATTAAATACATGCAAATACTGAATACTGCACTTGGGGGAGATGTATAAGTAAGTGAATAGAGTGGAAAAGTGTACAAGTGGAGAACTTGCACATAGCAACCAATCAGCTTTGAGGGTGCATTTAACAAGTACATTCTGTAAAATGATAGGTAGAAGCTGATTGGGTGCTATGAGCATTTTCACCACAGGTCCACTTCTCCACTTGTTACACAGCTTGATACATCTCCCTCATATTATCCTTACATAAAGTAAACTTGTTGAAACAAATATATATATTTTTTTAATTGTAAATGATTATAATAATGATATGTTTCAGTTAAATTTTATCATTGCACTACTGTTTATATTAAGAATTAGCAAACAAAGTAATTTGAAAGAGTTAAATATAAAGCACCAACCACTGTTATAATTTCCCACCAAAAGTGAATGCCAAACATTATAGAAAGTAACAGCAATATAAGTACATCTTCACATGAATGATATTAATGTAGATAAAAAAAAGTCAAAGATAGGAATAATATATGGAAATTCATACACATAACACTGGAAAAATTACAATAATGACAATAAATAATCAACATTAAATTATGCCATTTAGACCAACTGTAGTGCCCCATTTAGCCCATCTGTGTGCACGGAGTTCAACTGGTACATCCAGTAGAACTCCTGCATATCAAGGTTTTTAAAGCAGTCACTGTCTTGGTAAGTAATCTGTATATCTTCAAAGGGAATATAGAAGCACAGGTGGCGCTTAATTGCACACAAATTATACATTAACACTATAAAAAAAATATAATATTGCACATTTATTAAGTTCAAACAAATAATACATTTCATCAGAAGCCTCTGATACTGTTCATAAGGCCGGGAAATGCGTTAAGTTTTCTGGACACCAGCTGGAGCTTATTCTTCGATGCAAAGCATATATGATCATGCTAACCATAGTGATTGGAGACCGAAACACAGCACAAGAGTTTAGCAGCACCGAGAGATATTCAGGCTCTATATGTATGCCGGCTTCCTGGGAAAGATAAGTAACCCTCATGTAGAGGCTTTCTCTTAAATACAGACTGTTACATTGCCTGGCCAGGAATGTTTTTTTTTTTGCTGTAGTGAGAATGTTTTTTATTAACGGACGGGCAGTCACTCAAAAGCCGATTTGTTGCTATTATCATTAAGTCTGCAAGTACTGTAACTGTTAGTTTGTAGCTATTCCAATTGTGGTTTATGGCCAAAAGTAACTAAGTTACTAATCACTGAGCTGAAGTACAGCTGGACTGTGACTTAAGACTTAGATATCGATGCTAGATGCATAGTAATTGGAATCTATTAGGAACTAGGAAATTGCTGCTTATACTAACATCTACTAATAATTGCTTGGACTTTAACTAGAGTTATTATATGCTTGTGCAAAAGTTGAATGGTCTTAGAGGTTCAATAATTACTGCTGCTTTCTAACCCTTATGTACGCTGCATAAAGATACACAGATGACCGAGACCTTGAAGAAATCTCGATATTGGTGTCAATACAAATATTAACATCTTAGATGTCTTGGATTATGTATATGACAAATAATAGATTAGTGAGTACTTAAAACAGAGCTTAAAGGGAGGAAGATAGATTTTATGGGGTCAATACAATTAGGTGCAAATTGCGAGGTGCGAGTTGCTATTTTCTCTTCAAATTCGCATAGCAATTTAATTTTGCAATCCAATTAGCAACCCACACTAAATCAGTCAGACTGAATTCACATCTTTCCACTCGCTTCTCCCTGAGGGTGAGAGAGGGAAAGGAAAATCATTATTTTCTGGTTAAAATGTCGGGACACTGTGCGGAACCCCTTGGACACCCCCCACCCTAATGACTAATTAGGTATTTGGAAGTTTCCAATTAGTTTGATTAGTCCAAATTACCCCAAAATCAACTTTTTTCGTACCACAAATTTAATTACAATATTTTTTTAATTGAAAAAAAATTGTTTTTTTTTATCATTTTGTTTTATTTTTCAAGATACCCTCAAAGTACCCCAAAATCACCCTTTTACTACTTTTTTAATTAGTTTGAGATTAAATGAAAAAAGTTTGTATTTTTATCATTTTCTTGCATTTTTAAAAAAACATAGATCAGCTATTTGACACTATTTCAAAACCTACAGTACTGTATCTTCCTAATGCCTACAAAAAGCCTTCTATACAGTCCTGCTAACAAAATTATCCATTTTGGGGGGTCCAGGGTGGTCTCCCCACTTTTTCATGCACTTCTCTCAAATCTCATTTGGCAGACAATTCTCACTGCTCCATTGCGACTAGTGCGAATAGGTATTTTTAATTGGCATGGAGAATTCTCGAGAGCGCGCTTCGATGAGAAGTTTGCGAGTTTCAGGAAACAAACTCGCTACTTGCAATTCGCACCTAATTGGATTGACCCCTAAATGTCTTTGAGAATAATGTAATGTCTTTTTGCTGCTAATTGATTTAATATTTTTTCTGTTTTATTTATATTACCGCCCGATGTTTATTATTGCTGATTGTGTTTTATTATTTTATGTTATATTAAATTGACCTTAATTCCATTTGCTTCTGTTCTGTTCTTGAAGATTCAGAGATGTATGTTCATCCAACAAATGTACCTCTCTGATGGTTAGGGGTCTGCGTCTGCACAGGACCCATCCTGCGCATGTGCAGAACGGGGCCTGTGATCTTGCTCGCAGATCCCCCAAGCCGCAGCACAATTGACATGCTGTGGCATTTGGGGGGTGGAAAGGGGCATGCCTGGGCACCGTTCCTGGTAACAAGGACTGTGTTGCTCTCATTTTCCGGGAGGGATGAGGCCAGGGTCTGCGTCAGCGGATACAGATTCCTGGCCTCTTACATGACCAGCACCTGATCAGGCTGCAGAAAGCTTCAGGTCCCAGGCTTGACCAAAGTAGCAACCATCGGGACCTTCAGTCTTGTTGGTTATGATGGTGACCCCAGCCTGTGACGTCGGTCACAGTGCTGAGTTCGCAAATTCAGAAAGGTGGTGTCTGACACCTCCTTCTGCAATTGCATCTGAGATGGACGGATTTGCACAGACGCTTATGTGCGGCTCTGCAATCTGTCCATTTCTGAATCATGCCCAATGTTTGATCCTGCTAGAGGATATAGAGATTGTCAGATGTTGCTGTCAGTCTCTACACAGCCAGGTAGTAAAGGCAATCCAGCAATAAACCAGTGTCTTAATACCACATCAGTGGATCCTCAAGTTTGAATAGTAAAGTAATCAGCTGCTAGTGCCTGTGGTGTTCAATGAAAAAGTATGAATATGAGCATAATCTCACTGCTATATAAATGGTATTTGTCCGCAGTTTCTCAGTGACGTTGCTGTTTCAATGATCCACTGGGCCAGTAGTGCCATATATAGAGAGTGGCCGTGGACACTTGCAGGCTGTAGTAATAGCTTTCAGCAGTGGGAGAATGGTGAACTGTGCTCAAGAGAAATTACCACTGTAAGCTGCAGGGGCTGGAGTATAAACAGAGCCTCCAAGGTGCCAATGCTTGTCACAACTGTGCCCCACAGCTGGTATACCTAGCAAACTTGTGCAGACAGCGGGAGCTGGATCTCAGTAGTGCAGTTGCTGATCAGTCTGTATCTTTCAACATATTTCGCCGCATCCTCTGTCAAGAAGCAGAAGACAGTGTATGCCCCCGATTTTTTCATTTTCTACATTTTTGAGACAATCTGACTCTGGACTACAGTAGCTCTAAGCAGCCAACCATCGACCACCAGTTCTATCATAATGTAGATTCATTTTTACGTGATTCTTAAGGCCTCATAAGGCTTGCTCTGACAGAAATTTTTAAATATATATGGTGCTTAAAAAACAAAAAGTGAATGTTCTGCAAAGTACATCTAGGTTGCAGAAATGGTGAAGAGAGGCCTCTCTACAAGAACTGTATCAGAAATGTCAGACTCACTCATAGCACTCGTGGACATCCTTAGATTCTCCTCAGGGATTTGTGACAATTCTGAACACACGTTTGTTCTTCAGTATTAGGATTATATTTACTAAAGAGCAGGTTTGTACAAGTGGCGTTGTTGCCAATAGCAACCAAACAGATTCTAGCTATTATCTTCTAGAAGGTGCTAGATAAATGTTAAGTAGAATCTATTATGGGCAACAACTCCACTTCTAAAAACCCGCACTTTAGTAAATATACTCCTTAGTGCATTTTATTCACTGATTTCCCTGTTTTACATTTGACACCTAGACTGAGGGTCTGATTCACTATGGATTGCTATTTGTTAATGCGCACGCAATGCAGTTGCCAATATCAGTGGTGATATGCAAATGCATTGCGATCACAGTATAGCATTGCAATCAGAGCCTCACATAAGGACGCCCACTTTCCCTTGTTTCACATCTGTAATACTTAGCAATGTAGCGAAACAATCAGTAACATTGAGTAACATCGGACCCATATGCAGAGTTGCCCAAGCCGAGACCTTACTCAGTGCTATGGCTGCATATAGCCACGCAGTGGATAATTTATGCATACCCCTGCAATGGCATTGAAACATACTGGCACGCCTGCGTTTGCCTGACCACCTCCCCGTCACCACCCGCAAATGGCACTTCCTGTCAATCACTCTGCAATGGGTCTGCGTAGCCATTGCGATCACAGTTCCGATCACAGCGTCTGGTTTGCGCATGCGCACTGTGATGCATATGCAGTGCAAATTGATCGGCCGATTGCATGTGTATTAGAAACTGCGATCCTTGTTTAATCAGGTCCTGAGTGAGAAGGCGTTGCATCATCATATGAGGTTACAAAAGAGGATGTCTGACTGACAGCAGTTCTAGATCCACCACTCACAAATAAAGACCAAGGCCTGAGCCTTTCCTTGCCACTGTATGTGGTGTATTGCATGTTGCCAATTATGTTTTTCAGCAGTAAACTTTCCCTTTATTATTAGAGGTGATGTCTTTTTCTTTAACATTGTGAAATATTGCTTTGATTTCAGGTGCCCTGTCTCAAACCCTTTATGTCCTTGAGTACCGGCTTTAGTAGATGTTGAAGTACTAGTATCATCATGACTGGCAGCAGCTGCAGCACTAGTACTTACTTGCTGCTCCTGCTCTTCTATCAACTGATTGTGATCCATTTCAACCTACAGCCCTGCTAGTAATGGTGGCATGGTACCTACTGAACACTATTTATTAAGACAGTGCCACTGCCTGGCCCTTAACACACACAAGTTTTAGAAAAAAAAGTTTTCCTTTTTTTAACAAATGACAACTTCACACTGTGACTCATAGTGCTGATATTAATGGTGGCACTGCACCTACTGAACATTGATTTTTAACAAAGTGCCATTATCTGGCCCTGAACATACACTAGTTTTCGGAAAAAGAAGGTTTTTTCTTTTTTTTTAACAAATGAAAACTTCAACACTGCAACGCACAGTGCATATATTATTAATGCAGTGGCACAGTATCTACTGAACTCTATTTTTTAACACACTGCCTTACCCTGAACACACACACATTTTAGAACAAAAAAAAGTTTTCAAACAAATGACACAAAATCACAACAACACACTGCTCCTAAATTAGTATTTTTTTAAAATAAAACACACAGTGCCCTTTAAAACTAACACAATGCTCCCAATGACAATTTTTAAATTACACAGTGCCCATTTAAGAACATAATGCTCCCTAATGGTGTTTTTTAAATGACACAGTTTAATGACTTTAAGGTACAATGTGCAGTGCAAAATGAGTCAGTGCACCTAAGATTGTTAATTTTTATCTAAGACAATCACAGTTCCCCACCCACACCCTCTCCGTCAGATTTCCTGTGTGAAATGGCGCCTGAACATGAGGGAGAGTCTTTTATATGTAATCCCAAACATGCTAGATCTGATGCCAGGAAGGTGAATTTTTGCCCCATTTTGGGTCAGAGCCCGATGGCAATAACCTGGTCTGGATTAGGAATGCCTTGGAAAGCCAAAATTCGAGTGGGTTTAGTTTGAAGGTAACCCAACCCACTCATCTCTAATATGTAGTGTATTATTTAATGCCTCAAATTGTGAGAATAGCAAAAATAATAAATAATGCGATGTCAGCAAGTACAGCTCAGAAAATCAACAGCTATATAAGTGTTGCATTTAAATAGGCATACATTTTTTGCCTGAGTCTAGCTACTTTCAATGTGCATGTTTACAATGCTGATTTTATATTTATGGGGTTTTATTTTACAGTTTAGTTTGTCTACAGTAATCACCTCGCTAACTATTCTCATTAAGAAGTTGTAGTAAACATTTCATTTTAAATTTACAGAGAGAATTACCCTAGTGTTATTTCATGCTGTGATCTTTTTAAATGTGCAAATAAAAGGATTACTTACAAATGAAGTGCGTGAGAATGAAAATATAAGCAGGTTACTATGTGAAATCTGGATTTAATACATTATGTGTGTTGAGTAAAATGTCAATAATGAATAATTCAGCTGTGGTATTCCTTCAAGAACAAGACCTGACCATTGGCAAATACATTGTGGGCATAAATACATTTTAGCAACATGTTCATTGATATAGGCTTTGAATGATAAGTTTTTAACACTTTAATGTAAAAAGAAAAGTAGATAATTTTATGTTGTATTATGTAAGCATTATTATCTTATCAGACACAATTACATTAGAATGTGAATTAATATTAATATTAGTATACTATTTATGTTATGGATATTTGCAATATATTGCTTTTCCTGTTCTAGTTGGCAAGCATATGCTTACCCTAAATTATTGTAATAAAATGACAGGTACATAGACTGACTTTTTTAGGCCTAACATTACTAGCAGTATAGATTTCTATACAGTCTAAAAATGTGTCCAGAACAGTGGCCCTGATTCAGAGCCGGACACTCTGACAGAGCGCTCGCTCTGAATCAGGGCCGTCCTTATCTTTTTTAAGAGCGGCCTCCTGGCCGCTCGCATAGCTGTGGGTGACCACCCGCAGCTATAGGGAGCGGCCAAAAAGATGGTCGCGATGGTCAAGAACATCACGACCATTGGGTTTGCGACGAGACCCTTGTAGTAGGGTCTCGTTGCCGCAAGCCCTGGAGTGCTTGTGATGTCAGTGGGGCCGGCTCCAGACGGTAGGTAATAGCTAGTTCTCAAACTACAGAGTCTGTCTAGCTTGTCTCTTAAACTCCTTTAAATCTTTTGCTGTTCTCCTTAAAGTACAGTCCGCAGCGCTTATTGTTATAACTATATGCGGCAGCGATGGGATTTCTTACTCCTTGTCCCACAGTCTACACTGAGTGGAGAACTGCTCAGTCTGTCCATACATTTGGGGAGATAGCACCTGAACTAACAGTTGGCGACTGGACAGTGTCTGTCTTTATGCTTAGTATCACAGCTCCCTCCTCTGCTATCTGTGCTGCTAGTGATGAGACTCGCTGCCTTTGTGGTGTAATATGCTGGTGATTTGGTTGGCCTAAGGTATGTATTGCATTACCTCAGGAGCTTCAGTACTCACTATGCAGGCTTCACTGCTTCTTTAGCTCTCAGCTGTCCTCCGTTATGTACTGGTGGACTGAAGTAACTAGGGGCAGTTTTCTCTGGTGTCTGTAGCTGGCTCTCCAAGGGCTTCTCAGCCTGTCTCTGGTGTCAGTCACTGAGTACAGCTTTGATGGTGGGAGGAGAATCTCCCCTCAGTCTGCGCCACCTCTACTGTTGTGACACAGGGCTTTATTTTGGCCATAAGGTTAGCAACACCACTGCTCCATCCTCAGGTACCTCAGCATACTCTCTGACCAACTGCTGCTTGCTCCCAACTGTCACTTTCTTACCACCTGACACTGGTCATGTGACCTGCTCCTGAGCTGCTGCTGAAACTGCTTTGAGTTGTCTGTTTGTGTAATAACAGACATGCGATGTAATGCAATGCACGGTGTCAAGTGTAATATCTTGCATAGTGGGGTATTACATTCATCCCCGCTGAAAATATGCGTGTCTTCACGCAACAGAAAACATTTAAAGTCCAATATAGAACAGTCCGTTTGACATTTTCTGAAACAAAAGAACTATTTACATCAGGCATACACAAAAACAAAACCTTTTCTATACATTTGTTTACAGGCTAATGTCTATACTGAATAGGTATAGCGCCTTTGTATCTCCTTCCCGACTTTCTCAAAACCTGCTGCATAATTAAGGCTATCTCATGGGAACTCATTTCAGTGTATTCATGGTCTGGGAATTTGTACTCCGATGGTACAGATTCCTTTGCTTCAATATATGGTTCCTCAAGATCAATAGATTTAGACTTTTGCAGAAAAGAAACTATGCAATTTGGTTCAGGGGTCCCCAACCTCTCTGCTATGGGTGAATTAGCAACCCTTTCACTGTCTGACTTGCAATCAGTCAAGATCATACTAGAATGGGTGTCATCCATTTTGAATCTACTCTGAGATAATGGCTCTGAAGGAGGTTGTGGTCTGATCACTCCCCGCAAGTTTTGCTTTCCCAATCCACTTTGCTCCTACACATCTTGCTCAACTTTTCTCTTCAGCATTTCACCTGACATTGCGGCATTGGAATATTTTTGTCTGCATTTATATGGTCTCCTTGGATAGAATGGTTGACAGCAGCGACGCCTTCGGTAAGGCCATTGTTTATTAGCACCCTCTCTGTCTACCACACTTTCAATTTCTTCAGAGTTCTCTCTTCCTTCACTGTGTTGGTAGTTAGGTGAGAAACCTCTTCATTGTGGATAGCGCCAATAATGGTCGTAACCTGCTGCATATTTGCTGCCTTGGACTGGAACACCACCTGGGCCAGTTACGTTAGCTGCTTGTAGACCTTTCTCCCCAACAACGACATCAAACTCTACAGTCTCTCCATCTCCCAAACTGTGGAGGTACTTCCTGGGGTTGTTTTTCTTGATGGCGGAATAATGTACGAACACATCCTCCATGGTGTCCTTCCGGTTCACGAATCCATAGCTGCATTGCACATTGAACCATACGACTTCACCCCAAATTCTTCTTGCGATGGCTGATGTAACATCACCTGCTGATGGCGTGCTTGCAATTTTTATTTGGTTCTGTAATATTGGGTTCAAACTCGCAACTCTTGGTTGCCCTTCTTCCATTTGTGGACCTATTCTTTCTGTCTCTTCTGAGGGCTGGTCCTTAGGCTCTCTATGGATGCAATAGCATTGAATGTGGCCACTTTGCCAACAACTTCTGCAGATGGGCCTCACTTGTGAATCAAATTCGTCTGTTGGATGTCGGCCTGACTCACGTGGAATGTTCCATTGTGACTTGTTTCTCCCACCTTGTTCCTGGCGCCAATCTCTGTGTTTTGCTTCAGCCTGTTCTTGTCAGAGTTCTCTCAACTCTCTTCCCATCTCTGAAAGACTTTGTGCCAATTTGGTGATTTTGTGATCAAGGGCCCCGATCGGATCATGAGCATACTGCACCTGCATCTGCTGGGTAATTGCTCCCTTTGGTGTCAGGAGGTCAGGCCCAATGTATTTACTGCTCTCTTCAATGTCTCCATCTTCCATCTGTTCCGACAATTCGTTGTCATCACTCTGATTGAGTCCAAGAATTTGCAACATCGTCTCCTTGAACTCTGAAAATGAACAGCCCTGATGGTTGTGTTTCCACATCCTCAGTTGTGCTCGTAGTGCTTCTCCTCGTGCCCCTTCAATGAACAGACTAATGTCTCATCTTCTTGTTGATCCTCTTGCAGGTCTAGAGCTTGGACTGCCTGCATAGCCTCCTGTAGACCCAGAGCAAACTCCCTCAGGGACTCTTGGGGTTTTTGTTTCCTGGCATAGAAACGACCTTTAAGTACGGAGATGGTTTGTGAATTGAAGATGCCCATTAATTTTTTGAAGATTTCCTCAACCGTTTTCCGCTCTCCGTCAGAAAATGCTTTGACTTCACGTCGTGCAGGACCTTTCAACTGCCCCAATAATATCTCAACTTTCTGCGTTTCACTCAGCGGGTATAGCCGGAACATGGACTGCATTTTGTCCTAGAATTCTTTGAAGGTGCTCGTACCCAGTGTACGTGTATTCCCAGAGTACATTGGCAACCATGGGGCCCCAAAATAGTATGGCATCATGATGGGTGATGCCTGTGTCATATGTGCCACACCGCTGCTGGGCGAGACATTTACTGATGGTGAAGCGACCCGAACCAACCCGAGGTTGATGCAGGGGTTTGTGGTGCAAACATTTTCCTGTCGTATCCTGTTCGCGGACGCCAAATGTGGTACCCTAAAACTTACAGCCCACTATACTTAGTGGCTTAACAGGTTCGTTATTAGAAATTGGTTATTGTACAGTGATTTCCTCCAGAATAAACACAAATTAGGTAAGAAAATGTTATCTTTATTCTTCAGGCTCGTTCCAGCAGCTTTTTCCTTTGATGAACCAATTCACACCAAACAACTTGTACCAAGTATTATAAATATAATTTAGAATAATTGACTTAAAAAAACTCTATAAATAACCTTTTTGAATCAACTTTTCCTACATACTGTATCATAAAATAATAATTCTCGAGTGAAGATTTGGTAAACCCATATAAGCATTACAACTGTATCTTAATAATTTTTCTTTAAACTTTATACTGCAGTATAAAATAACCAGCCACCCTAAATGTCACTTTTGATTTAACTAGGTTATAACCTCGGTGGTGCACAACTCTCTCTTCTCTTTGCAGTGACTCCTGGATAACTGGCTGGCTGCGGGTTACATTAGGTGCTGGTCTTGGGCGTAATAGCTAGTTCTCAAACTACAGAGTCTGTCTAGCTTGTCTCTTTTAAATCTTTTGCTGTTCTCCTTAAAGTACAGTCCGCAGCGCTTATTGTTATAACTATATGCGGCAGTGATGGGATTTCTTACTCCTTGTCCCACAGTCTACACTGAGTGGAGAGCTGCTCAGTCTGTCCATACATTTGGGGAGATAGCATCTGAACTAACAGTTGGCGACTGGACAATGTCTGTCTTTATGCTTAGTATCACAGCTCCCTCCTCTGCTATCTGTGCTGCTAGTGATGAGACTCGCTGCCTTTGTGGTGTAATATGCTGGTGATTTGGTTGGCCTAAGGTATGTATTGCGTTACCTCAGGAGCTTCAGTACTCACTATGCAGGCTTCACTGCTTCTTTAGCTCTCAGCTGTCCTCCTTTATGTACTGGTGGACTGAAGTAACTAGGGGCAGTTTTCTCTGGTGTCTGTAGCTGGCTCTCCAAGGGCTTCTCAGCCTGTCTCTGGTGTCAGTCACTGAGTACAGCTTTGATGGTGGGAGGAGAATCTCCCCTCAGTCTGCGCCACCTCTACTTTTGTGACACAGGGCTTTATTTTGGCCATAAGGTTAGCAACACCACTGCTCCATCCTCAGGTACCTCAGCATACTCTCTGACCAACTGCTGCTTGCTCCCAACTGTCACTTTCTTACCACCTGACACTGGTCATGTGACCTGCTCCTGAGCTGCTGCTGAAACTGCTTTGAAACTGCTTTGAATTGTCTGTTTGTGTAATAACAGACATGCGATGTAATGCGATACACGGTGTCAAGTGTAATATCTTGCATAGTGGGGTATTACAAGTGGATTGCAGATTTCGAATTCTGATAGCAGTATTGGCAAAATAGTTGACATAAGTAAATTAATATACTTGTGGCATGGTACAGACTTGAGTATATACTGTACCTCTATGTAAATAGCTATGACCTCTATGAAGGTCGAGAAGATAGCAGCTTGAGAGTAGTGGATGACAAAGTGAATAGTAGTCGAAAATCAATTTATCCTCTAAGGATGAAGACAAAGTTGCCAGCCTGGCTATAATCAAATCAGAAATTATGGACAGTGCTAAAAGAATACCCAAACCTCCTTTAAAAAAAAACCAGAGGTCTCCCAAATGGGCCTTGGAGGAGGATAACTGCAGGAAAAAGGTTTTCTCCTGCACTGGAAGAGTATTTTAAAGCTATGGGGGAAGTTCAATTAGCTGCAAGGTTTACCCCACAGCTAATTGATCGCGTTGACTGATTCAATTAGTTACGGGAAACCTGTCACTAATTAGCTCAGGAGCATAGGCGAAACTGGGGGGTGGTCCGGGGGTGCACAGGACCACCCATTAGCCCAGTTCGCTAAAAAAAATAAAATTAAAAAAAGAAGGCCACCGGGGAAGCTGCTGCGCATGCTCGGCAACAGCTCTTCCCACAACAAGCAGCAAAACAGAGGAACACGGAGGTAAGTGCTGGCGGCAACTGCAGAGAGGAAGGGGGGGATTGTACCTGTGCACAGTGCTAAGAAGGGAGAGGGGGATTGTAGCTGTGCACAGTGCAGAGGGGGGAGGGGGAGATTTGAGCTGTGCACAGTGCTGAGGGGGGAGGGGCAGATTGGAGCTGTGCACAGTGCTGAGGGAGGAGGGGGGATTGGAGCTATGTAAAGTGCTGTGGGGGGATTGGAGCTGACTGCACAGGGCTAAGGGGGAGGGGGGATTGGAGCTGACTGCACAGTGGGCTAGGGGGTATGGTTGGAGCTGACTGCACAGGGCTATGGGGAATTGAAGCTGACTGCACAGGGGACTGGGGGGGGTTGGAGCTGAACTGCAAAGGGCCTGGGGGAGTTGGAGTTAATACAGGGCTGGGGTGGCACTGGCTGGGGAATGATGCTGATGCACACTGTGGCTGGGGGAATGGGGCAGAGAGACACACTCGGGTCAGGGGAATGGGGCTGAGAGATGCACTGGGGCAGACAGATGCACACTGGGGCTGAGAGAAGCACACTGGGGTCAGGGAAATGGGGCTGAGAGATGCACACTGGGGCAGAGAGACGCACACTAGAGTCAGGAAAATGGGGCAGAGAGATGCACACTGGGGCCAAGGGAATGGGTCTGAAAGATGCACTGGGGCAGAGAGATGCACACTGGGGCCAAGGGAATGGGGCTTAGAAACACACTGGGGCAGAGAGACACACACTGGGGTTGGGGGAATGGGGCTGACAGACACACACTAGGGCTGAGAGATGCACACTGGGGCAGGGGGAATGGGGCTTAGATACACCATGGGGCCAGGGGAATGGGGCTGCAAGACACACACTGGGGCCGTAGAAATGGGGCTTAGAGACACACACTGGAGCCAGAGGAATGGGGATGAGAGCAGCACTGGGGCAGAGAGATGCAAATTGGGGCTGAGAGACACACACTGGGGTCAGGGAAATGGGGCTTAGAGACACACTGGGGCAGAGAGATGCACACTGGGGCTGGGGGAATGGGGCTGAGAGACGCACACTGGGGCTGGGGGAATGGGGCTGAGAGATGCACACTGGGGCTGGGGGAATGGGGCTTAGAGACACACTGAGGCAGAGAGATGCAGACTGGGGCAGAGAGATGCACACTGGGGCTGGGGGAATGGGGCTGAGAGCCACAGGTGGGCCTGAGAATGGAGAGATGTAGGGGGTCCTAGGCATGTAGAGGCCCAGGGGGTCCTGGGGATGGAAAGAGACCAGGGGGCCTGGAGATAGACATGGAGGCCTGGAGATAAAGAGACACAGAGAGCCTGGAGAACCACAGAGGGGCCTGGGGATGGAGACATTGGGGGGTCTGGAGTAACACAGGGGAGCCTGGAGAGACACTGACATTTGTTCAGGGAAATTCACATTTTTCCTGCACAAAAGCTTGTTACTACAGTATATATTATTTGGTTATGATGATGACATGGGTTATGTTTCTATGTAAACAGGCATCTTCCAGAGAATGTGATCTCCTATATGAATAGTGAATACCGGCTGAAGACGCTGCGCAGTGAGGCTCAAATTCCTCAGAGGTTCCCCATTGCAGAGAAAGCTTGGTGCTGCACTGTAGCATTAAATGCAGCACTCGGCTCCTGGCAGTGTGAGGGAGCCGGCACTGCATAGTGCTCATCCGTACTTTTTAGACAGACACCAGACCACTGGGGTATGGGCTGCGAGGCCATTTCCCATTCTCAAGTGACCACGCCCCCTGATCACGAGGCCACACCTTCTTTTTGCGGCGTGTGGCTATGCCGCACACACAACATACCTTCTTACTCCAGGTGACACCATGGGTAAGGGCGCCACTGGTGTTTTTTCCCAATATCTGACATGGTGCTAAAACTGGGACCACCCATTACCAGATCTCTAGTTTCACCTAAGCTCAGGAGCTTGAGGAAAAATCCACGTTAAAATAGAGACTGCACATTTTAACATTCGGAAAAACCCTTTGATTCTGCACTTTATGTTCAGGGGAAAAGGCAAATGAATTGAATAGCTTTTCCCCACGCGACACAATGAATTAGCTGCGGGGAATATATATCTTGTATGTGTCCAGCTACCCCAGGTACGTAAACGGCTTCTCATCACAACAGGGAGCAATACACATGCAGCAAGCACAGAGCTCAATGGCACGCCAGCTTCCCTGTCACACTGGTACGTTATGACTGGAGCAATTACTAGCTGCTACATACATGTTGTGGCCTGTCCCCCCCAGCTTTTTCATTAGCAATGAAGAAAAGTTTGCCACACACTGTCCCAGCAGTATTAGTGTGACTAACCAGGGAGACCCCTTGGAGGAGAATGTTAAGTACAGCCGGTTTTCAATCTGAAGTGTGTGAGTAGCTTTTTAGCTCATGATTTCTATTGTATGTCAATCTACAGAAGAATTATTGTGTTTATTGTCATCAATCACTAATGAACAGTGGATGATAGACTTGAAATTCACCCTTAACAGTCTATACTAACAAGACTGTCTTACTAGCACTAACATTGGGACTAACTTTTGCTTAAAGCTGATATGGTGCAACTGATAATATTCTGATCATTACAGGAACTGTGGGCCTGATTCAGAGCCGCTCGTAAGTAGCCGCTCGTTCGCTCCGAGCGATGTTCGCACATCTGCGCATGCGTATGGGTCGTAATGCGCATGCGCCAACCAGTCAGTGCGGTCGGAAAACGTGTGAACGCAAAATTGTGAGTGCCTGCTAATTTGAGTGACAGGATGAGGCGTTTGTGGGTGGTAACAGGGGAAGGTGCTTGAAAACGGGGAGTGGTGATCCGAACGCAGGCGTGCCAAACGGTCAAAACTGGCGTTTTAAGGGTGTGGATAATTAACAAAGCAGCGTCATTGACCACGTCACTTGTTTGCCTGAACTGTTCGCGTGATTGCGGTAGGAAAATCCAACCACAAGCACTGCGAGCAGTTCAGACGCCTTTCGATGTACTCGATTAATCTAATAAATAGCGGAGATGACGTATGATGCGAGCGGCCAGGGGGCGTCTTTACAAAATAGCGAGCACATGTTTCGTTCGCTCGCTCAGACATAGAGGCGTCAACAGACCGCAAAGAGCGAGCGCTCAATTTAAATAGCCGGCACCTTTTTCTGAACAAGCGAGCGCAAATAGCGTCCAGCTCTGAATCAGGCCCAGTGCTTGTTAAGCTGGTATTTTGCTTTACTAACAAGAAACCATTGAATTTGAGCCTATTTATTTTACCAAACTGCTGGATACGGCGGCAATTATTTTAGTGACTATTTTTGTGGATGGACATATTAATGTTGTTGGTTTTGTGATACATGTTTAAGTTATACTAACCAGTTTTATTTTAACACTGTTTACTGTAAACCATGGAGTTTTTTAAATTTATGTATATTTATACTTTGATGATTTTATTATTCCATCTGTAATATTTTATGTACCATTATATTAGATATTTCACTGCAAGTGAACAGTGCTCCATTTACTAAAGGTCGATTTTAGTAAATTTTGATCGATTTAAAATTGTTGAAAATTTATCAAAATTGATCAATATCAATGTTGTGTTTTGAGGGCTACATCACACATTTACAAATACTTAAAAGAAAAAAATTGCCTGTTATTATTAGGAGTGAGCGGGTTCAGATTTCTGAAATCCAAACTCCCCCGAGCCCCCCCGATCCAAGGCCGATCCGAGTCAGGCTCGACTTTTCCCGCATTACTCGGATCTGAAATCCCGCGTTGGTGCCATTTTCTCACTCGGCTGTGGACAGTGAAGAGGGAGGGTGGGAGTAAGGGCTGGCTGGGCTGTGTAGTGTAGTGTAGTGTAGTGTTGTGCTGTGCTGTGCTGTGCTGTGCTGCTGTTGTCCATAAGGGCTGTGTCCACTACTCCAAAGTCCATAGGGGCTGGCTGTGTTGTGCTGTGCTGCTGTTGTCCATAGGGGCTGTGTCCACTCCTCCAAAGTCTATTGGGGCTGGCTGTGTTGTGCTGCTGTTGTCCATAGGGGCTGTGTCCACTCCTCCAAAGTCCATAGGGGCTGGCTGTGCTGTACTGTGCTGCTGTTGTCCATAGGGCTGTGTCCACTCCTCCAAAGTCCATAGGGGCTGGCTGTGTTGTGCTGTGCTGCTGTTCTCCATAGGGACTGTGTCCACTCCTCCAAAGTCCATAGGGGCTGGCTGGACTGTGTTGTGCAGTCAGTTGTCCATAGGGGCTGTGTCCACTCCAAAGTCCTGTGCAGTGTCCCAGTCCTAAAGGGGTGCTGTAGTGTTGTCCAGGGGGTGCTCTGTCCATCAGGGGTGCTCCTCCCAAGTGCAAAAAAAATAAATATTTTTTCTGTGTTTGTGAATTGTGTGCGGAGTAGCCGTACGTGCATCAACAAAGTAGTGCCAAGCGTGCACCTGTGTCATAAGTAAAGAGCCAGCTGGCTTGACTGTTAAAGGGTGCTGTAACCCCCAAAGTGCACTTCAAACAAAATAAAAAAATATTTTCCGTGTTTGTGAATTGTGTGTACTGTGGCTGCACATGCATCAACAAAGGAGCAGCGTCAAGCGTGCGCCTGTGTCCCATAAGTAAAGGGCCGGCTGGCTCGTCCGTTAAAGGGTGCTGTAACCATCCAAGGGCACTCCAAACAAAATAAAAATATATATTTTTTTATGTTTGTGAATTGTGTGCGCAGTAGCAGCACGTGCATCAACAAAGTAGCACCAAGCGTGCGCCTGTGTCATAGGTAAAGGGCCAGCTGGCTTGACCGTTAAAGGGTGCTGTAACCCTCAAAGTGCACTCCAAAAAAAATAAAAATATATATTTTTTTGTGTTTGTGAATTGTGTGGGAAGTAGCAGCACGTGCATCAACAAAGTAGTGCCAAGCGTGCGCCTGTGTCATAAGTAAAGGGCAGGCTGGCTTGACCGTTAAAGGGTGCTGTAACCCCCAAAGTGCACTCCAAACAAAATAAAAAAATATTTTCTGTGTTTGTGAATTGTGTGCACTGTGGCTGCACGTGCATCAACAAAGGAGCAGCGCCAAGCGTGCGCCTGTATCCCATAAGTAAAGGGCCGGCTGGCTTCTTTCTTAAAGGGTGGTGTAACCCACAAAGTGCACTAGTGTCCAACAATAATAAAAAATTATTTTCTGTGTTTGTGTGCGCCTTAGCCGCACATATCTATCAATATAACATAAATGGAGGACCAAACTTTCTCCGATAAAAATAAAATAGGGAAAGATCAAGAACCACTTCCTCCTAGTGCTGTTGCTGCTGCTGGGAGTTGTTCATCATCCCAGAGAGGAAGTAGGAACACCACTACTTTTACTAAACAATTGACCCTCCAACAGTCCCTAGCGAGGAGGATGAAGTACGACAGCAGTCATCCTGAAGCAAAACGTATAACTGAGGCCTTGACTGCTATGTTGGTGTTAGACGTGCATCCGGTATCCGCCATTAGTGCAGTGGGATTTAGACAATTGATGGAGGTAGTGTGTCCCCGGTTCCAAATCCCGTCTAGATTCCACCTGCATCCTCAAAGCAGCAGCAACAAGCGTGCGTCTGTCTGTTAAAGGGTGGTGTTACCCTCAAAGTGCGCTCCACAAACAATAAAAAAAAAAAAATGTTTCTGTCTTTGTGAATCGTGTGGGCTGTAGCTGCACCTGCAACCTCAAAGCAGCAGCGACAAGCGTGCATCTGTCTGTTAAAGGGTGGTGTAACCCTCAAAGTGCGCTCCACAAACAATAAAAAAATTCTTCTTTTTTTTCCTGTCTTTGTGAATTGTGTGGGCTGTAGCCGCACCTGCATCCTCAAAGCAGCAGCGACAAGCGTGCATCTGTCTGTTAAAGGGTGGTGTAACCCTCAAAGTGCTCCAAAAAATAAAAAACAATTTTTTTTTATGTGTTTGTGACTTGTGTGCGATGTAGCCGCACATGCATCAACACAGTAGCAGCGCCAAACGTGCGCCTGTGTCATAAGTCAAGGGCTGGTTTGGACATCTGGTCCTGAATGAAGGACGTGCCAACAATTTCTGACAAGTCTACTGTCACTGCATATGATACTGTCCTCAAAGCAGCAGCGACAAGTGTGCGTCTGTCTGTTAAAGGGTTTTGTTACCCCCAAAGTGCGCTCCAACAAAATAAAATAATCTTCTTTTTTTCTGTGTTTGTGTGTGAAATGTATGCGCAGTAGCCGCACCTGCATCCTCAAAGCAGCAGCGACAAGCGTGCGTCTGTCTGTTAAAGGGTGGTGTAACCCTCAAAGTGCGCTCCACAAACAATAAGAAAATTCTTCTTTTTTTTCTGTCTTTGTGAATTGTGTGGGCTGTTGCCGCACCTGCATCCTCAAAGCAGCAGCGACAAGCGTGCGTCTGTCTGTTAAAGGGTGGTGTAGCCCCCAAAGTGCGCTCCAACCAAAATAAAGTAATCTTTTTTTCTGTGTTTGTGTGTGAAATGTATGTGCAGTAGCCGCACCTGCATCCTCAAAGCAGCAGCGACAAGCATGCGTCTGTCTGTTAAAGGGTGGTGTAACCCTCAAATTGCACTCCTCAAAAAATAAAAAATTCTTTTTTTTCTGTCTTTGTGAATTGTGTGGGCTGTAGCCGCACCTGCATCCTCAAAGCAGCAGCGACAAGCGTGCTTCTGTCTGTTAAAGGATTACATTGGTGACAGTATCCAAGTAGGCATGTCAGACAGTCCATACATGTACTGGCAAGAAAAAGAGGCAATTTGGAGGCCCCTGTACAAACTGGCTCTATTTTACCTGAGTTGCCCCCCCTCCAGTGTGTACTCCGAAAGAGTGTTTAGTGCAGCTGGGAACCTTGTCAGCAAAAGGCGTAGGAGGTTGCTTCCAGAAAATGTGGAGAAGATAATGTTCATAAAAATTAATTATCAGCTCTTCCAGGGAGAGCAGCCTCCAGAACGTACAGAGGGACCTGTGGTGGTGGATTCCAGCGGGGACGAGTTAATAGTCTGTGAGGATGAGGATGTACACAACACTGAAGAGGGTGGGGAATCGGTGGATGAGGAGGATGAGGACGACATCTTGCCTCCATAGAGCCAGTTTGTGCAGGGACAGATTAATTGCCAGCTTGTTTTGTGGGGGCACAAGCGAACCAATCATTTCAGCCACAGTCATGTGACAGACCCTGGCGCTGAAATGATTGGTTTGTTAAAGTGTGCACGTCCTGTTTATACAACATAAGGGTGGGTGGGAGGGCGCAAGGACAATTCCATCTTGCACCTCTTTTTTTCTTTGCATTATGTACTGTTTGGGGCCTAGTTGTTCAAACTGCCATCCTTTCTACCACTGCAGTGCCACTCCTAGATGGGCCACGTGTTTGTGCTGCCCACTTGTGTCGCTTAGCATAGTCATCCAGCTACCTCGGTGCAACCTTTTGGCCTAAAAACAATATTGTGAGGTGTGAGGTGTTCAGAATAGACTCAAAATGAGTGGAAATTAAGGTTATTGAGGTTAATAATAGCATAGGAGCAGAAAAACCAACACATTCTGTGATTTTAGCTGTTTTTATTCTTTTTTTAAAAAAATACTGATCCAAAACACAAAACCCAGAACCCAAAACACGGAAGGGTGGTTTTGGCAAAACCAATCCAGATCCAAAACACGAAGAAAGAAAGGTGGCCGGTGCACACCCCTAGTTATTACATGTGTGATTTAGCCCCAGAAACACAATTAAATTAGATATTTCACTGCAAGAGAACAGCACCCCATGCTTTTTTCTTTTGATTAAAAGACTTGGGGCCTGATTCAGAGCCGGACGCTATTTGCGAACGGTCGTTCAGAATAAGGGGCCGGCTATTTAAATTGAGTGCTCGCTCTTTGCGGTCTGTTGACGCCTCTGTGTCTGAGCGAGCGAACGAAACATGCGCTCGCTATTTTGTAAAGACGCCTCCTGGCCGTTTGCATCATACGTCATCTCCGCTATTTATTAGATTAATCGAGTACATCGAAAGGCGTCTGAACTGCTCGCAGTGCTTGTGGTAGGTTTTACTTCCCGCAATCACTGCGAGCAGTTCAGGCTAAAAGACAACCAAGTGACGTGGTCGATGACGCTGCTTTGTTAATTATGCACACCCATTAAACGCCCGTTTTGACCATTTGGCATGCCTGCGTTCGGCTCTCCACTCCCGTTTTCAAGCACCTTCCCCTGTTACCACCCACAAACGCCTCATTCTGTCACTCAAATTAGCAGGCCCTCGCTGTTTTGCGAGCGCACGATTTCTGACCGCAATGACTGGTTGGCGCATTCACATTACGACCCATGCGCATGCGCAGATGTGCGAACATCACTCGGAGCTAGCGAGCGGCCGCTTACGAGCGGCTCTGAATCAGGCCCCTGGTACATAATCAACTTAATGATGCCACTCATAAAAATTCTTTAAATATGTAAAGGAGGTTAACAGGGTAGTTAAAACTGCTCTCCTGGTGAATAATATACACTTTTACATTATCAATTATCCAAAAATTTTGCTGTTTAGAGTGGATAATGTGCACGTTAAATCTGTTAAGTGCCACAATTTCATATACCATTAGTTTACATCTTTGTGGGTGATACTTAAGGGAAAATAAGACTCAGGACAGGATACTGCTGATGTTTTTTTTGGCCACGGAGATATTCATGGCGGTAAAGACGTTCTGTCGGTCCTGTTCTGTGTGTCAGAAGTTCTGTCCTAAACCAGACTATAAAGAGGAACTTTAATAGGATTGCTGTAGTTTGATCTTTCCAACACAACATCATCACCCTTTCAGAGATAGTTGTTAAGGTAAAATGTTACTGTATTCCTGAGGGGAAATGGGAGCAGTAAAATGGAAGTGCAGGAATTGCTAGAGTTGGGTAGAGTGGAAAAATCCACCAGTTAATGGAATGCCCTATTGTATTGGTTTCCAAACCTAAAGTAAAAATAAATTTTTGTAACAACTTCCACAAATCAAATAAGTTAACACAGTTTGATACTGTATCTATCCTAGGCCTCGGGTCAATGAGTTAGTCAAGAATATAGCCAACAGTTGTTACTTAACCACCCTTGATCTTAAAAGAGGTTACTGGCAGATCCCACTTACTCCTTCAGCTAGAGTCAAGACTGCCTTCTCTACTTTGGATGGACTGTTTCAATACAAGGTCCTCCCATTTGGCTTACATGGGGCTCTGGCTACTTAAAAACTGCAGATAGGAAATAAATGAAGTACTCAATGAAGCCAACAACAGAAATGCCTAGATTTGTGTCAGTAAAAGAATAAAAAACTTCAGCATGTTATAAATATGTATAACATTTTATCTTTGCTTTACTACAGAATCTTAAGACCCATATTGTACATGGAAACGATGCAACTCGGATCCCGTTCACTGCATAGGAAGAGCAGGTGCTTAGAGATTATCTAGTTTCCAAGCGCCAGCTCTCCACGTGATGGTGGTGTCATCATCGACCCAGGCATTAAGCCAGGTTGGACTGCTAGTCTGAAAGGGGTCTCAGCCGGGTTGCACCTGGGAAGGACAAGTAAACAAAATCCTGGGTGTGACCCGGTATAGCGATGTGAAAAGGGTATGTGTCTGACACTACTGCTGACAGAAAGCAATCATGGAGCACAATCAGGTATTGGAGAATGGATGAAGCAGAGGTGTAAACACATGAGACCAAGGAAAAATATAGTCTGATTAGCCAAAGTCTGTAACACAGAGAGAAAATGTTCAGAGTAAGTTTTAAATACAGGCATCTGTTTGAATTTGGCATTTACATTAGGGGTCACTTAACTGCAACTTCAAGAAGGAGATAATAACAAGAGAAAGGTGCTCACATGCAACTATACATTGTAGCAGACAGTCCTGGAACAGTAACCATTAGCTTTTATGACTGGTAGATGGTTGGCTTGTTTGAAAGATGGTGCTGATGGATGGGGTGAATGGATGTGCTCTAGAGAGAAGGGCTAGCCATTCTGTCTGTGGAGTAATTATAACCCCATAGTGGATCTTTAGAATGTAAGCTCTCACGAGCAGGGCCCTCTTCCCTCATGTGCTTCTCCTTCACTTAATTATACTTTAATTTACAACAGCACCCAACTCTTGGTTGCTGACACCATGCTGCTTATTTAAGTGTTCTGCAGCAATGTATTAATCATGTATCTGTCCTGCATTGTTTATACTGTTAATAACTGTTTTCTTGTGTGCTCATTTGTTTATGTACATTGTAAGGCGCTGCAGAACCTTTGTGGTGCCATATAAATAAAGGATAATAATAATAATAATAATAATAATAGTGGGTTGGCCCAACCCTTCCCCTGTGGTTCATAATATTGTTAACTTAAAAATGGGGCAGCACAAGTATTCTCTCTTGCCCAGACTATTATATTGTCTATGTGCAACTCTAGGAATCAGAAGACATTGTCAGACACGTTGTTTATTATTTGGCATGAGTTTTACAAGACATTGCAGAGGAGTACTGTTGATTTACCAATGCTACAAATGATGTGACCTAATGCTGCTTGAAATAATGCTTATACAGTACTGATTATGTAATTTGCTTGATATGGTATACAAGCTGCAGAGATTGACACAAAGTACATTATCACTTAAACAAGTTCAGACTACGGTAGTATGTATCTGGCTAGCAAATATAGGTGCACTGTGCCACTGATTTTACTGTTTTCCGATGTCATAAACTTTTAGATAATAAATAACATATTTTAATAGATTTGTATTCTGAACATATCACACTATTATTTTTTATTATGTATCTATTGTGTACATTATGTGTTGGTGCCCATGAGCTGATGGTTATAGGAAATGTACCTGGTTTTAAAAGGTGAGGCAATTTGGTGATAGACACGTGTCAAGCTTGATGGTTCATGTAAGGAAACAGAAAAAGGCAAATTCCCTCACGCTGAATTCAATGAATAACTTAGAAAAAATAATTTATACCTTTATCTATATTTTCAGAGATGTGAAGCAACTACAAGGGCAGGTCTGCTCTGCTGCCCACACACAGAGGATATTATTTATGAGTTTATCATTACATTTTGTTTCACAGTTTTAGAACTCTCACATTGTGAAAAAGCAGCACATTTCTCAGTGCTATGTGGGAAACTGACACAAACATGAGTTGGAGGAACATCAATCACATTCACGCTGCTGTGGGTTTTTTCTGTCAGACATTATTCAGTGTAGGCAGCAAGTGAATAGCACTAAGAACAGAAAACTCCTATTTATCCCGAGTACAGGTACAGATCAGAAAAGATGCTGATAACACTCGCTGAACTGTCACTCGTTAGAACTGCCACTCGTTAGATGCAGAATCCTTTGAATGACTTCATTCTGTTTGTGGCCAGGTTTCAAAAAGAACTGTTAGAACTGTATAGTTTTACTATAAGAAATATTTAGTAAGAACAGTGTGAATAGTAGAAATAAAGAGTTTATTAAACATAAATACTGATGTTACTGTTATATCAGTATCTATAAAACGGTAGTTGGAATTATGCAATGCATGACAAAAACAGGGGCAGGTTAAGAGAGCAGGGGGCCAATATGTAGTCTCTGTGCGGGGACATATGTTTCACTAGTGCATTAGCCAATTACTCTAGTACTGTGCTGTCTCCTTCCAAAATACATTAGTTCTGATTCTGAATGCCTAAAGTTGAGTGCCAAGTTCTAACCTTACCAGTCACTGCTGTCTAATCTTTGAAACATCTCTGCAAATCCACATTTTGAGGGGCTTGATAAGCTTGATAAATTAACAGTAAAACAATGAAACATATCTCAGCCATCCCACATAAGCTGCCTCACCTTCACAGACTCTGCCTCTCACCTACTTTCCGACCTCTCCTCTCTTCTTCATCTACTCTTCCTTTTTGTTTTATTTTATTTTTTTCCTGCAAAAGCAAAGTCATAAAAATGTTAAATCTCCTGTTATTTCACTTTAAATCATTTGGCTCATACTATATACAGTATAATAGACTAATATCATTACAGACCCCATTTTCATATGTTTTTTATTTCAAAATATTATTTTCTTTTAGCAACAAAACCATCCACTAAAGAAAGCACTAATACACAGCTACTGCTGTATATAATTAGTACCAGTTACCCTGATTTTGTATATATGCAGTAAGCACTGTCCATAGGTATGCGATCAGGAGGTCAAACCCTGTCCATATCCACTTGCACTGCCTCTATAGCTAGGCCTCTGTGAAAGTAATAGATACTAAAATTCACTGCCTCCAAGCCTATTGCTCCAAGATTAGCCCTCAACAAGCTTGTGAACTGATATTTTGTGAATCAAACACTCTTGAAGGAACAAAGGACCAGACATAGACACAAGCTCAAATACTCTCACCAACTCAACAGACAATATCTTCAAACTCATAGACTCTCACCTCTACTGCCAATGGCAGAAGCCATAGACTTAAGGGCCCCATACATCAGGTGGCCGTTTCACCTTTCCATGCCAACAGTAAAGCATCCTGAGACCATTCATGTGTGGGGTTACTGCTCAGCCAAGAGAGTGGGATCACTCACAATTTTGCCTAGGAACACAGCCATGAATAAAGAATGGGACCATAACATCCTCCAAGAGCAACTTCTCCCAACTATCAAAGAACAGTTTGGTGATAAACATGCCTTTTCCAGGATGATGGAGCACCTTGCCATAAGGCAAAAGTGATAACTAAAAGGCTCGGGGAACAAAACATCAAAATGTTGGGTCCATGGCCAGGAAACTCCCCAGACCTTAATCCCATTGAGCACTTGTGGTCAATCCTCAAGAAGCGGGTGGACAAACAAAAACCCACAAGTTCTGAAAAACATCAAGCATTGATTAGGCAAGAATGGGCGGCCATCAGTCTATATGTGGCCCAGAGGTAGATTGACAGCATGCCAGGGTGAATTGCAGAGGTCTTGAAAAAGAAGGGTCAACACTGCAAATATTGACTCTTTGCATAAACTTAATGTAATTGTCAATAAAAGCCTTTGACACTTATGAAATGCTTGCAATTTACCTTCAGTATACCATAGTAATATCTGACAAAAAGGTCTAAAAATACTGAAGCAGCAAACTTTGTGAAAACCAATACTTGTGTCATTTTCAAAACTTTTGACCATGGCTGTAGATATACAGTATGTGTAACTGAATGTATCAGATACCCAGTGGACATGCCATCCACATTTTGCCTATAGGGGCCTTACCTTCCCTACAGGTCCAGAGTGCTGGTAACCTAACTGTTCTTATTTTTAATTCCTCCAACTGCTCTTTATCCTTACAAGAGATTGCCATCTCCAATGTCTCAAGCTTTTCATCATGCCCATCCTTTACCTGTTTTCAGTCTGAGCCCCTGACACTTCAATGAAACCAACCCCTACACATGGTGTGGTTTACACCAGGGCCATTGCTAGGGGAGTGCGGCCGGTGCCAACACACAGGGCATCACAGGACAGGGGGCGCTGTTTGTGCCTATCAAATTTCTGTTTATTATCATTCTTGCTTGTAGCTTCCTCTTATTTCATCCCCAGCATCTCCTGGTCTTCCCAATCTCTTCCCTGGCCCTTCCCCATGAGGCCATGGCCCTTTTTTGGGTGCATTATGTCCTTTTGAAAAATGAGGGGGGCGCCAATGCTCTTTCTGGCACAGGGCACCAAAAAGCCTAGTTACGGCTCTGGTTTACACACCTAAACTACTGAGATGTTTCTATATACAAGAGTTGCTTACAGATTTCCAAAGAGTATGGGAGACTACTTATTTCCTCTGTGGCAGATGGATTCACTACAGCAGAACCCGCCATAACAAATGTCTCTGGTTCATGGCCCCACAGGAACAGTTGCACTCTGGGACCTCTTTTTCCATAATGGCCTCCCATCCCAGTGAGTTATCAGGCTCCTGCATTGATCCCAACACTCTTTACTTCAGTGAGAGGCACCTTGTAAGATGAGTTGCAGGCAGGGGTGCCAGGAGTTGTGTGCGTGGTGCAACGGAGTCACTCAGTGAGAGATCTGACTGATACCCAAGCAGGAGCATATCAAGACATATGGGGGCCCCATAGCAACATTTTTCCACAGGCCCCCCAACAGGCATGGTGTGCTGCTGTCACAGGCCCAGTCAGTTCCATCTCTCCCACTTGAGCCCAGTCTGGAGAGTTGGTTACGAGCCGTGATCATGACACAATCCTGAAGAAGGCTCTTAACAACTGAAACCCATTGATCAAGACATAGGGAAAACACCACCATCCCGGCACCTGACCTCAAACAGAGGCCACTTGGAACTTTCACCACCAATCACCAACCAACTCTCCAGAATGGGCTCACGTGGGATTCCATTGGCATCTTTTGTTGCAGCAGCGTATACATCTTTATGTTAAAGCCACAACTGATTCCTTTCATACTGAGATACCCACTTGCAGCGGAACTAACCTGTCTTGGTATGCCATTAGATGGACCATTGCTGCACCATCAAAACTTGTACCGGTCCTATGGCAGGTGCAATTTCTCTATCTGAACATGGCGTCCTGTGTCAGTGCTACCATGTATTTAGACACAGTTACTGTCAGCGACACACCCACAACATGCTCAGGTCTGTCTAAGCACCTCCCTATTACCTCCTAGGAATGCCCACAGAAATTCACGGCTCTTGCGTCCAAATTCGTCCTGTGTCTGCTGGCGATACCATCAGGACACGTGCAGTGTGACTCAGACACATGAGCAGACCTAAATCATCAGCCAACTGCATGCGGTATCGACACTGCGAGCAACTCTGAATCTTCAATTGGATTCCAGCATATGGTATAGATATTTTAATTTATTTACAGAAAGAAAAATGCATTATTTCCAGTAAGATGTACATAGGAAATAAAATTATTTTAGAGCCTATAAAAGACATAGACAAGGATTTCAGGAGTGTTTTGTGTTTCTCTCTAGCTGCACTATATAGTTGCCATGATTATTAGTGTGGGAGTTAGCTTCCACAAACAGCTGCCAACTTGAAACTGTAAATTAGCATGTCATTACAACACTGATATACTTGGTGAGAGAATATGTACTTGGTATACTGTACATGAATTCATTTAAAAAAAAAATTTTTGTGGAATAAAAATGAATAGCATTCTCAATATGATATGACGGACAATGGTCCTGATTCGTTATGGATCGCTAGTGCGATCGCAGCTGAGATTACGCATGCAGTTCTACTGCAAAAATATACTAATGTTTGCAACCGCTCAGCCAGCATTATGAAGCACAATACAGCTTTCTCTCATCCGCAAGGCCTCGCAGTCCTTCGTATACATCGGTGGTATCGAGTAACATCAGCCCCTCATGCAGAATTACAGCAGGTCTGACCTGTCTCAGAAATTGCAAATCTTTTTGCACGCAGGGAGTACTCAAGCTGCGTCTTCCGTCGCAGTGGCTAATGCACGCCCATGCAATGGCGTTCAAACAGACAGGCACGCCTGCATTTCTCCGACCACTCCCCCATCACCAACCACATGTTTATAATGTGCATCTTTTTTTAGTTGGACAACAGATGTGCGACTGAGTAGAACTAGTAGGCTGAGCCCGGGGCTAGAATGGTCACGAATAAAATGCAGGCAATGGGTGTGCAAAGGCAGCCAAAGTATAGTGAGGGTAATAACTACCAGGTTCAGCTAATACTGTTCTGTGATCTAGAAGGGAGTTGATAATACTGTACAATCCATAAGGTTGCATGGAAGGTCAGGACGTCCCTCTTCCATTCCTGATATGCACTATACTAAAGATTAAACATATGAATATATAAAATAATCCTGTCAGTGTTCTTTGTGTAGTATTTTCATTCTATGGATATTATTTGCAAATATGGTAATATGGTTATATGTAACAATCACCTTGCACAGAGTGTTATAACAAATTGAGAAATATTAAAGTATACCTGTAGCTTACGAAACAGAGATACAGTATTACAGTATACCTGTAGCTCACGAAACATAGCTACAGCCTTTAGCAAATGACCCAACATTCAGCTAATCCATTCACTAAAGAACTAGTAAGAGCACAAATTCTCTTGGTGATGTCACTAGACTTTAGTGAATGGATAGGCTGCAGTATCATGAATATTTGATCAGCCCATAAAATAACTGTGTCTGCTGGGACCAGGTACCATGTACACATTACGGTGTATTTAGTTCCAAGATATTCCTTCTGTTTTTAATATTTTGGGGTGTACTAATAACATAAAATTGGTTTTGAAGTTAATGGTATTGTCCTTTACTTAGTAAATGCTCTTAAATAATAGAGAAATGCAACACTGTGGGCTCTATTTACTACAATCCGCATACTGAATGCGGATTGTAGTGTGATATTACAGAGTGAATTCGCATTGCGAATTCAGGTAATATCACAGGGATTTACTATAAATCCCTTGCAGGGACAGAGCTTGCGATAAAGCTCTGTCCCTGCGGATCCCATCCGCACTCTAGTCGCGGTATTTTCAGAAAAAATACCGCGACTAAGAGCCCGCGCATGCGCCGACCGACCACCGCTACTACCCCCCCACCGACGCTAAGCCCCGCCCCCCGGTGCTAAGCCCTGCCCCCCACGATCGCGGACCCCCGCGACCCCCCCTCCCTTCATTACACTTACCTGCATCCTCCTGGCCTCCGGTGGTCTTCTCCGGGCTCCCCGATCAGGTGATCTCCCATACTGCACTGGGGCCCGATCACCTGATGACCGGGCCCCAGTGCACTGTGGGAGACCAGCTGACCGGAGAGGAGCCATCACCGGAGGCCCGATCACCGGTCCCTGGATTCAGGTAAGTGAAAAAAAAAATGTTTCATTTTTTTTTTCTTTTTTTTACAGCAATCAGCTTGCGGTCTACTTAGACCACATAGTTGATTGCTGGTACTGGCTCCCGCCTCTGCTCTCCCCGTTAGAGCAGAGTGGGAGCCCGGTAACCGGGGGAGACCCTGGATAACGCCACCTCCAGGTGGCGTTATTATCACAGGGCTTCCCCCGGTATTTTTTTACAATTTATTTTTAGTAACTTGCACACAGATCACATTTCCCATTACAATTATTGGAAATGCGATCTGCTTTACTAAAAATAAGTGATACTGGGGGTTGGAGTAGAATTTTACTAATTCTACTCCAATTGCCCTGTAATAACTACAGGTGAAACTAAAATAATGTGAAAAGGGTGTGAAAACACCCTTTTTCACTTTATTTTAGTAAAAATAATGTTAATAAATAGAGCCCAAAATGTGTTGTGAATAATGCACATGATGTACAGTTCCCCCTATATAGTGACATCTGAATAATTCACATTGTAACAACCATTATAATTATGGGAGTGCTCTGTATTCTCCCAGCAGTATTCCTATTGCTCTCTCTGAGGTTGATCAATAAATATTGATTCACATTGCAGTACTAAACTGATTTTAATTGATTTCGTTAAAAAACCTCCAAGTGACCTCATTTAATGGACACATCATCACCAAGACAAAGCTACTAAAAGCTATCTCTGATATAAATGAGGGTTATAAACTTTTTCACCCAAGTAAGCAAAAAACACACAATTAACTAACACAAATCAATGAGGATTCAATTTACTCTTGATAATGAAAGTAGGACACACAATAGGATAATGGAATGAAAGATTTTCCTGCATCTAGATGTAGGACCTACTGAGTAATATATTAATACTGCCTCTATGCACACTTATAACTTGTAAAAATTTGTAAATTACAGTACTAAATGAATTAAAGACAGAAGAAAATGCTGCAACCAACACAGTTACTGGAACGCAATCGGTATTAAATCCCATCGGACGTGAGCTCTGTGGACAAGGTCAGTTTTTTCCCTATCGCTAACCCTCTCCCCCGCCTAACCCTAACCCTCCCTTTTGGGTGCCTAACCCTAACCGCCCCCCAAAGTGCCTAACCCTAACCTCCCCCCAGGGGTGCCTAAACCTAACCTCCCCTCTCCGCTCCCTAAACCTAAACCTAACCCTCACGGGGGGGGTGCCTAAACCTAACCTCCCCCTAGGGTGCCTAACCCTAACTCCCTCTTCCCCTAGCCTAACTCTAACCCTCCAGGGGGGTGTCTAACCCTAAATCCCCCCCAAGAGCCCCTAACCTAACCCTCACCCCGCGGCTGTCTGCACCCGGCGCCCCGGCTTACCTTAATTCGGTATGCCGGGCATCTGGCTCCCGGCATAGGTATAATGACAGGCATCGGGATTTCAACGTCTGTCATTAGTCCCCTGCTGGGATTTGAGAGTAGGGAAAACGGCGGTCGGCATTTTGACCGCCGACTTATTGACTGCATCCCACTGGAACTATTGTTGTTAGTAAACTTGAAGAGCACTTATTTCACTGTTTGCCTAATGCCTCTGTAATCCTGAGCTCACTGACTGGTACAGATTGGAGCCCTTGTATTGAACCCATGATTGTAATCAATTCCCAGGCATCAGTCTCACCATTTGCTGTCTAGGACTGGACCATCATAGTAAGCTCAGCAACACAAAGCTTGGATAAGCCAATCATTACTGAAGCAGTACAGATGGGCAGTTGAATAAAGCTAGGTACACACTTGTGCAATCATACTTTCGATGCAATTTTACTTTTGATTAAACTTATGATCGGAAGTCCAGAGCAAATGCAATTCATGCAAACACAACTTTACAATCTACTGTAACTTGTAATCCACAAAATTCATCTGTCTAAAATATCTGCTGAAAAGATTGTGACTCCGCACACACTCTACAGATTTCTGGCTACACTGCTGCCAGATGTAAACACAATTAGCATAGCAGGCAGGAAAAGAGCTGGACTTACTGTAATTACACGTAAACAAACATACAGGAGGAGAATTGGGGGTAAATTCACTAAAATTAGAATTTTTAGAAGTGAGTTTTAGAAGTGATGTTGCCCATAGCAACCAATCAGATTCTAGCTGTTATCTTCTATAAGGTGCAAGTTAAATGTTAAGTAGAATCTGATTGGTTATGTGGCACCCCACCAACACCCTGTGTTCCTACCCACACTGATGTGCCTCTATGAAAATGTAAAATATTAATGTGACTCCTGCCATTGTCTAATATAGGGCTTGATTTAACTGGTTTCATTAAGGTTCAGGGACTATTTGCACTGCCCCCTCAGTGGTGGTGGACGTCAGGGGACCAGTGAGTATTGTAGCAGGCTCAAGGATTTGAACTAGAGAAAAATGGCAGTTGGTGTGTGCAGTTGGTGAGGTAGCTGGACAGGAGAAGGGGCTGCGCTGCCTTGATGCTTACCTGAGGGCAGCGGCCGTACTGCGGGACGAGCAGCGGAGGTCTCTGAGGCGGGGAACATCCGATGGGACTAAGCTGTGTCATCCGGGGAGGTTCCTGAGAACAATCAGCATAAGAGGGGTGTGTCGGATGACCCCTAAGGGAGTGCCTCAGCGGAGCTGCAGAAATATAGAGAGACTGAGCTTGTAAAGGAGCCGGAGGCTGAGAGCTGATACTGGAGGGGTAAGAAAAGCTGCTGCAACCTCAACAAATAGACACTCAGTGACATTAGGGCCTATTAACTGGAGGCCTACAGTTGTCCACCATTACATATGCACAGCAGTCCCTTCAGAGATCAGCGTTGGGTTTATAGACTGCATCATAATAGTAAAATTAACCCCCTGATACCACATATTGGATGTTAGGTACAACAGTTACCAGCAGTGTTAGGGCGACACTTCAGTGCCAGCACTTGTAATACCATGAACTAAGGTTGCTAAGCAGAGAAGGAACTGACTGTAATACCAACACCATCGCAGCAGGATCATTTACAGAGGATTACAGTGTATCATTAAATACAGACACGTACTGTAGCTGGAACAGTTGAAGAACTGTTCTTCATATCCCGGGCAACGAAGGGTGCACCCTATTAACTATTTCAGTGCTGAACTAGCATTGTATGAGACATGTAAAGTGCAGTAGTGTGAGGAAAACATTTTCCTAAAAAGGTGTATAGAAAACTTTGCAATTGTATTTTTGATGTAACCTTGTCTGTTTATCATACTCGCGTGAGGTTTTTGTATATATTTTAGAGATGTTAGGGGAATTGCAAAATTAGTCTTTTGATAATTGCCACTAGAGCATACTTACCCATTTATAGTTTGCAGGTTCGAAGTCCAGAGTTCGCTAGTGATCTGCAGGTTCCTGAAAAATAAAATAAACATAAGAAAGGATTCACTATTGCCATCTTTATTGTTATACTATGTTGTCTGATTACATTGTGAATAAACTCATAGTTTAGGGTATCACAGTTGCTATGGGCAACATCACTTCTAAATCTCACTTCTAAAAATTCTCACTTTAGTAGATGTACCCCCTGGAAGCATCACCATTTTCTACAGTAGTGCTGAATGTAGACTACGTTCTTTTAATGCCTCCGTCATGAGTTTGAACTGAAAAACGCTTGTGCTGTGACAGCACTGCAACTAATGAGAAAAAAAAGAGAAGTGTTGTTGCTGAACCAAAGATTGGCTGCAGAGGCGAGACATCTGTTCCTATATGCCATTGCTACAGCAGATCCCTGTTAAAAAATAAAATCTGCATATGGATGAGCATCTCCAAATGGTCACCCCTGTCATAGAAAAGGATGCCTATATTTGGAGACCCATTTCGGCAGAGCACCAACTGGTGGCTACTGGAAGGCCACTGGCTGATCTGAGGTACAACACAGCGTTATCATGCCAAGTCCTGGAAAAGATAATACCTGAGACCTGTAAGGCCGTTATTCATGCAAAGTAAATACACAGATGTAAAATCTTTTTTTTTTCTTAGCAAATTAACATTATTATTATTATTACCAGTTATTTATATAGGGCACACATATTCCACAGCGCTTTATATCTTACCATTCACATCTGTCCCTGCCCCAGTGGAGCTTACGATCTATATTCCCTACCACATGCTCTCAAACATACACACTATGGGCAATTTTGAGGGGAGCCAATTAATCTACCAGTATATTTTTGGAGTGTGGGAGGAAACCGGAGTACCCGGAGGAAACCTACACAAGCACAGGAAGAATATACAAACTCAGTTAGGGCCGTAGTGGGAACCAAATTCATGACCTCAGTGCTGTGAGGCAGTAACACTAACCATTACACCGTCTGTGCTGCATACAATCAAACACATATATAAATAGAAAGCAAACATAACTATAAGTAATACATAATAACTAAATATAAGCTTATAAAAAACACAAACATAGCTATAAGTAATAAATAATAATTATAAATGAACTTAAAGTTTCAAAACTAATAAAAGCTAAAAATAATTAAAAAGTTAATATTCCAAACTGTTCATAGAAGATGGGATTTCCTCAAAGTGCAGGATGCTTATATTTCCAGACATAGCAATAATTGTTCGTGGTGGAGTGAGGATAAATAAAGGGCGGGTAGCAGGCTGTCCCTCAAATTTGGTAAATTGGGGTATGTGCCTCTGTGTGTATGAAGATGTATAGGGTAATTGAGCAGGACAAATGGGCCTAAAGTCCTTCCGTTTGGCCTATGTTATGTTCTGCAAGATCAGTGTATTAAGTTAGTTCACCTCTGTTTCCCCCATATAGGATCTCAGTGATAAGCCTCTCTGCCTCGACAAGTTTTTGAAATGGTGGTTCCCACTAGGTCCAGCTTATCCTGGTCTTTCTCCATGACAATATTTGCAGATTCCAGGATGTGGCAAGTCGTATCCTCAGATTGATCCCCTGTCTCACATGGTCTTTTCCTTCCCCTCCTGAAACACAAGCCAGGATGCTGGGAGGGTTGCTGTGTGGTGAGGGTACTAAACTGACTAGTGGAGGATGTAGAAATAGGGGAAGAATACTTAATGGCATGGTGAAGGATCACAAGATACTGGAGCCATCAGGAGCAGGTAAGTCTCCACTGTGTCACCAGGGATGGTATGTTGACAGTCTAACATTTTGACATGGTCAATGTCAACATTATGACCATGTTGACATAGTGAATGCCAACATTATTACTGTGGACATATCCTACCACACCCAGTTCTTCAGGATGTTTCAGCCAGAGGATATACAGTATGTGAAAACAGATAAACATCCTATAGTGTAAATTTGTTAAAACAGAATGTTGGACATGGGGCTATGGTAAATTGCTCGCATTGTATAGGAGAGGTTACCACCCTGAAATTTAGATTGAGAATAAAAATGTTTTCTATTTCATCTAATTGAGAGACTTTTTTTTAATATGCTCATAAACAGGATGCAACAGGTAAACTATTGCACTTACTAAAAATTATTTAGGAGTTATGGCTTGGAAAACACAATTATTATTATTATTATTATTATTATTATTATTATTATTATTAATAATAATAATAATAATAATTACTACATTAATTTATAATGCACCAACATATTCCTTTACACTTTAAAATTGGTAATAAAAAAGTAATAAAATTATACTGGGTAATAATAAACAAACAAACAGATCCTGCTCTCAAGTGTGCAATCTATAGGGAAATACTGTAGGAATTTGATACATGAGGATAAGTGCTACATATTGTTTGTTTAGCCAGATAATAATGTTTCTTGGTAGACTATATGATCCTGTCACACTCTACAGCATGTTGGCCTTTGGTCACTGAGTTGTAGAAAGAGAACATGTCTAGAGTTATATGTGCACTGTGTAGAGATAATTGGGTAGAATAGCTTATGAAGATTATGTGGATGGTCCTGTACTTTGGTAAACTAACCTAAAGAGGTGAATTTTTAGAGAGCACTTGAAGGTTTGTAGGCTAGAAGATAGTCTTGTTGTGCATTGGATGGCATTCCACAGGGTGGGTGACACCCGATAAAGTTCTGCAACAATGAATGGGAGCTGGTAAGAAGTGTAGATGAGAGACACAAATCTTGCCCTGAAAGGAGGTGTATGCTGGTGTATAGATTTCTCCTCATTCACCTAGCATTTTTGCATGAGATGTTTGCCACGACTTAGACAGTTTACCACAAGTAGCGATTCACACTCTTTCCTAAATTGTGCATCTTTTCACATTGTAGACAAAGAATTGGTATACGATCAAAGGATAAGGAAAACAATACTAGGAGGCATGGTGTTGCAGCTCCTACTGCAAAATTATGCTAATGTTGCAGCCAATGGTTTGTCTATTGAGACTAAACAATTCTAATAAGACTTCTGAGCAACCCTATAGTTGGTCAGAATTTGGCCATTGGGGTCAAAGGATCAGTGTCTTCCGATGTAGTCCCTGATACTAGCACTCCCCGCCACCTTCAGTCAACCTTTCTGTCTCCACATAGGAATGCCAAGCAGTTCAGATCTGCATCTGCTGGCAGTGACCTTTGGAACACATGAGCAGTGTATCTTGGATACATGCACCATAAGTCAAACATTGGGCACTTTCCCCCAATGTTTTACTTGCAGCCAGGTCCACATCAAGCCTTATGTATTTTGTGTTTTCACCTAGATGATAGCATTATATGTAAGAAGAAGTATACTGAGTTCTATAAAATAAAAGTAACCAATGTACTGTAGTGACTGACAGAGCAGAGCTGCAGAAGAACATTTTATAAGGAAGATCAGTCTATCCACAGTATTCAAAATAGATTTTAGGGGTGAAAGTCTGTTTATTGGAACACCAGTAAGGAGTCTATTGCAATAACCAATAGGGGAGCTAATGCATTAATTAAAGTTATTGCAGTGTTGTGTGTGAGATATACTGTATGCTTACTCTGGAGTGGTTTCTAATATTTATATAACATGACATGGATACAGATTGAATGTGGGGAGCAAAGCATAATCCAGTTTAGTCTGCTTCCTTAGGTACCATGTCCAAACCCAAAAAGGAATTTTACTTTTTCTTTCATTCCTCTACATCTTCTCTATATTTTTATTTATTTGCAATGATTTTTTCACAAATAATTACAAATAACAATTGCCTACAGATTAATTAGAGGAAATAAATGCCATCAAGCCATCTACCCACAAACATCACTTCTCCACCACTGTCATTTGCAGAGAAACATATAATAATTAATATGCTCTTGAACTCAAGCCACTGTAAAAAAAATACTCGACAATAACAAAGTTAATAAGATGACCTCAAAGACACAAAAGCTAAATATAGTATCAATACAGCTAACGAGGAGGTAAATTTTAGGAAACCTTAATTCACCAAAAAGGGAATGGTTGAGCCCTTTACAGAAGGATAATTTACCATGCTTGGGTTAGAATCAACAGCTATCCTAACATCTGGGTAAAAAGCTAAGGATCAAGCAGAGTCTAAGGTTTTTAGGGATAAAATTCTGGGCTGCATGATTCTTCTATGACTTCAAATGTTCTGCTTCTATGTAAAATACAATGGTATGGTAAAGTATTCCTTACTGAAATCAAATATAAACATTCATTTTGAAAAACAAAATTGTAATCAATCAAAGATGTTCCATATTTTTAATGTCTTAAATAAAAAGATTCATAAATTCATAAAGTATTTTACTTCAGAAATTAGTGATGCAGTAGGCAAGATTAGCCAGCCTGGTAAACTGGTCTGCAAACATGATTAAACTACATATTATCCAGATCAATATGAAGGTCAAAGCATCAGATGCATGTCTACAGAATTCCTAGAATAAAACTCAATGTCAACACTTTGATAGCACTAATTAACATTGACTGCTGTGAGATTATGGAATGTGAAGGACACCGAAGATTCTTGTTTTTTAGAATGATTTACATAAGGAATGCATTACTGGTAAACAAAACAATATCTTAGCATTTGCATTTATTTTATTTAGTGGCAAAGCAGACATTGTAAATAGTTATTTTTATTTATATTTGATGTTTAAATTCTATTTTTAAATTATATTATATGTTAAAATATTTTTATTTTATAATTATACACTGAGGGGCTTGTGTAGAGTTGGTATAAATAGCAATTTGTACCTTTTCATTTTCTAGAATATTACGGTTTTATCAACTGCACATACATTCCAGTAAACCTTACACATTCTTAGCCATTGCTGACTTTGGGTCTCAATCAATACGGATCACAATTGCGATCGCAGCTGTGAAATCGCATGCAACTCAGCTGCGAAAATATGCTAATGCCTGCCCAAGGGCGTATTAACAGAGGAGGGGGCCCATGTTCACTCCCCGTCCGGGGCCCCCTCCTCCCTCTCTGGTGGCTGCTGCACACTGACAGCCTCAGTAGACTCCGGGCATTAGTCTGTGCCCGGAGTCTACTGCGCATACACAGGACACCGGGAAAATGGTGCGGCAGCTATTTTCCCAGTGATTTCCCTACTGCGCATGCGCAGGATGCTGGGAAAATGGTTGCGGCAGCTATTTTCCCAGTGATTTCCCTACTGCGCATGCGCAGGATGCTGGGAAAATGGTTGCGGCAGACATTTTTCAGTTGTTTTGTGTAGTATATCTCCAGCCAACGTGGGACTTTGCAGAGGTAAGTACCAAAAAGTATGGGTGCAGGGTGTGCGGTGTTGGCCCCTCCAGGACCCAGGGGCCCTTGTGCATCACACACCCTGCACGCATTATAGATATGCCCTTGTGCCTGACACAGCTCAGCCAGCTTAAGGACACCCATTGCTGCTTTCTCATATTCGTTCAACCTTGCACTTTTGCAAATACATCGGTACCATCGAGGCACATCGGCCCGTCACACACATATACAGCAGGTCTGACCAGCCACAGAAACTGCAAGTCTCGTCGCATGCAGAGAGCTCTCATGAAAGCCTGTCACTCACTTTGCAATAGCTTCCTCTGTGCATCCATAATCGCAATGTGATCGCTGCGCATGCGCAATGCGGCTTGTACGCATGCACAATGGTAAACAATCGATCGTCTGCGTGTGTAATCGCTATTGCGTACGCTGCTGAATCAGGCCCTTTGTGCATATTACTCCATGCACTAAAATAGACAGAACAGGGCTTTGAGAGGGTGTGCAAGAAAGACCAATGTACAATAAAGGCATGTAGGCACAATATGTGTCCCATGCAAAAGACAAGAAAGACGCATTTGGGTTTGGAGGCAGATCACTCAGTACTCAATCCCTGGTGCAAAATGTGAGCTGCTGCTGCTGATTATGACTTCTGAGTGGCTGAAAGCATCTGAATCCCTCTTACTTATGCTACTACTATGTAATGTGGCTGCTGTGATGTTTTTATATTAATACAGTGACATTTGCAATCACTCCACAGCAATAAAACATATTTCCATTTGATCTTTTAAATGGGAAGATAACAAATATGTGTATATATTTGGATTTAATTCATATTTTCATTTTGTCTTGACGTTTTGCTCTAATTTCCATTGACTTTATTAGTATTTAATAACACTGTCCAGGCATGTACTATACCATGTAATTATTAGGGGTGTGCACCGGCCACTTTTCATGTTTTGGTTTTGGATCTGGATCTTTCTTCGTGTTTTGGATCTGGATTGGTTTTGCCAAAACCACCCTTCGGTGTTTTGGGTTCTGGGTTTTGTGTTTTGGATCTGTATTTTTTTTTAAAAAAGCATAAAAATAGCTAAAATCACAGAATTTGTGGGTTTTTCTGCTCCTATGCTATTATTAACCTCAATAACCTTAATTTCCACTCATTTCCAGTCTATTCTGAACACCTCACACCTCACAATAGTGTTTTTATGTCCAAAAGGTTGCACCGAGGTAGATGGATGACTATGCTAAGCGACACGAGTGGGCGGCACAAACACGTGGCCCATCTAGGAGTGACACTGCAGTTGCAGACAGGATGGCAGTTTGAAAAACTAGGCCCCAAACAGTACATAATGCAAAGAAAAAAAAGATGTGCAAGATAGAATTGTCCTTGGGCCCTCCCACCCACCCTTATGTTGTATAAACAGGACATGCACACTTTAACAAACTAATCATTTCAGCGCCAGCGCCACACGACTGTGGCTGAAATGATTGGTTCGTTTGGGCCCCCACAAAACAAGCTGGCAATTAATCTGGCCCTGCACAAACTGGCTCTACGGAGGCAAGATGTCGTCCTCATCCTCCTCATCCACCGATTCCTCACCCTCTTCAGTGTTGTGTACATCCTCATCCTCACAGAGTATTAATATGTCCCCGCTGGAATCCACAACCACAGGTCCCTCTGTACGGTCTGGAGGCTGGTCTCCCTGGAAAAGTTGATAATTCATTTTTATGAACATCATCTTCTCCACATTTTGTGGAAGCAACCTCCTACGCCTTTTGCTGACAAGGTTCCCGGCTGCACTAAACACTCTTTCGGAGTGCACACTGGAGGGGGGGCAACTCATGTAAAATAGAGCCAGTTTGTACAGGGGTATCCAAATTGCCTCTTTTTCCTGCCAGTACATGTACGGACTGTCTGACATGCCTACTTGGATGCTGTCACTGATGTAATCCTTTAACAGACAGACACACGCTTGTGCGGCTACAGCCCGCACAATTCACAAAGACAGGAAAAAAAAGAAGAATTTTTTTATTGTTTGTGGACCGCACTTTGACGGTTACACCACCCTTTAACAGACAGACGCGACAAGCGTTGTCGCTGCTGCTTTAAGGATGCAGGTGCGGCTACAGCCCACACATTTCACAAAGACAGAAGAAAAAAAAGAATTTTTTCATTGTTTGTTGAGCACACTTTGAGGGTTACACCACCCTTTAACAGACAGACGCGACAAGCGTTGTCGCTGCTGCTTTAAGGATGCAGGTGCGGCTACAGCCCACACATTTCACGAAGATAGAAGAAAAAAAGAAATTTTTTATTGTTTTTTGAGCACACTTTGAGGGTTACACCACCCTTTAACAGACAGACGCTTGTCGCTGCTGCTTTAAGGATGCAGGTGCGGCTACAGCCCACACATTTCACAAAGACAGAAAAAAAAAGAAGAATTTTTTTATTGTTTGTGGAGCGCACTTTGAGGGTTACACCACCCTTTAACAGACAGACACACGCTTGTCGCTGCTGCTTTAAGGATGCAGGTGCGGCTACAGGCCACACATTTCACAAAGAGAAAAAAAAAGAAGATTTTTTTTATTGTTTGTGGAGCGCACTTTGAGGGTTACATCACCCTTTAACAGACAGACGCACGCTTGTCGCTGCTGCTTTGAGGATGCAGGTGGAATCTAGACGGGATTTGGAACCGGGGACACACTACCTCCATCAATTGACTAAATCCCACTGCACTAATGGTGGATACCCGACGCACGTCTAACACCAACATAGCAGTCAAGGCCTCAGTTATACGTTTTGCTTCAGGATGACTACTGTCGTACTTCATCCTCATCGCTAAGGACTGTTGGAGGGTCAATTGTTTAGTAAAAGTAGTGGTGTTCCTACTTCCTCTCTGGGATGATGAACAACTCCCAGCAGCAGCAACAGCACTAGGAGGAAGTGGTTCTTGATCTTTCCCTATTTTATTTTTATTGGAGAAAGTTTGGTCCTCCGTTTATGTTATATTGATATATACGTGCGGCTAAGGCGCACACAAACACAGAAAATATTTTTTTATTTTTGCTGGAGAGTAGTGCACTTTGTGGGTTACACCACCCTTTAAGAAATGAGCCAGCCGGCTCTTTACTTATGGGACACAGGCGCACTCTTGGCGCTGCTCCTTTGTTGATGCACGTGCGGCTACAGTGCACACAATTCACAAACACAGAAAATATTTTTTTATTTTGTTTGGAGTGCCCTTTGGGGGTTACAGCACCCTTTAGTGGTCAATCCAGCCGGCCCTTTATTTATGGGACACAGGCGCACGCTTGGCACTACTTTGTTGATGCACGTGCGGCTACTGCGCACACAATTCACAAACACAAAAAAATATTTTTTTTATTTTGTTTGGAGTGCCCTTTGGGGGTTACAGCACCCTTTAGTGGTCAATCCAGCTGGCCCTTTATTTATGGGACACAGGCGCAAGCTTGCCACTACTTTGTTGATGCACGTGCGGCTACTGCGCACACAAATCACAAACACAAAAAAATAGATTTTTTTATTTTGTTTGGAGTGCCCTTTGGGGGTTACAGCACCCTGTAGCGGTCAATCCAGCTGGCCCTTTATTTATGGGATACAGGCGCACGCTTGGCACTACTTTGTTGATGCACGTGCGGCTACTGCGCACACAATTCACAATCACACAAAAAATATTTTTTTATTTTGTTTGGAGTGCCCTTTTGGGGTTACAGCACCCTTTAACGGACAAGCCAGCTGGCTTTTTACTTATGTGACACAGATGCACGCTCGGCACTGCTCCATCGTTGATGCACGTGCAGCCACAGTGCACACAATTCACAAACACAGAAAAAAAATTTTTATTTTGTTTGGAGTGCCCTTTGGGGGTTACAGCACCCTTTAGCGGTCAATCCAGCCGGCCCTTTATTTATGGGACACAGGCGCACGCTTGGCACTACTTTGTTGATGCACGTGCGGCTACTGCGCACACAATTCACAAACACAAAAAAATATATATATTTTTATATTTTGTTTGGAGTACCCTTTGGGGGTTACAGCACCCTCTAACGGACAAGCCAGCTGGCCTTTAACTTATGGGACACAGGCGCACGCTTGGTGCTGCTCCTTTGTTGATGCACGTGCAGCCACAGTGCACACAATTCACAAACACAGAAAAAATATAATTTTTTTTAGCACTTGGGGGGAGCACCCCTGACAGACAGAGCACCCCCTGGACAACACCACAGCACCCCTTTAAGACTGGGACACTGCACAGGACTTTGGAGTGGACACAGCTCCTATGGACAACTGACTGCACAACACAGTCCAGCCAGCCCCTATGGACTTTGAAGTAGTGGACAGAGCCCCTATGGACAACAGCAGCACAGCGCAGCACAGCACAGCACAACACTACACTGCACTACACTACACTACAACACTACACTACACTACACAGCCCAGCCAGCCCTAACTGCCACCCTCCCTCTTCACTGTCCACAGCCAAGTGAGAAAATGGCGCTGACAAGGGTACCTTATATAGGATCCAAAACCCGCGAGACCCAGAAGGCGGGATGATGACGTTTTGCCTCGATTTCAGATCCGAGTCAGGCGGGAAAAGTCGAGCTTGACTCGGATCGGCCCCGATCGGGGGGGCTCGGGGGGGTTCGGATTTCAGAAATCCGAACCCGCTCACCCCTAGTAATTATATTATGAATTGTGCATTGTAAGTTTAGCATTTAGAACTACTGTACCACTTTGAAGTCACATCTCATGGCGTAAAGCAAGAGCATATGCTACATTTCATTCCTGGAGTAAAGAATGTAGAATATAGGGGCATATTCAATAGGCTGCGAGAAAAGCAAAAAACCAGTGCCTGCGACGTTTTTCCTTCAGGTGTGGGTTTTCTGCTATTCTATTAGGTGCGTGTTTTGTTTTAAAACACGCGCCGGGAGGTATTTCTTTGCGCACCTTCTGAGCAAGCGTGATTTATCCTAAAATCGATGATTTCAGGAGAAATCAACGGGACTTGCTCTGACACCCCTGCAGCACCCCCCCATAGAACTAATTATGCAATTGGAAGTATCCAATTGGCTTATTTAGTCCTTAATTACTTACCTCCTGCAGCGCTGTCTTCTTCATCCTGCGTCGGGAGCCAGCTCTTCTGCTGCAGGGGTGAGTATGTGAGTGTATGTGGTGTTTGTAAGTGTGTATCAGTGTGTGTGCGCCTGAGTGTGTGTGTACCGGTGTCAGAGTGCCCCCCCAGTGTCACTGTGGCCCCCCGTTATAGGTGCTGGGAGAACTACATCTCCCAGCAGCCCTTGCTCCTCCCACCAACCCCTGGGACTCCCAACAGCCCCCTCTACAGTAAGAAGAGAGAGGGGAGGCTGCCGGGAGCTGCGGAGACTACTGGACACCGCCGGTAAGGTAAGTGGTGTTTTGTTTTTATCAGCTAAAAATATGCACTGCAGGGTTTTCAGAACTGAGGGGCGCGAGATATTTGACTCGCTAAACCTCGCGCCCAATTGGATATGCCCCATAGAATGTAAGCACTCATGAGCAGGGCACTCTTCCCTCATGTGCTTTTCCTTCCCTCACTCATACGATCATCTACTCAAAACTTCCCACAAGAGCACTTAACACTTGGTAGCTGACACCCTGCTGCTTTTTTGAGTGTTATTATCACTGAAGCAATGTTTAAAAACTATGGGCCTGATTCAGACCCACTCGCAAGCGGCTGTCCGCTCGCAAGTGGGTCGATGGTGTGCACTGAGCATGCGCACGACGGAGGGAGCTCCGTCGTGCGCATGCGCCAGACGCGACGAGCGAAGGAAAGTCCTTCGCTCGTTGTGTCTGATCAAAGGGGGCGTGCTGTCGATGTTGATTGACAGCACGCCCCCTTTGGTAGGCGTGCCGGGGGCGTGCCTCCCTGATGGGGGCGTTCCAATGGGAACGCCTCCCGTCAGAAGCCGGCCCACTGACATCACTAGTGATGTCAGTGGGAGTGATTTTGGCTCTGATAGAGCCAAAATCACTCCGGAGCTTGCGGTTGAAAACCTCAACCGCAGGCTCCGGCTCGCAGTTTCGATGGTCGCGATGGTCAAGACCATCGCGGCCATCAAACTGCACGCTCGTATAGGCTGTGGGTGGTGACCCACAGCTATACGAGCGTCCAGGAGGACGCTCCATTTTCATGGAGGGCGGCCCTCATTCAGAGCGTGCGCTCTGCTCAGAGCGTACGGCTCTGAATGAGGGCCAATGTTTTTATTCTGTATTGTTTTGTACTGTATGTCGCTGTTTTACGAGTTTGCTCATTTGTGTACTTTGTGAGGCGCTGCGGAACCCTTGTGGTGCCATATAAATAAAGGATAATAATAATAATAAAGCAGGTGCATATGCTACAGTTCATTCCTGGAGTAAAGCAGGTGCATATGCTGCAATTAATTCCTGGAGTAAAGCAGGTGCATTTGCTACAGTTCATTCCTGGAGTAAAGCAGGTGCATATGCTACAGTTCATTCCTGGAGTAAAGCAGGTGCATATGTTACAGTTCATTCCTGGAGTAAAGCAGGTGCATATGCTACAGTTCATTCCTGGAATAAAACAGGTGCATATGCTACAGTTCATTCCTGGACTAAATCAGGTGCATATGCTGCAGTTCATTCCAGGAGTAAAGCAGGTGCATATGCTACAGTTCATTCCTGGAGTAAAGCAGGTGCGTATGCTACAGTTCATTCCTGGAGAAAAGCAGGTGCATATGCTGCAGTTCATTCCAGGAGTAAAGCTGGTGCATATGCTACAGTTCATTCCTGGAATAAAACAGGTGCATATGGTACAGTTCATTCCAGGAGTAAAGCAGGTGCATATGCTACAGTTCATTCCTGGAATAAAACAGGTGCATATGCTACAGTTCATTCCAGGAGTAAAGCAGGTGCGTATGCTACAGTTCATTTCTGGAGTAAAGCAGGTGCGTATGCTACAGTTCATTCCTGGAGAAAAGCAGGTGCATATGCTACAGTTCATTCCTGGAGTAAAGCAGGTGCATATGCTGCAGTTTATTCCTGGAGTAAAGCAGGTGCATATGCTACAGTTCATTCCTGGAGTAAAGCAGGTGCATATGCTACAGTTCATTCCTGGAGTAAAGCAGGTGCACATGCTACAGTTCATTCCCGGAGTAAAGCAGGTGCACATGCTACAGTTCATTCCTGGAGTAAAGCACGTGCATTTGCTACAGTTCATTCCTGGAGTAAAGCAGGTGCGTATGCTACAGTTCATTCCTGGAGAAAAGCTGGTGCATATGCTACAGTTCATTCCTGGAGTAAAGCAGGTGCATATGCTGCAGTTCATTCCTGGAGTAAAGCAGGTGCATATGCTACAGTTCATTCCTGGAGTAAAGCAGGTGCATATGCTACAGTTCATTCCTGGAGTAAAGCAGGTGCACATGCTACAGTTCATTCCCGGAGTAAACCAGGTGCACATGCTACAGTTCATTCCTGGAGTAAAGCACGTGCGTATGCTACAGTTCATTCCTGGAGAAAAGCTGGTGCATATGCTACAGTTCATTCCTGGAGTAAAGCAGGTGCATATGCTACAGTTCATTCCTGGAGTAAAGCAGGTGCACATGCTACAGTTCATTCCCGGAGTAAAGCAGGTGCACATGCTACAGTTCATTCCTGGAGTAAAGCACGTGCGTATGCTACAGTTCATTCCTGGAGAAAAGCTGGTGCATATGCTACAGTTCATTCCTGGAGTACAGCAGGTGCGTATGCTACAGTTCATTCCAGGAGTAAAGCAGGTGCATATGCTACAGTTCATTCATGGAGTAAAGCAGGTGCGTATGCTACAGTTCATTCCTGGAGAAAAGCTGGTGCATATGCTACAGTTCATTCCTGGAGAAAAGCTGGTGCATATGCTACAGTTCATTCCTGGAGTAAAGCAGGTGCATATGCTGCAGTTCATTCCTGGAGTAAAGCAGGTGCATATGCTGCAGTTCATTCCCGGAGTAAAGCAGGTGCACATGCTACAGTTCATTCCTGGAGTAAAGCACGTGCGTATGCTACAGTTCATTCCTGGAGAAAAGCTGGTGCATATGCTACAGTTCATTCCTGGAGTACAGCAGGTGCGTATGCTACAGTTCATTCCAGGAGTAAAGCAGGTGCATATGCTACAGTTCATTCCTGGAGTAAAGCAGGTGCGTATGCTACAGTTCATTCCTGGAGAAAAGCTGGTGCGTATGCTACAGTTCATTCCTGGAGAAAAGCTGGTGCATATGCTACAGTTAATTCCTGGAGTAAAGCAGGTGCATATGCTGCAGTTCATTCCTGGAGTAAAGCAGGTGCATATGCTACAGTTCATTCCTGGAGTAAAGCAGGTGCATATGCTACAGTTCATTCCCGGAGTAAACCAGGTGCACATGCTACAGTTCATTCCTGGAGTAAAGCACGTGCGTATGCTACAGTTCATTCCTGGAGAAAAGCTGGTGCATATGCTACAGTTCATTCCTGGAGTAAAGCAGGTGCATATGCTACAGTTCATTCCTGGAGTAAAGCAGGTGCACATGCTACAGTTCATTCCCGGAGTAAAGCAGGTGCACATGCTACAGTTCATTCCTGGAGTAAAGCACGTGCGTATGCTACAGTTCATTCCTGGAGAAAAGCTGGTGCATATGCTACTGTTCATTCCTGGAGTACAGCAGGTGCGTATGCTACAGTTCATTCCAGGAGTAAAGCAGGTGCATATGCTACAGTTCATTCCTGGAGTAAAGCAGGTGCGTATGCTACAGTTCATTCCTGGAGAAAAGCTGGTGCATATGCTACAGTTCATTCCTGGAGAAAAGCTGGTGCATATGCTACAGTTCATTCCTGGAGTAAAGCAGGTGCATATGCTGCAGTTCATTCCTGGAGTAAAGCAGGTGCATATGCTGCAGTTCATTCCTGGAGTAAAGCTGGTGCATATGCTACAGTTCATTCCTGGAGTACAGCAGGTGCATATGCTACAGTTCATTCCTGGAGTACAGCAGGTGCATATGCTACAGTTCATTCTTGGAGTAAAGCAGGTGCATATGCTACAGTTCATTCCAGGAGTAAAGCAGGTGCGTATGCTACAGTTCATTCCTGGAGTAAAGCAGGTGCGTATGCTACAGTTCATTCCTGGAGAAAAGCTGGTGCATATGCTACAGTTCATTCCTGGAGTACAGCAGGTGCATATGCTACAGTTCATTCATGGAGTAAAGCAGGTGCGTATGCTACAGTTCATTCCTGGAGAAAAGCTGGTGCATATGCTACAGTTCATTCCTGGAGAAAAGCTGGTGCATATGCTACAGTTCATTCCTGGAGTAAAGCAGGTGCATATGCTGCAGTTCATTCCTGGAGTAAAGCAGGTGCATATGCTGCAGTTCATTCCCGGAGTAAAGCAGGTGCACATGCTACAGTTCATTCCTGGAGTAAAGCACGTGCGTATGCTACAGTTCATTCCTGGAGAAAAGCTGGTGCATATGCTACAGTTCATTCCTGGAGTACAGCAGGTGCGTATGCTACAGTTCATTCCAGGAGTAAAGCAGGTGCATATGCTACAGTTCATTCCTGGAGTAAAGCAGGTGCGTATGCTACAGTTCATTCCTGGAGAAAAGCTGGTGCGTATGCTACAGTTCATTCCTGGAGAAAAGCTGGTGCATATGCTACAGTTCATTCCTGGAGTAAAGCAGGTGCATATGCTGCAGTTCATTCCTGGAGTAAAGCAGGTGCATATGCTACAGTTCATTCCTGGAGTAAAGCAGGTGCATATGCTACAGTTCATTCCCGGAGTAAACCAGGTGCACATGCTACAGTTCATTCCTGGAGTAAAGCACGTGCGTATGCTACAGTTCATTCCTGGAGAAAAGCTGGTGCATATGCTACAGTTCATTCCTGGAGTAAAGCAGGTGCATATGCTACAGTTCATTCCTGGAGTAAAGCAGGTGCACATGCTACAGTTCATTCCCGGAGTAAAGCAGGTGCACATGCTACAGTTCATTCCTGGAGTAAAGCACGTGCGTATGCTACAGTTCATTCCTGGAGAAAAGCTGGTGCATATGCTACTGTTCATTCCTAGAGTACAGCAGGTGCGTATGCTACAGTTCATTCCAGGAGTAAAGCAGGTGCATATGCTACAGTTCATTCCTGGAGTAAAGCAGGTGCGTATGCTACAGTTCATTCCTGGAGAAAAGCTGGTGCATATGCTACAGTTCATTCCTGGAGAAAAGCTGGTGCATATGCTACAGTTCATTCCTGGAGTAAAGCAGGTGCATATGCTGCAGTTCATTCCTGGAGTAAAGCAGGTGCATATGCTGCAGTTCATTCCTGGAGTAAAGCTGGTGCATATGCTACAGTTCATTCCTGGAGTACAGCAGGTGCATATGCTACAGTTCATTCCTGGAGTACAGCAGGTGCATATGCTACAGTTCATTCTTGGAGTAAAGCAGGTGCATATGCTACAGTTCATTCCAGGAGTAAAGCAGGTGCGTATGCTACAGTTCATTCCTGGAGTAAAGCAGGTGCGTATGCTACAGTTCATTCCTGGAGAAAAGCTGGTGCATATGCTACAGTTCATTCCTGGAGTACAGCAGGTGCATATGCTACAGTTCATTCTTGGAGTAAAGCAGGTGCATATGCTAGAGTTCATTCCTGGAGTACAGCAGGTGCATATGCTGCATTTCATTCCAGGACTAAAGCAGGTGCAAATGCTACTGTTGCCAAGCTTGAAGCTTTTCGCATATATGGCCAGTTCTGCTAGCTAAGCAAAATGTATCTGTTTACATTGCACTTGTTAATATATGCATAACCATGTATACCTTAGAGGAGTTAAGTAAAGTTGGATAAGACAATGGATGGTGTAGGTGTAATTTCCTAGACTGTGTAGGTGTTTGTATTAACCTGTGTTATCTTTTTATAAATATATTTTGTCCCTCCCCAGCCACTACCAAACTCAACAACATAAAATAATCTTACAGTAAATATTCTGTAAGAGAAATGCTTAACAAATGTGTGGAAATAATAAATCTCCTAGAGTTTTTCTGCTTATGGGCAGAAACTAGATAGTTTGTGCTCTACAAAGGTGAGCTCTGTGTAATAGTTGCTGTCCTGCATCTTTTATATATATATATATATATATATATATATATATATATATAATTTGCTTAGTCCCTTTGTCCAGAAAGTTCTTTGAATTTGAAAACAATGGGCAAAACTTACTAAGCGGCGGTTTGACGGCGGTTTCTATTCTATTCTGAACCCCGGCGGTTTGGTGGCGGTTTCTATTCTGTTCTAAACCCCGGGGGTTTGATGGCAGTTTTTCAGCGGTTTCTAAATGACAGCCCTGTTCTATTCTATTCTAAAATGTGTTTTGATGGCAGTTTTGCAGCGGTTTTGGCCTTAGTAAATTTGCAGATAGTAAAACCGCTGCCAAACCACAGTCTAAATACATTTTACAATAGAAAAGAACAGAGCTGTCATTTAGAAACTGCTGCATAACTGCCACCAAACCCCCGGGGTCTAGAATAGAATAGAAACCGCCACCAAACCGCCTCTTAGTAAATTTTGCCCAGTATCTCAAAGACTAATTAAGATATTCATGTGATTCTTTTGCGAGGGATTTCAGTAAGCAATAAATTACAAAATTTGGGCTAAAACTGTATAACATTTGCTGAAAAAAAAAAATCGACAAAAACCATAACAAATGCTTTGGTATAGCTAACCTTAAAATGCAAAGAAAACTACCAGAATACAGAGCCGGCACAGTGACCCGAGGGAAGCAGAATAGGGGTGGCTATCACCAGCTGCTGTTCTCACTGTACTCTCACGTGGACCCGGCGCCCTAGTCATGTGTGGACAGTGGTTATATGTTGCCTATGGTGCCCGGAAACCTTGCACCGGCCCTGTGGGCAGAATATAAACAAACGCCTCTGCTCCCTCCAATTCATAATATGCCACGCATCAGTGTCCCCAATTTATAATATGCACAGCAGTGTCCCAAATTCATAATATATTATATAGAATATGACACACAGTAGAACACTAAAATCATAATGTACCTCATAACACTGCCGCCAATTCATAATATGCCACACAGCTGTGCCACAAATTCATTATATGTCACTCAACCATGAATTATACCATACAATGCCCCCAATACATGTGCCACAAATTCTTTATATGCCATACACTGTGCCGCCAATACATTATGCCAAATATCAGTGCCCCAATACATATTTATTCTACACATCTGTGCTCCAATATAGTATTCAAAATGAATTGTGTCCACACTAGTGAGATGAAAAAGAATTGCAGTATATGTTAATAGACCAATATACAGACATGTCACATCCAAATAAATGCTGGACCATACACGATTAGTGGTGCTCCCAGACATTTTGTAGACATGAACTACATAGATTAGCTGACGCAGAAAGACAAAAAATTTATTTCTGGGACACTCTGTGACAATAATATCAATAAACAATTAATACAAATTAACATTTGATATTATACCCATAACAATTACAATCCTAAGGCTGCGTGCACATCTATAAATATATCTGACCAATCTGTCTGGTGGGCAGGAATATCTGGTCCATATTCCAGTGTTTGGAGGCAAATTTCTATTGTTATTTGCTCCCATACATTAACAGATTTTTCTTCCTACCAGACAGATTCAATAGATATATCTATAGGTGGGAATCGGTATAATTTACAGCCGGACCCATGCCCGGCGGTTCAAATCCCGACAGCGGCAGCCCGATAAGGATGAAAATCCCGATCGTCCCCAGGTAAGTATTCACTAACCTATTCTACCCAGTAACCCTAACCCCCCTTAGGGGCGCCTACCCCTAACCTCCCCCCTAAGTGCCTAACCCTAATCCCCCCTCTAAGTGCCTAAACCTAACCACCCATTCCCCGCCGCCTAATCGTAACTCCCCCGGGGTGTGCCTATCCCTAACATCTCCCCAGGGGTGCCTAACCCTGACCCCCCCTCCCCTAGCCTAAACCTAACCTCCAGGGGGGGTGCTTAACCCTAAGTGCCCCCCAGGAACCCTAAACCTAACCCTCCCCCCCTGCGGCTATCCGCGCTCGGTACCCGATGTCCCTTTGATCGAGATGCCGGGCGCCAGTCTCCCGGCGTTGATAAAATGACAGACGTCTAGATTTAGACGCCTGTCATTTAACCCTCGTCGGGATAAAGCAGTCGGGAAGCCGGCTGTTGGGATTAGGTCCGCCGGCTTCCTGACTGCATACCTATAGGTGTGTACGCAGCATAAGTGTACTGGTAGAAAGTATAAAAGAAAGAAAAAATCATCCCAAATAAATACCTTTGTTAATATCATGTGCAAACAATGCACTCAACTAGGTGAAATATATCAATTAGTATTAGTTGGTTTACCTTATTTCATATTAGTTAGCATATGTGGTTTCTAAATACCCACTAACATTCAGAAGGAAATATGCACTGTCATAGGGGCTGTAGTGCCTTACTTATAATCATGTGCTCCTAATAGTCTGGTTCAGATGGCCATTCTGAACCCATATGTATTTAGATACAATTGGTCAACATACTGTAGATAATCAGCAAGTGCCAAGGGCATGAACATGGTATTAGTAAATACACTCACCCTGTCAGGTCTCCTTAGTCCACACACACACTCACCCTGCCAGCACTCATACACACGTACACACACTCACTCAGTGTCACTAACCTGTCAGCCACACATACATGCACACACAGTGGTGTATCTAGGGGGGGTCAAGCAGGGCATGTTCCCTGGGCACCATTGGACTGGCAGCACAGGGGTGGCGCCACCAGTCAGAACACTACTTTGAAGTCAGTGTACACTTGTACTACCCAGCGGCTGTGTGTTTGTTTTGGTAGCCAATGAGCGTCAGACAGATTATATTTGGCTGCTGCACCCATGGCCAGAGCCAGGCTGGAGCTCACTCATGAGCTCCACTCAGAGCCGGATTTAGACCTCATGGGGCCCTAGGCAAGATACCGGTTTAGGGGCCCCGTCTCTCAAACAATCCATAGCACTATTCTTTCATTCCTAATTCATGCTGCTGTGCAGCACCCTGGTGCGCCACGGCCTTGAAATGTTGGCTAGATGAATTAATAATATAAGTATTGTTTTTCATAAGACTCAGAGAATCGCCGTTATTTTCACCTATGTATATATATATATATATATATATATAATATTTACACACACACATACGTTCATATCATATATATATATATATATATATATATATAACACACACACACACATATAGATATATATATATATATATATATATATATATATAGATATATATAGGAGACACATACTTACACATGTGTGTATATATATATATATATATATATACACACACATATATGTGTGTGTATATATATAAATACACATACACAGTACATATACACACATAGCTTTAGGGCCCCAGTGCCTTTAATTAATTACATCTTAATTGGTGAAAAAAAAAAAACTGTTTAACACTGCCTCTTACTTTTGTGATGCTGGCACACTGGCTCAGCCACAGCTGCCCTCAGCTGCATCGCGGCCGGCATGTTACAGCTTCCACCCGCCTCTCTTCCTTGCAGCTGTGCGGTTGGGGCCCGCTCGTTCTTCCCAAGTCACACCCTCTTCTTCCATGCAGCCTGCGCGTCACCCAGTCACTGGGAGTCGCAGGCTGCAACTTGGTATTTGATTGGTCCACCGTCGGCCCGGCAACCCAGCACTGCTCTGCGGCGCCGACGGGGACTGGGGACTGTGCGGCTGCTACTACTGGGAGGGTTGGTTGCGGATCACGGGATTTAATATGCGGCGGGGGGACCGGGAAGACTTGCCCCCAACTCAAAACTCTGCACTGCAGGATCTGTCCAGGGTCGGATTACCGGGGACCCCGGCTGCGGCCGCCTAAGTTGAAAAGCGGTAAATCCGGCCCTGGCTCCACTGTCCAGCTCCCACAGTGAGTGATGGGAGAGATGTCATGACGTCTCTCTTATAGTGCAGAGCGGGCCAAGAGGACAGAGGAGCGGGGCTTCAGGTAAGTGTTGTTTTTTTGTTTTTTTTGTGTGTGTCTTTGTCCTATATTTGTAAGGGGCACTGGCACTACATAGGAGGGACTATTACTGGGGGCATTATATAAGGGGCACTACTGGGGGCACTTCATAGGGGGGACTACTACTGGGGGCACTATATAAGGGGCACTGCATAGGGGGTCCATTACTGGGGGCACTGCATAGGTGGACTAATGGGGGCACTGTATAAAGGGCACTGCATAGGAGGACTACTACTGGGGCACTATATAAGGGGCACTGCATAGGGGGGACTTCTAGGGGAACCACTACTAGCAACACTGTATAAGTGGCACTACTGGGGGCACTGTATAAGGGACATTACTGGAGGCACTGCATAAGGGGCACTATAAGTGGCACTACTGGGGGTACTGCATAAGGGTGCACTACTGGGGCACTGTATAAGGGGCACTACTGGAGGCACTGCATAGGGTGGACTACTACTGTGGGCACTATATAAGGGCGCTACTGGGGGCACTGCATAGGGGGGGACTTCTGCTGAGGGTAATATATAAGTATATAAGGGGCACTACTAGGGACACTTCATAGGAGAGACTACTACTGGGGGCACTATATAAGGAGCACTGCATAGGGGGGACTACTACTGGGGGCACTTCATAGGGGGGACTAATACTGGGGGCACTATATAAGGGGCACTACAGGGGGAACTTCATAGGGGGGACTACTACTGGGGGCACTACATAAGGGGCACTGCATTGGGGGGATCACTACTGGGGGCACTGTATAAGGGGCACTGTACAAGGGGGACCACTATTGGGGGCACTGCATAGGGGAACCACTACTGGCGGCACTGTATGAGGCTCTAGTGGGGGCACTGTATAAGTGGCACTACTGGGGGCACTGTATAAAGGGAACTACTGGGGAAACTGTATAAGGAGCACTCTATAAGGGGAACTATAAGTGGCACTACTGGGGGCACTGCATAAGGGGCACTACTGGCGGCACTATAAGGGTGCATTACTAGGGGCACTGTATAAGTGGCACTACTGGGGACACTATATAAAGGGCACTACTGGGGGAACTGTATAATGGGCACTACTGTGGCACTGTATATGAGGCACTACTGAGGGCACTGCATAAGGAGCACTATAAGTGGCACTACTGGGGGCACTGTATAAGGGTGTATTACTGGGGCACTGTATAAGGGGCACTGTATAAGGAGCACTACTACAGGGGACACTGCATAATGGGCACTGTTACTGGGGACATTGCATAAGGGACACTACTACAGTAAGCATTGCAAGAGGGGCACTACTATTGGGGGAATTAAGGTGCATATGGAATGGAAAGGAATGTTCCCAGAGTGATGAGAAATGGTGGTGTGGCATGTTGACACACCCCCATTTTCCAGTGGCCATGCCCCTTGTGTATTGTGACCCCGCACACTTTTCAACACACCCATACTTGAGGTGGGCTCCATTTTTTAACTTGCCCTGGGCTCCAAATACCCTAGTTACACCACTGCACACACAAACTCTGTTAGCACTCATACACAGTCACTAACCCTGCCAGCACTCATACACACACACTGTCACTAACCCTGCCAGCACTCATACAAACACTCCCCATGCAAACACCTGTCACCCACTCATACATACATACACACACACTAACCCTGTTAGCACTCATACACACACACACTCACTAACCTGTCAGCCATTCATACATACAAACACACACACTAACCCTGTTAGCACTCATATACACACATGGTTACTAACCTGTCAGCACTCATACACACACACTGCCACTAAACTGTCAGCACTTATACACACACACAGTCACTCACCTGTCAGCACTCCTACACACACACACCCTAACCTGTCAGCACACACTCACCCACCCATTAATTCTTTCCCATCAAAAAGGCATAACAGACAGCTTACCTGGCTCCATCCAGCTGCAGCAGCAGTACCTCATGTTGCTTAGGGGGTGGAGCTTCCTATTAGAGTGCCAAACTGGCAGCATCGGAGGGAAGAAGGTTTATGCAGAAGAGAGAAATGGCTGCCACCACTGCTGTTGGGAGCTGACTCTACCGCACTGAAAGGTGAGGTTGCAGTGCTGGGGCAGGGGGAGATCTGGAGGCTTGCGGGGACTGAAAGAGGCATCCCTTTCTTTTTTTGTGAATTCAGTGGTGCCCTCTAGTGGCGAGCTCTTGCCTAATGGTAGCGCCGGTCCTGTCTGCCCAGTTTGGCTCCTGATTGGCCTCCTGGTTGCGTGACGTAGCTATTACATAATGAGGTGGGTGTGCGGGTGGCATAACACATTAGGCTGCTGCTGAAGGGGGTGCTCTTCCCTCACCTACTTTCTCCAACATGTCGATTCCAGGCTCACAACTCCCAGCCAATCAGCACCAGGTTTGCACCTCGAAAGTAATGCCTCTTTTCTCTGCTTTCCACGAGAGCTGCCAGCATCCACTGATTGGCGGGAGGCTGGGAGACGGTGAGGCAGAGTAACAGTGCATTATCATTTGTATCTATATGGGCTCAGCTTGCAATGCCCCTGGAAACAGGCCATCTTTCTTCACAGTCCATGGCCAAATATATCATTGCACTTACAAATTGGCACAATGTTATAATACAAAAATCCCTAAAAACCATTAAAGGGCATGGCGTAGCCGATTATGTTTCACACACATCTTTTACTACCCGATTCCATCGTATTAACATATGATTTAGTCATTATCTAGCAAAGCATTTTACATACGTATGTTCTGGGTTCAAATTGGCGAAATGTTTGCCACGGGCATACTAGTAAGTGTATAATTTATAAGTGCACAAACTAAAAGTATATAGTCAATTGAAAAGGGGAAAATAAAAACAGATGCCAACTCCCATTCCTCAAAATGTCTTGTAATGAATGAATGTACAGTATGTATGTATGACACTAATATATTCTATTAATTTCATCCATAGACGCTGGCGATGAGCAAAATCACAAAACACACAGGCATGCCTTTGGCAACATCCTGCACAGTTAGAGTTTCTGGACGACAGTATTTTTTTCTATAACAAATCAAATATAACTATTGTGTTACTAAATGATACATTTTAATAATATCCTAATTTGTATGCTTTTCTTTATATTAAGTTAATGCACTTTTTATAAACAGTGTGACTAAATTCTTAATGCTGCAGTGACAATAGGGTATACATCCACCTAATAAGCTTTCATAGTTGTGGCAATTGGCAATACTCAGAGGAGTTAGCAGTGGTGTAACTACTGTAGGTGCAGGGGGTGTGGCTGCTATGGGGCCCGGACCGAAGCCCCCTCTGCACTCCCCCTGAACCCGCACCCCCCTTACTCCCCTTTCCATCAACTTACCTGCTCCGTGGTCACGGGTTCAGCACCCCCCTTCCATGGTTGCATCCTCTCAGATGGCTCTGCCTCTAGGCTCTCTTCTATGACTGATAATGGGAGCAGGTGTGGCCTCCTCCTCCCAGCATCAGTCAGTGAGGAGAGACGGAGCTGACTGGCAGAGGACATGATGTGCCTGCTCTGCGCAGCATGACCACGAAGCAGGTAAGTTGAGGAGAGGGGAGTGAGGAGTGTGCGGGGGCAGGGACCATGGGGAGCCTAGTTACACCCCTGAGGGTTAGTGAAACAGAATAGAAGAAATCTTCCCATTTAATACTTTTTTGATCATATATGACAGCACCTCAATAACAACCAATACCATAATCAGTCTCCACATGTTACTAATGTAGTCTTTCTTGAGAATAAGGCTTATATAAGCAGCACTTGTTATTCAGGTCTAAACTAACAGATCCTAGAATTAAAACTTTGTGCACATGGGACTTATTGAATTCAGTACATTTTGTGAGATCTAGTGTTGGTACATTAAAACAATAAAAAGTGTCTGTTTCACATAACTATGAACATCTGACCTGGTTAAAATACATAATACTGTAAGGTAGAAAATTACATCTAATACTGTACATGCAATGTTATTGTAAAAAAAGTTAATTTGAGTAAATTGTTAATTGCGAATAGTGTTTATTCACTAGTGATTGACACTTTGGGGTATATTTACTGAAGGTAGATTTTTATTGATTTTGATCGATTTAAAGTTAATCAAAAATGATCAACATCGATGTTGTGTTTCTGGGCCTAAAGCAAACATTTACTAAATTTGTCTGTTAGTAAATGTGGATTTAGTTGATTTTAACTAGATGAAAGTAAATAAAAAACAACCTTTATTAAATATACCCCAATGCATGCAATTACTTCCTGAATTTGGTTTCAGTTTAAATATGCCTGCCATAATAATAATGCAGAACCTTACACATATTGTCCGTTTCATATTTTAACATGTGGATATGATTGATTTGGATGACAGGTGTTATTTTGAAAACTCTTGAATCAATTAATTTACATGTGAGAGCAGATTCTTCTTATTCCTGCTGGAATAGGTGAGTGTGATTTACATTACTATTATTTGGATCATGCACCGCTGGACATTTTTTATCATAGCATCATGTGCTGCCTTTCTTTTCAAGAACTTGATCATACTTTTATATAAGGTACAACACTACATGCTTATTTTGATATATTCATTGATATTTTATCTTATTTGCTTGTGATTGCTTTGGTCAATTTAATTCTTATGACATTCCAGTTTCTGACACAATATTGTGTATATGATTACTAGATCTATGTCTAATTTCAACCTCAAAGAAACCACTTCAACACTTCAGTTTGTCAGTGAGGATGCTGAAAGGATTTTATTTTCAGAATCAGACACCCTTGCATTCAATAGAGATACCCCTGAGGAATTTTATAGTGATCTCTTGCATTTGAAAAAGAGATACGTCAAATTGCATTTGCACAGAATTTTTATTCCACAGCATTATAAAGAACAGCTTGTCCCAAGGGAATTTAGACTACGTAACCATCCTATAGTACCCTATGCAAATATAACAGCTATTTATGCATTAAATAAGTATTCACAAGACTTATTACTATTAGTTATTGAGAAAGTACGTATTATTTAACAAACATATTAAAAATATACATTAGAGGTTTCAGATCTGCACACATTACTAAACGATCCCAACAATGATTTACTATCTACATTGGACAAATATATTGAAAAATTCATAGTTAGAAGAATTACTCAGATTTAAGAAAACAAATACAAGCTAGTCAAACAAGACTACAAAGATAACCAGGTGTATCCCTGGCTATCAGGGTTTGAATAAAAACTCTATACAGTGTATAAGAAATTTGGCAAAACAACTTGTATTCCATTTGCTGATACTGACAGTCACAACCTTATGCACAAGGTTATTTAGCTCTAAAATAAATACAATTTCCCCCAAAAAAATCTCCTACACACCCACATGGGTAAAAAGAAGGGACAAAAAAACACAGAAAAACAATTTGCTAAACTAACATCATATTCAGGTTAATCAGTTGTCAACTTTCTGAAGCCAAGATCTTGATACTAAATAAAGGGATTTTATTTGTACTGGCTTTTGCTGAAGAAATTTGACTTGTGTATATATAACAGGTTAGGAAGACAGTAAGGACACAAAGATTACTTCTGTGACAAAGCCAAAAAAAGAAATGTGCTTGGTACAGAAACATTTAAAAACAATTCTACAGTCCATATAATTTTAGGGGTACTGAACAGAAACACCATTGTATTCTTCAAACAACAAACTATTTTTTTAATCAAAATGTTATGGTTGAGGAAAGAAAGTCATTAAAATGCTTTGGTTTGATAAAAAAAAATATCCTTATTTGTTTAGTGGATAAATGGGGAGGCATTTCCCCCCTCAGCTACAATGTTTATATTGCTGAGATCAATTAGCCATGATGGATTGCTATATAAAATTCACATAAGACCCCACTTTGACATAGAAAAAATTAAATACTGTTATTCAACCATTTGTGTCAATAATCACTACATCAATACATAAAAACCAGTGCATTTATCACTTATTTATTAAACTTCCCATCATCTACACACTACTCAAAGTGCAAAGAAACATTGTGTCAGCCTCAGTCCCAGTATGTAGACTTTTTGTCTCCAACCTTGGGTTCAAATATCTGTGTATGGAAGCTAACACAAAGGCTATAGCCAATTGCCTCATCTAGTTTGGCCCATCCACACAATATTTGATATTACTTATTGACATTATCTTACATAAGAACTATATTTTTGTTTAAAAATATATTTTATCTCCAAAAATAAGGAATGGCAATGGGATCAAAAATTGCACCATCTTTTGCTAACATATTTATGATGATCTATAAGAATACATAGGTGATCTTTTTTGATCTGCTTCAGTCTCATATACAGTAACAAAACTATACATCTTTGAGATGTCACAATCACACTCATGCATTTGTCTGTGAACAGTTTTACTAAACCTACAGATAAATCTACCTAGTTGCATACTGTAAGTTTTCAACAAGTCACCATCAAAAAAGTACTGACCTATTCCCAGTTAGAGCTTGGTTCGTCACATCACATCCATTGTTGGGGAACTAAAAACAAAGCCTTATATAGTATGGCACAGTGTTTTATCGTATTCAGGATGTTAGGGATGATATACCAATGTTAGTCTACTCAAACATTAAATCTTACTTAAATCTAAAACAAATACCTTCATAGATGAACCTGAAATGTGCAGCACTTATGCTGTGGCTTTAATTTACATAGAAAAGTTTAACAACATTGGCAGCTCCTATTCTCTGATCTTGTCCTATAAAAATTAATGGATGACAATCCTCATTTTGCTTTTAGATGGGGTCCAAATCCAAATCATTTGATAGTTGTCATTTCTCTAATCATTAGTTGTCCAATAAACATAACAAGCTTACAAGTAAACCAAGAGTTTATTACTGCTTGGGTTGCACAAACAGCCCATTCTTAATGACAGGCACCCAGAAACGGATTGGGAATGTAAAGTGGCCTTGGAAAAATTACTGAGAGTGGCCCTATGTGTGCGTGCCTTTGGTGTGCACCCAAAAAAGTGGGTGGGGCCTTGTTGAAAGGGGTGTGTTATGCCCGCAGGCCACACCCCCCATTTTCATCATGCTGGGGGCATGCCCACAGTCCCTCTTTGCAGTGAATAAGCACAACAAGCATGTGAATGAGTATTTTCTTACCTATATGATTTCTCTGCAACGCAGAACCTCAGAAGAAAATGGTCCTTCCTCTACAGGTAGTGTCTTGAGTTGGTATTCACTATTCATGCAGGAGATCACATGGTCTGGAAGCCACCTGTATGTGTAAGAATAAAGCCAATGTCATCATCATGCAACAGAGGTTCAACCAGATCAAACATAGGGCCCATTTATCATTGAATATGTGAGGTAAAATCCCCCAAAACACTAGTTTTAGGGGGTTTACCTGAAATATTAAATATCCCCTGAATGTATCAAGGAGAGACAGCAGCTGTGATCCCTGCTGTGATCCCTCCAGTTCCGCAGGCAGATGCATCCCCCATAGGTTTCTAAGGGGGATGCGATGCTGCCAGATGTGCCAATATCCAGAATGCAATGCATTCCTGATATTGGCCCCCATAGTTAACACCATCTAGAGATGACAATAGCCATTGTAGCCTATGGCTACATAATGCATAATCAGCCAGCGGAGGGATCCCTTGGAATCCTCCCCCAGCAATGGCCGCCGCTCATGTGCAGTCCATGGGACTGCGCATGCACAGCAGCCCAGGGAGCAATCTGGAGCCCATGTCCCTGCATGTGTTGGTTAATACATCCGGCCATTATTTTTGCATTTTGCAATGCGATCAGGGGCGGTACTGACATGCCCTGATCAAATTGCAAAAGCGATCATTAATAAAGGGAAACAGAAACTTTGGGGCAGGATAAAATGTGAGTTTCCATTATCAAACAATCCTGATGCCAGCATCTCTAACCATCTCCCTAGTATCTAACCCTAACCCCATTACTTACTGTCTGAATGCCAGCGCTGGGATTCTGACTGGTGTTGGGACTCCGGCTCTAGCATTCTGAGTGCCGGCATCCTGCATGCCGGTATTTCAACTACCTCCCATACATACATAAAATATATATAAAAAGAAATAGAAAATTATTATTAACAGGAAATTGTGCTTACCTTCCATCCTTTAGATGAGCTCCGTGGTACACGGCCTTGGGGGTGGACTATGCACACATGATGAGGTAGCATAGGTACTGGATGGGGAAAGAAGCAGAGGGACAAATGGAGATGATGGCAGAGGTATAGATGGCAAAGGGGGCAGAGGCACAGCAGGGGGAAGTATCAGGGGCACAGATAGAGGTGCACAGATGGAGAATCTGGTAAAGGTATAGATGGGAAAATGGAATGAGGCATAGAAGGGGGGAGGGGAAGAGGCACAGCAGATAAAGGGGGCCGAGGCACACATTGATGGGGGTTTAGAGGCACTGATGGGGAGGGTAGGACTAAAGGTACAGCTGGGGTGCTACTGTCTAGCCTAGCCAGGGGAAACAAGGGGAGGAGGAGAAGGGAGGAGATGTAGGGGACCTATGGCTTCATGAGAGGAAGAAAGTGAAAGTTAGCTAGTCCAGACTCTGGACAGCCTGACATGCCCTGCAAGAGTGGGGGAGGGGAGCACACACCCTCAATGCCCTCACCTAAAACCTGGCTGGATTTAATGAGCAAAACTGACAGAGGGGCTGCCGGTGCTGATGATCCCAGCTCCAAACTGCTTTTGACTCACAGGCAGAGACGTGTCTGTGAGTGAGAGGCAGGGTGTAGCTGTGATCTTCAGCACCAGCAGCCCCTCTGTCAGATCTGTGCACTGGAGTCTGTTACATGCTGTACCATCCTTTACTGCTCCCTCCCACCCTCAGCTCCCATCTGGCACCTACCTCATCAGTCAGCCCGGGGGCCTCTCTCATCACAGCCAGCTGACTGCCTGAGACTTTACACTCACTGTCCGCCGGACCCCTTAGCTCCGCCCACCTCAATGATCAGCCCGGCCCCTCAGCCCAGCAGGCTGACTGAGTTGTCAGCCTGGCCAATACTTTAGCCGGCCAGGAGATTCATCTGCATTTCCACTTGTGCCTGACTTAGAATCAGGCACTATCTCTAAGTACATAGGCACAGTTTATTATACTTTGTTTTGTATGCATGCCTATGGTTACTTTATTGTGACTTAACCATCTCTGACCAGAGCGGTTTCCATTCCTTGATACTGTGGTTACCCATATGTACTACTGTATGGTTATGTGTGTGTCGCTTATCACTTGTTATCATTGCAATTACATATTGGTACTGTATTTATAGTTGTCTGCTCCTGGTCCCACAAAGCTTGCTGCTGTTCATGTCAACATTATGGTTGGATCAGGAATGAGTGTATCACCTCATATCCGCACTATTGCCATTACTTTAAGTTTCATGTTTATTTTTTAGGTTTGCTTGTTGATTGCCTTCATACTGTAATCATTTGCTTTTGAACAATGGGATGGGGTAGGAGTAAGGTTGAAAGTATTGGACTAAGTTACATAATTTCTGTTATGTATTAAGGATTAATCAACCTTTAACAGAGGAATGATAAGGGAGGTTCTGTAACAACTATCCTATATCATTGCTGAGGTGGAGGTGCTCCCTCAGAGTAATTATCAGTACCCAAGGAGGGCAAGGAAATGTGGGTCACACTTCCCACAATGTAAACTATATTTCGCCACACTTTACGTAAGGTGAAATATATATTCCTTCATATGAGTCACGTTTTAGTCATATACATCTCTATCCATACCTATTAGCACTATGGGCCTGATTCAGAGCCAGACACTCTTTCAGAGTGCTAGCTCTGAATCAGTGCCCTCCCTCTCTTTTTTAGAGTGGCCTCCTGGCCGCTCGCATAGCTGTGGGTTACCACCCACAGCTATAGCGAGCGGCTAAAAAGATGGTCACGATGGTCAAGACCATCACGACCATCGGGCTTGCGACGAGACCCTTGTGGTAGGGTCTTATTTCCGCAAGCCGTGGAGTGCTTTTGGCTCTATCAGAGCCAAAAGCACTCCCACTGACATCATTTGTGATGTCAGTGGGGCCGGCCCCAGATGGTAGGCATTCCCGTTTACAAGTAAGTGCTGATTCTTCTTACTTTTTTGCATTTTAATCTGGTTTGACTGATAAATAACCTGTGTGCAGCAATATCTAGTATATGTGGTTAGACTCTAATTAAATTGGATTATAAAAATTAGGCAACCCATTTAAATTGTAGACTTTGGATGGATTCTTTTCCCTCATTACAATGTACATACAGAGATAAGCACTGCTATCATGTACAATTTACTATTGCAATTACACCCAACAATGCCACTTTGGGATACAACACAAAGCTACTACTATATAATAGAATTTTTCAATGTGGACAATACTGAATAATCTACTTTTTAGAGGTATCGAACACGTTAAATTGGGTCCAAAAGGTGGTGACTTAGCCAACAAACTTTCTCAAAGAGAGATGTTCTGGATCTTTGAGCTGAACACTCTCCTACCTCAGGGCCTGGATGACAGCTACGAAATTGCACCTTTTTTATGATTTCTTATACCTTTCTGGGATTATGGAATACCTTGTGATTTTTATGAATTTTAGATTTTTATGTTTTACATTTTTTATGGTTCTGTTGGTATTAATGCATGTTATGTTTTTAAGAAATGGATATTTTTTAAAAAAATTTTAGTTTCATGATTCTAAAAAGCTTGTCCAACCCTGTATATTATATTTATCTCATTTAAGTGATGCATATTTTAATATTTTAATACACTGTTTCATCCTTATTTCTAACTAGTTATTTACAGTGTTTTTATGGTTGCACTTTGTATTCACCGTCACTTGATATATGTGCCTGTTTATATAATTAACAAAATGGCCACTTCATGTCTCATGATTGGGCCTTCCACCAACAAAATGGCCGCTCAATATTTAATGTATATCATGGAATTGTACAAAGTCATTACCACCATGTGTGTCATATCGATACAACGGCAGTTACACCTAATATGAGGTCCCACTTTTGTTGTTCCACTCTGTGTGGGAGTTCTGATCGCGACAGTTTTTCTCTTTCTGTAACTGCCGCGATCAGTGCATGCGCAGACCTAGCCGCGTGACATCTTGGGAATCGTAGTTCCCCATATAAGATGGCCGCTGGCAGCCGCGCATGCGCAGTATGGCACATAACGCCGCAACATCTGCAGAGTGACAGCGGAGGCAAAGTACAAGACAAGGCCCCGCTGTCGCTAGACTATTGTTCCACTGTATATTCCCATTCTGGCAGACACCTTTTAGTGTCTGTCGCGACTAGCGCATGCACGAGACAGACCGCGCGGCATCTTGGGACATGTAGTTTTTTTGAAACAAGATGGGCGTGGGCTGCCTGCGCATGTGCATAACGGCGTTATACGCCATTTTGGCGCAAAATCAGCACCTTATTGTTTATGCTATAAATAGGACACTCCTGATAGTTGACCCCTACCCCTGAGGAAGTCCTTGTGGATGAAACGCGTTGGGACCCCTGTTGCAGCTCCTCTCCACAATATTGATTATGCAGATAAGCATCCTTTTATATTATTTCTATGTTTTTTAACCCTGTCTGTACCGTGTATTCCCCATGTACTAAGTATTATTAAACCACTTGTTGATGTAAGCCCCCCTGAGTAAGAGTCACTTTCTGTTTGATTTAAGTGGACCTACTCCTTCTGCACTTGCCAATACTGGGGCCAGCATACGAGTCTGAAGAGGTGACTTAGTACTTGATGCATTAATCCAAGTAACATTCTGGTACGCATATATAACTACTTCACCATATTATTTGTTTGAAACACAAAATTACTACACCATGTATGCGTGTTTTGGCTCGACATGAGCTAATTTTATTTAAGGTTCCTGGTTACCCTGAAGTTGTGAAACCACTTCACCATATGAGGTTCCAGTAAAACAACCACAGATAAGCTATAAAGATTTATTTTCTGGTACGCACATTTATATTTGAGCACGTGCTAATATATATATTTTTTGAAATACTACACTATTAGGCGCATGTTCTTTCCATACCCCATTCCTAGATCACTTTCACCCTGACTGCCATTCAGGATTACGGGAAGACTGCTGCCACCTTCACCAAAAGGGATCTAAGTGTCACACCTGTTAGCACTAACTGAACTCTATCACTTTTTGGACTATGGTGTAATACAATTTGGAAGTTGAACCAAAGCGCCGTTCTATACATCCTGTACAAATACTGAATATTAGTTTGACAAATAAAGAAACTTGGTATGATTATAAAGCTGGAACATTGCAGCTTACTACTGCTGGGTATACATGGCCAGATAAAATGTCTGTCAGACCGACAGACATTTTATCTGGCAGCCTGCCAGCCACAGATGTCGCCGGCATACACTGTGAGATTTCTCTCACAGTGTATCAGCCCAACATCGCGCTCCGCCCCTGGGGGAGGAGACATTTCCCTGTTCTTTCCGTAGGAAGGAACACAGGAAATGTCTGTCTGTCGTCCGTGGCTGGGCATACACTGCCCGATGCGGCCGACAGTTTACCGGGAAATATCACATTGGACGGGCATGCTGGACAAGCCGGCATGCCCGACCGAGCAATATTTAACCCTCGGTCACCCCCCCCACATGCTACAATTATCGGGGCGATCCGCCGATATCAGGCGGATCGCCCCAATAATTGTAGCGTGTATGGCCACCTTAACAGTTGTGTTTTACATTTTCCATGTAGAAATGCTTTACTGAGTTTATTGAAATATTTGATGGATGTTTAATACCAAATCAATACATTGTTTAAGATGCTGATTGTATATTATATTAGACCAAGTGTATATGCAGAATTGTATTGTACTTTTAACATTTAAAATAAAGGATCCCCTTATTTAGAAAATATTGTATTATACTACTTATATTACTATATATACAATACTATTTATATCATTTCAAAGAGATGTCAATCCTGGACCAGTATTATAATTGTATGGTGTCCTCTTCTTATATAGGCCTATGCTCAAGTATTGCTTAATGTATAAATTGGTGTTATTCCAGCAGAATATAGTGAAGCTATTGTTACCCACTACTAGAGAAAATACTATTAACATATGAAGGAGAAAAGTAAGTCATTACCAGGGTGCACTCGGAGCAAATTCATTAATAAAAGTCAAACACTTTATTGGTATACATTAAAAAATATTAATGACAAATATTATTTTAAAATGTGGTGATGTATAAAATAAAGAATTGTGAAAAAGAATGAAAATAAGTGTAATAAAATTTGTTCTACACAAACTATGGTCATTGTCTTTTTGTCATTCTTATAATTAATATGAATTCTAATGGCATAATAGCCTGATTCTAATTCTGTGCTTATTCACGGCAATTTACCAACTGTCAGTGTTATTTAACAGGTGATCTCCTGTGTCAGTTGTTAGACACTTTTGAAGCAGAATATTATATTTTAACAGTTATCATAACACATTCTACTGGTCTAGGAGGGTGGAGTGGAATGTTGCCATAAAAGATTAATGTTTAGATAGTTTCAAAGTAAGAAAAAGCTTAGTGAATTGAAGTATATATACAACTCGGGAGACTACGCTAACAATAGGAGACAGTATTATCACACAATGGTGAATGTGGTTAATTATTTATGTAACATTTACACAGTAATATTGGTTGCTATAAAAAAAATAAAGTTGGAGAAGGATGCTTTAAAAATAAAATATTTGAATATAACGGCTATGTAAGAGACCGGGTTATAGTACCACTAAGCATCTTCTTACTTTGAACTATGCCTATAGCATGCACAATCAATCCATGTGAGTCCTGAAAGCATGCAAGTAGATCGGTTAAACCAGCCATACACAGAACTTAAAGCTACTCAGCTGAGCCCTAGTCAAACAGGATCACAATTTAATTTGTACACACACATAAGTGACCAAACATTAACTCTGTCCCTGTTGCTGAGCAGCAGGGGTGTATCTGAGGGCCAGAGCGCCCCTGGCAAAATAAGGGACTGACACCCCCCCCCTCTCTGCCCTGCTCTCCCCCTCATAGCCCCGTCCCCTCACACAGATTTTACTACTTTCAATATTAAAAAACACACATTGGCTTCCACAGGGAAAAAAAACAGCCACTCCGAGTCCCCAGCGAGCCCTAGCAGATCCCCTTCTGTGCCCCCACTCCCCTGCCAGCCACAGCCTTTTATGTACCCCACACCCCAGCCAGCCCCCCTTCTAAGTCCCCATTCACCAGCCAGCCCCAGCAGGGCCCCTTTTGTGCCCCTACTCACCAGTCAGACCCAGCCTGTTATGTTACCCACTCCCAAGCCAGTCCCCCTTCTAAGTCCCCACTCCCCAGCCATCCCCGGCATGTCCCCTACCATGCCCCCAATCCCCACTCCTTACCTTGTTGCTGCAGTGCTCTTGCGGGCCGCGGCTCCTCTGTCCGATTTTCAGCACTAGTAACATGTGCCGGGCCTTCCCTCCACACAGAAAAAACTTAATTGCACTTCAGGAAGCTGCACGGCCCTTCTGCACAAATGGGCCGTGCAGCTTCCTGAAGTGCGCACCTGCCGATGCCGTGAGATAAAGTTTTTATTTTTTTTGTGAAGAGAAGACGCGGCGCATATCTACCACCTGGCCGTGGATGGCACCGCAGGTGGGCGCCCCCCTCGGCCGGCGCCCCTGGCGCCTGCCATCCAGGCCAATGTGTAGACACGCCCCTGCTGAGCAGATGCATCTCTTCCACAGTCATAGGGGCCAAATAGTGAAATCAGAGGATGAAGTACACATAGGCTGATCTGCAATCTGCAATCATCTTCCCACCACATTTATCAACATGTGTCACAATCATCATAATTCTTCAATCAGATTATCATAGGGCACAGTGTTGTTCTGGGATACAACAGATACTAAATGAATTTCAGACATTGCAGTCTGTGCAGCCAGCATTAGAAATTACTTTTTTTTTTACCATAAGGCAGCAGAAAATTCAAATCAATAGTTTGCCAGTGATTGTATTATCAATTTGGGTTATTAATTTTCGAAAATAATTTGTATGGAATTCACTATGGAAGCCACTTTGTGACTATGGTATATCATTGTAATTCATTTCAAACATATCATATTGTTATAGTCAATGAGCATTTTAACAGCTTCCTGCAAACCACAGATTTATTTCATATAACGATCACATGAAAATGTACTGTAAGGAATATATAATGTAATAATGCAGGTTATGTGGGAAGACTCAGAAGGCCAGAAAAATACATTGGGGAGCAATACAATAGCTTACTAAATTATACCTGTTGTGTCCTTTAAATGGCACTAAAACATGGTATGAGTTATCAGCTAAATCTGCTGAAAATCAAATAGAGTATAATAAGGTAAGCATGTAATTATACCTGTCATGCAAGGATGAACACAGGAAAGCAAATAGACCAAATACTTCCACCAAGGCAGTTGCTAGGGCTGTTCTAGAGGGACAACTATCAAGGTGCCAAGCTGAAAAAGGTGCTGGGAAGGAATATTAAGGTTAAGATGGTTAAACATGAGGGTAAGCGGGTGCCAGTTTTCTGTCATGTTATGACATTTCTAGATACAGCTCTGACTCCTCCCTACCTAACTAAAAACTCTTGTTTTGTTTTTTGTTTTGTGATGTCACATGCTATGTTTTATTACTATACTTCATTTTCAAAAATCATTTACTTTTTTGTACACTTTGTTTTTGTTCAATCTGAATAAAATCAATACATTTTAAACCTAATATATACAAAATATTTATCACAAAGTTGTAACACAATTTCACAAATGATAAATCAGCATGTTTAATATTCAAAAGTGAGAATATACAGTATAATATAAGCATAATGTTTATAGTTTCCTTATAAGGATCAGATATATTATAAGAGAATGCCAATAAATAAAATGATTAATATTTAACAAGTATTAGGCTCACTATCTATGCTCCAATGTTCCATTTTCCCACTACCGGTAATCTGTATCCTGAGTACAAATTGATCCCAGTGTATTTTAACAAGATTTATTTGAGATTTTCTTCATGTCTCGTGATTTACTCATGATTCCTGCTCAATTCATTTCTTAACCCATCTTGTTTTGACATTCCATTTTGTAGACTCTGTCTGACCAATAAGCACTCTTTGTACTTTAAGCAGGGGGCACAGCAGAGGGCCATGACTTGTAAAGCTCAAAAGGCCTTCACTGGTGTAGACTAGGGGATTGTTATATTTCGCACCTCTGCCACAGCAAGTGCAAATCCAGTTTAGAATTAGTGAATCTGCCCAACCAGTTTGACATAGTGACAATAGATGCTGAAGTATTGAAACACTAGCTGGGATACCCGAGTTGAAGAATGGGCCTTGAAGGCCATCTGCGGCCTTTATTTTTAACATTGTCCTCGCCTATAACCCCATGCCATTGATCTATCCCTTTATATACAGTATCTATACACTGTTACCTCAACACTGAGGTATAAACAATGTTGTTTGTTTTTCCATTAGGAGCCAGAATGAAAAGGCTGTTGGAAGCCCCCATGGGTATATTAGGGGCAGAGTGACTTACAGGACAGAAATCAGTATAGCTTCCCAAATCATTGCAGTTTCAGAAATCACTGCAGATATAAATCAGTGCAGAACAAAAATCATTGCCAAGCAGAAAACTCTGCAAACCAACACTGGAGAGCTTGGCATATGAAAAGGCGCTGGAAGGAAATCAGTAACTGTCAGTGTAGGTGCAGTGTGACATTTGATCCTCCGACTCACTGCTCTTCCTTTGGAGCTGTGCATGCCCCCCACTGGTACATATCAGCCTGTGCCTTCAGATCAGTGTAGTTTTTGGCACTGGAAAACATCCTGAGCAAATTTCCTTAAGCCAAAATATCAAACCAGAGACTCCAAGGCCTACTTGGTGGGCACCATGTAGTCCTCCATGGCCCTGATGTCACGGCCAGGGTTTCTCGGCATAGTGGTCGGCGAGTATTACCTGTGAGTTCACTATGACGGGGCGTGTCTGGCAGTGGCGCTGGTGTTTGGTGAGAGGCTTTGGCTGCGCGTGGTTCTGTGTGGGCACATTGTCATTCAGGGCTGATAAGGCCTGGTGGTGTTTCCATTCCATTTGGCATGGGCGCCGCCATCCTGCCTTCTGACCATGTGATTCAACTGCCCAATCCTGGTGAGTCATGTGTTCCCTCCAGCCAGTCATAGCGCGGCACGGGGTATTTAGGAAGGTCCAGAGCCTACCTTCATTGCCAGTGCAACGTGTATCTCAGCCTAGCTGAGAGGGAGTTCTCTGTGCTCACCTCTTGTTACCTGTGTAAACGCTACCTGCCAGCTTGCTTGTCAACTCTTAAAACCTGCTGGACTACCCTGCATCCTCCACTACCTTTTCCCCTGCCTGAGTGCCTGAGCCTGCTGACACCCTGCTCCCTGCCTCCATTTCACTCCCAGCAGGACTCATTACCTCTGCCTGTTTTTATTTCACTCCCAGCTGGACTCATCACCACTGTCTGTTTTTATTTCAGCTCACTAACCTGCATACCAGACTGTTCTTATCTGCCACTTTCTGGAAATTCTCCCATTATCCTCACTACAGTAATCAAGTGCACTTTAGTGCTAAACCTGGACTTTTTGCTTTTGCTATTCCCATGTCTTCTAAGCCACTCATTAAAAATTCTACCTTTTTATTTAAATCTGCTTCTGTGTTTGCTCCTGTCACCACACCGGGCCCACAACTAAACCAGAACTGTACACCTGATGAGCTTCAAACAAAAACTTAATCTGGTCAAACTACACCATCATGCCAAATTTGGTGAAGCTAGGTACAAACTCTGGCAAACAAACAGACACACACACTTTCTCACTTATTATATAGATGTAGCAGTACATTTGGATTACAAGATGATTCTGCTCGAATTACATTACCAGTAATTCCCATTAGTTCCCATTTGTATCAATTCATATATGCTGTAAAGAAGGATTACCAGTAGCACATATGTCTTTCCTAATAGCAATGTCACATGGATTAAACCATGAAGCTAACATAGGCCCTGGTAAATGTCAGATAACCTACTGCTCCTTGACTCTTCCCTATTGCTTCTGGGTCTCCGGAATTACCAATAAACAGTGCAATGGTTGCTTCTGTATGAGGAGTAATCAAGGCAGTCTAGTTCACACAGAATCTTTCCATAGCTAACCTTCTGAAGGACCCTTCCAAGTAATCTAACTCCCGATAATGAGAATATTAATATATACATTGGTATTCTGTGTGTATATCTGTTTTCAGAAAGGGTAGAAGCAAATTCAACAGCTTGACAAACTACTAGCATAACAGCAAATAAATTGTTACAGGAATGTGTACGTATGGAATATACCAGTTTATATCCTCAAATAAAGACACCCACTTTACTGAACTAGTGAAGGATGAGTAATCTTTTCTACATGAAGTTGCATACAACACACAAACTTCAATCTAGTGGAAAGGCTGAAACATATAATGGAACATTCAAAAAAATTATTTTACAAAGTCCACCAAAAAAACTGTCCTACTGGGCATGGTGTTACTGGAAGAACAATAAGGGGCTCTTTGAACATTATCTTTTGGCTACTTTATTTAGGAATTTGTTGTAGGCACTGCCACTGACTTAACAAGTATTCAAGATGTAATTTAATTTTTTTATAAAATGACTAATCCTCTAAAGGAGATGCAAGGATATGTGAAAGGCACAGAACCAAAACTGCTTTCAGTTTGTCATTCATGATAAGCAGGATATATTTAAATGAACCTTAACAGATTGATGGAAACGACCTAGTCATTTGTTACTGATGTCATCTATGGTCATGAAAGTTAAGGAAAAGTAAACTTTGATAAAGATCTCTTACCTAAGGTAATTCTTCTTAAACCTGCAGTACAATCTGAAGGCATTTTCAAGAACCAAACAGCATCTGAAGGAGCTTTATATTGACCAGTTATGTCAGATAAAACACATACAGTAGGCCCTATGGGGATATAAAAATGATGAACCTTGATCAACAATGGTAAAGTGGCAAGAGATACTTCTAAAGACTCAGAATGGGCCTGTCTTTGAAGTGGATGAATATATTGTCCTTTCTGTATTCTGTCCTGAACAGAGAATAAGCAAGAAACCCATGATGATTGGTTTGGGCAAAATGCTGTGTTAAAAATACATATTGGATTTGCTAAAGTTGTAAATATTCATTCTTAAATGATGGATGCCATAAAGAATAAAACAGTCTCTAATGAAGAAATTGGCTAACTATTAAAAAAATAGATTTTACAGCAAACAAATCCAATATAAATGAGCAATATCACAGAAATAAAATAAATTCACACTATGAAAAGCGAATTACTGTAGTTTAGCAACTTCTTCTTTTAAAGACCAAATCAGCAAGGAACATTGTATTTATTTGTCACTTCCAGATTGAAATAGACACTGAAATGATAAGACCCTGAAATCTTCTGCTCAGTGTTATATTCAGAAAAACACTGTTCATTTTATCTATAGTACACATTGTATTAAATTGTATTTTATTGTATTTCAATACAATATGTACAATTGTACATATTGTATTAAAAAGCCTATTTTTAAAGGGAATCGGTATGAAATACCGCCGGCCGCATGGCTGGCGATTCGATTCCCGGCAGCGCCTGGCCGACAAAAGCAGAGTTCCCGGCAGCGGAAGCCCGACAGCGCTGGAAATCCCGATCGTTGGTAAGGTAAGTATAAACTAACCTAACCTAACCCCCTAACCCTCCATAGGGGTGCCTAACTCTAACCTCCCCCCCAAGTGCCTAACCCTAATCCCCCCTCTAAGTGCCTAACCCTAACCCCCCCTACCCCACTGCCTAACCCTAAGTCCCCTGGGGGGGTGCCTAACCCTAAGCCCCCCCCGGGGGTGCCTAACCCTAACCCTCCCTCCCCCTAGCCTAACCCTAACCCTCCCAGGGGGTGCCTAACCCTAAGTCCCTCCCGGGTGCCCTAAACCTAACCCTCCCACCCGCGGCTGTCCTCTCATGGCGCCCGGCATCCCTTTGATCGGGATGCCAGGCGCCGGTCTCCTGGCATCAGGGAAATGACAGGCATCTAGATATAGATGCTGGTCATTTATCCCACACCAGGATAAAGCAGTCGGGAAGCCAGCTGTCGGGATTCCGGCAGCCGGCTTCCCGATTGTATACCTTTTAAAGGGAATTTACACATGATAAGGTGATTGTTACAAGTTGCCTTCCTGTGCCCTGGTTGCCTCTCATTCCCTGGTTTATCAACCACTTGTTCTAAACCCTGCTCCTAGACTACATTCACACTGTACTGGTACGGCACACTGTGAGACTAGAATGCTGGGTGGTGGCATGTGAGCCCGGGTGATGTTTCCTCCTCACCTGTGGGATTCATTAATCACCTGCCTTGCAACCGTTGGTCCTTCATGTTTCTTAAGCCTGCTGGTTTATTGCCACCTTGCCAGCTATAGTATATCTGTATGTATCTTTCCGGTTTCTGCCAGTGGAGTTCTTGCTAATTTTTGTCAAAGTTTCCAGTTTGCTGCTTCAGCCTGTACCATCTCAGCTCATCAGCTACACCTTGGCTGTCTGCATCTCAGCCAGTACCATCTCCGCTCACTAGCGACATCCCGGCTATCATAGCCGCACCTCGGCCTGCAAGGCCGCATCTCAGTCTGTACCATCTTGGCTCACTAGCCACATCCCGGCTGTCATAGCCACAGCTCGGCCTGCAAGGCCGCATCTCAGCCTGTACCATCTCAGCTCATCAGCTATACCTCGGCTGTCATAGCCACACCTCAGTCTGCTAGGCCACATCTCAGCCTGCATCATCTCAGCTCACTAGCCGCATCCCGGCTATCATAGCAGCACCTCAGCTCTCATAGCTGCACTTTGGCCAGCAAAGCCACATCTCAGCCTGTCTACACCTCAGCTCTCAAAGCCATAATATGGCTTTCTTAATAACATCTTGGCCAACGTAGCCATCGCATCATTCTCTAGAACAACCCAGTAGCCTACACCTTGATATCAATATTTCTCCAATCAATAACCAGTCGCTTTGCTTTCATAGGCCTTATGATAACTGTATAAGCCCCTACTATCCCGAGTGTAAGACCAGGGGGTCGCCTAAGTACCGGTGTATGCATCGTGTTCTAAGGGAACAGTGGGTGGTTGCTATTGGCAGAAGACCTCACCTGTAGTGGTTCTAGGGGTATTACATGGTGATTCCTAAGTGACCATAACAGTGATATTCTACCTATTTCCTTTAGAGTTTCATCTTCATTTGATTTGGAGGCATACCATTATCCTTCAAATGTGAATGATATCCATGGTCGGCTAACTACAGGAGAGATTGTGAGATAAACTATTAATTATTTATTAAAGTACACATATATATGTATGGCTGTAGTTGAGGTTTGTAATAAAATACATCATGATCACTCTTTTTCTTTTTTTTCTTTTAAAAATAGATTGTATATTAGTATCTCAAGGTGGAAACTGTGGACTAATAGGAGAGGGGAGCTATTACTATATCAAATTACACGTGGGGAGTATACACACAGAAGGAATAAACAAATTGCAAAATTAAATGAGATGTGTGATTAAGCATGATGACAGGATTGTTGTACAGTAACTGTACATTTTTAATGAATGTTTTGTTAATGCTAATGTGCAAGGGATGTGAAAGTCAAGATACGACAGTGGTTAGCGGCTAACTGTTAACCATTAATTATCTGCCAAATTATTCAAGGTTTAGCATAAAACACCAGTTCCCACTGAGATTAGTCCCCATAGTGACTTGCTGGTCATTAGGGTACCTCATTAGGCACTGGCCATTAACCCTGTGTTGTTTGTTTCCCTTATGCTCCTAAGCTTTAGACCATTAGGTATCAAAAGAATCTTGTTTACAGTATTGTGGCAAGATCAAAATAAGGATGCCTTTTACAGTATTATGTCAAGATCAAAGTAAGGATGCCATTTCCTGGGGTAGACGGGGGCACAAGAACACAACAGCCAATTAGAAGCACACCAGCCTATGACCTTTGTACAAGTTTCTGTAGCTACTATTTATTTGCAGCACAAAGATAAATAAAACATAAAAGAAAAGCCTAACCTCTCAGGCTCTAACTAAACAAATGATTCTCTCTCTCAAAGTGGAGATACCTAATGTCCCTCTCACAAAACAACAGTATCAGCACAGTACTTACAGCCAGTATTCACAATGTATGTCAACATGCATTCTGCCCGTGAAAGACTGAGACTAGCAACTGACACACCTTATTTCAGCCTCTCACTGGTGCTCTGACAATCAGCGTTGTCAATTCACTTCTGTCCCCCAGACAGAAACTAGAAACCAATAGGATTTGTATGAACTCAGATAATCAATATGTACATAGCGGCATCCCGATGGTTGGTATCCCGACAGGATTCGGGTAAGTATACTTACCCTCCCCCTTCCCCCCCCTAACCATCCATTCTTGTAGCCTAACCCTAACCTTCCCCACCCCGCACCCTAACCCTCTCCATTAGTGCCTAGTCATTACCCCCCCTAGGGGTGCCTAACAGTACTGCCCCCTCAAAACCTAACCCTAACCCCGCTACGCTCCTTAAACCTAACCCTCCCCCCCTCCCTGTTGCTAATGCTAAGGGCGCACCAGACTTACCTCATTCGGGCTGGCATCCTTCGGCATTCCAGCATCGGGAATAAGATACTGTAGGTGTCAGTATTTTGATGCCTATCTTAAGTCTCTTGTTGGGATTTCGATGTTGGTATTGAGACAGCGGCATTGCAGCCGCCGGTCTCATAACTACATCCCTTTTAAACTTATACTATGACATTTAGATTTCTGATATGCTTTGCTGAGATATTTAGCTTGCTTAGCCCACATACTGCATTATTGCAAAGCATGACCTAACAGTTTTAACCACAGTGGCGTAATCACAAACTAACATGCTGGCATATCTAACTAATTTCTGAGTATTCTATGTGTAATGATAATAAACCTAGATAATGTAGGTGAATAAATATGAGCATACTGGTATATGAGTATACTGATCACCAAATGAGTGCAATTAAGTTATGTTCAAATGTACAAACAATGTTTTATTTAAAAAGCACACAAAGTAAATGGGATGCAGTCAGGAAGCCAACGGCCGAAATGCTGACCGCCGGCTTCCCGACTATCTAATCCCAGCAGGGGTCTAATGACAGGCATTGCAATCCCGATGCCAGTAATTTTACCTGCGCCGGGAGCCCGACGCCTGGCATACTGATCGAAGGTAAGCCAGGCGGTGGGCACGGACTACTACGGGGGGGGGTTAGGTTAGGGGCTCCCGGGAGGGACTTAGAGTTAGGCACCCCCCTGGGAGGGTTAGGGCTAGTCTAGGGGAAGGGAGGGGTTAGGGTTAGGCACCCCCGGGGCGAGGTTAGGGTTAGGACCCCCCAGGAGACTTAGGTTTAGGCTGTGGGGAAGGGGGGGTTAGGTTTAGGCACTTACAGGTGGGGGTTAAGGTAGGCACTTGCGGGGAGGTTAGGGTTAGGCACCCCTAAGGGAGGATTAGGGTTAGGGAGGGGGTTAGGTTAGCAAATAGAGAAAATACTCACCTGCTGGGATCTTTACTGCCGGTGTTCTAGTGTCGGGATTCAAACCACCGGACATGCGTCCGACAGTATTTCATACCGATCCCGAAGTAAACAAATATTGGGCTGGATTCAGAGATGTACGCTATTGCCATCACAGCTGCGATACCATACACAGATACTGTGCAAAAATATGCAAATGTTACAGCCGCCAGAATATGTATTGTGACAACCACTCGCGTCTTTGCAAATCTAAGCATCTGTTTACAAAGACTCAGCTTCACTTGCAGATCATACAATGTTAGCAGTCCTGAGTAACTCTATGGTCGCGCAGAATGACCACGGGAACTGAGATGCCAGAACCATATTTATTACATACAGGTATGCAGATGCAGGATGTGACACCCCCCCAAAACGGTGGTAATAACCTGCATTTTTAACCCATACTCCCAGTTGCCTTCTCCAAATGCTCTCTGACTGTCAACCACACTGTGAATAAATAGTCGCTGCGAGTGACTATGGCACTGTACTTTGACGCATGCATAGTGTGACTCAAATGCATGCGCAGATGGCCAATAATCGCTCCACTGCGAAAACATTGACATAGCGTACAACTCTGAATCAGGCCCATTAGCAATAAAAACACATAAAATATGTATAACAGCAAATATAAAGTAACTTCACCCAAAGATTAAATGTATTAGCAGTCCTGAGATATATTAAAAAAAATTATATGTCAAAGACATTGACCTTTCTAGAACCTCTACAGTTGGTTTTGATAACATTGATAACCCAGAAATGGGCCTTAAATAGCAAACAGTCCTTAATGGATCTGCAAGGTAAGTAGAAATTTATGGACTGTTTTCTAGATTGATACCAATAATAAAAAAAATGTAGAAAATATATATGGGTGTTGTAGGGATACTGACCCTGATTCAAAGCCGGACGCTCTGACAGAGCACTCGCTCTGAATAAGGGCCATCCCTGCTCCTTTTTTGGAGTGGCCTCCTGGCCGCTCGCATAGCTGTGGTTGACCACCCACAGCTATAGCGAGCGGCCAAAATGATGGTCGCGATGGTCAAGACCATCGTGACCATCGGGCTTGCGATGAGACCCTGCGGTAGGGTCTTGCTGCCGCAAGCCCTGAAGTGCTTTTGGCTCTATCAGAGCCAAAAGCACTCCCACTGACATCACTAGTGATGTTAGTGGGGCCGGCCCCAGATGGTAGGCGTTCCCATGGGAACGCCTCCATCTGGACAGCCACGCCCCCGGCACGCCCACCAAAGGGGGCGTGCTGTCAATCACCATCAACAGCACGCCTCCTTTGGTGCGAGACCCAAAACGACAGCTTTGCCATCGTTATTCGGGTCTCGCGCATGCGCACTTGGGCAACATCGCCCCCCTTACGAGTGCTCAGCGCTCACGAGCGGATCTGAATCAGGCCCACAGTATATATCAGTAACTCAAAAAGTACAATGCACATACTAAGAAATTGGCTGGAAGTTTCAACAGGAAGGAGCTTCTGCTCCTCACTGAAAGAATGGACTTCAAGTTGGAATTTGCAATAGAAGCCACAACCTAAACCGGTGACGCTAAGACCAATATGGTGCTCTTGTTGTAAAATGTGTACAAAGTTTCAGCAGGAGGGAGGTCCACTACACTGTAAAAAATTTAACCCACTATGTGTGCAATGGCATTTGTCAAAATTACACACAACTATGTAAATGGTTATGTTATGAATGCAGTCAGTCCTAGTCTACTTTTAGTTAAATTGTGCATATCTATATTTTATTTTTTTGACAATCTATTGGCCTTGTGTAGATATTTCATTATACTATAACTTAATATTGAGTTTTTGTTGCATAGTAATCAGACATTCCCAGGAGGAAGATGAGAAAGAGGTCCCTGAGAAGGCAAATCTGCATCCTAAGTTACTCAGCCAGCTCCCCCATTCTCTCACTCAGTAAATCACCCCCCCAGTCTTAATACCTGTTTCCCTTCTAATACCTTGCACCACCTACAAAGTCCAGCCCTGTCTCCAGTCTTATCACCATCAAATCACACCTGCATCCTGTTGCCCAGGATGCTTCTGTCATGTTGAGACTCTGAAGGTACTTAGCCAGAGGGTTAGAAGTCAGAGAACTAGATGGGAGTTCTATTGGTTGCTATGGGCAACATCACTTCTTAATAGAACTCCCATCTTAGTAAATTTACCCACTAGGGTGTGAAGAGCAGCTACCAAGGAGACTGGAAATAAGCCTTCTAAAACAGCTAGTACCTGATGTTGACTAGACCTGACCAAAGGCGTGGAGTCTAACCTACAGGGAGGTCTTCGCCAGTGACCCCTTCAATTGGGATGTGGGCTTCAGCTGCACTCAGCAAACAGGTCGTGGCCCTTTTGTCAGGTATCCGATACTAGCAGAAGACAAAAGAACAATAGGGAAGAAAGACACAGGAGTGATAATTTAGAATATCACAGAGGGTTGGTGTACTATGAGGCTTGATAATACCCTGGAAATCTGGACGCAGAGAAGCACCGGAGTCTAGCTGGGAGATCCCGACACAGGAAAAACACTGGAGGAATATACTAGAAATCAGTACTGGAATGATGAACTGAATACACAATGGTGGACCGGACACAGGACGAGCTTTGGAGTAGTTCACAGGAAACCAGTACTTGGATGATGTACTAAGTACACAGTGGTGATCGATATGCAGGAAGATGTACTGAGTGCACAATGAAAATCCAGACGCAGGATGATGTACTAAGTACCCAGTGGTGATCCAGACGCAGGAAGATGTACTGAGTGTACAATGGAAATCCAGAAGCAGGATGATGTACTGAGTGCACTATAGAGATTTAGACGCAGGATGAAGTACTGAGTACTCAATGGTAATGCAGACGCAGAATAAACTCTGGAATAGTGCACTGGAAAATAGTACAGGATAAAATACTAAGTATAAACTGATAGTATTAGTGCAGAATAATCACTGGAATTGGTCACTAGGATTCAGTACTCGGATGTTGTACTGAGTACACTTATGATGATCCAAACACAGGAAGAGCACCAGAGTAGTGCTCCAAAAATCTGTTCTGGATGATGTTCTGAGAACAGACTGAATATCCAAGTGCAGGACGAATACTGGAATGAGGCACTAAGATTCAGTACTCAGGTGATGTACTGAGTACACACTGGTAATTTACGCTGGGAATAATCACTGGAAGACTGCACGTGGAGCCTGAGATGATGCAACAGCAACCTTCAAGGAATTAGTGAAGCTAATCAGGCAACTTCTTGTTACCTAGAGTCATGCTTTATACCCCTAGGTAGCTGTCCATTGGAGGAGGAAGTCAGCTGAGAACTGATAAGGCTACAATTGGATGACTGACTGTCATGTGATTCAAACAACATGGCTGTGCCCATGACAGCCACTGTGGGAACTCTGATATGAAGGATTGGGTGGAAGTCACCCGGGCCCCGTGGAGAACACTCAGAGTGTCACCCACCGCCGCACCTGACGTCTCACCGCACTCGCTAGTGAGGGGAAGCCGGCGCTGTTGTAAATAACATCCGATCCCAGGTTGAATCCTGATATCTTCTGTGCATGGTGCATCTGGTAAATGTTTTACTGTGTTATGTATGTTGAAAATACTGTAGTGGTAAGATATTACTCCATGTTACTGCATGTTATTCTGTGGTAGCCATTGTTTTTGCTCTGATTTTATAGAGTATGTATGAACAAATATGCTTTCTTTAATGAGGATATGCAACTCTCAAACCCAACCACACAAAGATTAACATTAATTAATCCCTGTTTTGTAATGTTATACTGTACCAGATGATGTATTTAAATTCATAAAGTCTGTAAATGATGTTATTTGCAAATATACTGCTGTTGGGTTTGGTTATTTATTTAATTATTTCCCAGATGTGGAGGAAAAACTCCAATATCTGTCCATGTCATGAGGGAGCTGCAGTGGGGCTATTTCAGGTGAATATTATAAGAGTTTCATACCATCCACAGCTCCATGGGCTTAGATATCTAATTTCTTTAGCTCACAGAGCAAATATTTAAAAAATTTTGTTTGGTTTGTTGCTTTTTAATAAAAAGTTCTGTTAAGATTGTTATTTATTACAAATAAAATTGGTTTACACATTTGTTCAAATAAATGACAGTTAATTTTAATATGAATTATGTTTTTTATTTGCAAAAGAAAAAAGCTAAGGTGAAGGAAATTTATAGCACAGAAAATACGAAGATCTAACTGTAAAGATATACAAGGGCATAAAATGTGATATATGCAATGACTTACAATACATTTACTGAAACATAAAGACAAAACATAGTAGTGTTACTTATGATTAGCTCCAAAGTGGATTGCAATGATCTCTAATTTATTTGTGTTGTTAATAAAATCTTTTAATGTTGTTTTCTATTTTCAAAATATGAGAATTTAATAATAGATTAACTATAAATACATTAGTATATGTTTGAATAATAAAAATAACATATTTACACACAAAAGAAAAACAATAGAAAACCTTAGTACTATAGGTGTTAAAAAAATCTTTAAATTTAAATAAAGTTTATAAAACATTTAAACAGTGTTATCTGGTAATTAATTGGTCTCATAGATGCATTTGCTTTTAAGTTTGAAAAGGAGTAATTAATCCTTTTACATAACTGGTGCATTTAGTTCTGTAACTGTATGTTTCGGTGTGTAATGAAATTTGCTTACAGTATGTCCACATGAGGTTTTAAGTAACTGAGGATGTATGAACGCATAGCAAATACTTTTTCTGAGCAGTAGGTATGGCTGCTTTATATGCAACTCTGAATCAGGCCCAAACTCTCTTTACTGGATAAATACAGTACATCTCGAAAGATTATTTTTTACAAAAAAATAGGGGGTGCAAATATAATATACAAAAATATAGAAAAATATAGGCAGAAGTTTGTGTGTTCTAAAACTGACTTTGACAAGTAATATATAATCACTGACATAAATGTATTATACCATGACATTCAGTTAAATAATTGTAAAGAAAATAAATAAAACTAAATCTGTAAAATATATACAAATCAGAATAATGCAAATAAATAAAAACAAAAATAAAACAAATAAAAATAATTAACTATTGCGTAATATCACATCAATAAGAGATTTATATAATGCACTATTTGTAGTTCTGTTGTAAGCAATATAAATTGGCAATAAGCAAATGTAAGCAGCGGTTATGTGCCAGAGTGAACTTGTCCAAGATGGTTATAATCCATTATAGACAAGTATTAGCAGAGTTTGTAGTTTAGATTAAGCAGTAATTAGTAGGCATAAAGTTAGGAAATATTAAGCACAGTTAAGGACATTGCCAGTCTCAAGGATCCGGTATATGTATGTGGAAATATAGACCCTGATTCAGAGCCGGACGCTCTGACCAGAGCGCTCGCTCTGAATCAGGGCCCACCTCCATTAATATGGAGCATCCTCCTGGACGCTCGTATAGCTGTGGGTCACCACCCACAGCATATACGAGCGTGCAGGATGATGGTCGCGATGGTCTTGACCATCGCGAGCATCGAAACTACGAGCAAGAGCATCGAAACTACGAGCAAAAGCCTGCGGTTGAGTTTTTCAACCGCAAGGCCAGGAGTGATTTTGGCTCTATCAGAGCCAAAATCACTCCCACTGACATCACTAGTGATGTCAGTGGGGCCGGCTTCAGACGGTAGGCGTTCCCTTGGGAACACCTCCGTCTGGCAGGCACGCCCCCGACATGCCCACCAAAGGGGGCGTGCTGTCAGTCAACATCGACAGCACGCCCCCTTTGATGAGACACTCCGAGCGAAGGAAAGTCCTTCGCTCGTCGGGTCTCGTGCATGCGCACGATGGAGCTCCCTCCGTCGTGCGCATGCGCAGTGTGGACCATCGACCCACTTGCGAGCGGACAGCCGCTCACGAGTGGGTCTGAATGAGGGCCATAGTTTGTCTTCTGTGCACCGATAAAGTCCATCTCTCTTTCTAGACTTTGTGCCTGTTAATTACTGCTTAATCAAAGCTACAAATTTGGCTAAAACTTGTCTATACTAAAGGCTAACATTGTGGCTATACTAACTATGGGCCTGATTCAGAGCCGGTCGCTATTTGCACTCGCTCGTCAAGAAAATAGGGGTGGCTATTCAAATGAACCGTTCGCTGTTTGCGGTCTGTTCACGCCTCTAGGTCTGAACGAGCGAACAAAACTTGCGGTCGTTTTTTGTGGAACTACGCCCCCTGGCCGCTCGCATCCTACGTCATGTCCGCTATTTATTATATTAATCGAGTACATCGACCAGGGTATGAACTGCTCACTATTCTTGTGGTCGGTTTTTGCTACCACAATTTTGCGAGTAGTTCTGGCTATAAAATAACCCAGTGACGTGGTCAATGACGCTGCTGTTTTAATTATGCACACCCATAAAACGCCCATTTTGACCTTTAAGCACGCCTGTGTTCTGATTTCCACTCCCCGTTTTCAAGCACCTTCCCCTGTTACCACCCACATACGCCTCATTCTGTCACTCAAATTATCAAGCATTCGCTATTTTGCGAGCACATGAATTTCGACCACACTGACTGGTTCGCGCATGCGTATAATGATCCGTACGCATGCACAGTTGGCCAAACATCGCTCGGAGCGAACGAGCTGCCGCTTACGAGTGGCTCTGAATCAGGCCCTATATTCGCGGATTATCACCATCTTGGACAAGTTCACTCTGGCACATTACCTTTACTTACATTTGCTTAATGCCTATTTATATTGCTTACAACAGAACTACAAATAGTGAACTTTACAAATCTCTATCTGGAGTGATGTTGCGCAACAGCTAATTCTTCTCAATTGTTTTAATTTTGTTTATTTTCATTTGTATTTTTATGATTTCCTTCAATTTACATGTTTAACTTTGTTTTTGTTTTCTTTACAAATTTATTTTTTACTAATATAATAAATTTATGTCAATGATTATATGTCATTGGTTGGACACACAAACTTCTGTCAATACCTATAAAATATTTGCACCCTCTATCCTTTTCTTAAAGTGTCCTTATAGGTGGTATTACCAGGGTGCCTGCACATAAGATGTCACAGGGTGCCTGCACATAAGATGTCTGTTTTGTTGATCATACAATGACACTATCCAAGAACATCAGAGCCATCGGATCCCTCCCAGTGTTTCTGCAGCACGCATGTCATTCTGTGCATGCGCAGACTCAATTAGCCATGGTGTTTACCACATGGGTAAAGCTCTGGATTTAATGCCTGGAGCTATTCAATTTCCAGGCAGTTTCTCCATGCTATAAACCTGTGGCTAATGGGTGTTAACCCATAGATTCCCTATTAAGTGCCTGGAACCTATGGGTTATCCAAGAGTCAAGCCCCAGGGGGTGCATTTAACGTGGATTTTTCCTTGCAGCTCCAAAAATCTGTGTTAGGTGCACACTCTGGAGCTTAACACGTGGGGTAGCAACCCTTAATTTAGTAGCTCTGGACTAAACGAGGTAAACCTCGAGGCTATTTAAATCTACTCCATTGTCTGACAATACTGGGATTAAAAACAATGTAGAGTAAAGGTCAATCAGGTTTCAGGGAATATTGTTGACTACTTGGTGCAAACGCCCCAGGTTTTCCACAGAGATTCAGGAATGTCCTACAACATCTGCACTACTTGATGTAACAGTGGTTAAACATTTTTGGGGGACCATAAATATACATTGTTTACAGTAAAGAAAGCAGTAAATTTCTTCCTAACAAACTAGTTGGTGCATCAGCTGCTAAAAGAAATAAATAATCACTAGTTATGGGATAATAGCTGAAATATCCTGTGTTTGTGTCCTGTGGCTATTTTTGTTTGCTACCCAATAGTTGACCTTATTAATTAGAGGAAAATGTTTTTTAGCCTTTAGCAATTATCTAGTAGCCCAAAGTCTACCGAAAAGGAATGTTCTTTATGTCCAATTTGAAAGGTAACCAAAGGTTCCTTTGGATCACAACAAATTAAGGGAATGTTGGCACAGGGCCTGGATCATCTTATCATTGTACATTCTCCTACTCTGCCTCTTGCCAACTGTGCTTTGAAGAGAGGGGTCTTTGGGGTTTATTAACAAAGTACCAGGTTGTAAAACCCAACACTTATGTTCATGTTTATGCCTGATATTTAAAAGGGCAGTGCTTTTACTAGCAAGACATGGCTAGTAAAAACACTGCTTTTTTAAATATCAGCATAAATTCGAACAAAGTGTCGGGGTTCACAACCCAACACTTTGAAAATACCTATTTGTCTTTTGCGCTCTCTTTTACCTTAGCAATTAGACAACTTATTGCAGTTTTATCAAATTTATTTAATTCTGGCTTAAGTCTCTGTTGTGTAGCCATAACCCAAGTAGCCTGTGCTGCTCTCAATTACACATACATTATGTTAATCTGTGTGTTTAACTTTTCTTTGTCATGTTGTCTTTTTGTTTACACTATAAGGGCATATTGCCAGTCAGTATTTACTCCCTCCAGGCAGCATATGCCTTAATGCAACTTGATCAAATAGATCTTCCTCACCCCCTTAACTTCACCTACACTTTTTTTCTAATGTGATCAGTCTGTAACTATCTGATTCAATCATATTTTAGTCCAGGGAATTTACTTAAAAGTTCTGTTAATGCAGTTGGAGGCGTCTTTTGTAAAAAGACACCTACTGTCAGCTTCTCAGATCCTCTGCATGCATCTGAAGATGCAGCATCAAATCAACATCATGGCAAACATCAGCCCTCTGAACAACCCTAAGGTTGTTTAGAATAGCCTCGACAACTAAGCTGCCAAGGCCAGTGAATCTGTGTCCAAGGATGCAGATGCTGGCTTAGGCATGCCCTGTCTCCCTCTGCCTCCCTCATCACCCTCTGCCTCTCCCTATTACCCTCAGCCTTGCCTTTCCAATGAGGTAATGTGGTGCACTATCAGCATACAGATGTGTCCTCACTCGTCTTTGCTGTAGTCACACCAAACAGCCCATCTTGGTGCGCCTGGTCCCGTGAGACTCTGCTAGCACCAGGCATCTTTTTTTTGCTGAAAATAGACTATGCTGATTAATTTGATATGTATATCTGTGTATGACTCAAATTAATCAGCACAGTCTCCTGGTGCGTCCTAGTCACAAAAAAGATGCCCTATGCTAGTTGGAGTTGCATGGGACCTGGCTGCTCACTCACGCCAAGCATAAAGCACTGCATGGCATAATGAGGCTAGATGAGAAAGGGCACATCTGTATTATAACCTCAGGATGAGGCGAGGTGGGGGCCCAAAGCATATTCTGCAAACCACCTGCAAGTTCCTCCACTGTGAAATGCCATTTGCATTCTCAAGATAAACTCACGATCTCCTGTAAATCTCTGCAACCATGATATGTTAAAGTATAATTATTGGTGTAGTATCTATATCAAGTTCCCTGGGTCCATCACACTTCCCTCCAGTCTCAGCTCTAAGTTACAACTTACAGTTGACTGCAGGTTAGTTTCAGACTTTCTGTCTTTCAGTATTCTGTGTGTAACACCAAAATCATTGTCATCAATGGCAGCTGATTAACTCTTGTCTTTAGTAAAAATGTACAACTTAATCTGGCACAGAGAAAGACGAGCACCCAAAACAGTTTGAAATTGAATAAGCTGGACACATAGGACCTGATTCTGAGTTGGATTCTAATAGCAATGCTGCTGCGTCTTTGGAAGCATGGTCAATACTAAAATATGCCAATGCCGCAGGAGGCATCTGGAGAGAAAAGATACCTTCTGATGGCATCACAAATCATAGTGCTGTGTCCGAAAACACCATCACAACCATCTGAGTTAGCCTAAGCTTATCCATCAGAATAGCTCCTCTGCCGGGGCCAGAAAATTACCATCGGCAGTAGCAAACCCTGGCCTCGCTACTCCCACAAAATGGTGGTGACATGCCACCGTTTTGTGGAACAGTCCCCATCGCCACCCATTCCCTGACATCAAACAGCTGCAGCCTGTCAATGAGACTGCGGTGTCCAGGGCACTGCAACCGGGATCACAGTGGCATCACAGCACATGCATGCCACGGCACATGCACAGTCCACACACCATCTGACTTATACACAAACCATTGGGTTTGTGTACAAGTCTGAATCAGGCACATAATTAGGGATTACATTTATTGGGTGAGCCAAGTTAAACATTTATAAATAATGGATGGGTAACATGCAATGATATCGTTAATATCTGTATTCAATAAATCATCAAGAGTAACTAATTTTATTAACTCCTTTAATAGAGCAATAGTAAAACACATTATGTTACCAATAAGTTGGCAAATAGACATGAATTGGTTTCTAAAATAATGCATACAGAAAATATAATTTGAAAGTGTAAAAACCTAGTAACCCCTGGAGCCTCTGAAACACTTAATGAATGTAAAATCAGTAATTGGTAAAATCCAAGTATTTAGGCTATTGATATCTCTTGTTACCATTCAGACCTGTTACTGTCTGCAGTCCTCACACTAGTATGGAAACCTTCATTCATCAATTGCTCCAGTAATATAGTGTCCAAAGCTGCAATTTGTGACAAGTAGGATAACAAAGTATCAAGGGGCAGATGGGGCATATTGATGAATAATGTCTCTTAGCACGTCTGTCAGATTTAAACATTAATACCTTTTCTAGCAAACACATGAGACTAGAAGCAACTTTCTATGGTTAAAGTGGACATTTTTTCATAAATGCTAATTCAACAGTTCACATAGAGGTTGATAGTAGTAAGAGCACGATCACCAACTAATCAGTTATACAGGTTGCTGAATACACCTTTTCACCTCCTCTAAGCATCATTGAGAAGAATATTTCTAGTACAATTAGGGAGTGCTGACATGAAAATGATGGTTCTCATGGAACTAAGACCACACAAGGATGCTTTCCACTTTCATTATCATCTTTGTCATGAAGATAAAGAACACAGTTGAGATTCTACAAATCTGTACAACATTCAGTAGTAATTTGCCCTTTTCATTATGTCAGTATTTGAATTACTTTTCATTTATTTTAGTCTAAGTTCACTGATCTTAATAAGTTGTCAAAGGGCACAGAACAAAGAGACGATATTTCTCTATGACATTTTGTGTTCACATTTAACCTCTTAGATTTTTCTGTCTTGGCAAGACCTTGTGATTGCACCAAGATGATCATTTTTACACTTCAATCTGATATAAACACATTACTGTTTTTATTTGAAATAAAGCATTATACTTGTTATATTACATTTGGACATATTTTTGCACTAAACATGCATAGAAAAAAAACAAAATGATATACAAACACCCCACATCTATTGTTTTTCCCTTTAAAAGTGAAATATTATTTATTGCAGTAGTCAAAATGTAAAAATAACAAATAAGTCATGCAGATAAAAGGCTGCAATTTGACAAAAGAAATGGGCTGCTAATGAAGGAAGTACTATTAGCTGGAGAGATCAATGCGCCATCAGCCAAACAGAAGTGGCAAACTAGTGCTGCCAATAGTTGTCATTATCAATGCATATAATTGCACCAACTTCCCAGCATCATCTGCCTGAGAAGACTACTAAAAGTCATACTGTATCTGCGGATATCCACATCTGCGTCACTTACTGTACTCGATCAGGGGCAGAACTATGGGAGACAAAGGAGGTGCCTGCCGCCGGACTCCAGCTCTGAAGGGACACCTTTTCCATTGTCCACAAGATATTCACCCCACTTAGGGCTGTAACTATGTACCCAGGGTGTACCGTCACGGCTGCCCAATACATGGCACCCCTTCCTGGCACCTGAGAAGTTACAAAAAACATGTGTGGAGAGCTCCATGTCAGACCATCAGCTGCATCTATCTATAGCCTGTCTGCATGTGAATTTCTACATTACAGTGTCAGCGGCTGTAACGGGGGATTATAACTTGTCTCCGGGCGTCTGGAATGAATTTACGCCACTGTACTCGGTCCATATGCCCAACCCCTGTTCCACTTCTCAAGGAATAAGCATAATAAGATGCAAGTCAGCAATACTTAATAGTCTACCGTATAGGCACACATTTTTGGTGTGCATGCACAGTACAAAAATGCATATCTTACACAAGAAACAGTACATACAACTCAAAAAAGAGACCCATTGTGTTATCTACACACTGCTCTTCATACTTTTTCTGTGCCTGACAAGTGTCTGTATTCTCTGTGTACTTTGTTGTTTTGTTATTGATCTTGTACTTTTCAGTGGCTTTGATTACTGTTCTGAATCTACACTGAATGTCTAATTTGTATTAGTTTTTCTTTTATACCAGTTATGTTATTAAACTCCAGGGAGCAAAACATATTTGGTGAATAAGTCTTAGTGCACACTATGCAATGTGTATCCAGCCAATGGCACGATGTGATGGAATGATATATCGCATACACACCATAAGATCCGATGTGTGACTACTCGATATATCGTTCCATGCTGAATTTAGAAGTATGGTATATTCACCATCATTCACCATCTTCCGACGGCATTTGTTCCCGCACCCTGCTCCTTCCCCACAGAAAAGAGTCCCAGGTTTAACCCAGCGCCTGTGTGAATCACAGTTCACGCAGGTGCAGTAGCACTGCCGAGTCAGATATTTGCGTAGTAGTCACCATTATTGTTTGTACAAGGGGAACCCAGTGCTGTACGATCATACTGTGTGCATCAAAGAACAGCAGAAGCATGACTTTGCACACCAAATTTTTTTGGCGGAGGCAAATTTGTGTGTTTCCATATACAGGACTGTTTGGATTGCGGATCATACTGATGAATCCACGGTTCGTCACATGTCACAATTGATGTCAGGAAATTAGGTATCCTCTCCGACATTCGAACAGTTTTTTTGCATGATTTAACTCGTCGTCCCATCTGCTCTTCGATGTATTTTCAGTTCCTTTGTCACAATATACTGAACTCATTCGACTGAGATGCCAAGAAAAGCCGAAAGTTTGCATAAAGTGAACCTTCTGTCATTTTGCAACATCTCTGCAGCTTTGGCAATGTTGACATCTGTAACCACAGTGGATGGTCTCTCAGAAGGCGCAACTTTGTCAGTCACTCGCGTATTGCCCTTTTGGAAGTGCTTCCACCACCGAAACACTGCAGCACAGCTGTTTTTCCATCGTATGCTTGCCATGAGTTTAATTTCTGCTTTTTCCAAGTTTAACACAAAATTCAATTGCACATCTCTGACATAATATCACAGACACTTCTTTCTCATCCACCATGATGAAACATATGAAGATCTTCCACTCGCTGTGACCAAACAAATAAGACTATGGCAGTCCAAGTGCAAGTTCAGACACATCGATGTATGAGCTTCACAATAACCAGCATAGCTTTTCCACATCTACCGTTGGACAAAAAAACAGAGGCCCTTTCATTACTTTTCAATCAGCCCTCGTATATATATATATATATGTATATATATATATATATATATGACACTTCAGTCATTGAACAGTGATGTGTATGCCAGCCTGAAGGAGTTTACTAGCTTTACGGTGATTAACTCCCTCTGTACAATGTTTGGTGAATTATCTTTATCCAACTTGTTGTTTGATTTTACCCCTGAGAAAGTCCTATTCATTGGACAAAACGCGTAGGGTAGTGGTGTTCATACCCTTCTGCCATCTGTGAGGTCCCCCACCAGTGAGCTCACATCCACAGGGGTGTTGTGGGTCTGAACATCTGTCCTACAAAGGCAGTGGGTTTTTTGACACCTTTGTTCTTAAAGTAAGCAATTGTACATTTGTGCATAGTTTATTAAAAATAAATAACTTTTAAAACTATTAATGAAGGGCCATTCAGCCATTTTTCTTTGGTGATTTTATTGGATGAGTAGGTGTATTCCCACAAAACTTGATTCTTCGATCTGACATGTGAAGATAAATATCACGAGCTGATTAAAGAGACTTTATCACCTTTTAAAGAACCATCTATACCTCCTTTATGATAAAAATTGTTGTTCATATCTATTTATTTATGTAAACATTGATTGATCATTATTATAATTACATTTTATGTCTTAGTGCCCTCAAGCTTTTATTGTGATATATATATATATATATATATATATATATAATGGGAAGGCACTTATAGTGTAGTAAGTAAAATCCCAGAACTTGGCATATTAAAGGTATGTATTAAGTGTACTTCAATTTAATAGGCTTATCTGAAACAATGATGTTTGTGATGTAATCTTTTTTCAGGAATTCTTGTCCACCACATGTGATGATAACCAAATCTAAAATACAGCCCAGCACCAAATAGGGTCTCCGGGCTGTGGCATTACACCCCGGTCAGTTCATGTCCTGTGCTGCTTTTAAATATAGGGGGACCCCTACGCAATTTTTTCCCCCTATATTTAAAGCAAGCACTGGCCCTGCAGGCAGGTGCTGATTCTTAAATTATGGTGGAACCCTACTCATTTTGTTCCCAGTAATTTCAGAAACCAGGACTGGCTGACCAGTCCGGGGCTGGTTAGCCTTTTGGGGGGGACCCTACGTCATTTTTTCATAAAAATTAACCCTAAAAACACAGGAATCATTAGTAAACATACACAAATCACACTGATTTGTGTATGTTTGATGGCAACTCGCAGATCAGGAGGCGGTGCATTTAAAACTTTTATTGACTCTCTAATTTGGCTGTAATATGGCCGAATATAGCAAAACGAATAATGGTAAATTCCCGATTCAGGCAAAAAGGTATGAAAAGTACTTCTGATTGGAGCCGATGGTGAATTCATTTCTATTGACAAAAACTGCAAAATTTGCGGCATTAAATCACCCGATTTCAACCCCAAAAGATGAACAAATCATCCAACTTTAATGATAGTAAATTCCCGATTTGCAAAAAAGTGATATAATCACCCGAGAATGCAAATCGGGACCAACATAAATCTTAGTAAATTTACCTGTAATGGGTAAATTTACTAAGACTCGTGTCTGGTTGAGATGTCAATCACGTGTGTATTTGGCCATTTTATAACACTCGCAAATTTACTAAAGGCAAACTCGGGTGAGAAATCATGCAACTCTCTGCAAAAAATGGATGAAAACACAAATAGAAATAAATACACCATCGGCCAAACTCGCAGTGTCTTACATAGATAGGAATACAATATGGAAATTTAACAAGAATCGTGATTAGAATCATGGGTGTAATTTTAGCAAACTCAGGGATAAATTTACTAAAGTGAGAGTTTTTAGAAGTGGAGATGTTGCTCATAGCAACCAATGAGGTTCTACTTAACATTTAACTAGCATCTTCTAGAACACAGGTTCTCAAAGTCGGTCCTCAGGACCCCAAATGGTACATGTTTTCCAGGTCTCCTCACAGAATCACAAGTGAGATATTAGCTCCACCTGTGGATCTTTTAAAATGTGTCAGTGAGTAATGATTACACCCAGGACCATGGAGAGCCGTGGCGGGCCCAGGTAATAGGGGGCGTGGCCTAATCGCAAGAGGCGTGGCCTAATTGCGAGAGGCGTGGCCATGCCCCCTTCCTGAAAAAAAAAAAGAGATTTGCAGCACCGCAAAGCAGCACTGAGCGCTGGGGAGGGGGGCGCTCTGGGCCCCCTCAGCCCTGCTCAAAGCCAGGGGGGTGCGATCGGTGTGATCACTCCCCCCCACAGGCATAGGAGACTGGCGCCGAACCCGGGCCCCAGCTGGGCCCCTCAGGATGCCCGGGCCCCGGTAATCTGTACCCGCTCCCCCCCTCTCAGCGCCCCTGATTACACCTGTGCACCTGCTGTGTGACCTGCAAAACGGGAACTGTGTGGGGTCCCAAGGACCAAGTTTGAGAACCACTGTTCTAGAAGATAATAACTAGAAGCTGATTCTAAACTCTCACTTTAGTAAATTTACCCCTCAATCTTAAATAGAAGTTTGACTGAATGTTTATCAGAAACATACATAGATCAGTGTGATCCGTCTATGTTTCTGCCTGTCAAAGAATAAAGAGTTAAGTTTAAAAAAAAAAACCATGAGGGGATCTCCCCCTAAAGTATATCCAGCCTCGGGCTCCATAAGCCAGTCCTGATTTTAAAAATACGGGCAATAAAATGTGTAGGGGTCACCTGTATTTTATTTTGTGAGCCAGCACTGGTTTTAAAAATACGAGGAACCCCATGTAATTTTTTTCCCCTTATTTTTAAAACCAGGACCGGCTCACAGAGCCCAGTGCTGGTTCATAAAATAAGGGAGACCCCTACACATTTTTTCCCCCATATTTTTAGAACCAGGACTGGATCCTGGAGTTGGTTATGCTTTTTTTTTGGGGGGGGGGGAACACCACATTTTTTTAAACAGAATACACACATGCAGCCTGCACGTATCTCACTGATATGTGCAGGTTGCATGTTCGAGTGTGTTTGGCTGCAGTCAGACATGGGGAACTCAGGAATAAACACTATCACATACACCATCGAATAACACGATTTAGCAAACCATGATTCAGCAAAATACGATTCTTGGTAAATAAATTTCAGTGTTTCAGCTTTTTCAACTCGGACCTGACCTGATTCTTAGTAAATTTACCCCTAAGACTAACATCCATGCAGAAATATAGCTCTATCAGTGAAGAAACTGCCTGTAGCATATAGTGTATATACATTCAAACTGATTTGTGAGTTGGAAAACAGAGCTGCCTAATGTTTCAGTTTGAATTCTGTAGTTTGCCAAATCTGAAGAGTGAACCCTATGGCTACTAATAATTACAAAGAAACACAATTTTGTGAAGATACATCTTTTAAAATGGTCTCACAGAGCATTGTAAAGTACGTGGAGTTGAAAAAAAAATGACAGTAAACTTTTAGAACCTAAACAGTTTAACCCAACTTTTACAGGCATAAACCTGTAATTAGAAAAAAACCTGCTCTAGTGCGAAAGTAATTATGTACTAAAAATATGTTTGATTGATAATAAAAGGCTTCCTTTAGTACAATAAACATTTATTGCATAAGATCCATTTGTTACACATATAAATACTAAAATGAATAAATCAAATATCTGTATGATACAATGTAATTGCTGTCTATAATATGTGCTCAGTGTAAATCACGATTTGGAGTAGCTTCTTTAATACTCTATGTAGTCATTAGTCAATAATATCTGGTAGTTTTATGCTCACCGACTGGTTGTATAATTAGAATGTCTCTCCAAAATAATAATAACGTGGTAATGGCAAGTTTGGGATAAAAACAGACCTCTGAGACTCTCTCCTCCATGAGTGTGTCTCCTAATGCTCACCGCACAATACTCCTTCGGCGCCGCTAGCTGGACAACTTCCGTGTCTCTTTCCTCTCCACCTCTGGTCTCCGAGTGCGGGGGATGCAGCACGCCATGCTGGCAGAGCTCTCCTTTGCTTGTCTAGTCTGTGTGTCTGTATGCCGGCTCATTCAGTAGTATAAAGCCGCGTATCCACTAGCAGATACCGACATCGTAATCGTACCATTGTTCCCCTTCCCCCTGCAGTGCCAATTGTTCAGTGTAGGCACATCAATCATCTCTGACCATGGGCAATCTGTTGTTATCGGCAGATTGAACAGCATGTTCAGCAGATGATTGATGTTGGAAACGAACAGGCGGGAGCACGCATCACTGGTCATTTCTGACATAATAGTGCCCGATTTGTGCATGATTACTGAGCGATTGCATGATTAAGATGTCGTAATCGTGCAATCGCTCAGTAACATCGTGTAGTGGATACGCGGCATTAGGTGCAAGATGGTGCAGAGCAGTTGGAGCTTTCACAGCTTATTGAGCCATATTCCGGTGTTAGTATACAAATTGTGAATGGCAGCAATTAACCCTTTTTAAGGTGTTTCACCCCTCTCTAGGATCTTTGTCAAGAACAAGCTTGAAAGAGCTCCTAGAGAGGAGCAAAACACTTAATCATGGGTGATTTCTACTTTTCATGTCCCACAGTATTAAAATTCCAGGTAGTCTATCAATACTGCATACAGCATATAGATAACATGTAAAAATGTGAGATCCCGTATCCCCATGCACTACACAGATAGTAATAAACATCTACATAAAATATCAGAAGTATCAACTTATTGCTTCCTCAAACAGTCATTAAATATTTAACCCATGCCATGAATAGCCTTTAGAGCTGATCACGAGGTTGTCTGGATAATTACTTTCAAATACTGAACCAAATAGATATTTTTTAACTCCACAAATGGTAAAATTTCTCAGAGCCTACCAGATGTTCTCTGTTAAATTATTCAGCGGGTATGTGTTAGCGATGTAAATGTTTTACACTTCTTATATCTTGTTCCTTTGCTAATTCTAAAAATATTACTATAATCTCTTCATTTCATTTCTAAAGAAGCTTTTGTTACACCATATGTTAAAGTGTTCCTAAAATGTATAGTAGCTGTGAAAAAACACTGCTGATTGGTTGGGGTGCTTCTAAAATTCTTCTCCGTCACAGCTGGATTAAGACCCTGTGGGGCCATAGGGAGGGGGAGGGGGAGAGAGAGAGAGAGAGAGAGAGAGAGAGAGAGAGAGAGAGAGAGAGAGAGAGAGAGAGAGTGTTTGTGTGTGTGTGTGTGTGTGTGTGTGTGTGTGTGTGTGTGTGTGTGTGTGTGTGTGTGTGTGTGTGTTACAACCACTTACCACTGCTTGTCTCTGCTTCAGTCCACCAATCTCTTCTGCTTGACAGCTGGTTCTCTGTGTCCGAGCTTGGGTGTGTATATATGGTGTGTTGTCTATATGGCAACTGAACCTGTTGACCATGTCTGCATGCTTTTATGCATTGAGTTGTTTCCACATGAGAGAAGACAATGTATACTAGACACTCAACATCACTCTGTGAGCAAATATTATTTATATTATTTATATTCTCACATATATTAAATGTTACAGGCAGCAGGTTACCCTTAATTATTTAAACAGCTAGGAATAATATATTGTATCTAAAAAAAGAAGATAAATAGAAGTACACCCAAGGAACAAAAAATATTTTTACATTGTGTAATTGCTCAATTGAATATCTTAATTAGGTAGCTCTGATATATTGATGACCACCAGATTTAACCGATTCTCTGTATTCTGTACACTCCAATATTCGGGTTTGGCATATTTGGCTGAAATTCATCATGTCTACATTTCAAGATATTCATAATGTCATTATTGACCATGTTAACATTCACCATGTAGACACTGATGACATGTCGACATAGATGTTCACATTCTATCCATTTCAACTTTTATGATGTCAACATTTTAACCATTGACATCATAACTGTCGATATTGTCTATTTTGACATACTGACTGTGGAATCGGTATGAATTACCGCCGGATACAAGTCCGGCGGTTCAAATCCCGAAAGCGGTTGGCCGACATGGCTGAAAATCCTGATCGTCCCAAGGTAAGTATTTACTAACCTAACTTCCCCCCCTAACTCTCCTTAGGGGTGCCTAACCATAATCCCCCATCTAAGTGCCTAAACCTAACCCCCCCTTCCCCGCCGCCTAAACCTAAGTCCCCCCGGGGGTGCCTAACCCCAACCCTCCCTTCCCCTAGCCTAACCATAACCTCCCGGGGAGTGCCTAACCCTAAGTCCCCCCCGGGAGCCCTAAACCTAACCCTCCCCCCCCTGCGGCTGTCAGCACTCGGCATCTTTTTGATCGGGATGCCGGGTGCCGGTCTCCCGGCATCGGTAAAATGACATGCATCTAGATTTAGATGCCTGTCATTTAACCCTCGCCGGGATAAAGCAGTCGGGAAGCTGGCGGTCGGGATTACGTCCGCCGGCTTCCCGCCTGCATACCACTGACTGCATCCCCAATATTCTATATGGTGAATAAAGGCCAAGAAGCCCAGCATGTGTAAATTCTTTTTTAAAAAATGTAGATTTATTAAACTCTGAAAAAAACTCTACCAAGATCAAAGATAATGCAGTGCCATCTGAATACAATTAACCTAACCCCCCCTTTCCCGCCGCCTAAACCTAAGTCCCCCCGGGGGTGCCTAACCCCAACCCTCCCTTCCCCTAGCCTAACCCTAACCTCCCGGGGAGTGCCTAACCCTAAGTTTCCCCCGGGAGCCCTAAACCTAACCCTCCCCCCCGCGGCTGTCAGCACTCGGCATCTTTTTGATCGGGATGCCAGGCGCCGGTCTCCCGGCATCGGTAAAATGACATGCGTCTAGATTTAGATGCCTGTCATTTAACCCTTGCCGTGATAAAGCAGTCGGGAAGCCGGCTGTCGGGATTACGTCCGCCGGCTTCCCGCCTGCATACCACTGACTGCATCCCCAATATTCTATATGGTGAATAAAGGTCAAGAAGCCCAGCATGTGTAAATTCTTTTTTTTTTTAAATGTAGATTTATTAAACTTTGAAAAAAACTCTACCAAGATCAAAGATAATGCAGTGCCATCTGAATACAATTTTAAAGTTAAATGAAGACAAATGTTTTTGTGTACACTGGATATATATCTGAGAAAACTATGGGGTCAATTAATTTAGCTGCGAGGGGGCTGAGTTGCCATTGAACAACAACTCCCTTCCGTCGTGGCCCAATCGACATCTACACCTCAGAGATGAGATGTGCGGTTCTGTTCTCCATAAATCCGAAATCACCTAAATTTCATGAATCTGGATAAGTCTGAGTCGCAGTTCTGATCTCCTGAGGAGTTCCTGGTAAATCTGAGTCGCGGTTCTGATCTTTTAGTGGTTCAGAATTTGGATTTTAAATCCCAATTTCGAGTTTTAGATTGCATAATTACATTATTTTAGTTGTATTTAAAAACTTTTTATCTATTTTTAAAAACAAAAACAAAATCCAGATCCAAAACCAAAACAATTGAGGATAGTTTTGCAAAACCAAAACCCGAAGATGAATCTAGATCCAAAACCAAAACAAGGGAGTCAGTGGACATCTCTACTCTTATCACAATTGGCGCTATCTTAGATTTTAGATTGGTGGCACTTTAATAAATTACAACTGGTTTGGGTGGTAAATGAGGACCCAACACTGGGTTTTTAAGTTAAATTTTGCACTACCAAATCAAAGAAACTCTGCACTCACCAATTGCACCATGAACACTCAAAGCTAAATTCCAGTGTTTCCCAACTCAAATTCTCTGGAACCCCTAACAGAGCATGTTTTACAGATCTACTCAGGGAAACAGATCTACTCAGGGAAACTGCAGGATTTCTTGAGGGGGTTTACAAATGAATATGAAAGGGGGCATAATCAGCAGTGCAATGATGTTAAAAATTAGACATATGTGGGTGTGGCCTGGACAGACTGGATATAGGAGGCAGATTATGCTGTTCTCCAACTTGTATATCCTGCATGACATCCTAACATCTCCTGCCAGGCCCTGGTACCACTCTACTTGTGGATATTTACTACTGACTCCTCCAGATGTCCTTTGTTCTGTCTCCAGCTCTTTAGTGCTGTACTGTTTGGACTCCGTGCCACTTGCTGTTGCACCTCCTGGTTGCAAGTACCATCTTGAATCTGACCCCGTCAGCTGTGACTGCCCCCATCTCCTGTTGTGCTTTCCTGTGCCCTGGTTCTGATACCCACAGTTTTGGGGAGGTGAGGTAATCAGCCTTTGAAGTAATCCTGTTGGTTGCTGCTTTCTAGTGACTATGGTTCTTGTCATTGACACCGTTTTTTAATTCAGATTTCAGCGATTGTGTAGACTCCAGGCACCTTAGACATCTATAGTCTGCCTCTGAGGGGTCCCTGCTACTAAAGAGCTTGCTGTAGAGGGTAAGCCTATCATTTGTCTCTCTTGCTACTGAGATCTGCAGCCTCTGAACCCCCCTGTCTGTTCTGTACACTAACTGTTTTGTGGAAAGTACTAGTGGGTGCTGAGCGATCTCCATGACTCATCTCCTGTGATTTGCTGCTGGCTTTTGCACTCCACTGCTGCTTTGTGGTCTGAGTCTCACAAACTTTGTAGCTTTATAGGGGATCTATTTAATTTGGGATTGCATTCCCAGCCATTGACTGCAGTGTGGTTGGGACTAGTGGTGCTGCTGGTTCCAGTTCTTCTGCCCCTCCTTCTCAGTCCTTCCAACCTCGCTGCCTGCCTTACTTGAAACCTCCCAAAATCCAGAAATCACAATGCAACAGCTGAAATGACTGCTTCTGAGAAAACTGTGATAGGCAACATTTCAGAAATGTATTTTGAGCTCTTTCTGCTCTGGTAGAATATGTAGAAAATGAGGATGTGAATGGGGGAGGTCAAGACTCACTGAAGGATGCTACTGCTCCTGTTGCTGGGGGGGCTTTCTTTTCTGGAATCTCAGGTGTAGGCCTGCCTCTCCAAAATCTTAGATATTGAGGGACAAATACGCAAAAACAATTTCCATTTTGTTGGTCTGCCCAAGAAAGCTGAAGGTTTACTTTTGGAGGCATTTCTGGACAAAAGTCTGGTCAACTGCTTTTACCAGAATTACTTAATTCCCCTTTTTGCAGTGGAGAGGGCACACTGTATTCCTACTAGGGCTTTCCCTCCTGGTGCCCCTCCTCACATTTTCATAGCGAAGATTTTGCATTTCAAAGACAGGGATGCCCGTGTGCAAAGTATCCTGGAGTACAATGGGAATTGGGTGGCTGTATAGTTGAATTTCTCTATGGATGTCCACAAGTCCAGGTCATAGTTTCTACTAACTAAATGGTGTCTACATGAAATAGGCCTCAGTTATGCCATGTTGTTCCCTGCCTAACTTTGTGTAGTGGTGGATGAGTGGTCTAATTTCTTTAACTTCCCTAGGGAGACTACCTAGCTGCAGGGACCCTGGCAGAGTTGCTCCTCCGGACTGATTTTGGTTTGCTGCCAGGTGGACTATGCTGATCTCCGAGTGATGTCTTACTTTGCTGTTATCCTTATTAAAACTGTTTGTGTTAATTGTCACCTCACAGCACAAGATGTCCCTCCCCACAGTTTGTGTTAATCCTGTTTTGATGAGTAATAGTGTCTTTAGTAATTTCCCTATTACTGTCTTCTGGTTAATGCTATAAACTGTTCTCCTATATCATGAGGTATATTTTTATAATGAGTTCTAAAATAGGTACAATTTGCGCTGCTCCCTTGTAGTGTGTATAAAAGTGCTACCTAGGGATTGCAGTAAAGCAAGTCCTTCCTGGCACTTGTAGGAAAATTTCAACCATCTAATTAACTATCTGGCGCACTAACTGGGCTATAAATACGTGTAGGACTGTGAATCAAGGAAAACATGATTTTATTTAATGTTAAAAAATTTGGTTTAAATGGTACATGCAAGCATGGAGATAAATATAAAACACAATATACATAAAATATAACAAAATAAACATATAAGACTTAAATAATGCCAGCAACAAAATATCAGCAATAATAGGAGTCATATAAGACTAATATTATTGCTGATATTTTATCGAGGATTTCTTATCCACAAATACTGATTCAGTCTCTTTTGAGGTTTAGTAGGATGCTCCTTGATTGGGAGGGTTGTAAATATTAAAGCTTTCCATAAACAAAAGGAGGTTGACCTGGAAAATCAGCTACGGAGAGCGGCGCCAGGATGTAGGTGAGTATGGGATCTTTTTTCCAGGTACTCCCAGTGGATTCTACATGGACAAGGGGACAGACCAGCTTTCAGCAGGTAAGTGTGTGTGAGTGAGGTGGGTATGTAATAAAGTTGTACTATACATGGTGTGTGTACTGTGTTTTTTTAACTACAGCTATTTATTTTACAGTGGGGTACAGGTGCCGGCCACCTGCTGGCACTTGTAGTTCCACAGGTGCCAAAGGGCAGGCATGATGGCACCTGTAGTTCCACTGTAAAGTACACAGTTTTGAACTATTTTTACAATACTATTACCCCCGTATCCACAGCCCAGGGGTGTGGGGAAGAGCCCCAGGCTTCAGCCTTAGCCTGGGTCTTCAGGAGAGAGGGGGACCCCTTCTTGGGGGGTCCCCACCTCCCCTGAGATCCCCAGCTTGGGCTGATTGGCTTGGGGTGTAAAATGCTTTGGCCAGGGAGACCCGGTGATAGGGTCTCCTGGCTGTGGCATTACACCCCGATTGGTTTGGGTCCTGTGCTGGTTTTACATATAGGGGTACCCTTATGCATTTTTTTCCTCTATATTTAAAACCAGGACTGGCCCTGCAGCCAGGTACTGGTTCCTAAACTACAGGGGAACCCTACACATTTTTTTCCCTGTCATTTTAGAAACTAGGATTGGCTGAGCAGTCCGTGGCTGGTTATGCTTTTGCGGGAGGACCGTATGTAATTTTTTTTTTTTTAACATTAACCATTACAATACTGTTTCAATGCAGAAACATACACAAATCACACTGATCTGTGTATGTTTCTGCCAAACTCACAGCTCAGGAGGTGGTCTATATGAAACTTCTAATTAGCTACGAGTTTGCAACAATTACACCCGAGATTGTAATCTTGTTTCTTAGTAAATTTCTGAGTTGTATCTTTTTCATGAAAAGTTCTTCAGAGTTTGGCCAATGGTGAATTTATTCGAGTTTGCAATCTCAACCGACCAAAACCAAATTTGCGAGTTGAAAAAAATGCCTAAACTCACCCAAGATTGCAATCTCGAGAAAAACTAAATTCTTAGTAAATTTACCCCACTTACTTTGGTGGAGGTTGAATTGGAGGTCTACTCCTTTCATGGATGGTAAGGCCCCAGAGGTGAATAGGATTCCCACTGAGCTGTATAAGAACACATGCCATTTTCTTTTCTCCTAGATTGCTAGACCTATTTAATGATCTGTGTGGCCTGGGTTCTCTCCCTGGTTCTATGTCAGTGGTACTCATTGTTATCATCCTTAAACCTGGTAAGTATCCTCTTGACTCTGGCTCCTATTACCCAATTTCTTTCCTCTCCACTGACTTTAAAATTAGAGTTAAATCTAGGCCTTGCATCTGTCTCTCCCGCTAATTTAGTCCTTGTCTCCACAATAATTCAGGTGAAAGATTATCGAGTTCCTGTCTCTGCATTCTTGGATAGTGGTTCAGTGGGAAATTTTATGGACAACTCCTTCTTTAACACCTTGGGATTGCCATCCGAGCCTTTAACACAAGCTCTCTCTCAGTTGTTGGTCTCAATGGTGAAGAACTATCCAGGATTGCTATTTTTTCTCAAATGCCTCCCATCTCATTATCCACAGAAGCCTTGCATGCCGAGGAAATTACATTCCTGTTACTCCAGTGTCCACTTGTGCCATTGGTCTTAGGTCTACTATGGCTCAAGAAGCACAACCCCATCATCCATTGGCATACTGGAGAGATTCTCCAATGGGAAGGCACCTTCTCTTCTACCTGCATCAATCTTCCTGTTTGTCTGGCTGCTGCCGTCCAGTCCGAATTGTCCTCCAAGATTCCGGCTCATTATCCGGATTTGGCAGAAATCTTTTCCAAAAAGAGAGTGGATACTCTACCACCTCATCTTTCCTATGATTGTGCAATTGACTTGCTACCTGGAGCAAGATTTCCCAAAGGCAGATTGTATGCTCTCCCAGAGAGCAAAGCGATGCAGGAGTATATTCTGAATGCTTTGGAAAAAGCTTAATTCAGCCCTCCAAATCTGACCGTTTATAGGTTTTCAGGGGTAGAACAACATCACCATGAAGAATTCCTTTCCACTGCCCCTTATTTCCTTCCTGTTTGACCAGCTCTGGGGGGCCTACATCTTCACCAAGATTGATCTCAGAGGAGGATATAAACTTGTTCATATCAGGGAAGTTGATGAGTTGAAGACGGCCTTTAACACCCATTCTGGCCATTATGAATATCTGGTTATGCCGTTTGGCCTGTCCAGTGCCCCAGTCGTCTTCGAAGACTTCATCAACAACGTGTTGAGAGAATATCTTGGAGTGTTCACAGTCTTCTAGCTTGATGATATTCTGATTTACTCTGCCTCCCTGGAAGAAAGCTGTCAGCATGTGCTACTTAAACTCCTAGAAAATAATTTATAAGCAAAACCAGAAAAATGTGAATAAGAGATCCAAGAGGTATCATTCCTTTGATACATCATCTCATCTCAAGGCTTCTCAATGAATCCAGGCAAAGTCAAGGTCATCTTGGACTGGGTTCAACCAACCAATCTGAAAGCTGTACAATGCTTCCTTGGCTTTGCCAATTATTAAAGATTTATAAGATCCTTCTCGTCCATTGATGCTCCTATTGTGGAGCTTACCAAGAAAGGAGCTGATGTTGTGAACTGGCCAGTCAAAGCTCTTCAAGCTTTCAATTCCTTGAAGTCTGCCTTTACTTCTGCTCCGGTTCTCCGTCATCCCAATCCGGATCTCCCATTTATTGTAGAGGTGGATGCCTCCAAGATTGGTGTGGATACTATCCTGTCACAGAAAGATCCTGAGAGTGGTAAATTGCACTTTTTTGTCCTGGAAGTTTGCCTCAGCCGAGAGGAATTATGATGTGGGGAACTGTGAGCTTTTGGCCATCAAGTGGGCATTTGAGGATTGGAGGCACTGGCTGAAAGGAGTGAATCATGTTATCACGGTGCTCACCAATCATAAGACCTTGCAATATAGTGAGATTGCCAAGAGGTTAAATTCCAGATAGGCTCAGTGGGAAATGTTCTTCACTTGCTTCAATTACATCATTTTGTTCCGGCCTGGCTCCAAGAACCTAAAAGCGGATGCATTATCTTGTAGTTTTCAGCCTATTCAACCACTCACTTGCAACATCCATTTTGCAGTGAGCAGACATCTTGCGGACCTCATTTGTGCCTGTCAGTCTGAAACTCCAGCAGAGATGCCACAATGGGTCTTGTTTATCCTGGAGAGATTTGGAGGGTGGTTTTGTTGAACTTTCACTCTTACAAACTGGTTGGGCATCCGGGCATCGCTAAAACATCTGAGTTACTGTCTCATTCACTTTGGTGGCAGTCCATGGGTTAAGATGTCCACTCCTCCTGGTCTCCTGATTCCCCTTCCTACTCCTTCTAAGCCCTAGACCCACCTTGCCATGGACTTTATTGTGGGCCTTCCATCTTCCTCCCATTGTTCCGTTATTTGGACTATTGTTGACCGGTTTAGTAATATGGTTCATTTTGTTCCACTCACCAAACTACTGTCTGCCAAATAATTATCTTCCCTGTTTATTCTATACATCTTCAGACTCCATGGCTTGCCAGTCGATATCATGTCCGAACGAGTTTGTGGCACAGTTTTGGAAGAATTTTTGCTCTGCCTTGGGTGTCAATATCAGCTTGTCTTTCGGGTATCATCCACAGTCAAATGGACAGACAGAATGAGTGAATCAGTCTCTAGAGCAGTACCTCCAGTGTTTCATCTCCAAGTACCAGAATGCAGAGTTTGCTTTCAACAATTCCTGCCACTCATCATCTTCTGTTTCATCTTTCTTTTGCAACTCTGGGCTGCACCCTAGATTAAACTCCTTTGAGGCAGACTCTACCATTATTCCATTCTCTTCTTCAGTTTCGAGTCTACAGTCAGTTTGGAGGAAGTTTTGCCAATGTCTTATTAAGGCATCCTGTCGCGCCAAGACTTGGGCAGATAAGCATCGGAGACCATGCAACATTAAAGTGGAAGATCTAGTTTGGTGGTCTTCCAAGAATATTAACATCCACCAGCGGTCACAGAAATTGGGCCCCTGAGTCATTGGACCTTTTAGGATTATCTCCTGGGTCAATCGTGTGGCTTTCCATCTTAAGTTGCCTACTAACCTCAGGATCAATAATACATTTCACTGTTCATTGCTGAAGCCTGTGTCTTCATCCCTCAGGTCCAGCTCTAGATGGCCTTCACCCATCCTTATCCAAGGATATCAAGACTTTGTGGTTGAAAGAATCCTGGATTCCAGAGTCTCACGAGGAGGTCTTCAGTTCCTGGTCCATTGGAAGGGGTATAGACCAGAAGAGCAATCCTGGGTTCCTGTGAGATCTTTGAAGGCCCCTGCCTTGGTAAGGAGATATTTTTGGGACTTTCTGAAAAAACTGGAGCTAGGGGTTTCTTAACCCCTCGTCAAGCGGGGGTACTGTCACAAGCCGCAGTCACGTCCTGTTGGAAGATGGTTCTCACAGGCCAGTTGCTGGGAGACAGAGACGCCACACTGTCAGCTTGTGAAGTCCTTCCATCTGACTGACATCATCTCTGTTGGAACAGGATTGGTGCATCCTCCTTTTTCTACCTTGCTGATGCATTGTTCAGAAGCCGGTGATAGCGTTCCACGTGTTCCAGTTTTTGGTGTTTGCTCTGTGTTGGCCGAGTATCCCAAACCTCAGTCTGCCTGTCCAAGTTTCTGCTGCCACTTGTGTCATCTAGGTGGCAAGGGTCACACTCCAGCGACATTCTCTGCTAGTGTCATCTCAGCAGCACAGGCCTCAACTGCTTCTACTGCTGCTTGTGTCATCTACTGCTGCTTGTGTCATCTAGGTGGCACGAGTGGCACTCCAGCACACAAAAATCTGTTTAAGATGAGTAGTTTGCTCCACAAGTTGTAATTGATATTATAGTGGGAAAAGAAGTGTACTCTTGATGTGATTTTAAATGTGCTTTCCCATATAGTGTTTCCCATACTGATGATGTAGCTATCTGTAGGGTACCACCGGGCAACTGCCCTGGCTGTCCTGTTGTTAATCATTCGCGAGAGAGCCTAATGGTGGGTACACACTATACAGATATATCTGCAGATGATGGTTGTTCGTACACACTGAACAACCATCATCTGTCCCGCCCCCCTCCACACGGCTGCCTCTGTGTGTGTACGGGTGGTGTGCCGACCGCCCGTACACACTTGCCGATGGACAGATATGTCTGCAGACATATCTGTCCATCGGCTGTGCAGCACAGCCAATGCGATATGTCAGTGAACGCTGGCGTTCACCGACATATCGCGGGTACACATTGCCCAACGGGCAGCAGATACATTGGCCGATTAATTGATTAATTGTGTACCCAGCTTTAGTGTCTGTTCAAGTGTCATTATCATTGCTATTGACACTGACATTGTTATTGTGTTGTTATGCCCTATGATTAGTTTTTGCCTTGCCTCATAATGGCTCTGATCTGTGCAGGCTTCTTTGGTCTAAAAGGATAGAAATAGTTAAAATCAGTGCTCAAAGTGGGAATTTAGAAGTGAGGGCAAGGAAATTTGAATTGAATGCAATGACAGTTTAAGCTTGGTGGGCAATCAAAAGAATCGGTGGCAGTCTTTTGATTTTAGCACCAGCCTCAAGCCAATTGTAGCTTGTGGATGAACTCACCATGGCTGCTTCTAATTGGTGGCCAGTGCCAAGTTTAAACTGCCACCGCATCTGCCCTGGTGCTGGGACCCGATGCTCCATACTTGCCTGATCAGAGATGTGTCTCCAGCAGCACATATGTCCACACAATGTCGCTGCCATTGCTGTTCTTCTGGTGCTGGAATCCCATACTCTGACCCAGCGCCAACTGCCACCATGTCCAAGACGGACACTTTTCCACACTGAGCCAAACCACTGTATACCACCCAACTTCGAGCACTGGTTAAAAGTAAAAAACAAAAAAGTGTGGGGTATCCCCCTAAAACCATGACCAGCCCGGGACCTAAGTCTGGCCTGGTATTGAAAGATCAAAAAAAAAACGCATGGGGTCCACCTGATTTTCCAATAACCAGCACCGGGCAGAACCAGCTGGGGGGCATACGCTAAAGCAGGGAGACAAAGGGCCTGATTCAGAGCCGCTCGTAAGCGGCCGCTCGTTCATTCCGAGCGATGTTTGCCCAACTGCGCATGCGTATGGATCGTAATAAAAAAGTGCCAAAATGGGCACAGCAACGAAGTGGTTAATATAATTTACAATAAGAAGTGTAAAACGTGTTTTTTATACTGAATTTTAAAAAATGTAAGTAAAGTAACTTTAAAATTAAATACATTCAAGCTGTTAGAGAACTTGTGCTTATAATGAAAGTCATTTTTCAAAGTGTTCTCCTGACAGGATAAGCATTTCTTACAATTCAATCGTGTTCTGTTTTTCAATTCTGTTGATGTTTTCTGCTGCAAAAACAAAAGGAATTTTATCAACATTTTCAACTAAGGAAGTTAGTTTCACTGGACCAGATGCATCAAAGGTAGAAATGTTGACCGCATCATAAGACCCGGAGTGTGAGGCATCTTCCTGATGGAGTTACCCTATAGAAGGGTCTTCTAGGTCATAGTCCCTCCATGGTAAAGGGCCGCTCTTACAGAGAGAGCAGTGCTTTGCGGTGTTCATCATGCGTACCAGTGTTACCAATGCCAGCATGCATGCGAAGAGCATCGGGATGCATCGCATCCCGAATACAATGCATCATGCATCCTTTCCATTATCAATAGTCATATTTTATGGGGGTTGTTTTTCTTCTTACTTAAGCTGTACACAAATTCTATAACAAGTTGGATGAATTAACTTCTTTTCATGTTGAGAATACTGCCTTATATATACGCCAGAAAAGCTCGGCCAGTATTCTATCAGCCCTGGTACTTTGCAGCAGCTAATTGATCCGGCAGGGATTATCCAATTAGCCCCAAAAGTCACCACTTATTGGGAATTGTGTTTCACCTGCCCTAGGCAGGCAAAACAAAATCCCTGAAATCCACCCGTTTTTGTTGCCGGGATCGCAAAAACACACAGGTTTCACGGACGAAAACATTTATGTGGCTAATATGATACCTGCCTAATATCACTACTCCATGCAGCTGAAGAACCCTGCTTCTTCCACTAATTAATTTATTCAGTATAAGGGCCTGATTCAGCAGCAGACGCAATGCTGATGTTTACGCAGATCAAGTGATTATTTACCATTGTGCATGCGTGTAAGTTGCACTGTGCATGTACTGCGATTGCACTGTAATTATGTACAGAGATCCAATTACAAAGTGAGTGTAATGTGGTAATTGTTTCAGGGAGATAACGGGGGGGTGGGGTGTTAAGTAAACACAGGTATGTCTGACTGGTTCAATGCTGTTTCAAGGGCGTGCATATATTAACCATAGCGATTGGATTCACAGCATGCAACCTTTTTGCGTGTGGGGAGAGCTGCAGTGTTTGTGGCTGGTCAGACCTGCTGTAGATGCTGTGTGACTTCTTGATGTACGATGGTAGCAGGGTCGTAACTAGGGTGGTGCGAACTGTGCCATGGAACAGGGCACTGCCGGACAGGGGGCGCTGTTTGGGCCTGTCAATTTTCTGTTTATCATCATTTCCACTTGAATATTTCCCTTATTTTATCCCCAGCATCTTCTAACCTCCCCTATCTCTACCCTGGACCTTCCCCATGAGGCCATGCCCCTTTTTTTGCGATATTTGCTCCTATTTAAAAAATAGGGGGGCACCAATGCTCTTTCTGGCACAGGCACCAAAAAGTCTAGTTACGGCTCTGTATGGTAGCGATGTTTATGCAGGAGTGCTACATTTATACAGATATGAGAAGGCAACAGTGGGTGTCTTTATGTCAGCTGTGTTTTGGCAGGCATTAGCATATTTTAGCATCAGTGATCAGTCAGCGACTGATTTGTGTCCACAGCTGAATCAGGCCTTAAGATCACTACTATGTGCAGCTGATTTATTTCATTTATTCAGTCTGTGGCTTCTTATTTGCCTCCATTCCCCTGCTAACATCATAACACTGGCCTTACCACATGAAGCTTTATCTTCACTAACATAAGTGGATGGGTCCCTGCTGCCCACAAGTCAAATAAGAAAAACCAAATTTAAACTCGTATATAATTGTTTCTGATGTATAAGCTTAAAAGAACCTCTATTATTAGTTCAAATTCACATTACTTCAACATAAGTTAGTATTAATGATCTTATTCAAACTAAAGCCCATTTAGCCGTACAAAATTAAGCTGCTCATTTAATCTCATTTAAATTAGAGTATGTGACATTGTTAAAATTCTAAATCCCTATGCTAAAACTATTAATGCCTACTCCCTACTATTAAAGGCATACTCTGCCAAATGTCAAGCAATTACTAAGGCTTCTTACAGCCCTAAAGAATCAGATACAGTCAAGTGCATAAATATTGGGACATTGACAGAATTTTCATATTTTGGCCTCTATTCACCACCACAATGGCTTTGAAATGAAACAAACAAGGGGCCTGATTCAGAGCCACTCGTAAGCGGCAGCTCGTTCGCTCCGAGTGATGTTTGCCCAACCGCGCAGGCGCGAACCTGTCAGTGCGGCCGAAATTCATGTGCTCGCAAAATAGCGAATGCCTGCTAATTTGAGTGACAGAAAGAGGCATATGTGGGTGGTAACAGGGGAAGGTGCTTGAAAACGGGGAGTGGAGATCTGATCGCAGGCGTGCTTAAAGGTCAAAACGGGCGTTTTATGGGTGTGCATATTTAAAACAGCAGCGTCATTGACCACGTCACTGTGTTTTTTTTAAGCCAGAACTCCTCGCAAAATTGTGGTAGCAAAAACCAACCACAAGAATAGCGAGCAGCTCATACCCTGGTCGATGTACTCGATTAATCTAATAAATAGCGGACATGACGTAGGATGCGAGCGGCCAGGGGGCGTAGTTTCCCAAAAAATGACCGGAAGTTTTGTTCGCTCGTTCAGACCTAGAGGCATGAACAGACCGCAAACAGCGAACGGTTCATTTGAATAGCCACCCCTATTTTCAGGACGAGCGAGCACTAATTGCGTCCGGCTCTGAATCAGGCCCCAGATGTGCTTTAACTGCAGACTTTCAGATTTAATTTGAGGGTAATTACATCCAAATCAGGTGAACGGTGTAGGAATTACAACGGTTTCTATATGTGCCTCCCACTTTTTAAGGGGCCAAAAGTAATGGGACAAACTAAACAATCCTAAATCTAACTTTCACTTTTTAATACTTTGTGCAAATCCTTTGCAGGCAATTACAGCCTGAAGTCTGGAGTGCATAGACATCACAAATGTCTTCAGTTCTTGCTTGTTCTTGGGGCATTTTCCCTTCAGTTTTGTCTTCATCAGTGCTCGAAGTGTGCCGGTATGCAACGGTATGGCATACCGGCACTTCAAGCAATAAACCTTTTTTTTTTTCTAGTTGGAAGGGGCTGAGCATCCCAAGCTATATGCTCGGCCCTGCTACTGCCACAGCTGTCAGTCTCTGATGCAGAGCCACTAAAGCCAGCCGGAGGACCAGACTCCAGCATGATTGTGCCTCCAAACCCCCGCCCGCCTGTGTGTGCCGGGTGCCTGTCTCAGAAGGTCTCTGCAGCATCCATTACATGCTGCAAAGACAGTGTGCCCGTCTCCTGCCGGTATCAGTGACAGAGGCTGCTCAGTATGCCGCTGACTGCCAATCCCGAGTGTGTACCAGGAGCCGTACTCCGCCCCTGCCAGGTGGTCTCTGCAGCATCAAAGCTGCAGAGTCCAGCATTGTGCTTCCAGGTCCCCGCTGGATGCCCGCCCACCACCGCCCACCCGTGCCGTGCAGAGCCGTCATCAGGGGATCCACAGCACATCACACTGATCCCACTTCCGCACTGCTTGTAGCACTTGAGTAGCATTCCCCGGTCCCCCCTCTCATAGCAGGCTGGCTTCATTCAGACAAGTAAGGCAATCCCAGCAGTCAGCTCTACCTATTCCCCACACCAAACTCCGCCCAGATGTTCCTACTACCACCTGCTTAGTTCTCCTCCATTACTGTCCTGGGCCTGACATACTGCTGCACTGCCAGAGTAATTGTAAGGCGTGCTGCCCTTCCCTCCATAGGAGTGCCTCTCCCCAGCTACCTTCCCACTGACTCCCACTCCAAAAGTCTGCCTCTGAACCCCCTCCAGAGTTGTGCCTCTGACTCTCCCCTCCAATAGTGTGCCTCTGCCCCCCTCCCCAAGCGTGCCTCTGGCCAGTGGCGTAACTATGGAGGGTGCAGGGGGTGCAGTTGCTATTGGGCCCGGTGGCTTATTGGGCCCGTCGGCCCAGTGATCACACCCCCTGCAACCTCCATTTGCTGGGCGCCCGCTGAGATTGTGTTACCAGCGGGCTCCCGGCTTCTTCTCCCCCCCCCCCCCCCCCCGGCGCCAGCAGCAGCGGCAGCCGGAGGACGGAGAGCTCCATCCTCTGGGTCCCACAGTGCACTATGGGAGTGATGTCATGACGTCACTCCCATAGTTCCGAGGAGCGGGCACCGGGGACGGACAGACGGACAGCAGCAGGCAATGGAGCGGGGTTTAAGGTAAGTATTGTTATTTTTTGTGTGTATGTCGGTGTGCGGCGGGGGGGACTTACTATTGGGGGCATGATATGGGGGCATTACAGGGGCCTGCCTTACTACTGGGGGCATGATATGGGGGCAATACAGGGGGCATTACAGGGGTCTGCCTTACTACTGGGGGCATAATATGGGGGCACTGTAGGGGGGCATTACAGGGGCCTACCTTACTACTGGGGGCATAATATGGGGGCACTACAGGGGCCTTACTACTGGGGGCACTATTGGGAGCATTACAACTGGGGGCACTACAGGTGCCCTTACCACTGGGGGCACTTCAAGGGGCATTACAGGGAGGATTACTACTGGGGGCACTGAAGGGGGCATTTCTACTGGGGGCACTAATACAGGAGGAATTACTTTTAGGTGCATTATTACCCTGGGGCATTGTTACCAGGCGCATTACTATAGGGGGTATTATTACTACTGGGGGCACTGCATAAGGGGCACCAATACAGTGGGCATTGCATAAGGGGCACCATTACAGTGGGCATTTAATGTTTTAGGGGAACTACTATGGGCATTGTGTAAGACCTAAGTTAGGGGGCACCTTAAAAATGTTGCTATGGGGCCCAAACAGTTCTAGTTACGCCCCTGCCTCAGGCCACTCCCTCCCCATGTGTGCCTCTAACCCCCCTTAACTTTCCCATCTCAGAACCTGACACCCCCTTCCCCCCCAAAGACACACCTGGCAGCTGCCAATTAGAATTAAAGTGGACGAATAGAGGAAAGACCATGTACAACACCGCAATCCTGAACATACTGATGGCAGGTAAGCACACTTTTTTTGTTAATAATTTATTTGGACTTTTTCTCATTTTTTTTAATAGCTTTCATTTTGTTATTTTTTTTCTATTTTATGTGTACTGGTATGTGTGTCTGATGGAATGTGGAGATGTCTAAGGGACATGAGGAAATATGTGTCAGTACTGTGGGGCTGATTCAGAGGTGGTCGCTGTTTTGATAGGTGATTGGAGGACTATACATGTGTTGGAGAAACAGTACGGATGTGCCTCCATACAGCAGAGACATCAGTCACAGTGCCCCGTAGGCCACAGCATTAGTGACATGCTGCTGGCATGTCAGCCCCATTTCCTGGTTATGCCAAAGCCAATGGTGGCGACCTCGGACGCAGCATCACTGGCCCCAGAATTGCCTCCAATGTGTGCATTTTTCTTTTCATGCAAAGCCTGTGTGCAGCCACAACCCTCATGACACATAACCACGCCCCTCGTGATGTGCAGTTATACCTATTGTTTTGCGTGCGCCTTCGCCGCACACACATGCTTGACTTCCATACCCCCACTACAAAATTCCCACTTCGACCACTGGTCTTCATCAAGTCAAATGCATGCTCAATTGGATTCAGGTCTTGGGATTGACTTGGCCATTGCATAACATTCCACTTTTTAGCCTTAAAATACTCTTTGGTTGCTTTTGCAGTATGCTTCGGGTCATTGTCCATCTGCACTGTGAAGAGCCGTCCAATGAGTTCTGAAGCATTTGACTGAATTTGAGCATATAATATTGCCCAAAACACTTCAGAATTAATTCTGCTGCTTTTGTCAGCAGTCACATCATCAATAAATACAAGGGAAACCGTTCGATTGGCAGCCATACATGTCCACGCCATGACACTACCACCACCATGCTTCACTGATGAGGTGGTATGTTTTGGATCATGAGCAGTTTCCTTCTCCATACTCTTCTCTTCCCATCACTCTGGTACAAGTTGATCTTTGTCTCATCTGTCCATAGGATGTTGTTCCAGAACTGTAATGGCTTTTTTAAATGATGTTTGGCAAACTCTAATCTGGTCCTCCTGTTTTTGAGGCTCACCAATGGTTTACATCTTGTGGTGAACCCTCTATATTCACTCTGGTGAAGTCTTCTCTTGATTGTTGACTTTGACACATATACACCTACCTCCTGGAGAGTGTTCTTGATTTGGCCAACTGTTGTGAAGGGGTTTTTCTTCACCAGGGAAACAATTCTTCTGTCGTCCACCACAGTTGTTTTCCGTGGTCTTCCAGGTCTTTTGGTGTTGCTGAGCTCTCCAATGTGTTCTTTCTTTTTAAGAATGTTCCAAACAGTTGATTTGGCCATACCTAATGTTTTTGCTATCTCTCTGACAGGTTTGTTTTGATTTTTCAGTCTAATGATGGCTTGCTTCACTGATTGTGACAGTTCTTTGGATCTCATATTGAGAGTCGACAGCAACTGATTCCAAATACAAATGTCACACCTAGAATCAACTCCAGACCTTTTACCTGCTTAATTGATAATGAAATAATGAGGGAATAGCCCACACCTGTCCATGAAATAGCTTTTGAGTTGATAGTCCCATTACTTTTGGCCCCTTAAAAAGTGGGAGGCACATATAGAAACCGTTGTAATTCCTACACCGTTCACCTGATTTGCATGTAATTACCCTCAAATTAAATCTGAAAGTCTGCAGTTAAAGCACATCTTGTTTGTTTCATTTCAAAGCCATTGTGGTGGTGAATAGAGGCCAAAATATGAAAATTCTGTCAATGTCCCAATATTTATGCACCTGACTGTAAGTAGCCTTAGTTTATCTACTCTTAATATACTCTACAAACTTATGTGGACAAACATTTTAATTATGCATTTCATCAACACCCATTGCTAAAGCTAGGTACACACGGTCTGATTTTTCTGATCAGGATGACAAATAGGGCAATTTTTTAGCAATTTGAAAACCCCAATATCTGTACTACACATTATGCATTTTTTTTTTTATAAGCTATCGATTTTCCACCACACCACACTCATTTTGCAAATGTCCACCCAGAAGAAGAATAACATAGTGGCAGGAAAACATAGGAAATATGGGCAGATTATTGAGAATGCACACACACCACTCAATATCGGGAAATTAAGGACAAGATTTTCGGACTTGACCGACAGATTGGATGATCGAAGGAATGTGTTTGTGGATGTTTTCTAACCCGTTTTATCAGTGAAACACTGAAACCATAGTTCATACACACTATACAATAATTTGAGGCCAATCACCCGATTATTGGTAAATCGACCCAATAATTGTATAGTGTGTAACTAGCTTTACAGGTGCATAAAATCAAACATGCAGCCATGTAATGGTTGTCCTGGAGAGCTCAGTGACTTTCAACGTGTCAGTGTTATAGGATCATTAATGATGTCACCTTTCCATCACGTCAGTTTGTGAAATTTCTGCCCTACTAGAGTTTCTCTGGTCAACTGTGTACGTTTACTGTGAATTGGAAACATCCAGGGGTTAAAGTGGGCCGGAATGGGGCGGAACTGAATTTCGACACTTCAAATGGGAGGCGGAACCAGTTCCGCTTCTGTCCACCCACTTTGCCTTGGCAGCTGCTGTCTGCAGGCCTGAGGCTTTCAGTTTGAATGGGGTCCGCTTTCATTGGTTAAGCTTGCCTGGCCAGCACGCCCCCTTTACCCAGCCGGCCCGCCCCCTTTGCCTGGCTGGCCCACCCTTCTTGCTCGGCTACCGCTGGTCATTGGACTGGCACTGGTCACAGACACAGCCCTGACCTGATGAGGACTGGAGAGATAGTGACAGAGACAGAGTAAGTAGTACACAGAGCAGGTGGCATCCACAGTACTGGTGGTGGTTAAGTTTTCAAGCTGCGCACTGTGCGCAGCACCAGCATGTAAAATGATTGATGTGCGTGTTATGGGTTTTTTTTGTTGTTTGTATGTCGGGCTTGTCCTGGCCGGTTCCCGTGTCGCTGTATCCCGCACACCATACTGTTACTGCCCACCCCAGGCTATATCAATAAATGTGGCGGTGGGGGCGGCGCTACTGCTACAATTGTATTTGACGTGCGCCTGTCTCTCCCTCTGTGGTAAGAGGAGCCACCTTGGGAGGACCCAGTTCACATGGATGCTGAGGCCAGCAGCACTGAGCACTGCTGTGTGTGAGGGTGACACTGGTGAGCACTGAGCAGAGCAGGATAACTGTATAGGATTTCTATTCTTCTGAATCCAAACCTGTTTGCATGGTAACTGCCTGATTGCGCTGCTACTAGCCTGCTACACTAGAAGTTTAGGATTAAGAGGTTTTGTATTAGGGGCACTACTACTGTGGACATTGTGTATAAGGGGCACTACTATGTGGTGTAATGTGAATTAGAGGCACTATGTGCTGTGTAATGTGAAAAAGATTGTGCTACTATGTGGCATAATTTGAATTGGGGATACTATTGTGTGTCAACGCTCCTTTCTTTTGAGACCACACACCTTTCTTTTGAGACCAAACCCCTTTTTACAGCGTGCTGTCCCTTTATTGAGAAAGCACCAAGGGCGGGGGTGGGTTAGTTCGACCACATCTCTAGAACCACTTTAAGCACTGGAAACATCTAAGAGCAACAGCTTATTAGCCACAAAGCTGTAGGCTGCACAAGCTCACAGAGCTGGACCACTGAATGCAGAAGTGCATAAAGTGTCAACATTTTCTGTCTGCAGCACTCAATACTCAGTGACACACTGTCCCTGAAAGCAAAGGCAACATCAGCACACAAACTGTTTCAAAGATTGGCTTTCCACAGCCAGACAGCCACACATGAGTCTGAGTTCACCATGTGCAATGCCAAATATTAGTTGGAGTAGAGTAAATCACACCACTGGATCCTGGAGCAGTGAAAAAGCATTATCTGGAGTGAACAGTCATGGTTGACCATCTAGAATAATGGTCTAACAATGAGCGTTTTTTAATGTTTTTGTCCTGGGCCCCTTAGTTCCAACAAAAATAAATCTTAATGCTACAGTATACAATGACATTTTAGAGTGCTTCCATCTCTGCGACAACAGTTTTGGAAAGATTTAATCTGGTTTCAGGATGACAATGCCCCGGAACAGAATGCTAAATTAATTTAAAAAAATGGGTTTGCTGAGTTTGGTTTGAAAGACCTTGACTGACCTGCACAGAGCTGACTGGGAGCCAAGGCTTATTGCCCAATATCATTGCCCAACCTTACTACTGCTCCTATGGCTGAATGGTTGCAACTCCCCACAGAATGCTTTAAAATGTAGTGGAAATGGTTCCCAGAAATGTGGAAGCTGTTATAGCGGCAAAGGGATGGCCAACTCCATATTAATGGCAGCGGTTGTGGAATTAGATGCTCTTTATACGCATGTACAGGTGTCCACACACAGTACTTTTGACCATTGTGTTCCTAACATGTTCCTTTCTGAATTAATGTCTATAAATAAAGCCCCCTAAGGTGGAATATATATTTGGATATGGCCTTATTGATTTTAATCTGAGATTTGTCTATAAACTTTGGCTCCATGGGGAAGCAAACACTTTTACACGGTGCGATAAAGCAGCCGATCCGACGTATTGGTACGATTCGACTGCTATATCGCACCATGTATGGCCATGATATTGGACAAAGCGCACTCCCGTGGGGTTGTACATAGCACCCCCTGATCTTTCTGTAGGATCAGTCGATCAGGGGATGCGATGTGCGATCCCATGCAGCACTATGTGGGAGGAGGAGGGGGGAGCTGGCATATCAGGTGGACAGCCACCGTGTGTGGGGACTGCCCAATATGTCGGACGTCGGATCCCCATCGCCTCGCACGGTGCCATGGTCCCCATTAGGCACTAGCTAAGGCCACACCTACTGGGCATCCATCTTGAAATACATTTTTGTTGGGGGCAATGATTCCTTGATATAATATGTCCAATTAACAGCATTTATTTTATCTGGATCACTCCCCCATGCATGATTAAAGAAAAAATTGCTTTTTAAAATCACTTTTCCAGACCTTTTCCCAATTGAAACCCTGTTTGCCCTTCCCAGACATTTTGTAAAATGGATGTTCCTCATTATGTTGTTCCGGTCGAGACTCAAATCTGCGCTCCAAAATCAGAACTTGTCACAAGGGAAATATCATTTTCAACGATACCTGTGATCTCATGTGTTTTCGATCAGGTTAAACATACGTTTCCCATAGTTCTCTGTGCTCGCAACTTTTGATCACATATAAGGGCACTGTGTAGTCAAAGGATTGCTGTCAGTAATTACAGATGTCCATGGGTGGCTGCTCTGCAACTATTACACGTGTGTTGAAAATGACATTATTTTAAACACCACAGACTGCAGTGTTTTTTGTTTCCAATTCAGAGTCTGGACTCAGGGCCTGATTCAGAGCAGCTCGCCAGGCTTTTTTTTTTTTGGAGCAGCCTCTTGGCCGCTCACATAGCTGTGGGTGACCACCCACAGCTATTGCGAGTGGCTAGGATGATGGTCGCGATGGTCAAGAACATCGCGACCATCGGGCTTGCGACGAGATCTTTGCGGTAGGGTCTCCCCATCGCAAGGCCCAGAGAGCTTTTGGCTCTAACAGAGCCGGAAGCTCTCCACTGACATCACTTGTGATGTCAGTGAGGCCACCCCCAAATGGCAGGCGTTCTCATGGGAACGCCTCCGTTTGGGCAGCTGTCACTCAATATCAACAGCTTGCCCCCTTTTGTGCGAGACCCGGAGCGACAGAGTGCCCATCGCTAGCCGGGTCTTGCGAATGCGCACGACGGAGCCGGCTCCGTCGTGCGCATGCGCTGTGGGCCACCATCGATCCGGTTGCGAGCGCTCAGCGCTTGCGACCGGGTCTGAATCAGGCCCTCGGATCCAAAAACAACAGCAATGTCCTACACCCTGGTCTGTATGTTGCACCAGCATTATCTGTTGCATTCTCTGCAGCTACAGTCGAGTATAACCTGTTATTTTGCTAACCAGACCTGTCTTTATATTATAATAAACTTCAAATTGATACAGGTTGAGTCTCCCATATCCAAATATTCCGAAATAATTTTGGCATGACTGAGATAATGAAACCTTTGATTTTTGATGGTTCAATGTACACAAACTTTGTCTAAGGCACAAATTATTAAAAATATTGTATAAAATTACCTTCAGGCTATGTGTATAAGGTCTATATGAAACATAAATGAATTTCATTTCTGTACACAAACTTTGCTTGAGCCACAAAATTATTTAAATTATTGTATAAAATTACCTCTTGGCTGTGTGTATAAGGTGTATATAACACATAAATGCATTCTGTATGTATATTGGGGTCCCATTCCCAAGATATTTCATTATGATATGCAAATATTCCAAAATACGGAATATTCCATTATCCAAAATACCCCTGGTCCCAAGCATTTTGGATATGGGAGGCTCAACCTGTACTAGAGGCGGGCTGACAATGTGCTGGATTCTTAGATTTTCCATCCTGTTGAAAAATAATCTTGCTTAGATTTTGTTTGCACTACTTGTTGTTTGTAATGCAAATCATTGTTGACTACATAAAAGAAGACATCAAAAGAGGTTTCATCCATCCATATTTGTCAAAAAGTAGAATGGAGTTCTGTGACCTGCATAGACTACCTCGGACTCAATGAAATTATAGTGAAGAATCGTTATCCTCTGCCTATAATTTCAGAATTGTTTGATAGGGTGAAAGGAGCAGCCATATTTATTAAATAAAGTATTGAAACCAGAGAAGAAAGACCCCTGGGGTTACATACATACGGGTTTCCACAAATGTGGACATTGTAACATATGTCAATTTGCATAAAAAAATCCAAAGTTCTTTGAAAATAGTCTGGTAACAGTAACAATAATAAAAAATATATAATTAGAGACTTCATTAATTGCAATAGCAAGTCAGTTATTTATGTTAGAATGCCCATGCGAGCTTAAATACATAGGCAAAACCAAACGCCAATTGAAACTACATATACAAGAGCATGTTAGAGCTATAAAAAAATCACTCTATTCCTAGACATTTTAAAAATGAGCACAATGCAGATCCAAAATATCTGAAGTTTAGGGCTATTGAATTAGTTAAAATGGGAGAAAGGGGAGGGATCTCCATAACAGATTATCTCAAAGAGAAAGGTTTTGGATATTCCAGCTGATTGCACTGTCCCCAACTGGTCTTAATGAAACAGATGAAATTGCACCATTTCTTTGAAAACTATAGATTTTATTATATTTACCGATTTATATATAAAGTTTTATAATGTCAAATTATTTTAGATTATATGCCAAATGTATTAATATATGTAATTTTATTATTGTTTTTATTTTGGAAGTACTTCATATACCTGATTAAAGATGGCTCCTGAATGAGCTTTTCCCTTACTTATCGAAAAAGAATTAGAAAAGATCTTAAATATTTTTGCATGAAAAACAGAATGTATCATATATTTGGGATGACGTAGATCGAGTGATATACATCCGTATATTAAATAAGGACATTTAAAGGAAGATCGGAGGTAGTGAAGGAATGTTGAGAAGGTCCTTGCTGGATGTGATTCAGCCATTTTTGAGTATGTCAACTCTGATATTTTGTATCTGGCGGCCATCTTGCGTGTGGCAAGAATCGAAGAGGCTCGTGTGACTTGTGATATGATGTCCTTGCCTGACAGCCGGGGGCCATCTTTGATGTGGCATGAAGTTAATAAAGGTTAAGCAGTTCGAGACCACACTTCCTTATAGCGGCCATGTTACTTGAGGCATGATCTAGATGCCATTTTCAATGAGGGAATTATATATGTGATAAATGTTTCTCTGTGCAATATTATGTATCATCTACTAAATCGGGGGTTCCCTATATAGATGCCTAATGTTTGATGTAAAGGGCTACATCAGAATGGAGGGTTTTTTTTATCTACTTCTGGTTTCTAACTAATATAGCCATCTTACTTGGGGCAATTTCTTTCTTTTTTTGGCACATGCAAATTACATCACTTCCTATTTGGTGGAGCTATCCACACCTGTAATTTATTAATTTACTATGTTAGGTATAAAAAGGCTATAGAATCACTGTAAAAACATCCTCCTGATGAAGTCCTGATATTTGTGATAGGATGAAACACGTTGAGGTATTCCTCCTATTGGACTGTTCCAGACCTGAGGCCTTTGTTCTACTGTCCAGGTAAGCTTTACTTCTTTTACTAAAATGTATGTATGGATATACGCTTAATTAATAAATTGTATTTATATACTTTCTAAAATTATCTACCATCTGTTTGTATGGACCCTATTTGAAATACACGAGTTCAAGATCACAAGAATCTGTGGTGGGAGATTACTACACAAAGTTTATGTTGGCAAAAACTAAAACTTTTTGCCTTGTTACATGGTACGTTTGCACTTTAATTGTTTTAATCATCACGTGGAAGATTCCATATGTATTGCACTAGGAGGCGCTTTTTTTGTCACCATTACTTCTAGATTTGTTTTCCAATGTGAGCTATTGCCTTTGAACATAGAGCTGCCACTGGAAAGAGACGTGGAGTGCAATACAACGAAAGATAAAAGGACGTATTCATTGTACTTATTCACAATTTTTTTGTTCACTTTGGGTTGATCGTATGTATTAGTGCCACAATCACTGTTGTTCACATGAATATATATATATATATATATATATATATATATATAAAATCATGCCCTCTGCCTTAAGGTGCAAAGTCTCTGGAGCCTAGATGGAGACGTGCATACACATATTTCTACATTAATGTAGCACATATAATCTCTCTATATAACACTCTCTTTCTTAAAGATACATTACATAATCTCTGGAGCCAAGATGGACATATGCATACACCCATTTACATATTTCTATAACGTGCATAACCGCATAGGTTCCCTACATATAACACAAACACACCCCAGTAGAAATTCCCATTGTTGGTTTTTACTTCCACATCTCATAATCAAGTAGCGTAACTTATACTATTAACCCTCTCTAGTTAACATGTATACGCCTTTATCAGTTATATTTTATTATTTATTTATTATATATTATTTAGTTCAGTGATGTCATTAAACCCATGTGGTAGCATAGTATTTAGACAATATATCCAGTAGGCCTCCCTATGACACAATCTACTAAATCTATCCCCCCCACGTATAGTAGATTTTATATGTTCAATCCCTCTGAGACATTATCCATTACTCTCCCTTGACAAACAGAGATATGTTTGGATAATGGATGTGCTCTAACCCCATTAATGATGTTTCGTTTATGTTCCATGTATCTGGTATTTAGCATCCTCATGGTGCGGCCGACATACTGTTTTCTGCAACCACATTGGATCATATACAACACATACGTGGATTTACATTTTATATATTCTTTAATCGCATATTCCTCATTTGTATTGTGAGATTTAAAATTCACTAGTTTTCTCGGATTATTCATACATGTAGAACAAGATGTTCTCCCACATCTATAAAAGCCTACAGGTTTTTGTGGTAACCAATTCTTGCCCTCTTTATCTTTATTTACATTCCTCTGAAAATGACTTTGTACTAAATAGGATTGTAAATGTTTTGATTTTCTAAAAATTACATTACCTGTGATCTTAATCTCTCTAGATAATACTTCATCCAGTTTGAGGAGTGAAGAATTTTTGTATATAATTTACTTTATCATATGTGCACAACTTATATTGGGTAGTAAATATTACTGTGCTATCTTCTTAAAAGATGACAGAACAGTAATATTTACTACCCAATGCACATATGATAAAGAAAATGATATACAAAAATTCTCTCCAGTTCGCTCCAAATCACAAGTGCTGTGAGCCGGAACACTGTCCTACATTGTGGTAGTCTGTGTATATCTGCTGGGAGACCCTCTGGATATAGCTGCATACTGGGGACGCTGCCAGCAGTGGGATGGAAAAGGATCTGCGATTACTTACAGACACACGAGGACTGGATCATTGAATGCTAAAAGCGCTTATTCGAGATCCACATGTCGAGGACGGATTACTAAAGGGCAGTAAGTTGCTGGGATACTAGCTAACGGCAATTGAATATAATATAGCGGCACTTTTTCACTGTCTCTTTCTATATACATTCCAATTGGGAGATAAGTGCTGATAGATAAATGTGGAAATTATTCCTTCTTTTATGGATAAATAACAACATCAAAATACAGTACTGTGGATTTTTTCTGCTACTGCTTGCTGCAACCTGCATAAATAACATCTAATTACAATATTGTGGAACTTTCTTTCTGTTACTGATTGCTATCATTCAATTAAGAACTGACAAGCTGGAGTAACACTCTCTGTGGCAAACAGGAAAAGTTACTTTCTTAAATGGATACATCAGTGGTTCCCAAACTGTGCGCAGCGGCACCCTGGGGTGCCTCTGGACACTTGCAGGGGTGCCTCAGGTTGGTGGTCCAGCACCAAATCAAATTATTTAAGGGAAATGTCATGTAAATATGTGGACAAACAGAAGCACAAACCTGTCACACACTAACTAATACCCCTTTTACACCGGAGCTAAAACCCGGGTTATTGCAGGGTTAACCCGGGCAGCTCCTTGGTGTAAAAGGGGTGGGGGTTGGATCGCCGGGTCGAGTGAGGTAAATAGCAGGGTTTAACACAGGCGTAGCCCATGAAACCCTGCTGTGTGTACGGCGCACTCCGGATCTTGGTGACCTGCAGTGCGCCGCAAGCTGGCCGATTGGTCCGGCTTCAGTGGCACTTGAAGATGACGTCATCTCCAAGCGTCCACTTTCACCCCGGAAAAGCCGGGTCTATGCAGACCCGACTGCGGTGTGAGCGTCGCCAACTCGGGAATATCCCGAGTCGGCGCCGGCTAAATTCCGGGTCTGATCCGGATAGGAACCCTGTTCCAACTCCGGGTCAGACCCGGAATTTTGGTGGAAAAGGGATATTAATGAACCTAAGGATGACAGGTAAGCACAAATTACTTCACTTTACTACTTCACTACATTTTTTTCTGGATTTCTCAATAGCAGACTTTTGGCTGAGGGGTGCCGTGACAACAATTCTGATGCACTAGGACACCGCGATTCAAAAACGTTTGAGAACCAAATGCATTATTGTCAGTATGATTTGATTAGCATATCAAGTGGAGATTAAACTGCCTGTTAGTTAAAACTACATGTATAATATACGGTTCTAAAAACACTAGTGCTACATATAGAGCTGAACCAGTCTTATATGAGATATCAGATTATCAATAGCACAGCTATAACAAGTGGGACAGCTCCTTCCATTACAACTGAGACACTCCCTGGTACTACCTGGATGTGGCCAAGTGTGTGAGAAAGCACCATCTGGAGGGAGTTAAACCTGACTTGACAATTCACAAGCTCATCAGGACTAAGGACATGGGGCCTGATTCAGACCCACTCGCGAGCGGCTGTCCGCTCGCAAGTGGGTCGATGTTATGGACTGAGCATGCGCACGACGGAGGGAGCTCCGTCGTGCGCATGCGCCAGACGCGACGAGCGAAGGAAAGTCCTTCGCTCGTTGTGTCCGATCAAAGGGGGCGTGCTGTCAATGTTGATTGACAGCACGCCACCTTTGGTGGGCGTGCCTCCCTGACGGGGCGTTCCCACGGGAACGCCTCCCGTCAGAAGCCGGCCCACTGACATCACTAGTGATGTCAGTGGGAGTGATTTTGGCTCTGATAGAGCCAAAATCACTCCGGAGCTTGCGGTTGAAAACCTCAACCGCAGGCTCCGGCTCGCAAATTCGATGGTCGCGATGGTCTCGACCATCGCGACCATTACAATGCACGCTCGTACAGCCTGTGGGTGGTGACCCACAGCTATACGAGCGTCCAGGAGGACGCTCCATGAAAATGGAGCCGGGCCCTCATTCAGAGCGTGCGCTCTGCTCAGAGCGTACGGCTCTGAATGAGGGCCATGGAGTCTTATTCCAGGGCTCCAAACTGCAATAGCAAACCAAGTTTGGAAGAATGTGGCTTCCAAGAGACTTACAAATAGTCACAATTACATGGATGGCCATAAGGGGAGTCTGCCTCTCAGGTCATTCATACACTCCTGTAACATGTGCAGGTACAGACATTGCCCCTTGTGTATCCACCATGAGAAACCAAACACCTCTTTTGGGACTGTCCTTATGCACAGGCATTGTTGGATGCCCTGCATCATGATCTCAGAGACCGTGTGCTCAGTAACAATCTTTCGTATCACTCAGCACTTTATGGACTTATTTCCTGGTAGCCTTTCTTATGGGGCAACCCAGGATGCCTGACACCTTATGAACTGTGTTTATGATGCTTTGTGGCTTGCCAGGAACCACCTCATTCTGAAAAGGAGATGTCTATCCAAGACTGTTGCAGGCTAATCCACAGTCATCTAAGAGACTATACCACCATGGACAGTAATGAGGAGGAAGAAGAAGATTAAACCCCCTTTCTCCCCACATGTAACTGTTCAACTAAGGCTTGGGCCTGTGACTCCAACCCACTACCCTTTTAAAAAAAAAATTGTGTAATGTTTTCTACTTATGCAACTTCCATTATGTTTCTGTCCTTCAATAAAGCTTCGGGCATGTAGTTCAATCCCTCTCCCTTTTTCCCCACCACACACATTGACCTTTTTGATTGCTGTATTGTTTAAGTACTGAGTGAATAGTGCAGTGCATGATATACAGTGTAGGATATCTTATGCCATATGTCTAGTAATGTATGCATGAATGCTTCATGTTTTGTGGTGTATTGTATTTTAGCTGTGCTGTGACACAGTGCACTTGAATGTAATGTCTTGTGTATGTTTTTTGCCATCTTTGGCTGTGATTCAATTGAAGGTGATGTTGACCAGCTCCGGGAGGGAGCTCCCGGAGCTATTCAATTCAGTGTGCTCTTAAGTCGGAGAATTCTGGTTCTCGTGACTTAACCTGGGTGTTTAGTGACGAGAACTATCATTCTCCGAGTAAAGTGCCAGCCATGCAGCTGTTAGGGCCAGGCTAAGCTGGAAAACAGCTGCGCGGCCAGCACTTTTGTCGCATTTCTCCTTGTATCCCAAGAGGGTGCGAGAAGAAATCCTTTAGCCCGACTAAATATTGTGTTGAATTGAATAGCTTCGGGAGCTCCCATCCGGGGCTATTCAACATCACATTGAATTGAATCACACCCTTTATGCATATAAAGAATGCTTTTTTCAACAAAAAAAGTCTTCATGCCCTTTGCAGTGACCCTAGGTTGTGTAAGATCTTGCAAAATGAGGACTACATTTTGCCAACCATACTTGATCCTAGGTTTAAGTCCTATAATCTTTTTTTATTTTTCCAAATGACCCAGACCTTATGACATGTAACGAGATCCCTGTGAAAAAGTTGATGGACCAAGTCTCAAGCGCCGCATCTTCTGCTTCAGCTTCTAGTGCTGCTATTTGTAGTAGTAATAATGAAGCCTGGAAAAATCTATTTTTTTTACAGAGATTCATAAACAATGAATCGAAAGGTTGTTCTAAAATCTGGACAGGCTGAAATGAAATGCCCAATTTTGGCAGTGACCACTCCACCACATCTTATTGAGATGCAGTGTCAATTTGTAGAATGGTGAAGAAATACTTTAATGTCAATCCAAAAATTAGCATTACAGAGTGTCTATTGGAATTTTGGGAAGGAAAAAGGAATATTTGGAGCAACTTGTGCACATTAGCTATGGAGCATTTAAGCTGTCCACCCTCCAGTATGTAGTCTGAAAGAGTGTTTAGCACAACATATGAGGCTACTACCCAAAAATGTAGAGACATTTGTTTTAATCAAAATTAACTACACATTGTTTGAGGAACACCATAGTCATCCTTCAAAAAAATGGGTATGCAAGTCTAGATTCCAGTGGGGATGAACTAATATTGGGGAAAGAAGATGCTGATCTTGACATCATCAATGAGGACGATGCCTATGACAATTAAATTGTCAATGTCAACAGTGACTAAGATGACTACTGAGCCTTAGGCCAAAGTTGAAAAATAAAAGGTAAGAAAAATGTATATATTATAGAATGTTCGTTTCGGTCCATCTTGTAACAATAACTTTTTTGTTCTTGTTGCAAGATGGACCAAAACGAATATTCTATAATATATACATATTTCTTACTTTTCTTACAAACAATGTGTAGCTCATTTTGATTAACAGAAATGTCTCTACATTTTTGGGTAGTAGCCTTCTATATTGATCACTCAGTGTTTCCTGTTGTGTTAACACTCTTTCAGACTAATGTTAAATCTATTTTAGATTTATTTTGTGGGGGCCCAAAAAATATGAAAAGAAATCTATCCCCTCTGTCGCAGCATTAGTGTATGGAGGTTTGAAAATTAGAATCACTACTTTTTTAAAATCAAAGGTGTAGGTGGAGGTCTCAAGGAAAAATTCAATCCATATTGGTCATTTTATGAGTTTGCTTGTTGGAACTTGGAAGTATACAGTTTTCAAAATTACCATTGCCTACACAGTTAGTAAAGATTCACATTTGTTGTTGTGACTGATGTTACATTTTTAAAATAATTAATATAAATAATGAAAATGAAGACTGCATGATGCTGATTCTCCATAAAACTGGCTGTCAGTACCCTACTTTGCCTTGCTGAAGACTGGCAGCCAAATAAGCCACAGATGGTAGGGTCTAAGTGTACATTAATCAATTGCCTCTGCCTTAATTATTGATTTGTAATAATTTTTTATCAACATTTTCCAATCCAAAAAATATTGGTGAGAAGCTCGCTGTATGGTACACCTCTTTTTCACCACACCCACCTTCATCTACAAGGAACAGTAAGCTCTGCAGTCAGGGTCTCATTAAAAATTAAATTATAATCTTTTTAATCAAATAATTTTATTTTTTTTCATAAATTTAAAAAAATTGGACTGAAGCTCAACTTCCATGTACAGGCTATAAAAATCTATTCAATATATGGCCCTATATATTTTATTTCGATTCTTAATTCTTACTTATATTCTACTGTTCATCAATGAAATCAATTCTTCTTACTCTTAGTTATTATATTATTTTGATCAAATTTAGTGGTTGATGTATCAAGCAGTGAAAGGAGTGGAGAAGTAGACTGGTGGAGACGTTGCCCTAGCAACCAATCAGTTTCTACCTATTATTTTTATAGAATATAGATAAATGCTACCTCAAAGCTTTTATTAGATTGAATTATGGGTGATTAAGTAGAACATCGCCTACACGTTCTGTCAAGGATGCAGTACTATTCCCACTGTCACAGTATCCTCACTCACAGCTGAGGTCTATTATTGATGCAGTCTTTTCAACATCATCAGGATCTACTTTTTATAAGGAATTGGCCTCTAAATCTGCCACCATTTAATTTTTGTGTGTAGCACATAAGGATATTGTCTCTATTTATTTCTTTTGTATTCTCTAGGTGTAAAATCCGATATTAAACTGCTGTATATTTGTGACACTGCTTTATCACTGAGGTTAGACCGCCAGCTCCCTGCATCCGTTGGACAGTATTAGATAAATTTAAATATTAAATGTTTTGGAGACATTAGTTTATAAAATTGACTGTATATGACTATAAATGAATGCTAATAATATTAATAGTCAGAACTAAAAAAAATGACAAATTACATATTTTTACCTGTTTGTGACCATTTTTAATGATATCCAAAACACACTAGGAATTTTGGGCAAAGCCAAACCATGAAAATGGTTGCAGTGCAATACCAATACCAAAATCAGAACATGTCCACACACATCTCTAGTTGTTACCCATAACTACAGTGGTTTGCACAATCTCTTGCCCAAAATATGAAAGACTGACCAATGAGTTACATCCCATTTTTAACAGTGAACAAAAAAAAGAGACATTATTGAATAATTAAAATTGGCCTGACATAATTTCAATAATTTAAATAACAAATACATTCCCATCTACCTAATTGCATTATACTTCTAAAGGGAAGCCCCAGTTAGTTGCTTTTACAACTGCATCAATTTTAAAAGAATGGGATGTCAGTCTATCTTGAGGTAACTTAACAATTTAAACATTTATCAATAATGTTTTGTAAAAAATCATGAGATGACCCTTCATTATGCATTAATAGTGGCCCTTGTAATAATGGTCTACTCTGAATAAAATGATGCATCAACACCATTGGAATATATTACTATTTATATTTTGCCTTAAATGAAAATATGTAGCATTAACAGCATGACCTATTTATGATATGGGCTAAAATAAACAAACTGTTGGCTAATAGTGGTAAAGTATTATTCCTCATGGGCATTTCTTAAATGGCAAGGCAAATACCACCTGAAATAGAGCAACCTCACTGGCTCAAACCCAGTTGTTGTTTTTTTTATATTATTTTATATTTCCAGCTACTTTAATATTTTTTTATATTTCCAGCTACTTATTTAACATGTGAAACTGGAAGCCTGTAGTCTTCTGTTGCAAATTGTTTGGCATGAGATTTGGGCAGCTGTTTTAATAGGAATGTTTTTGTCAAATCTTCTAATTGGAATAATTAAAATATATTAAATTCACACTAATTGTTTGTAAATGACAGCAAGTGGACTTGCTACATACCACAGAATAAAAATTGTAAAGTGATCAGTATGAGACTAAGAGGCCTGATTCAGAGATGTATGCAAATCCGATGGTATGGGTACATCTCCAATGTTGGGCAGGCGGCACGTGTGCAGAGCTGGTGCTGCAACATCACTCACAGTGCCCCCCAAGCCGCAGCCTGTCCTTCCCTTGGGACGGGGAGAGTGCGGCCACGGGGTCAGGTGCAAATTTCCTGGCCCCAGCTGAGCAGTTCAAGCAGTCAGTCTGAGTAAACGATAGTCACTGTCGTGAGCTGATGCTACGGATGCAGTACCCGGATCTGCGATGCTGGCAGGAGGAATCTTTTGTCCACAGATGCCCACCCTCTAGTGTGTAGTCTGAAAGAGTGTTTAGCACAACAGGGAACACTGAGTGATCAATATAGGAAGCTACTACCCAAAAATGTAGATACATTTGTGTTAATCAAAATGAACTACACATTGTTTGGGGAACACCATAGTCATCCCTCAAAAAAAAGGGGTATGCAAGTCTAGATTCCAGTGGGGATGAACTAATATTGGGGAAAGAAGATGATGATCATCTTGATATCATCAATGAGGATGATGCCTATGACAATGAAATTGTCAATGTCAACAGTGACAAAGATGACCACTGAGCCCTAGGCCAAAGACACAGACACAGAAGACACCCATATGGCAGGAGCTAAAGCAATATATATTAAAAACATAATTCCCAGATCATATCCCATCAGACATGTGGCATACAGTATAATTCCTTGTTTGTCCATATGACAATCCAACTAACCAATTTGCTGCTTCTGTGAACAAGACAAAGTATTTGCTAAATAATTAGTATCACCTGGAGTAAAAGGAACTTGTACCAAATCTTACCTCCTAAATAAATGAGTAAAATACATGAGAAAATTCTATTTGTTAGCAGCTTAGGCATAGGTCTGACGGCTCGGACTGAACACTAAGTGTCACGACCCCGTCTAGTTGTCACCTTTTTGCCTTGAGACTTACCCCTGTCAGCTTTCCCATGGATCTGTGTGTGTAATTTGCCTGGAGGATTTGCTCTTATTATTGCACCTGGTCTCTCCTCTGTCTGTGAGCACTGCTAGCCCTGATTGGAATCACAGGTGTGGTTCTGAGTCTCAGAGCTGCAGAGATGAATACTCCCTCTGCATGTTGTGCCTTCCACCACTCAGAATGCTACTATCAGACCACCTGTCCGTATCCACCAATTGCTGCCAGACCCATGGTATATATATCCTCTCCTGATAGCATTCTGGGCCTGAACATCTCGTCTTCCCGTGGTGTATGGTTTATGCTGTTTCTGCATTCAAGTATTTCCCTGAAACCTGCTACAGCAATCCCTGGCGCTATCCAGAAAACCTGTTTCAGCTGTACCTGGCATTCCAGTAAATCTGCTGGCAGCAACCCCCGATGCTTCCAGAAAACCTGTTACAGCCAAACCTGGCAATCCAGTAAGCCTGCTGACAGCAACCCCTGGTGCATCCCGAAAACCTGCTACAGTAATACCTGGCATCCAGACGTCCTGTTACAGCAGTACCTGGCCTGTGCTCTGCTGCTAATCCTAGCACTCTGTAAACCTGCATCGTGTCACCCTGCCTTGCTTCCTGCTGTGGATCAACTCCTGCCCCTTTTACCTACCTACTCCCTCCCTGAACTTAAAATTCCCAAACCTACCCATTCCTTCCTGAAACCTGTTATTCCCAATTATCCTATCCAGCCTGCACCTGAATTCCAACCTTGTCACAGCATTTCCAGATTACCCTGTTTAGCCCTCATCTCAGCATTACCTGATTCCCTTCAGCCATTGTCACATTCCAGTCCAGAGTCAAGTTCCAAGCTCATCAGTTCAGTCCACATTGTTCCAGTCCAGAGTCAAGTTCCAAGCTCATCAGTTCAGTCCACGTTGTTCCGGTCCAGAGTCAAGTTCTTAGTTAATCAGTTCAATTCAACAAGTCTTCCTGCCGGTCCCAGTCCGGTCCCTCCAGTTCCTGTCATTTATCATCAAAGGCAGTTTTCACTGCTACACAAGTCTTATAAATAGAGCTATCTACATTATCTGTGATTCCAGTCATGCCGGCCTCCGTTGAAACCCGATCACCACCTGAGACAGGTAACTCGCAGACACCAATCATGACACTAAGCCCATACTTACCTACTTTTGAAAATGCATGTCAGGGAGATTGTGAAAGCAAGACATATGAGCGCGGCGGTAAAGTGGGCGTGTACTGCTACATCTGAGAGGTGTGACATAATACGGATTACATCCAAATGTGAATGAGCCCCAAAGCAGTTAGTAAGATCTACTTGTTCATGAAAACACACTGATACTTTTCAGGGCTTGCTCATGTATTGTTTTAGAATTGGTTCCATATGTGGCCAAAAGAAACCTTATAAGAAAATGTATGTATGTATGTAGCCATAGGGATCATTGTGCCTTATAACCAATGCAGGGAAATAGTACTGATGATCCAATTTGAATGCATATAGCTCCTCCCCCCCCACCCCCACAAGTATATCAAAGCTACATAATGGGGGCAAGGTGCAATGAGGGAGATTGATAGACTCTTTAGGGATTCAAGGAGCTTGCTGACATTCAACGATAGTTAGCAAGTATGACTAAACCTTTAAGGGGCTGCCTCATCCAACTATCTAGTTCTATTCACATGACTCATAGCCAGATACATGGCAGACTATTTATATTCAGGTGTTGTGAGCATTTATTTTAGCTATTAGCTGCCTTGATCCTTCATTGGTATTTTACTGTTTTCTTAATTTTCCTCCAGAATGGTGCACCAAAGAAGTGCTTAAGATGCATTGTTTTGGATATTGTATTAAAATATACTATACTCTAAATGGCCACACTATAAATGTAACCACAAGCTTATGGTTACTTTATAAGTGTTTTATGTTGTGTGTTCATGTCACTCTTGACTGATATTTCACTCCAGTCTATAAGGAATTGACTTTTTAAATGTATTTGAGTGATTTCAGCGCCGCAACTGATCACGTTGCCCTGAAAATAAGCAACCTATAGAAAGTAATAGACATATACTAGAGCAGGGCCGCAACTAGGGGGGGGGGGCTAGAGGTGCACGTGCCCCGGGTGCCAGAATGCAGGGGGTGAAAAAGGGCTGACTCAGCCCTTGCACACTCCGCACAGTCTTGTAGTGTGGGGTGTATAGGGGGCTGCAGATTCCATGCAGACAGCTAGTCCACATGGGCTCTGCTGAAAGTGGCCATCCAAAAATTGGCCGTTGCCAAGGAGGAGACAGATGCTAGATGTCCTACTGGACCTCTAGTGTCTGTTAGGCCAGCGCAATGCACATAGCGTTCCCGGAAGTTCCGGGAACGCTGGCGCTGCTGGGAGAAGATGCAGAAAGCTGCATCTTCTCCCGTGAAATCCCCTGGCAACGAGAATAAACTCCATGGCCAGGAGCATGAAACCCCCTGGCAACAAGCATAAACCCCCTGGCAACGAGCATGAAACCCCCTGGCAACGAGCATGAAACCCCCTGGCAACGAGCATGAAACCCCCTGGTAACGAGCATGAAACCCCCGACAATGAGCATGGAACCCCTGGTAATGAGCATAAAACCCAACAACGAGCAGGTAATTTTAATGTAATTAGAAGCCTTATTGTGGGTCATAAAATGGTGTCGGGCAAATATGTAAGTGGCACTTTGGTAATAGCCATTACAGTGCGTGGCATAATGTGTAATGGGCATTATGGTGTGTGGAATAATGTAAGTCACTATACCAGGGACGTCTGACTAGTGCACTGCCTTATGGAGGAGCAAGGACAAAATCCAGGTACTGGAAGGGAGGGGGCGCAAAATTACTGCCTTGCACCGGGTGACAGATATCCTAGTTTCGGCCCTGACTAGAGTAAGAAAATATGTATCCTAGAATCTTTTGAGCCTAGAAAAGAAAAAGTCAGTGGTTCTCAACTCCTAACCTTAATTAAAGAAATCCACAAACCATGACCTGTTGGGGGTACTTGAGCACTGGAGTTAAGAACCACTGATCTAAGTAATAAACAATAACTTTAATGTGTGTTTCTCACTTAATCACCCATTCTGGAAAGAAAAACCCAGTACTGTGAAAAAGATAATTAATGGCCCATTGGTAAGTAACTATTAAAATGCTAGTTTTCATATTTCAAGGTTAGATTACTATAACACAGTCATGATTACAGTCATGATTAGTCGGCAGCAGTCAAAATGTTGATTCAATATATAAATTTGCACGAGGGTCACAACCCACATATTTATCAACTCTTGTTTGTGAATACATAAGGAATTGATTATTTTACTGATTAATCAATACATTCTTAGTTTTGTATCAAATAAAATGGTGAAAATTTAATATTAGTCCTTTCTGTCTGTCTGGATAATCTAGTAAAAAAAAGTTTCTGTTGTATTTTGGGAATGCCCATTCCCACTTGAGCCATGAAGCTTTTTACATTCAGGTGGGTATTGCTGCAATTAGAACTTTAATGCCTGTGAACAATGCTGTAGCCATGAGTTTGATTCTGGTTTACACACTGCAAAGACATACTAATAGGTTAATTGGCTTCTGATAAAATATACCCTAATGCAGGGGCGTAGGGAGGGTGGTTCCAGTGGAGCAAAAGCTCCAGGCGCTGAACAGGTCAGAAGGCGCTGGCTGCAGCCGGAGTCTGACCACGGCATTTATTTAATAGCTAACAGACTGCCGGGTGCAGTCTGTTAGCTGTAACACACAGCCGCCCACATCAGTTTTGAAGTCTGCAGTTATGGGCTGTAGTGTTTGTCTCCCTTCCAGTTTGCCCCACTCACTGCCTAATGCATATCGGTATCAGCAGGGAGAGGCAGTGCTACAACCACACAGCAGCCCTGGCACACCCCCTCCCTGCCCAGACACACCCCCTCCCTGCCCAGACACGCCCCCTCCCTGCCCAGACCCTTCTAAACCCAAGGAGGGAAAAATCCCATTTATCAGGGGTCAGTAACAGGTCCCTACTTCTACATAATAATCTCCACATCCCTGATCCCTGCCCTCTGTAACAGGTCCTTATCTTTATATAATCTCCACATCCCTGATCCCTGCCCTCTGTAACAGGTCCCTATCTTTATATAATCTCCACATCCCTGATCCCTGCCCTCTGTAACAGGTCCCTACTTCTATATAATCTCCACATCCCTGATCTCTGCCCTCTGTAACAGGTCCCTATCTCACTGACTAATGCATATCGGTATCAGCAGGGAGAGGCAGTGCTACAACCACTCAGCAGCCCTGGCACACCCCCTCCCTGCCCAGACATGCCCCCTGCCTGCCCAGACACGGCCGCCTCCCTGCCCAGACCCTTCTAAAAATCCCATTTATCAGGGGTCAGTAACAGGTCCCTACTTCTATATAATAATCTCCACATCCCTGATCCCTGCCCTCTGTAACAGGCCCCTAGCTCTATATAATAATCTTCACATCCCTGCCCTCTGTAACAGGTCCCTACTTCTACATAATAATCTCCACATCCCTGATCCCTGCCCTCAGTAACTGGTCCCTACTTCTACATAATAATCTCCACATCCCTGATCCCTGCCCTCAGTAACTGGTCCCTACTTCTACATAATAATCTCCACATCCCTGATCCCTGCCCTCAGTAACTGGTCCCTACTTCTACATAATAATCTCCACATCCCTGATCCCTGCCCTCAGTAACTGGTCCCTACTTCTACATAATAATCTCCACATCCCTGATCCCTGCCCTCAGTAACTAGTCCCTATCTCTATATAATAATCTGCAGCTCTGTACTTCTGTATTGCAAATCTTCTTCAATCATATCATCACTTTTACCTGTAACCAACTTTACAGCAGTTTGTACATGTTTACGGGTCAGGTCCCTCAGTAATGGTATATAGATTTATGTGTGTGTGTGTATATGTATATATATATTAGGGGTGTGCACCGGCCACTTTTCGTGTTTTGTGTTTTGGTTTTGGATCTGGATCTTTCTTCGTGTTTTGGATCTGGATTGGTTTTGCCAAAACCACCCTTCCGTGTTTTGGGTTCTGGGTTTTGTGTTTTGGATCTGTATTTTTTTGAAAAAAAGCATAAAAACAGCTAAAATCACAGAATTTGTAGGTTTTTCTGCTCCTATGCTATTATTAACCTCAATAACCTTAATTTCCACTCATTTCCAGTCTATTCTGAACACCTCACACCTCACAATAGTGTTTTTATGTCCAAAAGGTTGCACCGAGGTAGCTGGATGACTATGCTAAGCGACACGAGTGGGCGGCACAAACACGTGACCCATCTAGGAGTGACACTGCAGTGGCAGACAGGATGGCAGTTAGAAAAACTAGGCCCCAAACTGTACATAATGCAAAGAAAAAAAGAGGTGCAAGATGGAATTGTCCTTGGGCCCTCCCACCCACCCTTATGTTGTATAAACAGGACATGCACACTTTAACAAATCAATCATTTCAGCGCCAGGGTCTGCCACACAACTGTGGCTGAAATGATTGGTTCATTTGGGCCCCCACAAAACAAGCTGGCAATTAATGTGTCCCTGCACAAACTGGCTCTACGGAGGCAAGATGTCATCCTCATCCTCCTCATCCACCGATTCCTCACCCTCTTCAGTGTGTACATCCTCATCCTCACAAAGTATTAACTCGTCCCCACTTGAATCCACCACCACAGGTCCCTCTGTACGTTCTGGAGGCTGGTCTCCCTGGAAGAGCTGATAATTCATTTTGATGAACATCATCTTCTCCACATTCTGTGGAAGCAACCTCCTACGCCTTTCGCTGACAAGGTTCCCGGCTGCACTAAACACTCTTTCGGAGTACACACTGGAGGGGGGGCAACTCAGGTAAAATAGAGCCAGTTTGTACAGGGGCCTCCAAATTGCCTCTTTTTCCTGCCAGTACAGGTATGGACTGTCTGACATGCCTACTTGGATGCTGTCACCGATGTAATCCTCCACCATTCTGTCAATGGTGACAGTATCATATGCAGTGACAGTAGACATGTCAGAAATTGTTGCCAGGTCCTTCAGTCCGGACCAGATGTCCAAACTTGGTCCTGCCTGCCCTGCATCACCGCCAGCGGGTTGCTTAGGATACCTAAGTTTTTTCCTGGCAGCCCCAGTTGCGGGAGAAAATGAAGAAGGAGCCGTTGACGTGTCACGTTCCGCTTCAGCTGACAGTGTGTTCACCAGCAGGTCTTTGCACCTCTGCAGGCTTGTGTCGGCCGGAAAGAGAGACACCACATAGGCTTTAAACCTAGGATCGAGCACGGTGGCCAAAATGTAGTGGTCTGATTTCAACAGATTGACCACCCTGGAATCCTGGCAAAGCGAATGAAGGGCTTCATCCACAAGTCCCACATGCCGAGCGGAATCGCTCCGTCTTAGCTCCTCCTTCACTTTCTCCAGCTGCTTCTGCAAAAGCCTGATGAGGGGAATGACCTGACTCAAGCTGGCAGTGTCTGAACTGACTTCACGTGTGGCAAGTTCGAAGGGCTGAAGAACCTTGCACAACACGGAAATCATTCTCCACTGCGCTTGAGTCAGGTGCATACCCCCTCCTTTGCCTATGTCATAGGTGGATGTATAGGCTTGTATGGCCTTTTGCTGCTCCTCCATCCTCTGAAGCATATAGAGGGTTGAGTTCCACCGCGTCACAACCTCTTGCTTCAGGTGATGGCGGGGCAGGTTCAAGAGTGTTTGCTGGCGCTCCAGTCTTCGGCACGCAGTCGCTGAATGGCGAAAGTGGCCAGAAATTTTTCGGGCCACCCAAAGCGTCTCCTGCACGCCCCTGTCGCTTTTCAGAAAATTCTGCACCACCAAGTTTATTGTGTGAGCAAAACATGGGACGTGCTGGAATTTGCCCAGATGTAATGCCCGCACAATATTGGTGGCGTTGTCAGATATCACAAATCCCCAGGAGAGTCTAAGTGGGGTAAGCCACTGGGCGATGATTTCCCTCAGTTTCTCTAAGAGGTTGTCGGCGGTGTGCCTCTTACTGAAACCGGTGATACACAGCGTAGCCTGCCTTGTAACGAGCTGGCGTTTCTGAGATGCTGCTACTGGTGACGCTGCTGCTGTTGCTGCGTAAGGTGATACATCTACCCAGTGGGCTGTCACAGTCATATAGTCCTTAGTCTGCCCTGTTCCACTTGTCCACATGTCCGTGGTTAAGTGGACATTGTGTACAACGGCATTTTTCAGGACACTGAGGACACTTTTTCTGACGTTTCTGTACAGTCTCGGTATCGCCTGCCTAGTGAAGTGGAATCTAGACGGGATTTGGAACCGGGGACACACTACCTCCATCAATTGTCTAAATCCCACTGCACTAATGGCGGATACCGGACGCACGTCTAACACCAACATAGCAGTCAAGGCCTCAGTTATACGTTTTGCTTCAGGATGACTGCTGTCGTACTTCATCCTCCTCGCTAAGGACTGTTGGAGGGTCAATTGTTTAGTAAAAGTAGTGGTGTTCCTACTTCCTCTCTGGGATGATGAACGACTCCCAGCAGCAGCAGCAACAGCAGCAGCGGCAGCAGTAGGCGTAGCAATGCAGGATCCTCCGGAGGAATCCCGGATAGGAGAGTCAGTCATGCCAGTGATATGGCCTGCAGGACTACTTCCGATCCTGACTAAGGAGGAAATTGACGAGGAGGGAGTTGACGGTGTGGTTTGCAGGCGCTTGGATACAACAGGACAACGGGATTTAGGTGTCCCTGGACTGCTTACGGTCTGAGCCAAAGTTTCTGAACTTGACAGTAACTTTTTATGAACGCGCTGCAGGTGCCGTATAAGGGAGGATGTTCCTAGGTGGTTGACGTCCCTACCCCTACTTATTTCACCTTTACATATGGTACATATGGCAAGACAGTTGTTGTCCGGATTTGGATAGAAATATTGCCAGACCAAAGAGGTGGAATGTTTGGTCTTCTGCCCAGGCATGACCGTGATGGGCTTTTTCATCCCACGGACAACAACTGTCTCCCCCGGAGCCTGATTTAAACAAACCACATCACCATCAGAATCCTCCTCGCCAACTTCCTCCTCAGCGCCAGCTACACCAGTATCCTCATCCTGTTGTACTTCAACAGTGACATCTTCAATTTGCATATCAGCAAGTGGACTGTGGGTGCTCCTTTCAGCACTTGCAGGGGGCGTGCAAATGGTGGAAAGAGCCACCTCTTCCCGTCCAGTGCTGGGAAGGTCAGGCATCGCAACCACCACCACACTTGGACTCTCCTTGGGGATTTGTGATATCTTCTTAGAAAGCACAGTTCTTCGCTGTGCTTTTGCCAGCTTAACTCTTTTGATTTTTTTAGTGGGAGGAGTGCTTCCATCGTCATGTGAAGCTGAACCACTAGTCATGAACATACTAGGGATCGACCTTAGCCGTTCCTTGCCACTCCGTGTCGTAAATGGCATATTGGCAAGTTTACGTTTCTCTTCAGCTGATTTAAATGTCTTTTTCAAGGTCATTTTCCTGAACTTTGCCATTTGGGATTGTATGTGCCCTCTACTATGACATTGGGCATCGGCCTTGGCAGACGACGTTGATGGCATGTTATCGTCTATGTCATGACTAGTGGCAGCAGCTTCAGCACTAGGAGGAAGTGGTTCTTGATCTTTCTCTATTTTATTTTTATCGGAGAAAGTTTGGTCCTCCATTTATGTTATATCGATTTGATATATACGTGCGGCTAAACACAGAAAATAATTTTTTTTTTGGTTTGGACTGGAGTGTACTTTGTGGGTTACAGCACCCTTTAACGGTCAAGCCAGCCGGCCCTTTACTTATGACACAGGCGCACTCTTGGCACTACTTTGTTGATGCACGTGCGGCTACTGCGCACACAATTCACAAACACAGAAAATAATTTTTTTTTGGTTTGGACTGGAGTGTACTTTGGGGGTTACAGCACCCTTTAACGGTCAAGCCAGCCGGCCCTTTACTTATGACACAGGCGCACGCTTGGCACTACTTTGTTGATGCACGTGCGGCTACTGCGCACACAATTCACAAACACAGAAAATAATTTTTTTTTGGTTTGGACTGGAGTGTACTTTCGGGGGTTACAGCACCCTTTAACGGTCAAGCCAGCCGGCCCTTTACTTATGACACAGGCGCACGCTTGGCACTACTTTGTTGATGCACGTGCGGCTACTGCGCACACAATTCACAAACACAGAAAATAATTTTTTTTTAGGTTTGGACTGGAGTGTACTTTCGGGGGTTACAGCACCCTTAACGGTCAAGCCAGCCGGCCCTTTACTTATGACACAGGCGCACGCTTGGCACTACTTTGTTGATGCACGTGCGGCTACTGCGCACACAATTCACAAACACAGAAAATAATTTTTTTTTTGGTTTGGACTGGAGTGTACTTTCGGGGGTTACAGCACCCTTAACGGTCAAGCCAGCCGGCCCTTTACTTATGACACAGGCGCACGCTTGGCACTACTTTGTTGATGCACGTGCGGCTACTGCGCACACAATTCACAAACACAGAAAATAATTTTTTTTTGGTTTGGACTGGAGTGTACTTTCAGGGGTTACAGCACCCTTTAACGGTCAAGCCAGCCGGCCCTTTACTTATGACACAGGCGCACGCTTGGCACTACTTTGTTGATGCACGTGCGGCTACTGCGCACACAATTCACAAACACAGAAAATAATTTTTTTTTGGTTTGGACTGGAGTGTACTTTCGGGGGTTACAGCACCCTTAACGGTCAAGCCAGCCGGCCCTTTACTTATGACACAGGCGCACGTTTGGCACTACTTTGTTGATGCACGTGCGGCTACTGCGCACACAATTCACAAACACAGAAAATAATTTTTTTTTTGGTTTGGACTGGAGTGTACTTTCGGGGGTTACAGCACCCTTAACGGTCAAGCCAGCCGGCCCTTTACTTATGACACAGGCGCACGCTTGGCACTACTTTGTTGATGCACGTGCGGCTACTGCGCACACAATTCACAAACACAGAAAATAATTTTTTTTTTGGTTTGGACTGGAGTGTACTTTCGGGGGTTACAGCACCCTTAACGGTCAAGCCAGCCGGCCCTTTACTTATGACACAGGTGCACGCTTGGCACTACTTTGTTGATGCACGTGCGGCTACTGCGCACACAATTCACAAACACAGAAAATAATTTTTTTTTAGGTTTGGACTGGAGTGTACTTTCAGGGGTTACAGCACCCTTAACGGTCAAGCCAGCCGGCCCTTTACTTATGACACAGGCGCACGCTTGGCACTACTTTGTTGATGCACGTGCGGCTACTGCGCACACAATTCACAAACACAGAAAATAATTTTTTTTTGGTTTGGACTGGAGTGTACTTTCGGGGGTTACAGCACCCTTTAACGGTCAAGCCAGCTGGCCCTTTACTTATGACACAGGCGCACGCTTGGCACTACTTTGTTGATGCACGTGCGGCTACTGCGCACACAATTCACAAACAGAAAATATATATTTTTTTTGGTTTGGACTGGAGTGTACTTTCGGGGGTTACAGCACCCTTAACGGTCAAGCCAGCCGGCCCTTTACTTATGACACAGGCGCACGCTTGGCACTACTTTGTTGATGCACGTGCGGCTACTGCGCACACAATTCACAAACACAGAAAATAATTTTTTTTTGGTTTGGACTGGAGTGTACTTTCGGGGGTTACAGCACCCTTTAACGGTCAAGCCAGCCGGCCCTTTACTTATGACACAGGCGCACGCTTGGCACTACTTTGTTGATGCACGTGCGGCTACTGCGCACACAATTCACAAACACAGAAAATATATTATTTTTTTAGCACTTGGGGGGAGCACCCCTGATGGACAGAGCACCCCCTGGACAACACTACAGCACCCCTTTAGGACTGGGACACTGCACAGGACTTTGGAGTGGACACAGCCCCTATGGAGAACTGACTGCACAACACAGTCCAGCCAGCCCCTATGGACTTTGAAGTAGTGGACACAGCCCCTATTAACAACAGCAGCACAGCACAACACAGCCAGCCCCTATGGACTTTGAAGTAGTGGACAACAGCAGCACTACACTACACTACACTACACAGCACTAACTCCCACCCTCCCTCTTCACTGTCCACAGCCGAGTGAGAAAATGGCGCCGACGCGGGTACCTTATATAGGATCCAAAACCCGCGAGACTCGGAAGGCGGGATGATGACGTTTTGCCTCGATGTCAGATCCGAGTCAGGCGGGAAAAGTCGAGCCTGACTCGGATCGGACTCGGATCGGGGGGGCTCGGGGGGGTTCGGATTTCAGAAATCCGAACCCGCTCACCCCTAATATATATATATATATATATATGAGCTGACCTTCACCCCTGGATGAAAACTAGTGAGCGTAGACAGGCCGTGGGTAACATAGCAGTGTGCCCTGGACAGAGAGAGGTGGTGTACAGAAAGTCACAGGGAGGACAGGGGACTGTAAACTTCAGTAATGGGGGGGTGGGGCGCCGTAGTATAGGTATGCCCCGGAGCAACATGGCTCCATGCTACATCTCTGCCCTAATGCGTGTGTCCATGCAGTACAGAATACAGATTGTAAAGGCGACTGGGTAAGAGAACAATGTAAATGATTAAATGTTCTCTCTAAAAGCACTACGTAATAGATATGCACTATAAATAACTGTAATAACTGTAAATAAAGCCTGTATTTGCATTCACGTCTGTATTTGCAATTATTAAAGCCAGACATAGCTCTTTTCATAAGCCAGTCTTATTATTAGTTCCTTTTGCATTAGAAACCTCTGTGCCTTTTGAAGTTATCATTAGACTGACCAATAAATTACTGTCTCTCATACCCTGATGGCTGATTAATTTGCAGCATTCTGGAAAATCTCTCACTTTCACCACTTATGCATATATGCAAAAACATTACAACTAGTCCTGTAAATCCAATGCTACTGACCTTTTCTGCTACTCAAGTAAGTCACCATCTGTGGAATTGAGAAAAAAAAAAGTTGGAGGGGGATATGGGATATATCCCACCACACTGGTATGACTACTACTAAAAAATATATATAAACAAAAATATGGTTTTATGAAAAGACTGTCCACAGGTATTCCTTAATGTAAGAAGGATAAACAGGTAATGGAGTGTGTGGTGGTGCTACTCAGTGTTGGCGACAACAATACAAAAAAGAAGATAAAAAAATGACCCACAAGACTCTATTGGGGAGCACTCTTATAGCCTATATAAGTATTCATTAAAAAACATAACTTTTAATATAACAAATAACTTAAAATAGACTTACAAAACAGATAAAATAGAAAAAGCGTGAAAAGTATATAGATAAGGGGGTGAGGGGCTCAAACCTCTGAGGGTGGCGAAATATGAAAAAATGGTAATGAAAGTAACATATAGATGACATATACAAATACATATAATACAGAAACACACCCAGGGACAAAAAATATCATAAAAAACAATGTTATTGCTTTGATGCACAAAGGTGGAGAGAGTGACTATTTCTCTCCAGTGATGCCAATCGCTGTAGCTTACTCACATCAAAAGGCACTTACAGTATTTGATACCATTCGAAAAACAGAGGTAAAAAGTCAGGGTGTGAGAGGCCTGTATTACACAGTTCTGCTGCTTCCCATCATACCTATAGCATAGGGTGGGAAGTGAGAGACATGTGTTCCACAGTAACCCTTGGAAACAACAGCCAGTTACGTTTCCTTGTTACCGCCGTTCATCTCTACTGTTAAGTGTCTTGCACCGGGGTGCATTGGACAGTGAATGAGAAGTACTACTTGGCTATAGGCGGGAACGAAAGGAGTATGATAGGTACCAATTTGTTATTTTTTTGGTGCAGATATTCCCGATAATCACGGAAAGGATTATCTTTGTCACTCAATACACAGTTGTGTTTTTTATAGTTTTTACTGAGATAGCTGTGTCATAATAATAAAGTGTACTTCTGCATAGCAGCCCATATTTAAACAACATAAAGAGCAGAGTTCAAAGGCAGATTCAATTAGCAGCAGTATTGCTATTATTCTCTAATGACAATTTATACTGAGGTAGCTTAACCGAAACAAGTGCGTTATTACTAGCATCAATTATTACATAGTACAAAATGCAGAATTCAAAGATAGAATTTAATTAGCAGCAGTACTCTCACTTCCCACCCTATGCTTTAGGTATGATGGGAAGCAGCAGAACTGTGCAATACAGGCCTCTCACACCCTGACTTTTTACCTCTATTTTTTGAATTGTATCAAATAAGTGCCTTTTGAGATGAATAAACTACAGCGATTGGCATAATTGGAGAGAAATTAATTCACTCTCTCCACCTTTGTGCATGAAAGAAGTAACATTGTTTTTTATGATATTTTTTGTCCCTGTGTATATTTACATTGTTTCTGTATTATATGTAATTGTAATCTATATGTTAATTTCATTACCCATTTTTCATATTTTGCCACCCCAGAGGGTTGAGCCCCTCACACCCTTATCTATACACTTTTCACGCTTTTTCTATTATATCTGATTTGTAAGTCTATTTTAAGTTATTTGATATATTAAAAGTTATGTTTTATAATTAATACTTATATAGGCTATAAGAGTGCTCCCCAATAGAGTCTTGTGGGTCATTTTAGCATCTGTGGAATTACCTGAAGTGCAGTCACTGTAAACCAGACGTTTTAGATGCATGTTTAAAGTTACAATGCCCACTTGGTAAAAATGCTGTAAGTAGCAGTTTTACCAAGTTGGGAACGGGGCGACGGCATTCTGCTGTCGATGTAGTTAATGCCGATAGTGACCATCAACTTCTTCACTGCATACCCTACAAAAGTTTTGAAAAACTAAGAGTTATGGTAGATTTACCTTAGATAACTCTTTTTCTTCGAGGTCCATAGGGTCCACAGAAACTACCTTGTGGAATAAGTAGTTTGGAGGAAACCCGGCACCAAACAGTCAACTCTGTCCTGTCCAAGGATGCACTGGGTCCTCCCCCATATATACCCCGCCTCAGGCCTTAGGTACTCAGTTTGTAAACAAGCCCATTGGCAGGAGAATGAAAGTGGAGAAGGAAGTACACATTACATTAGAAACACTCATGCAATAAAGAGGGAATCAGTGACAAGAAGGAACAGATCCCACTGAAGCCAGGTGCGTCACAGAGGATGCCCTGTGGACTTCGAAGAAAAAAGGTTATCAAAAGGTGTCTGCCATAACTTTAATTTTCTTCTTCAGGGTCCATAGGAACTACCTTGGAGAAGTCCTAAAGCAGTTCCCTTAAGGGTGGGTACGCTCCTGAGCAGACAGGAGGATCCGCCGCCCAAATGAAGCATCCTGGGAGGCAAAGGTATCAAATGCATATAAATTGATAAAGGAATGTATGGAGGACCAAGTGGCTGCTTTGCACAGCTGTTCAGCTGACGTGCCATGCCTAACCACCCATGAAGGTCCTACAGACCGAGTTGAATGTGCTGTCACCCTGCTGGGAACTGGGAGATAAGCCTGCGTATAAACTTGAGAAATAGTCATATTCAGCCACCGAGCCAGAGTCTGTTTGTTAGTTGGCCAACTATGTTTGTGAAAGCCATACAAAATAAAAAGTGCATCTGATTTCCTGATGGAGTTGGTACGATCCACGTAGATCCGAAGGGCTCAAATCACATCAAATTAAGCTTCACCAGCAGAAAGGCCTGGAAACTTGAATTCCAGTACAACAATTTCTTAATTTATATGAAAACGGGATACCACTTTTGGAAGGTAGCCTGCCCGTGTACACAGGACTGCTCTATCCTGGTGGAAGTTCAAATATTGGGGGCGACATGACAGTGCTGCCAAATCAGAGACTCTGTGAGCTGAGGAGATAGCAAAGAGTGGTCCACTTTATTCAAAGGTTCAGAGCCTGTAGCGCCCTGAGAACCAAAGACAAATCCAACAGTGCCACCGGAGGAACAAAGGTGGCTGCAGATGGAGAACATCCTGCAAAAATGTTCTAACATCCGGCAAGGGAGCAATTCTACACTGAAACCAAACTGAGAGCACAGAAACCTGTACCCTCAATGTGGCCAGATGGAGACAAAGGTTTAATCCAGCCTAGAGAAAAGTGAGAACTCAAGAGACCCTAAAAAAAACTTAGGATCAACTTTTCTATGGGAACACCATAGAAAAAAGGAATGCTAAATTTGGTAATACAGTAGATGCAGGCATAGGAAGGCTTTCTTGCTGCAAGCATCATATGAATCACAGAATTAGTAAACCCTTTGGCTCTTAAGATGGAAGACTCAAGAGCCAAGCCATCAAAGACAGACGAGGTGGGTCCAGATGTAGGCAGGGGACCCTGCACTAGCAGATTCAACTGAAGAGGAAGTGTGAGCAGAGTATCTATGGAGAGACACATCAGGTTGGTGAACCAATGGCACCTTGGCCAAGCCAGAGCTATTAGAGTCACCCTGCCGCCCTCTTGCTTCAATTTTCTGAGAATTCTTGGTAGAAGAAAGAATGGAGGAAACAGGTAAGCCAACCTGAAATCCTACCCCACTGCCAGAGCATCCACCAAGGCAGCTGAGGGGGTCTTTTGTCCTGGACCCACACCTGAGGACCTTGTAATTGTGCCATGAGGCCATGAGATCCACCTCTGGTAGACCCCATTTGTCCACTAGAAGCTGAAAGACCTCTCTGTGGAGAGCCCATTATCTGGCATGTATGTCCTGATGACTGAGGAAGTCTGCTTCCCAGTTGCCGGAAGATGACATGCTGCCCAAGTCAGAATGTTTGGCACTTCCCGCATGGCTGCCCGACTTCACGTGCCTCCCAGATGGTTGAGGTAGACTACCACGGTAGCATTGTCTGACTGGATTTGGATGGACCTGCCTTGAAGGAGGCTTTGTGCTAGAACTAACACCATGTATACTGCCCGGAGTTCCAAGATATTTATGTGCAGGTGACTTTCCTGAGATGTCCACATTCACTAGAAAGTGTGATAACTTGTTACCGCACCCCATCCTCGAAGACTGGTGTCCATGATGAGGAGTACCCACTTCGGGATCCACAGAGGGCAAACCTTGTTTAGATGAGCCGTCTGAATCCACCAGGCCAGGGAGAGCCGAACCTCTGGGGAGAAAAGAATCATTTGAGACTTTGTCCACTGATACTGACCATTCAAACAAGACAGGATCAATAGCTGCAAGGGCCTGGAGTGGAACTGGGCATATTCCACCATGGATCCCAGAACCTGCATCACTGCATGGACTGAAACTCTTTGATTGTGGAGCAATTTGCACACCCAAAAATGTAGAGCTGCAATCTTTTCTACTGGTAAAAAGATCTTTTGTGTCTGAGAATCCAGGAGTGCTCCCAGATGTATCATCCGCTGTGTTGGAAAAAGTCACAACTTTTTCCAATTGACAATCCAGCCATGCTCCTTTAGGCAGGCCACTGTTAGCTGGACATTATGAAGTAAAACATCCTGAGATTTTGCCAATATTAGGAGATCGTCCAAGTATGGCAGAATTCTGACTCCTTGTCGCCTGAGATGAGCCGTCATCACCTCCATTATCTTGGTAAACACTCGAGGAGCTGTGGACAGACCAAAGAGTAGAGTCTGAAATTGGTAATGTTGCTGTAACAGCAATTCGTAGAAACCTTTGATGGGATAGTGCTATAGGTACATGCAGGTATGCATCTTGTATGTCTAGGGAAACCATAACATCCCCAGGTTCCATTGCCAGCATAATTGACCATAGGGTTTCCATACAGAATTTGGGTACATGAACAAATTTATTGAGATGCTTTAGATTCAGGATAGGGCGATGAGGTTTCTAAATCAAGAACAGATTTGAATAATATCCACTTCCCTGTTGAGCCAAGGGAACCAGAATGATAACCCCTGAACCCAACAAAGTCTGAATGGATTCCTGGAAGGCCAGGGCCTTGACAGAGCTTGAGGGGGATTTGTGCAAAATAATTTCTGCGGAGGATGTCCCCAGAAGGTGACTGCATATCCTTGAGAGACCACTTCTCTGACCCAGGCATCTGTTGTTGTCTGATGCCAAGTGTCACAAAACTGAAGAAGTCAGCCCCCCACCCTGAGGTCTACCTGAGGGAGGCCTGCCCCATCAGGCTGAAGGTTTGTCATCCAGCTTGGCAGCTGGTCGTCTGACTGATCATGACTTATTTGCTTGTAGTGGCTTGGCAGTCCTACAGGAATTGAACTGCCTGGAAAAGGACTGTCCCTTTGCCCTTCTCTGAGGCTGAAAGGCCCTAAAGGAAAACTACCTTTTGTAAGTGTTTGTTTATGGCAACCCAGCAGCTTTTGAAGCTGCAAACGTAGCCACTATCTTATCCAATTCTGGACCAAACAATCTTTTACCTGAAAAAGGCAGGGATTCCAGAGCTTTCTTGGAACCCACATCTGCCTTTCAGGACCTTAACCAGAGTGCTCTGCATGCCACAATTGAGGCTGCTGGTGCCCTAGATGCCATAATTCCTGCATCCATTGCCGCATCCCCTATGTAAGATGCTGCCTCCCGCAAAAGAGAGAAATAAGACAGTTGTTCTCTTGTAGCATCTGGAATAGTCTCTTCCAATGCCGTCATCCATTCTTCCATGGCCTTGGCTACCCAGGCTATTGCAATAGCCGGCTGCGTGATTGCACCAGATAAAGAAAAAAATGATTTCAAACAGGTTTCTAATCTTTTATCAGAAGCATCCTTAAGGAAGGATGCAGACAGAAAGGGCAATGTGGAACTCTTAATTAAATGAGTCACGTGAGCATCCACTGTAGGAGAGACCTCCCACTTATCACATTCACTTACTGGAAATGGATATATAACGAGGATAACTTCTTTGTAGCATGGGACCATCTATCCGGAGTAGTCCATGCCTCAGCCATGAGTTCTGAAAGCTGTTCAGATTGAGGGAACTCATCCTTAACCACCTTCTGCCGTCTAAAGAGTGGAGATTTAGACCTAGAAGGTGCCTTTTCATCTTCTAAATTTAATATAGATTTAACCGCTCTCACCAGAGAGGGAACATCCACAAAGGCATGACAATCCTCCTCCTCAGATACAGATTCCGAGGAGGAGGAACCCTGTGCAACATCCAATTCATCTGATGATGCATCTGAGTCTAAAGGCTGGGCGGAATGACAAGATGATCTCTTCCGACCCTAACCTTAGTGGTTACCAAACTATCTGCATGACCAGGTTTAAGAGCGGCAGACTGTTGAACCATACTCTGTGAAGAATGAACATAAGCATCCATCCAAGATGGATGCATAGGGGGAACACACAAAGCAGGTTGCAACTGTTCTGGAAATAGTTGGAGGCAGTATAGGCACCACTAAATGGTCCACTAAATGCATTAGAACCTGTGGAAAAGAGGACACCCATGGTGGATCTTGCACAGGAGCTGGTATACTGGGTTGTTGTGATGGAATCTTATAACTAGAAATACACAAACCATCCTGTATGAAATCCTGAGGAGACAGGCCTGCCTGACAGGATTTACATGATACCAACACTGGGGCCTCCGCCTCATGTTTCCCTTTGACCTTAGACATATAAGGTGCAAAGGTACAAAGTAATGCAAATGCGACTTTTTGACACTGATATTAGAAAAAAGTGAACCTTATAGAAATCAAACCCACCATGTGCACAGAGGGATGAGGAACAATAGTGATAGAAACAAGTGATAGTAGAACATAGCAACGCAAGTACCAAGTCACATAGAATGCAGATAAAACTTTTAGTTGAAATTGGGCTCTGTATCAACTAGTCAAAACCCTATTAGAGTTGATTGATAGGATATAGAGTGTTATATACCTGTCCCCTGGGGGAGAGGTATACAGGGAGATCCAACACCTCCTGAGACCAACCGCTTTCACAGAGCACAGAATGTAGTCAGAGAGCATCTCATATACAGAGGTGGGCGGAGAGACCCCTATGCTGCACAAACCAATCCGAAACACTGGCCTCCCAGCAACAGAATGCATCTGAAGCTCATCCCCGGCACCAGGCGATATGGTCCTGGTGGCCTAGTTTGGAGCAGACGAACTGGGCCCTCACTGCAGCAGCTTCCATTGCATCTCCCATGTTGGAAACCCGGACTGCCTCACTCTTACCTGACTTCCCCGTATCCTCCGGTTGCAGTGACTGCATCACATCTAGCCCGCTCTGCCGTGACCCTGCTGAAATCACCAGACCACGCAGGTTTCTGGTGTTGCGGCGCCAGCAGGGGTAGATGGAGTTGCAGCATGGGCATCTTATAAGATGCCCTGCTGCTAAACTCATAGGGCCATATTCAATTAGCTGCAGGAGTTCACCCGCGACTAATTGCCGTCCCAAAGTCCCAAGGCGCGGGGATTAGCTATTCAATTACATAGGTTTTTCCCCGCGTCATAAAATCGGGACTCGAGTGCGTAAACACACTGATTCCATGAAAACTGCGGAATCAGTGTGTTTTTCCCTCACGCGCGAGGCCGATTATGCTGTTTTTACACAGATTTTACCGCGCACCTCCATGAGGTGCGTGGTAAAGTCCGACTACAGGGACTCTCGCGCGGGGTCTTGGGGACTCTGGCATGAGGAATCTCCCCTAATTGAATTGGATCAGCGCGACAACTAGTCGCGGGTGAACTCCCACAGCTAATTGAATATGGCCGATAGAGTAGAGGAAAAAAACAAAAAACTTGGGACTGCTTCAGTCCCGCTCTGTTATAACACTGCGTCTCCTGCCGCACCAAATGAAAACCTGAGTACCTGAGACCGGAGGCGGGGTATATATGGGGGAGGACCCAGTGCATCCTTGGACTGGAAAGAGTTGACTGTTTGCTACCGGGTTTCCTCCAAACCACATATTCCCCAAGGTAGTTCCTGTGGACCCTATGGACCCTGAAGAAGAAAAGTGTTTGTATGGGACCCAAAAAGTACATGATAGTTTGCTTATACAGGTTGAGTCTCCCATATCCAAAATGCTTGGGACCAGAAGTATTTTGGATATCAGAATATTCCGTATTTTTGAATATCTGCATACCGCAATGAAATATCTTGGGAATGAGACCTAAATCTAAACACAGAATGCATTTGTTTTATATACACCTTATACACAGAGCCTTCAGGTAATTTTATACAAATATTTTCAATAATGTACATACATGAAATTCACTTTTAATTTTATACAATATTTTTAATAATTTTGTGCCTTAAACACAGTTTGTGTACATTAAACTATCAAAAATTCTGTATTTCGGAATATTTGGATATGAGAGACTCAACCTGTATAATCTTAATACTGCCAATGCTAAACTAATGCATAAACAGAATTGGCAATTTAAGAAAATAAACCTTTCCATAGCACATATTATATTTATATTCAAGGACGATTCCACCAATAGTCAAAATAATAAGACTGGGTACATACTTGTCTGTAGTACATCCAGTAGGGTGTAGTGAAAATGGGCGATTTTAGAAATCAAAAATCTTGGGTATGGATAATATAGAATTTCATTGCTGAAGGTTCGCTGTCCTACATCAATATCTTCAGCTCCCATAATTGCCTCAAAGTTTTGAAATTTGGTCCGGATAGGCAATACGTGTATTGCGCTGCAAATCTTGTCTCATATAGCTTGGAAAGAATTTCCGGACACTAAAACATTATGCATTTGATGTTGTTATGCAAGTGGCACTAAATAGTTAACCTATTGGTGCTGACCCCCCACACCCACCCACCACCACTTAGTCCTCCCATCTCATCCATCAGCTCTGTTATTTATCTAACAAAGCCAAAAGAAGGGAGAGAACACAATCCCCCAGATGGACTCGACTTTACAGTGAGGCAAAAAAAAGAAGTCTTTCCTCTTTCATCCTATCTGGGGGGCAAACGAATGGGGGGGTGCCATGCAGCAAAAAATTTTACTCTCAAAACTGGCAACCAGGGGTCACAAATGTGTGGAACCAATAAAATGTGAAGATGTACAATAAAGGTACCTTCCTGCTGCTGCCAAACCACATTGCCAAGAAGCACACACAGCCTGAGTAGAATGCACCCGCATAGGGTAAGGCACTGGCTGACCAAAAGAGACATAAGCCTACGTAAAAAGAAGTGAACCACAGACTACATGGAGGCAAGTCCACCCCGCTGGAGAGCGTCAAAGATAAAAAGCCAGTAACTTAGGCCTGGACAGATGGCATAGTGCAAAGTACCACCGGTCATGGTAGAAAATCAGGAGGCGGACTAGCAGAAGGAGCTGGCAGTTCCTAGTGGAAACAATGGCCAACAGAAACTTGCCAAATAAGCCACCAACACTAGAGGCTCAAATATGCATGCAAAAGCACCAATACCAAATTGAGGCCCTAGGAGGGACTGGTGGAACAGAAGGAGGCTGTACATGCAGTGGAATCGGTATGTATTACCACCAGACCTAAACCCAGTGGATTAATGGGCTGATTCAGAGCCGCTTGCAAGTGGCTCGATGTTAACCCACTGCACATGCGCCACCTCCAGCGTGCATACGCGTGATACCCATCCAGCGACTGCAGCTCACTCGCTTCGGGACTCGCTACAAGACGGGGCGGCTGTCGAGGGTGAGTGACAGCTCACCCCGTTTTGTAGGCGGGGAGGGGGAGTGGCTGCCCAAACGCAGGCGTTCCCTTAGGAATGCCTGGTGTTTGTGGATGGCCCTACTGACATCACTTGTGATGTCAGTAGTGGACTTCCTGCTCTATTAGAGCAGGAAGTCCACTCAGGCTTGCGGGAGCCGAGACCCTACCACAGGGTCTCGTCGCAAGCCTGATGGTCACGATAATTGCGATGGACCCAGGCCGCTCGCACAAGCTGTGGGTGGCCACCCACAGCTTTGAGATCGGGCTGGAGAAAAATAAAAAACATGCCCTGATTCAGCACGAGCACTCGCCAGCAGCGAGGTGCTCTGAATCAGGTCCTAAATCCCAATGCCGGAAGGCCGGCAGATGAAGATCCTGACTAAGGTAAGTAAGTACCCTAACTGTCCCCTCTCCCCCTGTAACCCTAACCCTCCCTTAGTGGTGCCTAAACCTAACCTCCCCCCGGCGATGCTTTACCCTAACCCCCTTTCCCTAACCCTCCCGGGGGAATGCCTGGCCCTAAGCCCCCCGGGAGCCCATAAACCTAACCCTTCCCCCTGCGGCTATGAGCTCACGACACCCGGCTTACCTATGTTCGGTATGCCAGGTCGTCAGGATTTTGGCATGGGGCTGATAGGTGTCAGTAATTAGACGCCTATCATTATTCCCATGCCGGGCTTTCACGGTCGGGAAGCTGGCAGTCGGCATTTCAACCGCCAGCTTCCTGACTACATCCCCATCCTGTACCCCTAGGATAAACGCCTGAACATCCAGAATCAAGGTCAGATGTTCCTGAAGCAGGAACGACAAGGGAGAAACTTAACTTTGCAAAAAAGAAAGCATGAGATCCCAGCCCAACCTGCAAAAAGGACGGAGAGATAACAGAAGTGTAACTGAGATTACCACATAGAACTAGAAACTGAAATTACTGAAAGTGGAACTAACTCACAAACTGTATATAAAAACACACACACATTTACACTAAAGCGCTTGCTAGTTCGCATCAGAACAGACTAGCAACTGTAACAAAGGTAAAAGTACACAGGAGGCTTTGCTAAGAAGCCCAGGTACTAACAAAAAGCCCCAAAGTAAACCAAGCCCTAAAAGCCAAGTGGAGTTGAAAAAGTATACTTCTAACAGTGGTTGCCCAAAAGCAACACCTACCCCAGTGGTCAGGGAACAGGGGTAAATTACCCCACATGGGGTAAAAATCAAATTCCTGGGGGTAATGGATGGACAGCCGGGCATGCATATGAATCATTCTATAATATAGAGGGAGGCTCTAAGCCGGACGCCCGCTGAGATGTTATTACCAGCGGGCGCCCGGCTCCTTCCCTGCAGCGCCGCATTAGCTGGAGGCTGGAGTTCTCTTCTGAACTCCAGCTTTCGCCTCTTTCCATGCGCACTATGGGAGAGACGTCATGAGGTCTCTCCCATAGTTCCGAGGAGCAGCTGGGTGGACAGGATGGTGGTGGATGCAGGAGCGGGGATTAAGGTAAGTGGGGTTTTTTTCTACAAGCTGCACTACAGGGGCATTATATGGGGGCACTACTACAGGGGCATTATATGGGGGCACTACTATATGATTTCCTTCCTTTCAAATCAAGGAGGTAATGTCGGTATATCTAAATATATTTTGGGGTAAAAGGTAAAAAAGTTCCCTGACCCCTGACCTAGAGAAACTGCATGAGGGATGTTGTCAACACTGCTCAAGCAAGAACAACGTCCAAACGGAAACTGACCCTGACCACTATATTGCAAATTTGCAACCTAGAATCCCTGTTAGAAAGGAATAAACAGAAAGGAGAATGGAAATTCCTGCAAATCTGTGCTGTGCACAAGTACTCCAGAAGCTAAACAGAATATTTGGTATCATGGACATCTGCAAATAGGAAAATGTCCCCAGACCACTGCAAATATAACCTACACCCAGGAGTGCAATCACTGAGGCACATCGAAACCCCTTACCATAGATAAATGTGCATCAAGGTAGCCAGTATCTCCAAAGTCTACAGCAAAATCTGTAGCCGAGGATTTGGAGAGAGAGCTGTGCATAGGCAAGTCCGGCTAATAATCCGGGACCTCAGTAGAGACAGACAATAATAGCAATCTCAAGGAGGTACCTAGACCTCCCTCAGAGGACTCAAGACCACTTCAGGAAGTAGGTGACTGAATCTTGACCCAAACTCCAAAAAGGAGAGGAAATGCTCCCCAATTCAAGGTGCAGATAGGATTTCCCAGAAAGTAGCTAATCACCAAAAGCACTTTAATAATGGTCCCATAAGGCTGGAAAATCACCACCTTGGGCTGCATCCCAATGGATAAAGATATGATCCAACTAGTCGCCCAGACAGAAAGGCTTTGCCTAAGAGATCAAAAACATGAGGGAGTAGCACAGTTGATGCAAGGGCCCTGTGCCCACCAGACACATCGAAGATTAGCCACTGCTCGGCCTAGTCGGAACAGCAAACCCAAGCAGGAGAGAGAATCTTGAGTCACCATCTCAAGGACACAGAAAAATCAAGGGAATAGACAACTCAAACTCTATCCCTAGAAATGACTTCCACAAGACCAAAACTGCATGAGAGATAAGACTGGGCAAAGAAACATGATAGTGGGGAAACCCCCCGTGACTAGAAGCCAGCATAGATATATACAAAATGCAGACAAACCAGCTGGGTAAAAAATAATTGTGGTTCCCCCCACCCCCCTCGCCCCCACAACACCAAAGTTCGAAGTCTAAGAGAAGCTGTATAACAAGGCTCTGATAACTATGATGGGACCCTTATCAGGTCACTAAAAGTGTCCCTAGAATTGAAACTAGTCAGAGGACTACTCCCAACTGTCATTTGATGTTGTTGTACCATCTCTGTGCTTTACACTCGATCCAGAGAACAACCTGTCGCCACTTGTTTGGATTTTTGCAGCTGCTGCGAGACTGGTTTGTGAGTTGACATCAGGACTAATCTGTTTCCCTTGGTGGTGTTGGTACAGAGCACTGATTGCACTCTGCATGGAATCCCACTAAAGAATTAACTCCATACAAGCCAGATATTATACTGGTAATTTGGGACATGTGCAAATACACCAGTTAACCATTAAGTAACTTTAAGACTTTGATTAATCCATCACATGTGGCAGGTATACGGGCAGCTTTTATTGTATTTACAGAAGGAGGAACCATTTACTGATCTGTTTATTTTTAAACAGCAGTTTATAGAATAACTTATTTTAGATATTTATCTAATAGCTATTACTTGTATTAAAGTAAAAGATTCTGAGAACTGTGTACTAGTTTCTACATGGGGCCTTCTTCAACAAGCATCTTCATGAAGCGTGACTAATGTTGCATGTGCTTGAGTGAAGCTAGAATCTACCTTCATGTGTTTTAAGCTTTTTCTAAAATAAACTCCTTCTGATTAGATATAACTGACATTCAGTGCCTTCAGTTTCCAAGGATTACATCTCTATGTACCCCATGTATACCATTATTGATCACTAAAAGTCTGCTGCATCCACCCTTGCTGTCTTTTTGGACAGAAAGTGTTAATTCAGCCCTACAATATGGCAAACTAAACATGCTACAGTAAGAGTTCCCTGGACAAATTTTAAAATGTGAAGCTTTTGCCTGAATTCCAAAGCTATGTCCTCTAGAACAGTAATGACAGAAGTATATTGTGACAGGCCTGGCCATTAAAAATAGGATTTTGGTACTTACCGATAAATCTCTTTCTCTGATTCCATAGGGGACACTAGAGTATATACAATGGGGTATAGATGGGTGTTAAGTGGAGCCTGGCACTTTCAATTTCTTCAGAAGTGTAGTTCCCCCCCTCTATACACCACCTGACCTCAGTTAAGATTAACAAAGCCCAAGTGGAGATGGATAACAACAACACAGGAGGAAAGACCAGGAGAAAGAGGAACCAACTAAGAAGGTCCAAGACCGAGACCAGAGAACAAAACTGATATGAAATCGATATGCTGCAGACAATGGAGATGCAGCTGAAAAACTCTCCAAAGAAACACTGCCACAAGGAACAGCACTGGGAGGGCGTCCAGTATCCCCTATGGAATCAGAGAAAGTGATTTATCGGTAAGTACCAAAATCCTATTTTCTCCTTCATCTTCATCCACTAGGGGACACTGGGATATATACAATGGGGAAGTCCCAAAGCTGTCCATCCAGGCAGGAAGGCGCTGAGAAACTGCAGTACCCTGCGGCTAACAGTTAATAGGGGTCGCCAGAGAACAAACAGTAGAAGAACATAACAAAAGCATGAACTGCAGACCGAACAGCCACATGGAAAGTCGACAATCAGAGGTACATTGCCAGACCACATAGGGAGAGGGGCCCTATATTGCACACCCTAAGCACAATGTGAGGTGCTACCTATTGAGACTTGTAGTGCTGCAAGCAGAAAACAAAACAAATGCAGGTGCACACTCTAACCATGCTGAACCTAATAATAATACTGCTAAATTGCATCAAAGAGGTTCTTAGCATAATGATGGCTACATATATAAAAAACAAACTAAAGAAGTGAAAAAGTGTACATTATGATGCCATGAAACAGTCCAGCCACATCAGCCCCGCACCCCAATACCAGTCCCAAAACTGACACACAGCATATATATATATAGTAGGTCTTACCCTCAGTGTGCCTTATTAGATGTGCAGTCTTGGAGTGCAAGGACTCCTTGCTAATTACAAACACCCAGGGACAGGTGGAAGGGGTGCTAATCAAGGTGGAAGGAGTCTCATCCTTCCAGTGTACATACATACACACAGTACAGAATACATAGGGAGAGGGGCCCTAGATTCCACACCCAAAGCACAATGTGAGGTGCTACCTGCTGAGACTTGTAGTGCTGCAAGCAGAAAATTAAACATATGCAGTTGCACACTCTAACCATGCTGAACCTAATAATAATACTTCTAAATTGCATCAAAGAGGTTCTTAGCATAATGATGGCCAGAATTATGGGCTGCCCACCATATCCAGGTGACCTCCATCAGGCAGGTACATAACACTCCTAATGAACAAATACAGGCCACGGGAGCCCCCAGGCCAACCCAGCAGAACTTCCCCATGGCATCGTACTAGTGTGAGATTTAAAGTGAAGGTTAAAGAATAATAAACGCCTATGTGTAAAGTCCTACATAAGTAGGAGGTTATAATTAAAAGTGTAAATAATTTACTACATATATAAAAAACAAACTAAAGAAGTGAAAAAGTGTACATTATGATGCCATGAAACAGTCCAGCCACACTAGCCCAGGGAGCCCTGCACCCCAATACCAGTCCCATTGCCAAACCACCCCTGAGAGCCCCACCGAAAATACAGAGTACAGTATAAGAGAGCACCAAGAATATATTGTAGCATGGAAGTAATATGAGAACAAGACTCAAGAAAACCGTAATCACATCCAGAAAGTGCAGCTGCAGCTGACCAAGTAGAGCCCCACGGATGAACTACATGGAAGGTCATCTAGTTACAAAAGTGGCTGGCTTTGTGCTAAACACATCCCGATAACAATGAAAAAATAAAGTAGGGAGAGAGATTGGACAGAGCCGCAAACTCTGACCCTACTTACCGAAGGCAAGAGCCAACTGCAGATCTGTCGTCCAGGACCATACTAGAGGTCCACCAAAGCTAGGAGCTCAAGCCCATATGATTGTAGAAATCAGAAGGTTTGATATAGGAAAATAACAGCAGGTTGAAAATCCCTTGAGTGGGAGGAGGTACCAAAGGAACTGGACTCAAGAACTCCCTGCAAAAGGTCGTAGACCAAGTAGCAGGGCACTGATGCAAAAAACAGAGAGAGAAGACTGCAAACTGCACCCTTAGGGCCTGATTCAGAGCTGAATGCTCTGACCAGAGCGCTCGCTCTGAATCAGGGCCCTCCTCCATGAAAATGGAGCGGCCTCCTGGCCGCTCGCATAGCTGTGGGTTACCACCCACAGCATATGCGAGCGTCCATGATGATGGTCGCGATGGTCTTGACCATCGGGCTTGTGACGGAGACCCTGCAGTAGGGTCTCGCTGCTGCAAGCCCTGGAGTGATTTTGGCTCTATCAGAGCCAAAATCACTCCCACTGACATCACTACTGATGTGAGTGGGGCCGGCCCCAGACGGTAGGCGTTCCCATGGGAACGCCTCTGTCTGGCAGGCACGCACCCGTCATGCCCACCAAAGGGGCGTGCTGTCAATCAACATCGACAGCACGCCCCCTTTGGTGCGAGACCCGGAGCGATGGAGAGCCCGTTGCTCGCCGGGTCTCGTGCATGCGCGCGACGGAGCTTAGTGAGCCCAGGTGAAGTCGAGCATCCACTCCCACCTGGAAGAATGACCAGGCCAGGACAGTTGAACCACGGCATTAAAAACAAACAACATGAGACTTGCAACTGAGATGGAAAGGTGCTATCGACACTTACTTCCTGGCTACCCCTAGCTCCTCACATCCACGGCTGCAATAGCCACACCGGTAACGAAAGAGTAGTTGGGCAAGGAATATGAAAGAAAACCTGGTGAAGAATATCCAGTCATCCTTGAACAGCCATGGGTCACTTCCAAGAACAACTGAAAAACCAAGAACCACACTCGGTGAGGCCAAACCAGAGTCACCAGGAAGACTTGACGTAGAGAAGCACTAGATAGGCCTGGGAGTCCGTGCCACTAGGCATCAGGGAGAGGACTAATTGGGATGCACCAACTAGAAACACACTAACTAGGATGACATATGCACCAATAAAAAGATTAATGACACCTGTCAACTAGGATCACATGTTTACCAATAAAAAGATTAACACCACCTGTCCCCAGAGGGAACCAAGAAGTGAACCAAAATCAAAGCCAAACCTCAACAAAGTTAAGTAGTAAAATAACAAGCCACAAAGGAGAGAATGCAGAGCAGGCCAGTTAGCGGCAGAAACCCAGAAGAGCCTGAATACTCCTTCATAGCTGGAGACACCAAACCAGAGGGCCACGAAAACTGGAAAGAAGACAGGATGCATTCAGTAATTCATCAAGTAAAGAACTTAATGACCCCTAGTGTAATAAATACAAAGAGCAACCCAGAAGAGATAAGCCAGAATAAAAACAAAACTCTTTAAATTTCGGAATAGATGAAAAAGGAACAGACAGTAAAAAAAAAAACAACAGCCACCTAGAAGCAACACTGCAAGCTCACTTGACTGACAAGGGAGTACTACTGCCCTGCCACATGGGAGTCTTGTTGGACACCATAAGCGCATTTGCACAGATAAACTATAGAATGATCATTGACAGAGAACACCTGTCCCCTAAGATGGAGTAATATTGCTGCTGAAAGAATATGTGGCTAAGCAAGGATACTGGAACTTACCAGCAGGGCTGACACATCCCTCATGCACAACATGCACCCTAGCAGGGAGCCCTTCACTGTAATGCTGGCAGAAGATCCAAAACACACATTGTACACCTGACAATGTATATCGCTCCAGGAAGTAGGGATAACGGCTGAAGTAAGACCATGGACAACTATGTACCATAAAAGAGGCCAATCAGCCGAGAGATGAGCTAAGAAGCGATAAGTAATGATATGGATAATTATGCTCAACCTGATAATGGATATAACCCCATAAGAAGATATACAGCAGATACAGGAACTGAAAATAGTTGGCTAGTCTGACCAGGTCTATCCAACCGAGGGGAATAGAGAACTAGTAGAGTAACCAACAGATAATACCTGATGCAGTAGGCTCTGTTCGCCAGGACAAGGTGAAGCATCAATATAAAAGGAAATGTGGAATGTAGGAAAGCTCTTAGGCTGTAGCGCTAAACTGATGAGAAAAGAGGTACCTTATAGGGACAGATGTCTGCTATTACAGCTCTTTAGGTGTTATGTCATGTGTGAGCTGTCGCACAGTGAGCTTGTTACCCTTGTAAAGGGATGTGTGTCAAGAGTGCCTGTCTAGGAATGTGGAGCAAACCTCTTACCTGTGAGTGACAAGTAGCTGCATGGTCTCTCTGTGGATTCTTACTGACCGCTACTCAACTTTGCAGATACCAACACCCTTCTGCAGGTAGAGTACCAATATGTTCCGTAGGCGGTCTGAGAATCTACGCTCTACATCTTGGTCTTGGAGACTGGCACTACTTTTGTAAAAGCTGCAACCTGTGTAAAACGACTAACAGAGTTGTTAGTAGAGACATGTATTGTCCCACTAAGGGACTGCAGTCTATAACTCACAGAATCACAACAGTGCAAGGACGAGAATCCTCAAGTACTACCATGAGAGGAGTAAAGAACTCTTAGGCTAAAGGAACTGAATCAGGGAAAGACACCACTTTACAGCCCCGTAACCTAAGAGTGCTCTATTAGCGATGTACATGTACAGATATATATTTACATATACATGACAAGGCGGACTCCTGAACCAATCTTTGTGCCAAGAGCAATAGAGAGATCAATCCTTACAGTACAAATGCAAATCGTTTATCTGTGAGCAAGAGGTGTGAGGTGACGGTATAATATCTCGCTAGTAGGGAGAGATAGTACTAAGCATTGTTAAGAATGGTTGTGGGGCCTGCGCACTGAGAGGATGTTACTTCTAATGTTGGGCTGCTGCTCTTAGGTAGCTGACCCTATCTTATTAGGTGCACAGTATAATATAGATAGTGCTGCGCTCAGCATATTATCTAAATAATTTTATGTTATACTGTAAGGATGTATTCAGACAATGTAGAGATGATGATTGTAACCCATTAAGATAATTGTAAACCAATTGAGTAATAGCAAATAGATAATACTAAATATAGATATGTAACAATGACTCAAGGAGGTATTGTTAAAATAAGCAAGTTTACTGGTGTAAAAAAAAACGGTATAGCAATATATTCAGCATCAAATAGTATATCAAATGAAGGTACATTCAAAAGTGCCCCACTGGCAATCAAAATAAATCCAATTGACACTAGATCCTTGTCCTTGTTCTAGTCCATAATATTGCAATGCAGAGAAAAAAGTTGTGCTCAAAGTTCATAGAACTGGGGCGCCCCGCCAGTCCTAAAGTAGTAGAAGTCAAATGTTTGGTAGGTAATTACCCAAATAATTGCCTGGATCGTTGCCCAGGTGTTATTCTCAGGGTCTGGAGCTTGACTTGCTGGATTGTGACTAGGGAAGACTCTGGACTTGGCTGATCTCCCAGGACAGGCACCTGGCGGCGCTTTTGAGCTCGGATGCACATCAAGACCCGTACCCCGGGAAGCGGCTGCTGTCTGGGAAGGGAATGTATACGGCTTAGGCTCCAGGGAACCACCGCCGTGACACCCCCTCCACTACAGAGATACTTACCCTAGTCAGTCTCAACAGCCATCCTCTGTAATCCCCTGCCGGCTTGTTGCAGAGTGTACGTCTCCTCTTTGTCTCCTATCACTTCCGGTCTTCGGTCATGTGATTGCGGCTTGTACGTCTGACACCGCGGTCTGAATATAGCTGGTGAAAGTTGCAAGGGCAGGATCAGTGGGTGGAAAAGCAGTATCTGTATGTAGTCTTCAACGCGTTTCAGCCTAGCTGGCCTTCTTATGGGAGTGTAACCATAATATGGTCCTCGTGTGCAGGGCTGCCATCAGAAATTGTGGGGCCCAAGACTGACAAAATAGACAGGGCCCCTGGGCCCCCCCTCTCCCCTGCACTACTGCTAAGTCTCATTAATTATAACTTATCTTATCGCCTTGTCAGTGGCGTAACTATAAATTTTTACCTTTACACTTACCTTTATCCACGCTCCGACATCTGCTCCTCCTTTCGGCATCCTCCCGGGCCGGCCCACTCTGCATGATGGGAGAGATGTTATGACGTCTCTCCCATCACCCAATGCAGAAGCTGGAAGAGCCCGGCTCCGGCAGTGGGCGCAAGGCAAGCAGCCGATGAGAGTCTGACTCTCATCGGCTGCTAAAACAAACACACAGCTGCCGGCGCCGGCGGCTGTGTGTTTGTTATACTACTTGTGTAGTGCGGACTGCACTTATGTGCGGTCCACACTACTGCCCTGCCTGGGTGACTAACAGATGCTAGAGGTCCAGTAGGACCTCTAGCATATGTCTCCTCCTAGATGGCGGCCATTTTGGGAGGGTCATTTTCAGCAGATTTCATGGGGACGGCTAGTCTGCATGAAATCTGCAGCCTCTGCGCCCCCATGCCACCGCGGGGGCTGTAGTTACACCATTGTGCCTTATGCTTATTCCTTCTGGCTACTTCTCCTCCAGGGCTGGCTGGCGCTGCTCCTCACATGCGGCGGCTCATCTGACCTCGCCATTCCAGCGGTGTGAAGTCATGCACGCCAACTCCACAGGAAAACAAATGTATTAAACAAGAGCAGGGGCAAACACAGGATTTTCTTAGGGGGAGGGGGGGTTTCTAATAAATATATATATATATATATGTGTGTGTGTGTGTGTGTGTGTGTGTTTTGTTAAACACACACATACACATATATATAATATATACAGTATATAACAAATATATTATATATAACACATATATACACACTAAAACACACATATATACGCACTAAAACATACATACATATCTATACACACTAACATACATTCACATATATACACTTAAGCACACACTAACATATACAGATATATACATACACATAAATACACACACTAACACATACAGACATATATATACGCATATATACACACTAACACATACAGACATATACATACACATGTATACACACTAACACATACAGACATATACATACGCATATATATATATATACTAACACATATATACGCATATATACACATTGACACAGACATACACATATATACACATATAGGGACTGATTTAGACTCGTTCCCTATATGCGTATGCTCGCTGGATGCAAATGCAAATTTGTCAAAGTGACACCACGGGAAGTGATCGCTCGCCAAGGCATAAGCACACCCACCATGTCTTAGCAAGCGGCCACTTTGTGTATGCGTACGCCCAAACGCACAGGCAGAGCCGCCCACCAGCACCACGTCATCTCCAGGAAGTGTATTAAAACATTGGTACATCGAGCACCATCGGATGTGAACACAGTGCTTGAGGGAGCTTTACCCTACCGCAAGCATTGCAAGGAAATCAGTCTAAAAAAAAGGTAAGTGACGTGTACTATGACGCTGTCTGTTAATTATGCATGCCTCTAAAACGGCGTTGAAACACTCAGGCACGCCTGCGTTTGCATCTCCAACCCCCTGCCTGTTATTAGCGTCCTGCCCCTGTTACAACCCACAAACGGCCTCTCCTGACACTCATTACACTGGGCTGTCTTTGCAGGGCGAGCGGTATGCGATCGCAGTGAGTAGTTTGCGCATGCGCAAAACGAAGTGTGCGCATGCGCGTACACAGAACATCGGGCCGCTTGCGAGCACACGCATATAGCGAACAGGTCTGAATCAGGCCCATAGTGTGTATATATATATATATATTTATGTATATGTCTGTGTTAGTGTATATATATTTATATATATGTGTATGTATATAATAATTACTAATAATAATTTTATTTATATAGCGCTTTTCTCCTAAAGGACTCAAAGTGCTTTACATTTACAGTACAAAATACAAAATAAGCTTAAACAAGGGACATTAGTGAAATGCTTGGGTGAATAGGTGAGTCTTGAGTCTATTTTTGAAGGATTCTAGAGTGGAGGCCTCTCGAACTGTGCGGGGAAGTGAGTTCCAAAAGGTTGGAGCCACAAAACTGAAAGCTCGACCCCCAGACGAATTCCGTGAGATTCTAGGTACTGTTAATAGTCCTTTGTCAATGGATCGCAGTAATCGAGTGGGACAGTAAGGAATCAGAAGCTGTTTCAGGTACCCTGGGCCATGGTCATGAAGGGCTTTGTAAGTTATTAATCCAATCTTGAAAGCAATTCGCCATCTGACAGGCAGCCAGTGAAGGGAGTAGAGAATGGGTGTTATGTGGCTGGAATGGGGCTGGTTGGTTAATAGCCTGGCAGCTGCATTTTGTACCATCTGCAAGCAGTGTAATTCTTTTGCTGGGAGACCGAGGTAGAGGGCGTTGCAGTAGTCTAGGCGTGATGATATAAATGCATGTATGACTTTATGCAGATCTTCTGAGGTAATTAAGTGCTTGATTCTGGCTATGTTCCTCAGATGAAAGAATGAGGATTTGATTGTGGCTGATACCTGTTGTTTAAGTGTCAAGCCACTATCCAGGACAACACCAAGATTCTGCACTTGTTTAGTGTTTTGTAATTCTGAACCCCCAAGCGTAAGTCCTGTTGGTTGGCTATGCTGTAGCCCTGTCCTGTGACCTATCATAAGGACCTCTGTTTTATCAGGGTTCAGTCGCAGCCAACTGGCACTCATCCACTCCTGAAGCTCAGCTAGGCAGCCATTTAGGGTTGTTATTGGGTCCTTTGTACCTGGAGCAAAGGACAGGTACAGTTGTGTATCATCTGCATAGCAGTGGTAGACCAGGCCATGACGTCTGATTATTTCACCCAATGGTAGCATGTATACTGCAAAAACCATGGGGGATAGTATAGAACCCTGTGGGACACCGCATGGAAGTGGCACTGGTGATGAAGAGTTTACTCCAGAAGAAACTCTCTGTGACCTGCCAGTGAGAAATGATTTGAACCATTTAAGGACTGTGCCATCCAGACCACTCAATTAGACTCCCATGGTCCACAGTATCAAATGCTGCTGAGAGATCCAGAAGGATTAAGATTGAACAATCACCTCTGTCTCTTGCCATCAGAAGATCATTAAGCACACATACCAGGGCTGTTTCAGTGCTATGTCTTCTCCTGAATCCTGACTGGAATGGATCATAAATATCATGGGTAGACAGGTGGGTTTCCAGTTGCATTGCCACCACTTTTTCAATGACTTTTCCTAGAAAAGGAAGGTTTGATACTGGTTTATAGTTGGTCATGCAGTCGGGGTCTAAATTAGATTTTTTAAGAAGTGGTCTAACAATATATGTTTGTGTTAGTGTGTATATATGTGTATGAATATGTCTGTATGTGTTAGTGTGTATGTATATATTTATGTATATGTCTAACATACTGTACATACACACTAACACATACAGATATATACATACACATGTATACACACTAACACATAGACATATACATAAATATGTATATACAAACTAACACATACACAGATATATATATATATATATATATATATATATATATACATATAAATGTATACACACTAACACATACAGACATATACATATGCATATATACACACAGACATATACATATATACACACTAACAGACATATTCATACACACTAACACAAACAAACATATACATACACATATATATATATATATATATACACTAACACAGACATATACATAAATATATATATATATATATATACACACACTAACACATACATACACACTAACACAAAGATATACACATACACATGTATACACACTAAAACATAGACATAATATATATATATATATATATATATATATATATATATACATACATATACAGTCAGGTGCATAGATATTGGGACATTGACAGAATGTTCATATTTTGGCCTCTATTCACCACCACAATGGCTTTGAAATGAAACAAACAAGATGTGCTTTAACTGCAGACTTTCAGATTTAATTTGAGGGTAATTACATCCAAATCAGGTGAACGGTGTAGGAATTACAATGGTTTCTATATGTGCCTCCCACTTTTTAAGGGGCCAAAAGTAATGGGACTATCAACTCAAAAACTATTTCATGGACAGGTGTGGGCTATTCCCTCGTTATTTCATTATCAATTAAGCAGGTAAAAGGTCTGGAGTTGATTCTAGATATGACATTTGCATTTGGAATCAGTTGCTGTTGACTCTCAATATGAGATCCAAAGAGCTGTCACTATCAGTGAAGCAAGCCATCATTAGGCTGAAAAATCAAAACAAACCCATCAGAGAGATAGCAGAAACATTAGGTGTGACCAAATCAACTATTTGGAACATTCTTAAAAAGACAGAACACCCCGGAGAGCTCAGCAACACCAAAAGACCCAGAAGACCACGGAAAACAACTGTGGTGGATGACAGAAGAATTATTTCCCTGGTGAAGAAAAACCCCTTCACAACAGTTGGCCAGATCAAGAATACTCTCCAGGAGGTAGGTGTATATGTGTCAAAGTCAACAATCAAGAGAAGACTTCACAAGAGTGAATATAGATGGTTCACCACAAGATGTAAACCATTGGTGAGCCACAAAAACAGGAAGACCAGATTAGAGTTTGCCACACAACATCTAAAAAAGCCATTACAGTTCTGGAACAACATCCTATGGACAGATGAGACAAAGATCAACTTGTACCAGAGTGATGGGAAGAGAAGAGTATGGAGAAGGAAAGGAACTGCTCATGATCCAAAGCATACCACCTCATCAGTGAAGCATTGTGTTGGTAGTGTCATGGTGTGGGCATGTATGACTGCCAATGGAACTGGTTCCCTTGTATTTATTGATGATGTGACTGCTGACAAAAGCAGCAGAATGAATTCTGAAGTGTTCCGGGCAATATTATATGCTCATATTCAGTCAAATGCTTCAGAACTCATTGGACAGCGCTTCACAGTGCAGATGGACAATGACCCGAAGCATACTGCAAAAGCAACCAAAGAGTTTTTTTAAGGCTAAAAAGTGGAATGTTATGCAATAGCCAAGTCAATCCCCTGATCTGAATCCGATTGAGCATGCATTTCACTTGATGAAGACAAAACTGAAGGGAAAATGCCCCAAGAACAAGCAGGAACTGAAGACATTTGCAGTAGAGGCCTGGCAGAGCATCACCAGGGATGAAACCCAGCATCTGGTGAGGTCTATGCGTTCCAGACTTCAGGCTGTAGTTGCCTGCAAAGGATTTGCAACAAAGTATTAAAAAGTGAAAGTTAGATTTAGGATTGTTTAGTTTATCTCATTACTTTTGGCCCCTTAAAAAGTGGGAGGCACATATAGAAACCGTTGTAATTCCTACACCGTTCACCTGATTTGGGTGTAATTACCTGCATATTAAATCTGAAAGTCTGCAGTTAAAGCACATCTTGTTTGTTTCATTTCAAAGCCATTGTGGTGGTGAATAGAGGCCAAAATATGAAAATTCTGTCAATATCCCAATATTTATGCACGTGACTGTATATACACACACTAACACATACATATATATACATATGCATATATACACACAAACACATACATATATACACACTAACACATACATACCCATTTATACACACTAACACATACAGACATATACAAACACAAACATACTTATACTTCTGAGGCACCAGCTGGTTGCTAATGGGTGGTCGGCAGTTTGCATTATAAGGCCCCACACCCCTCTGAAATGACACGATTTGCGGGTGTGCGGGGGACGGTGCTTGCCGCATTAGCTCTGCCCTCATTACGATCAGACGGACACCTTGCATTATTAGACCCCGCCCCTCTGACATGATGCGATTCACTGGGGGCATGGCTTGCCAAATTGGCTCCGCCCCATTACGATCAGACCAAAGAGGAGAATCGGTCCATCGGGAAGGGAGGGGAGATTTCCCAGGCCTTGCGTGAGTGTAGGTATATATAGGGGTGTGTCTTGAGAATGGTTGGTCGTATGTAAATATCCGTATGCCGATTGGCTACACTGATATTCAGATTCATTAGTGAATCCACCTATCTGTTATTCTCCTGGAAGGGTTATATGCAGATAACCAGTAGTGAGTCAATTCAGGTCCAGTGCTTGTAATTTCACTGCTGGTAGTTTCCTGTTTCTATGTATCATGTCCTTAAAGTTTATGCATGGTCCACATCTTGTTATGTTCTTTGCCATTAACGATCTGCCTGCTTGATCTCTGATATTATATTGAATAGTGGGGCTCTTTATATGATTCTGTTGTAGAAGCATCTTCTAAACATTAACTTAGGCTATTCATATTAATTATAATGATCATAGGGCCAATTCCAAAACATAAATACTAATATGCCACCTAATCACCAATAAGAGAGTGTGTTAATAAAGCTGGTCAGTGACTTAGATTATAGTAGTGATTCTTAGTGCAATGTTACTGGGTATATTTATTTTATTTAGTTATTAACAGTTTTTTATATAGCGCAGCATATTCCGTAGCACTTTAAAACTGGAAACATTAATAGAACAAAACTGGGTAATAACAGACAGATACATAGGTAGGAAGATCCTGCTCGCAAGATTATAATCTATAGGATATATAATTATCTTTTTTGGGAGATGAATAGCCCCCTTGTGAGGTGTGGGCATAATTACTGAGTTATGTTGAACTTGAGGTCAGTTAATCTGGCAAGATAAGAAACAGTCGGCCTGTATCTTGTATATGATGTGTTGAAGCTAATAACAGATAGTTTTGTACTGGTGTTGAGATGAGGTTATTATCTTATGATACTTCTTCTGAATGCTGTTTGTCCTTGCGATATTTTCCTCTGTGATGTTGGCAGATGAATATCATGCTAGTAAAACTGATCCTAGGGCTCCTACAAATTAGGCTTACTATAACCAGTAGATCAGTTGTGGTCATTGCTAATTGTCTTTGCTTTCTGCAGGTATAACTAGTTGATCAGTTGTGGTCGTTGCTAGTTAGGAAATCCCTTATCTGATAAAAGTAAATCTATCAACCATAAACAATAACACCAATAATCTCAAATTCACTGCTAACTATAGCAAAACAATGTGTTGAGTTCTTAGACCTAAATATATTCATAATAGATGGCATCATACACACTAACCCTTTAAGAAAGTCAGTGAATGAAAACAGCTTCATCCTCTATACCAGCTGGAACCATCCCAACTGGCTTAACACCATCCCTAAAGGACAGTTCCTAAGACTCAGGAGGAACTGCTCTAAACTAGAGGACTTCATCACACAAGGCTAAGAATTATCCACACAATTCATAGAAAAGAAATATAAAGAACCCATGATAGCACAAGCATTTGAAGATGCCAAGTCAGGTAACAGAATCAATTTACTAACATATAATGACACAAACAAAAATAAGAAATAGGAGATCTTCTTCAATACCCAATATTCCAGACAAGCCAAAAAGTTAGAACATATCCTCAAGAAGCACTGGCCCCTATAATTAGGAGATGATGTACTAGCCAACCATTTACCAACAAGACCTAAATTAGTCTACAGGAAAGCCACAGATCTATGATCAAATTTATTATGGAACCATATTCCACCCAGACAACTGAAACAAACTACCATCAGCTCGGCTAACCCCACAAATAGATTTTACCACTGTGGTACATGCCAAGGTTGCATAAATGCAAAATCCTGCAGTACAAACCTACTACAATTTTCAAATCCTACAGTACAGACAAACCATACACTATGGGGCATATCCAATTAGCCTCAGAGTTTACCCCGTGGCTAATTATCGTACTGGTCAGAACTCAATTAGCAGGGAGTGCACGCGCGGGTGTCCCCGAGACCACACACGCGAGTCCCTGCTATTGGGCTTTACCTCTGTAGGTGTGAGGTAAAATCTGCGTGAAGCCGCCCTAATTGGCCTCGCGCGGAAACAGTGTGTTCCCGTATGCGAGAGCCGATTTAACGTCGCAGGGAAAAAGCTATTTTATTGAATAGCTTAACCACGCGCCACGGGCATTTCACGCCTCAATTACTCGCGGGAGAAGTCCCGCGGGTAATTGGATATGCCCCTATAAAGAAGAGTTTGACATGCAACAGTAAGGGGATGATCTACCTCTTAGAATGTGCATGCCAGAAACAGTATATAGGAAGGACTGTGAGATCACTTAAAATACAGATCAGTGAACATATCAGTAACATCCAAACACTTTAAAGATTACCACAACAGTGACCCCAGATGCCTAAAGTTTCTAGCCATTAAAAAAGTCACACCTAATTGGAAAAGAGGAGACTTTAACCTTAAGATTAACAAAACAGAATTTAGATGGTCCTACGAACTGCAGACTTTTGCCCCAAGAGGACTTAATTTAGATGAGATTAAATCCATTATCTGTAAAAAGCAACAAATAGCAACAACCACAACTGATCTACTAGTTATTGTAAGTCTAATTTGTAGGAGAAATAGGATCAATTTTACTAGCATAATGTCCATCTACCAACATCACATAGAGTGCATTATCGCAAAGGACAAACAGCATTCAGAAGAAGTTTCATAAGATAATAACCTCATCTCAACACCAGTACAAAACTATCTGTTATTAGCTTCAACACATCATATACAAGATACAGGCTGATTGTTTCTTTTCATTTTTATCTTGCCACATTAACATAACAACTCAATTATGCCCACACCTCAGAAGGGCTCTCATCATCCATCTCCCAAAAAAAGATAATTATATACCCAGTAACATTGTGCTTAGAAGCACCTCTATAACATAAGCCACTGACCAACATTGTTAACACATACTCTGATTGGTGATTAGGGGGCATATTAGTATTTATGTTTTGGAATTGAGCCTATGGGGGTGATCTAATTATACGCGAATTGCTGTAAATATGAACAACAAAATTTGGGCGCTCCAGAAATGGCTGAAAGATGCAAATCTAGATGCAGCTCACCACTAAGGGGTAGAGAGAGACTGCTGTAAATATGACCGCAATAATAAATATGAAAAACCTAAGTTAAGATTTAGAAGATGCTTCTACAACAAAATCATATAAAAAGTCCAACTATTCAATATAATATCAGAGATCAGGCAGGCAGATCGTTAATGGCAAAGAACATAAGCCCATGTGGACCATGCAGAAACTTTAAGGACATGGTACATAGAAATAGGAAACTACCAGCAGTGAAATTACAAGCACTGGACCTGAACTGACTGACTACTGGTTATCTGCATATAACCCTCCCATGGGACGTGGATCCACCAATGGATCTGAACATCAGTGTAGCCAATCAGCATACAGATATTTAAATATGACCAACCATTCTCAAGACCCACCCCTATATATACCTACAACCATGAAGACCATGCCAGGTAGGCTGAAACACATTGGAGACTGCATACAGGACACTGCTTTTCCACCCACTGATTCTGCCCTTGCAACTTTCACCAAGGTTGCTGCTAGATCCTAGTTGGAGAAGGGACCTCTCTGATGTCGCAACCATGTGACCACTGCAGAAGGGCTGGACTGCTCCAGTGTTACCATCCAAGTGGGCATAGAGGGAGAATATATTTTTATGGTGAGCATAGCAAGCCACTGTGCCCGAAGTGTGGCGAGCGAAGCGAGCCCACGAGGGGCCACTTTGGCCCCCTGTTCAGATAATTTCCCCTCCCCCTTTGGTTGCGGGTCATGTGGGTGTGACGTCAGAGGTCCTTTGAAGCACCCAAGTCTAGACTTAACCCTTTCACCAGCTATACCCAGACTATGGTGTCGGACGTACAAACCGCGATCACATGACCGAGGACTGGAAGTGCTAGGAGACCACATCCAGCAAGAAGCCAGCAGGGGATTACGGAAGATGGCTGTCGAGATAGACTGGGGTAATTATCTCTATAGTGGAGGGGGTGTCTTGGTGGCTATTCCATGGAGCCTAAGCCATTTACATTCCCTCCCCAGATAACAGCCGCCTCCCAGTGTACGGGTCCTGGTGTGCATCTGAGCACAGGCGCTCCACCAGGCGCCTGTCCTGGGAGATCAGCCAAGTCCAGAGTCTCCCCTAGTCACACTCCAGAAAGAGAAGCTCCAGACCCGAGAAGAACACTCAGGCAATGATCCAGGCAATTATTTGTGTAATTACCTACCAAAAGTTTGACTTCTACTACATTAGGACTGGCGGGACACCGCAGTTCTATGAACACAACTTTTTTCTCTGCATAGCAATATTATGGACTAGTGCAAGGACAAAGATCTAGTGTCAATTGGATTTATTTTGATTGCCAGTGGGGCACTTTTGAATATACCTTCATTTGATATACTATTTGATGCTGAATATACTGCTACACAATTTTTTTATGCCAGTAAACTTGCTTATTTTAATGATACCTCCTTAGCCAGTTGAATCATTGTCTATTTGCTATTATTCACTTGGTTCACAATTATCTTAATTGGTCACAATCATCATCTCTACATTGTCTGAATACATCCTTACAGTATAATATAACTTTATTTAGTTAATAGGGTGAGCACAGCACTATCTTTATTATATGGTGATAAGCATAGCTATCTTACAGCAAACCTTAGCCAGGTAAGACTGAACTCACAACGGCAGCATTGTTTAACCTAGGCTGTCTGATAATACAGTGTACTATCATATGTTTCCTGAGAAACTCACACAAGACCGAACTCAAGACTGTTGAGAAGCTGTAATTCTAACCATTACATCATCTTGTGCTGTACACTGACTAATTGTGCCCCTGGAGCACAGATATACAACTAAACACACACAAACATAAATACTTTCGTGCAGTGGTCCTGGAAGTACTCAATGCGTGGAGTGGACAGAGCAAGCTCATTTTCCATCTTCCTGTTTTAAAAAAGCATTTTAAATATGGCCCCAAGATAGGAGCCATATCAGATATTAAACTGATGAGAACAGATAATACCACTTGATCTAAGCCAAAAGGCAGAGAAGCAAAAATATATATGAAAAATAATAAAAAAACAAGGGTGCCTCCTAGTACAATAATCGTGAAGTCAACACCAAAGTGTGAAAAGAGTTTTAAGTGAACCTGTACCAATGTGTATAACATGTAACAGCTTATCTCAAATCCTTAGTGAAGGTCCTCATAAGGTCACTGGCATCAGTAGCATTTTTAACAGTTGGAATCCACAATCCATAAAAATAGACATACATAGCATAACACCATTTACAATTTCAGAGCTTCAGTAATAAAAAATTAATGCCCGTACATTAGAGATAATAAAACATAGCTTATCTGAAAGTCAACATACAGCACAGTACCCAACGCATTTCATCCAGGTGGTTCTCTCCTCTAGACTACCTCAGGGGTAATGACAAGCCTAATGACAGCTAGGAGTTTAATTATGGTAATTGCTAGCCCTATATGTTTTATTAAAGATGGTCTCAAAAGGATATCCTATATCCTGAATAAGGTGTATAGTTATACTTAAAAATTTTCCTAAATCGTCTGGAGTCACAATAATAGATACAAATTATCACGACAATCTCACCAACATGTCTCCAAACTACCACATATTTGTATAGGTAACAGAACCTTAAACCTCAAATATGGTGACCACCAGAACCGGAAGTGGTGCCACAACAAATTATGCATTTCCCCTGTGTCGGGCTCTTAATTCAATGTAATGTAATAGCCACCAAAAATATGGCCGCCGAACCGGAAGTACCTGGACTGCGGCGTACAGGAGATACATCAGGTGAGTATATTCAACCAAAAACATGGCCGCCAAACCGTAAGTATCCGGACATCATAACATCTACATACTACACTTAATGTAAACTTTTGGGACAGATCAGCTGGGTGCCACACTACCGGAAGTCACACAAATGCATCTAATTTATCACCATATTCGCTCATTGGGAATTATCAAAATGAATCAAGAGCCGTAACCCATACATGCCATCTTGCTTAAGGGCAATTGCCAGTATCTCCTTATGTGCCTATAAGGAACTTAAAGGAGAAAACATTTTTACTAAAGCAGACTACCTATCTATAATACCCATAATTAAAAACATTCAAGATGATAAACATATTTTCCAAAACATACAAGATAATACAAATATAAGTCTGGGAAAAGAATTTGCATCAAGGAGAACACAGTTTTAAAAAAGAACACAATTTTGTGGAGATGTGCTCTTTTATTAAAACAGTAGACACTAATAGTTATGTGCATATTAATAGTGGCCATTTGAGACGTTGGAAAACAAATATACCCAAACCTCAATTTCGTAGAATTCACCGGAATTGTAGTGAGATCGCTAAGAGTTGGGAACAAATTGTTTTTTTTATAGCGGAGTTATCCCAAGGGATAGGTAGAGGAAGCAATGAATGAGACCCTGGATGTAGATGGAAAAGACCTACTGAGATATAAATGTAAAACAGATATTAAGACGAAGGGAAGTGATTCTATGCTTTTTATTAAGAGATACAATAGCCACAAGAGATATATTAAAAGTGTCCTAAAGAAACATTGGAACATATTACTGTTAGATCCTATACAGAAAGAAGTGTTACCTAATCAACCAGAAATTGTATTTAGAAAAGCGCAGAATCTGAGAGAGCTTCTGGCCCCCAATTAAATTCATGAAAGAAGGATGAGGAATACTCTAATGAGTTATGGGTGTTTTCAATGCAGGAAGTGTATTGTGTGTAATTATATGGCCAGACCTGGCAAAAAAATGTATAATATGGAGAAAATTAGAGTTATAGTAGACTTACCTTGATAACTGTTATTCTTCAAGGTCCATAGGGTCCACAGAGATACCATGGGGATAATGTGGTTGGAGAGATCCAGGCATCAAAAAGGTAAAGCTTTCAGCACCCAGGATGCCTCGGGTTCTCCTCCATATATACCCCATCCCTAGCCACAGTCCTTCAGTTTTCTTAGGCAGGAAAAGGAAAGAGGAGAAGGAAGAGCAATCGTACACCAGAAACACTCTTACAAAAAATGAGGGAATCTGTGACTGAAAGAAAAAAAAACCAATGCAGCCAGGTGTGGACCCTATGGACCTCGAAGAAAAGGTAAATCTGGATGCCATCAGGGACACTGCGTTAGCAGATCCTGCCATAGAGGAAGAGGATATGGACTGTCTATGGATAGATTCTGTATGTCAGTGAACCAATGAAGTCTGGGCCAAGCCGGAGCCACCAGTATTACTGTTCCGCCTTCCTGCTTGAATTTCCTGACCACTCTTGGGAGGAGGGAAATCGGAGGAAAGAGATACACAGCTTGAAGTCCAATCTTACTGCTAATGCGCCCACAAAGGCTGCTGACGGGTCTCTGGACCTAGACCCGTACCTGGGGACCTTGTGGTGTGACGTGATGCCATGAGACCTATTTCTGGTAGACCCCATTTGTTTACCAGGAGCTGAAACACTCCTGGATGGAGAGACCACTCTCTGACGTGTATGTCATGACGATTTAGGAAGTCTGCTTCCCAATTGAGTACTTCCAGTATGAATATAGCCGAGATGGCCGAAAGATGAAGGTCTGCCCAAATCAGAACCTTTGTCACCTCTTTCATGGGTGCATAACTTCTTGTGCCTCCCTGATGGTTGAGATAGGCTACTGTAGTCACATTGGATCTGCCCTGGAACAGGTCCTGTGCCAAGATAATTGCTTTGTATACTGCTCCAGAATGTTTATTGGCAGATGACTTTCTTGATTTGTCCATCTTCCCTGAAAGGTGTGATGACCTGTCACTGCCCCGCATCCACGAAGACAGGTGTCTATGGTGAGAAGCACCCAATTTGGAATCCAGAATGGACGCCCTTTGTTCAGATGGTCCTTTTTCAGCCACCACAGGAGGGAGTGACGAACCTCTGGAGTGAGAAGGATCCTCTGGGACATTATTAGATGATACTATCTGTTCCACTTGGAGAGAATCAATTTTTGCAGAGGCCTGGAATGGAACTGAGCATACCACACCATGTCGAAGGTCGATACCATTGATCCCAGGACCTGCATCGCTGATAGATCTGATACCCTTTGCTTGCATAGTAGTTTGTGTACTCACAAACAAAGGAAAACCAAGAAAAATACTGCACTAGTTAGTAAAGATAATATGTATAATATTTGTGAAACCCCATATACTTCAAATAATCAATAAATATAAATTATAATATATATATTTATGTAGGGGGTGCAGCCTGTGACAATGCTAAGCACATCCAAATATACAGAAGAAAAAGAATGTCTATTACAGGCGCACAAAGAATATTTAAAACATAACTTTTAATTAATCTTATAATAAGCATATATAACTAAAAAATCAACAGCGAAATATTAAAAGGAAACAAACAGATGTATCGGGACTATAAACAAACATATATAGTGTAGACTAGACCATAGAAAAAGTGTTAATAAAAAAGTGTCAATAAAAACACTTAGTGCCCCGCTGTGTGATAGATATACAATGAATGGATAATTCGTCTGAAGTTATGAGAGGGACTGCATATCAATCTCTATATAATATATAATTATAGCAACAATGTAGTCATATATCCCACTCTCAATGTATAAATATGACCAGATAAAAATCTAAATATAGCTCTTAGTGTGGATCATTACCACAGTATCGAGTAATATTATAAGTGATGAGTGTACTCCTATCTAAATCTAAATCGTAGGATAATAATGAAACCGGGATAGGTATGTCAGTAAAAGTATCCCTGCTAGCTGCATGCAGCGCTGTATATAATCGAAGCCGCTGGGAGCCCTGAGTATCACATGTGCATTACCCCTATTCATCAGCATGTGTAATACACATTGCCGGTGATTATGCTACGTAAGCCAAGATGTCACTAATGCTGTCCGGGTAAAAAGATATGATGCAATATGTGTACACTGATGACCAAATGATCATTGACCACACAAAAAAATGAAAACACTATTATATCATATGGAATATTCCACATAAGCAATGATTCTTGGAGATAGTTCACATAGATAAATCATAATCATAAATGATCTTTATTAAATGGGTCAAATATTATTAGTGTGAAGAGTGGCTGCATATGTTAGATAATAAACTTTATCATTGTAAATAATCACAGTCACATTCTGTCTCAATATTGAGACTCAATGTAGAAGGGCTCTCCTTATTGTGCAAGTAAGTATTGTTAAAATATAAAACGGCTGAATGTATTACAATGTTTGATAATGTGCTGCTTTATACAGCAAAGCGGTAAGATTCGTGCTGAGTATGCCCTATAAGGTAGACAGCATCCATATATTAGTCCTCAAAACATTCCCAAATGTGTATTTGTACTGTGCATAGATTATATAAAAATGAGTAAATAAATATAGGTACTGGTTGTATGCTGCAGTAAATTAGCCACAGATGGTGGACACGGAGGTAAATATTTTCAGGACGCTAACACAGTCTATGAATTCAGCATAGCTGAATGTCCTGCATAATTTTGCATATCAGCTGTTCTTAGCGTCTTGCCTTATTATATATAATAGGTCACAGTGATTTAACAGACATCACATATATAGTTATTCGTCTTTTACATAAACAAACATAAGGTCACACATCGGGACCTGCCGCCAACGCGCGTTTCACTGAAAAGAGCTTTATCAAGGCTAACCAGATTGCCCTGTCTGGTGTTCTAATATACATATGTGTATCCAATCCAAATTCATTCTTCCAGTCACATGTCAATCTCCATCAGGTGCATTCCACTCATGTTAATCAGGCCAAATAACCATTCATATACTCTAAATGCAAGGGAAAAAAGCGCATTGATTAAGCATATTCCCCGCAAGAAATGTGAAATATAAAGATAGTCTGGCGATTAAACTTATAGATTAATAGTTACTAAACAATAATGTGTCTATATTCTCCTCTATATATATATATATATATATATATATATATATATATATTACAAATCAATGCATCCATACTATTAAATCTTATATCCAGCAACAGGTAATCTTAATAAAATTATATATAAAAAATATGTCATTGGATAGATATTATTCATCCAATGATAAATCTATAAAAAAATCTAAGTTGTTAAAACCAAAAATTTTTTTTATATAAAAATAAAATCTATATATAAATATGATACAATAGATCTACAGTGAAATACAATGTATAACTATGAAAAATAAAATATGTGAAGAAAAAAGTGCCAAACCAATATAGTGTGCTAAAAATCTGATAATCAATGTGTACCCCTAAAAAATATTAAAAATAAAAAAAAACAACCTGTGAATAATACCTATATTATAAATCATAAATGTGCTACCTAAAATAAGTGTATAGGATATAGGTAATATATACCTATAAAATAACCTAACTTAGTGTATGTTGATTTGTATCACATATTAAACATTAATAGTGTATATATATATATATATATATATATATATAGTATAATGTGCTCATTCTCACACAAACATCAAAAGAAAACAATAATAACCATAAATATTATTATAAATAATACCTATTAACAATAGATAATATTGATCCAATTATTATGAATCATATCTATAGATAGTATAGATTAAAACTACTCTACCTACTCCATTATTAGTTCCACTGGTGGGAGATGGATGGATGTACTGATAAATAGGACATATAAAGAATCGATCTTATGACCTCATAGCATCATACCTTTACTGCTAGAGATTTTCTGGTCATTGTTCTGACCAATAATGAAATCATATTCTAACCTCTATTTGGAAAAAATGATGAAATATACACGTTCTTACAAAAAAGCTGAATAACTATTCCCCTCATTCATTCCTCTTGGGGAAATATTATAATATATAATATTACTCGATACTGTGGTAATGATCCACACTAAGAGCTATATTTAGATTTTCATCTGGTCATATTTATACATTGAGAGTGGGATATATGACTACATTGTTGCTATGATTATATATTATATAGAGATTGATACGCAGTCCCTCTCATAACTTCAGACGAATTATCCATTCATTGTATATCTATCACACAGTGGGACACTAAGTGTTTTTTAGTGACTTTTTTATTAACACTTTTTCTATGGTCTAGTCTACACTATATATGTTTGTTAATAGTCCCGATACATCTGTTTCCTTTTAATATTTCGCTGTTGAATTTTTAGTTATACATGCTTATTATAAGATGAATTAAAAGTTATGTTTTAAATATTCTTTGTGCGCCTGTAATAGACATTCTTTTTCTTCTGTATATTTAGTTTGTGTACTCTCAATGATAGGGCCACAATCTTGTCCTCTGGTAGAAAGCCTCTTTGTGCCTGAGAGTCCAGAAGTGCTCCTAAATATACCATCTGCTGTGTTGGAGAAAGAGGGGATTTCTTCCAATTGATGATCCACCTGTGTTTCTGTAGGCAGGCTATGGTCAGCTGAAGGTGGTGTTGTAAAACAACTGGAGTTTGTGACAATATCAGGTGGTCATCCAGATATGGTAGTATTCTAAGTTCCTGACACCTGAGATAGGCCGTCATGACTGCCATTATCTTGATAAATACCAGAGGGGCTGTTGATAGGCCAAAGGGCAGTGCATGGAATTGGTAATGTTGCTGTCCTTACCATCAGTAGTGACCCTGCGTGCTACTACTGACATTGCTGATGCTTTAGAAGCTAAAATTCCAGCATCTATTGCAGCTCCTCCCAAGAAGGAGGCTGCTTCCCATATGTGGTAGATATACCACATATGGGAAGATATCTGTTCTCTGGTAGCATCTGGTAGAGAGTCCTCCAATGCCCCCGTCCATTCCTCAACAGCTTTTGCTACCCAGATTCCAGCCATAGCTGGACGAGTAGCAGCTCCCGATGATGAAAATATTGCCTTAAGACATGTTTCAATTTTCCGATCTGTAGAATCCTTCAGGGAAGATACTGACGCAATAGGCAACGTAGCATTTCTAAGTGCATCACATGAGCATCCACAGTATTAGGTACCTCCCACTTAGTACATTCAGAAGATGGGAAAGGATACAACGATGTTAATCTTTTATGCACATAAACCGTTTATCCGGGTTACCTCATACTTCTTCCATAAACTCAGTGAGCTGCTCAGATTTAGGAAACTCCGTTTTGACCACCTTCTGGTGTTTAAACACTGGAGCCTTCTTACTATGAACTGGTTCATCATCCTGAATATCTAGGATTGATTTAACTGCCCTCACTAAAGAAGTAACATCCACTGAGGATAGATGGTCCTCCTCTCCCGAACTAGACCCTGGAGAAGAACCCTGCTCATTATCTCATTTGTCTGATGATGCATCTGCATCCATATGCCGAGTAGACTGATAAAAAGATAACTTGCGTTTAGGCGCCTTAGTAACTACCGGTCTGCTTGCAGCCGCTTGAGCATAAGCATCCATCCAGGAAGGATATATAGGTGTAAACATACAGATGGGCCCAGCTAGTTTCTTGCTCAATACGCCATGTAGAGCACAATGCATCTCGTGCCACACAGTACACCTTGAGTCATGCCACACAGAATGTTTTGTAACGGAACGTAGCACTGGAAAAAAGTCATAACGTGCAATACAAGTTTTTGTCCACCAGTCACTTTTCCTAAACTATACAGCACATGCTTCAGATTTCCAATGTATTTTCTGTATCACCACCCGATGATTGACTGACAGAAGCTGTGATTCAGTACACTATAGTACAGCGTTCTCATCATGGAATCAGGGCTGTAGAAGAATGTGTAATAAAGTATTTAATCATTACAGTACAGTGTGTGCGTGTTTTGTACTTTTTTTTAAATACATTTTTTTTTATATTTTTGTCTCAGGGGCTCAGACAGGGGTCACAGGCACACACAGCTTTCACTGAGACGTGATGAATGTTTTTACATGTACTGTACTAGTATAGTATGTAGAAAGGAGGACGCATTTTTATTATTATTACACTGCGCCCTCCCAAACGGCAGTGGGCAAAAGGATTCAGTAAATGGATGTGAAATCCTTCTTGGCTTAGTGGTAGTTTTGCATTGCCATGGTCAAAGGTAAAAGGTTCAAATCCCACCACAGCCTAATATGTTGTAATCATGATTACTTTAGATTCATTCCGCAATATATATTTTTTTTTTATTAAGTACAGGGCGGATTGAGGCCATCCACACCAAATCGAGTTTAAGATACACCCACTGGTGTTGTGTGTTCAGGAACTCAAATGCAACCTCAGTTCTAAGTTAGACCACTTGATTTCTTGTTCCATAATGTTTCACTGGTGTATGGAAAGCACTGCATTGCTCCACAACTCCCCCGCACCCTGCAATGGCACACCCATACAGTTATGGGGTGCAGGGACTCAATTGTCGGGCTGCAGATGCACTCCCAACATCAGGGGCTCAGATGGCTCAACTGTGGCGGCCATTTTAGTACTCTTGCATATCGTGGTGTTATGAGCTGCTACAATGTCCCTGACCCTCTAGGGATACATTAAACGGGCCTTTTAGTAGCGCCAAGCCAAGGCATGACTCGGTAGTGCAAGCGTTTTTTTAATGCAACTTTTTACCTTCAAATGCATTTGAATTACACAGCGATGAGATCTGCACGCTAAACACTGTTACAGTATCAGTGACTGTAACGTAGCATTTTGCGTGTAGATACACCCGCACTCGATCACAGAACATAGGCATACTGCATATCATTTTAATCAGCAGAAGCTGCTTGTGCTATCAATTTGCATCGCTGTGTGATTCAGACACATTTGAAAGGTAAAAAGTTGCATAAAAGACGCTCGCACTAAAGAGTGACGCCATGGCATGGTGTGCCTAGAAGGGCTGTTTAACGTGCAAGGATGCTGGATGTAGGAGTACCCATCTCTGTATGTATTTGTATAAATACAAAGTCAATAGTAAGCTCATCCGTGTGCACTCCACCCACCCCCTGCTATTTTTAATAATAAAAATGTCTTCCTTTCAAAATATTAGACTAGTACATGTAAATACAGTACCCCACCATTAGAGAATAATTCATCCTATCTCTTTGAAAGCTGTGTGCGTGTCTCAGTATCAGTTATACAGTCATAAGAACACAGCAATTACACTACTGTAAAGTTATGTAATTGTACTGATTTGCGTCCCATTCTAAGAGCTTATGTGATATTATATATTATATATGGTATTCAGTACAAATTTTATCAGTGGAGCACTTGCCACCCAGAGGTTAAGCGCTGTATTACATGTTGTGGCTTATCTTTCGTTGTAGAATACCACGGTACGCCACAGTACAGCTTTCACAAAGTGTTCCATGACACGACACAGAGGCCTGAATGGGGCGGTATGAGCAATAAACTAGCTGGGCCCATCTGTAGCATGCTGTGGGTACCCCATACAAGGAGGCATTATGGGAGTAGCCATACAATCCACAAACTGCTTCATAACCTGAGACAAGGAAGACACCCAAGATGGCTCTTGTACAGGGACTGGTTTACTGGACTGGTGAGGTGGCTCTTTATAAACAAACAACACACAAACCATCCTTAATCAAGTCCTGAGAGGACAAGCCCGCTAATCAGGCTTTACATGAAACCAGCACATGGGGCTACTCCTCCTGATTCCCTATACTTATTGACATATCAATTTCAAAGGCAATGTAATGTGACAACTTTCACAATTCAAAATTAAGGCCCATATTCAATTAGTTTCGCGTATGCGATAAAGTTTTGCCTGCCGGAGTTTTCGCCTATATCGTGTCATTTAGCCGCGGAAACATACCCACCCTATTCAATTGAAAAAGATGTAAAACGGAGCAACTCAAAGGCAGAACAGGCGAAAAGTGGTGTGTGAATTGGGGAAATCAGCCTCAACCCCCCCCCCCCCCAAAAAAAGATGAAGAAACATTGGGGATCAATGTAGTAGTGCCCAATTAGCCCTAATGAAATGGTTTGGGGTACTTAAATTAGCACAATTAACACTAATTAGCGTTTTTGCACAAGTGGTTAAGAATGGCATAAAGCAGTATTTTTTTGAGAAAATAAGTAGCCCTGTAAAATTTGGGGTACTTGAAAATGGGTGCAAACATATTACAAAGTTGCCAAAGTGACGTTTTAAGAAACATAAAAAGTGCACCTTCAGCATACACCTGCAATCAAAAAAACACCTCACCCAAACTTGCAGACCTCCCCCAAAAGTCTATTTCGCTAGTTTTTAAGTTTGTACCCCCCCTTTTTCAAAGTGCTTTTTTGGGGTAATCCTCAGTTTTTGTTAGGGTTTTTATTGATGCAATTATCCTTTGGGGGGCTGTTCCAAGAGTGCTGAGTGGTTTCCCCACCTTTGCACTCCTAAATAGCAATTTTGCACTTTTTTTCTCCACCTATTCATAGGCGAATCTTTTTCGCCTATTACATTGCATTTTCGCATACGCGAAAAGCAGATGGAATTGAATACAGAGATAAGTTTCCGCCTGGCAAAAAGTCACAATCAGCGATACTTTTTTGCGGATCTTGGCTTTTCGCTTCTAATTGAATAGGGTCCTAAATGTGAAGTATAAGAAAACCCCCACACACCTGGAACAGAGGGATTAGGAGAAAAACAGTGATCGCTAAAACTGACAGTCAGAAATAAAAGGCAGTATAAACACAGCAGCTAGCAAACAGTCACATACAATGCATACGCAATTTTGTTGCAATGGGCTCTGAATCAACTACTCAAAACACAATGCTTGGTAGGATAGAGCACTACATACCTGACAGATGGGAAAGGTATACAGGGAGAAACAAAACCTCCTGCGACCAACAGCTACAGCAGCGCACAGATAGTGGACTGTGAATCTTCGTGGTCTCATATACATGAGGCGGGCAGGAACGACCCAGACGCACAAAAACCTTTGATGGGACCGCGTCTGGGTCGGTGCTGCCGGGGGAGCGCCTACCTCCCCTAAGCTACATCAACCGACCGGGTACGCTGGCCTCATGGCAGCAGAAGTGTCTGCTGCCGATCCCTGGCATCAGACGATAAGGTCCCGATGGTCTAGTGAGGACGCGGACTCTCCGGGTCCTGACTGCAACGGCTTCAGGTGAATCTCCTACGCCGGAAGCAAGGACTGCCACACGCGATTCCCCTGCGAGGAATCACCTTACCTGACATTTCCATGTGTCTTGTTGCGGTCCGGGTACCAGCATCACTGCTAGCATACTCAGCCGAGACCCGCCGGAATCACCAGCTGGTGTTGCGGCCCAGCGGAGTTAGGAGTCACAGTTTATGCATCTTAATTCAGACGCTCAGTACTGCCAACCCAAAAACATTGAAAATAAAACCTGAAAATAAAAACTTAGGACTGCCTGAGCAGTCCCGCTACAAAGGTGTGTCTGAATCCTACCGCACTAAACAACCAACTGAAGGCCTGTGGCTAGGTGTGGGGAATATATATATATGGAGGAGGACCCGAGGCATCCTGGGAGCTGAAAGTTTAACTGTTTGGTGCCTGGATTTCTCCAACCACATTATCCCCATTGTATCCCTGTGGATCCCTATGGACCCCGAAGAAGAAAGTTTATATTGCTGCTCCATTTCATGTAGGCATTAATGAGGACAACGACCTAAATATAGACATGTCTTCATGAACAAATCTGGGTCGGATACAGTGCAAACGAGCTGAAAGTTTAACTGTTTGGTGCCTGGATTTCTCCAACCACATTATCCCCATTGTATCCCTGTGGATCCCTATGGACCCTGAAGAAAACAGCTATGTTCCCTATATGTAGTTTTATCAACTGTAATGCGTGCTCAGTGATTTATACATTACGGTGTCCTTGTAACCTTATATATGTAGGGAAAACTAAGAGACCTTTCAAAACCAGAGTGCAGGAGCATAAAAGGAGAAATAAACAGTAACTAATCATTCAGTTCCCTGACATTTTGTAGAGACACATAATGCAGATCCTAAGGGTCTCACCTGCCTAGCGATTGAACATGTGAAAATAGGGGATAGAGGAGGGGATGTAGCAAATCTCCTCTCGCAGTGAGCGATGTACTGTATCTTTCAATTAAATACCCTTGTGCCCAAGGGTTTGAATGATTTGTATGAGATTGCACCTATTCTATAAATTGTATACCTTTTTTAAAAAATTGTGTACTCATTGATGTGAATATTTTTCCCAACCTATATTTGTATTATCTTGTATGTTTCAGAAAATATGTATATCATCTTGTATGTTTTTAATTACGGGTATTATAGATAGGTAGTCTGCGTTGGTATAAATGTTTTCTCCTTTAAGTTCCTTATAGGCACATAGAGGTGCTAGTTTTTAAAAGTGTAATTTTATGTATATCTGTAATATATGCACACTTACAGTACATGTACTATATATAATCATTTACATGGATATACTGGCGATTGCCCTTAAGCAAGATATGTTGTATGGGCTATGGCTCTCGATTCATTTTGATAATTCCCAATGAGTGACCATGGTGATATATAGATGCATTTGTGTGACTTCCGGCAGTACGGCACCCGGCTGATCCGTCCCACAAGTTTACATTAAAGGTAGCATCCCCACTGTTATGATGTCCGAATACTTACAGTTTGGCGGCCATGTTTTTGGTTGAATATACTTACCTGATGGGCTGATGTATCCCCTGCACGCCACAGTCCAGATACTTCCAGTTCGGCGGCCGTCACATTACATTGAATTAAGGTCCCGATACAGGGGGAATGCATAATTTGTTGCGGCACAACTTCTGGTTCCGGCAATCACCGGGTTTGAGGTTTTATGGTTCTTTTTATACTTTGGGAGAATTAGCTTACCTATACAAATATTATGTGGTAGTTTGGAGACATGTTAGGGAGATTGTCATGATATTTTGTTTATCTATTACTATGACTCCAGAAGATTTAGGAAAAGCTTTTTAGGTATCATTATACACCTTATTCAAGATATAGATTATCCTGCTTTGGTTATCTTTAATGAAACGAATTATGGTAAGTGATAGTCCGATATAACTCCTAGCTGGCATTAGGCTTGTCAACAACCTTGAGGAATCTAGAGGAGAGGACATAGTTCCACCTAGACAACTTTCAGATAATGCCTGTACCACATTAGAGATAAAACACAAATTATTTTTTTATTACTGAAGCTCTAAAAATCTAAACTATGTTATGCTATGTCTATTTTTATGGATTCCTATTAAAACTGTGAAAAATGCTACTGATGCCAGTGATCCTATGAGGACCTTCACTATGGATTTGAGATAAGCTGTTACACATTAGTACAGGTTCACTTATAGCCCTCTTTTCACAATTACTGCACTAGGAGGCACCCTTGTTTTTATTATTTTTTTTCAGATTAAAGGAGTGGGATTATTCTAGGCACTAACAAACACAGACTTTGAAGATTTATGTTTATATGAGGGTTGTTCAAAAAGTAATCCCTAAATGCTCATAACTCAAATTTTATTATAGATACAGATTTTAAAATTTGCAGTAAAATACTTTGAAGTCTTAGTAACAAAATGACTCTACTCAAAATATTCACCATCTGCCCTCAAACATTTTCTCCACCTCTCAACCCAAGCTGTGAATCCACTTTGGAAAAATTCCAGTTGTTGGTGTTTGACCTAAGAAAGTATGATTATTTTTAACAACCTCTGTCTTCAAAATGTTGACCCCGGAGACAGTATTTGAGAGTGCCAAACATATGAATGTCAGATGTGGCCAAATCAGGACTCTATGGTGGATGTGGCATTATTGCCCACCCCATTTTGGCAATGGCCGCAGATGTTGCCATCGAAGTGTGAGGTCTGGCATTGTCGTGGTGTAAGAGGACATTTGACAGTGGAATTGTTGACTTTTTTGCGGATGGCTTCTTTCAGTTTCTTAAGTGCAATGTATTGATAACTGTTGATTGATTGGATTGGTTCCAAGTAATCGATGAGAATAACACCTCGGCAATTCCAGAAGAATGTGGCCATAGCTTTGTTTACAGATCGCTTTGATTTAAACTTTTTTTGCCTAGGTGAACTTGGGTGTTTCCATTGTTTTGATTGTGCCTTTGTTGCTGGGTCATAAAGGAATACCCAGGTCTCATCTCCTGTAATGACATTTTCCAAAAACATCTCAGGGTTGGCTTCAAAGTTGATCAAAAGGTCATTGCACACTTCCATCCTCTGGGCCTTATGATCCTTGGTTAATTGCTTTGGAACCCATTTAGCACACGCACTTTACGATATCCCAAATAATTGATTAGTGTTTCTACAGTGCCATGGTTACATTCAAGTTCATCACTGATATGTCTGATGGTCACACTACGGTCTTTCTGAATCATGGCATCGACTTCGTGTTGGTTCTCTGCTGTCACTGCAGTTGATGGTCTGCCACCACAAGCTTTGTTGCACATGGACGATTCTCCCGATTGAAAAAACTTCATCCACCTTCTGACATTGCTATAGTCAATTGTATGCTCGCCATACACTTTTTCCAGTCTTTTGTGGATTTCTGTAGCACGGCAGCCTTTTTTTTTTCCAGAAATTCAATGATGGCTCTTTGTTTCATCTTGGATTCCATGGTATTTCTTGGACTACCTAAACAAAAATACATATATAGCTAGCAGACATATTAAACTACAAACTGAAAGTTTCAAATTAATGTTGCGTATTATTTTAGAGTCATGAGCATTTAGGCATTACTTTTTGGACAACCCTCGTACATTATACTATAATATATATATATATATATATATATATATATAAATTCTGTTCCAAGTCATACCTAGAGATACACTTCATTGGACCTAGAACCTGTGACTTTCCATCTGTATTTATGGTGATAATGTGAATACCTAAACCAACACAGTAAGTTAACAGCAGTAGCTTGTGTATATATGCCCGTCAGAATTAATGAATTTCCTAGATCATGGAACACTGGAAAATGGTATAAATCCCCATAGTAGTGGTACCTATATTGTTATATAGTCTGAACGACAACTAACCACCTGCAAAGGCTACCTACTCAGAAACAAGCAGCTGATTACCAAAATCCAAACTGAGACCTGAACTGAAAACCCATGTATTGGAGGCAATGTATGTAGCTGCTCTAGAGTAATTATGCTAACCACTGCACTAATTTTGCTTATAAAAAATAGGCTGAGCGTAGTTAATCAGAAACACCTGTACTGCAGAGCGTATTATGCTATCTGCTGCAGCACAGGCATGTAGGAGGCAGGTTGAGAACAGCGGGAGCCCAACTGAAATTGAAGGACGGCTCCCAGCGCAGGCACAGACCGAGGGCAACTTAATGTAGGGAACCGACGCTAAGCCCCACCCTACAGCATTACTTCCACTGTCTCTGTTAAAAGCACCAGTCCATAAGGCACTCAAATAAATAAGAGGCCATGGCTATCTACATGGCTGCTGCTTTACCAGAGGCTATATGTCCCTGGAGGCACTAAGAAAAAAGCAGGCGCTAGTCTCCTAGATATGAACTGAGCATCACTGCCAACTACGGCTGATATCTGGAGCAGCAGGGAGGGGCTGAGTGCCGGGGAACTGGCGGTCCAACTAACCCGCCTGGAACTAAGCAAAAAAAAAACTGCATGATTTAATAAAGGATATCCACCGATTATGGAGATTAACAGGTCAAAGTGCATGTAAAAGTGCAAAGTGCTCCACGGGAGGTTTCTGTCCTCCCTTAGCTCGCCTTAGGACACCTAGGTTAAGATTTGAAAGGTGTACCACCCCAGTAAAACTCCCCACCTGCCACTGTTTGTCTGTGTTGGGAGCGGGAGCTGGGTGCTTGGCTAAGCTATAATTTAGCAGCTGCCCGCAATGTGCAGTTAAGGCCGGGCAGGAGAGCAAATCAGCGTGGTCAAGGCTGAGCTGCAGCACAGGTGCTCTACAGGACACTCAGTGAGCTCTGCATACAGCAGAGACACTAACACTCTCGACCGGCGGGAAGCAGGAGCTGAGCACCGCGGACGGAGTCTGCCTGTCAGATAGACATTAATATACTTTACAATAAGCTTGGGGCCAGCAGCAATTGTCATGGTGCAGCTGCACAAGAGCCTTGGGGCAGCCCGGTCACTCAGCACAGGATGTCCAGGGAGCTGCATTAAAATAAGCATCACGCCTGTTGGACCCTTGACTTGTAGAGCACCCACCCTGCTACTTAAGGAGGGTTGGGATATACTTACCACTGCCTAGAAGGCCGGTGCACGGTGGGCATGTGGTGACCTGGACACAAGCCGCAGTAAGCTGTGGCAGGGCCTTCCGGCAGCTCCCATGGTGCAAGCAGACTGCCGTAGCATGCAGTCTGCCTGTTGAAGTAAAAGAAATATAAAGTAAATATAAATGAAGAAAAATGGCTTAGGACAGCCCTGGAAAGTCATCCAGTTCCCTTGGCACTAACTGAAGTCAGGTGGGGTATAGAGGGGTGGGAGCAAACTACAATTCTGAAGAATTTTAATTTGACAGGCTCCACTCATTATCAGTCTTTACCCCACTGTACATACTCCAGTGCCCCCTAGTGCAGTGGTTCTCAAACTCAGTCCTCAGGACCCCACAGAGTTCACATTTTCCAGGCCACCCAGTAGGTGCACAGGTGTACTCATTACTCACTGACACATTTTAAAAGATCCACAGGTGGAGCTAATTATTTAACTTGTGATCCTGTGAGACCTGGAAAACATGCACAGTTTGGGGTCCCGAGGACAGAGTTTGAGAACCTGTGCCCTAGTGAATGAAGGACAAATGAGGATAAATTTGTAAGGTGCTGTATAGCCATGACCAAAAGTTTTGAGAATGACACAAGTATTGGTTTTCACAAAGTCTGCGGCTTCAGTTTTTATTATGGCAATTTGCAATTCATCTGATCACTCCATGACATTCTGGAGTATATGCAAAGTCCCTCTTTGCCATGACAATGAATTTAGAGCCTGATTCAGCAAGGAACACATGCTAGCAGACACGCACCTGTCCGCTGCGAGAATATTTGCTAATAAATGCTTACGCATGGAGACCGCAGCACGAGATGCAGACGCTCAGCCCCATATTAAGCCGCCCATCACAGCCTGATCAGTATGCAAGATAGAGTAAATATCAGTAACATCGAGAACCATCGGACTCATACGCACAACAGTGGTTGACCTGACCTGCGCATGATTTTGTCCTGTGCACAGCTTACAGCATGGCTGCATATGCCGCCGCACTGCCTTAATTATGACCGCCCCTATAACGGCATTATAATGCCTGCGTTTGCCTGACCACCCCCAGTCACCACCCACAAACGGCACTTCCTGTCAATCATTTTCGGAGGGGTCTGCGTACCATAATACGATCGCACTGGCTAGTTCGTGCATGTGCAGTGTGATGCAAAAACAGTGCAAAAACATCATGCATACGTTCTCTCCTTTGCGTTCCTTGCTGAAACAGGCCTATAATCCCAAAAACATTTCCACTGCATTTCAGCCCTGCCACAAAAGGACCAGCTGACATGTCAGTGATTCTCTCGTAAACACAGGCGAGTGTTGATGAGGACAATGCTGGAGATGACTCTGTAAAGCTGATTAAGTTAGAACAACAGACTGGAAGTTTTAAAAGGAGGGTGGAGCTTGAAATCATTGTTCTTCCTCTTAACCATGGTTACCTGCAAGGAAACACGTGCAGTCATCATTGCTTTGCACAAAAAGGACTTCACGGGCAAGGATAGTGCTGCTATTAAGATTGCACCTAAATCAACCATTTATCAGATCATCACAACTATTGAACCTCTCTCCTTGAAGTTCTTGAAGTAGGCTTCAAGGCACCCAAGAACGTCCAGCAGGCGCCTGGATGATTCAAGTTGATTCAGCTGCGGGATCAGGCACCACTAGTGCATAGCTTACCCAGGAATGGCAGCAGACAGGCGTGAGTGCATCTTCACGCACAGTGTGGCAAAGACTCTTTGAAGGATGGCCTGGTGTCAAGAAGGGCAGCAAAGAAGCCACTTCTTTCCAGGAAAAACATCAGAGACCGACTGATATTCTGCAAAAGGTACAGGTATTGGACTGCTGAGGACTGGGGTAAAGTTATTTTCTCTGATGATTCCCCTTTCAGATTGTTTAGGGCATCTGGAAAACGCTTGTCCGGAGAAGGAAAGGTGAGTGATACCAACAGTCCTGTGTCATGCCAACAGTAAAGCATCCTGAGACCATTCATGTGTGGTGTTGCTTCTCAGCCAAGGGAGTGGGCTCACTCACAATTTTGCCTAAAAACACAGCCATGAATAAAGAATGGTACCAAAACATCCTCCAAGAGCAACTTCTCCCAATCATCCATTAACAGTTTGGTTAGGAACAATGCATTTTCCACCATGATGGAGCACCTTGCCAGAAGGCAAGAGTGATAACTAAGTGGCTCGGGGAACAAAACATCAACATTTTGGGTCCATTGGCCAGGAAACTCCCCAGACCTTAATGCCATTGAGAACTTGTGGACAATCCGCAAGACGCGAGTGGACAAACAAAAACCCACAAATTCTGACAAACTCCAAGCATTGATTAGGCAAGAATGGGTGGCCAGTCAGTATGTGGCTCAGAAGTTGATTGACAACATGCCAGGGCGAATTGCAGAGGTCTTGAAAAAGAAGGGTCAACACTGCAAATATTGACTCTTTGCATAAACTTAATGTAGTTGTTAACAAAAGCCTTTTTACACTTTTGAAATGCTTGTAATTTTACTTCAGTATACCATTGTCACTCCTGACAAAAGGTCTAAAAACACTACCAATACTTGTCTTTCTCAAAAGACTTTTGCCCATGGCTGTACATCATGGTTAATTAGTGATTAAAGTAAAAATAAAATGTATAATTTCACTTGTACAGAAGTTACACTAGTTCAACAGGGCATTTAAATGTTAAAAAAAACAAAAAACCTCCACCTTAAATATGTATCACAAAAATGTACATATTATAGTTTGAATTCTAGGCTTTCTTAATGGTTAGTAAAGCAAATAGTCCATATTAAATGTTGCCATATGGCTCCAAAGATCAAAACTCCATCAGCACAGATTAGGCTCAGGAACACTGACCACATTAGGTCACACATTGCAAGTTTGCATACTTGTAATCTTCCAGTAAGGAACAAGAATATATTTAGTACATATTCTTCTAAAATGAGAATAGCTTTCATTGTAAAGTCCCCTTAAGAATGAGTATAATGAAAATAAAATTGTTATGCCAAGATGCTCGGCATCTGCAATCTCCCCCAGCTTTGCATACTCATATGTTATTTAGCCAGTAAAACTGATTAATATACAATAAGGCACGATACACACAATGATTTACGACCCATTCAGAAAACTATTGTTTATTTAGAAAAAAAAGCTTACACTGGTAGAATTCAGCAGTTAAAAATTTCTTTAAAAAAGTCTGAAACTTTTCAGACTAAAGTTCGGCGATACAAAGCTCCTGTAAGTTGTATAATTGAACCCTAATTTATCTGGGGAGCATTTAATTGTCCCTTTAATTTAAAAACATTATGACAAAACAATTGTGGTTAGGGACATTTGAGAAATAAAATGTGTCCTTATTCTGATTCTTTGTTCTTCAACAGATATTTTATGACTTACACAATATACAAACAATTCCCATTTTATTAGCATGAAAACTGTGCTCCCACATGTCTTACTTACAAGGCCAAGCAATAAATAAAACTGAGTTTAAATGAGGTAAGTTCAAAAAACGTTGAGTAACTTTTTATTTCTGGTTGCAACAATTAAAAAGGATGCATTTTATATTGCAAATAATCGCTAAGTCTTAGGCAGTATTCTGACGACCTAATGAAACTTTGTACACACAAAATGGAACCTCATCTGCACAGTGGCAATTATCTGTTTGCAGCACATTGTGCTTAAAATTAGGGAATAGGTAAACACTTTCAGCCATGTACTGAAAATAAATGCATAAGAAACCAGCAACACTTTTAAAATACAGTAATGCACAACCTGAACATTTACTGGAGGGTGGAAAATTATATAAACAAAAAAAAAAGAACAAACAAAAAAAAAAGCATAGAATGCAAATAAATGAATAATTTAAGGAGATGCAAATGGGCCCTCTCTTCATTATATGTGCAATCAATATTGTGGAAAATACACATCTGGTCACAGCTCGTAACCTTCCATTTTAGACATCACTGCTGGATCCCATGTATTACTTCAAACTGTATTCTGTGGAGAGAAGAGAAATACATGTCGTAATGTCAGCTGTCAGAAAGAAACACTCGTTTTACAACATTATGTGCGTGTGTGTTTATATGCACACACATATATATATTTTTCAGACACACAGTTTTTTTTTCTCATTTTAACCACGAGATTGGCGACTCTCCCCATCTATTGTGGAACTACAAGTCACACCTTTATGTCCTGTAATACAGGGTTATTTGCCGTTTCACAACAGCTGGAGTGACATGGCTTAATAACCTCTGCCCTAGATCAATATATTCTATCATTTACACAGCGAGCTGGGGCATGGTAGAATGGCTTTACAATAAAGTTGTTTGTGCACACAGATATACCCTTTTAGAAAATATCTGAACTTCATTTTTCTACAAAACACCAGCAATGACATGTAGTTCCACTGGCAGAGCCATCATGTACTGTATGACTATTTGTATGCATTTAAGTATACCCATATGCAGTATATAAAATATACATATTAACATATACTTTCTAAAACCATGTAATGCAAAATTAAAATTTAGCAGAACTGTGCATTTCTATAATAGTACATGCTTATTTTCATTATCTTTAGAAATGCATCATATTCAAAGCTAAAGCCGCGTACACACTAGCCGAAATTGTGAACGATTACGATATAGTTATCGTTCACAATATCATCCAATGTGTATGCAAAATATCGTTAACGATGCGCACTCCCGCAGATCGTTAACGATATCACCAGGTTGTGCATGTTCAGGGATGCTGCCGGAGACGTCACTGAACGATATCGTTAATGATATCATTCAGTGAATAGGCTCAATGTCGTTAACAACATTGAGCCCCGGCAAACACTCAACGATATCGCTCATGGAGAGAATCGCTAAGTGTGTATGCGCCATAAGGCCAGTGTTTGGAAAACTCATTCCTCAGGGAGCACGAACAGTGCATGATTTCCATTTTTCCTAATTGGTGCACAGGTGTTTTCATTACTGGCTGACATGTTATAAAATCCACAGCTGGAGCTAATTATTTCAGTTGTAATTCGGTGAGGAAACCTGGAAACATGCACTGTTAGTGCTCTTTGAGGAATGAGTTTGGGAAATTAGCTTAGTCCGACAATATAGAACTGCAGGTTTGGCATCAGGAGACCCTGAAGCACAAAAAGTTCAGTTCTTTGCAGCGTCAGAGTGTTTTGTCTCATCACTGGCCAGACAGACAACCTCCAAATGAATAAAAGGGAAACTGATTCCCCAAGTGAACAACGACAAAGGTTGCTTACTTTAGGACATCAGAATTAGATAAAGTTGGAATTCAGTGGGCTTTTAATCAGCATGCATTTTTTTGGAAACAGTGTGCTATTGGTTTTCATGCTTTTCTCAGAGTCTAAACAATCACAATGTAACAATGCTTAGAGGAATTAGAATGGATAATATTCATTGTGTTATACGGAGGCACCAATTTTTATCTAGCGGGAATTGTTGTGCCCTCCTTCAGGCCAATATAGCATGAACTGTAAATAAACTCTGCTTTACCAAGAGCTTGTTTTGTTGTTAACACATGTTGTACATTATGATCTTGACATCAGTTTCCTTACAAATGATATTAGTACCCACCAGCTTCAGGACATAACAGCAATATATCCAATGAGGAACTACAATTTAATGATCTGTATCAGTCCCTTGTAGCAATAATATTATATGAACTGCTGCCTGCAGATACCACAGAGCAGGTGTGACATATAAATATTTAAACTAAAGCTTTCCAGACACATACTAGTAAAACCCACTGATGTGCAACACAAAAAACAAGGTTTATTCAATAGTTGTATTTGCAGGAGATTTATTATGTGATTAAAAATTAAAGACAGCCAAATCTGGCTGATGTCAGACTGCTTTAATGTTTTGTGGACTAGTGCCAGGTATACTCTTGTGAATGTTGCACAGAAAGAACCCAACCTAGCATTTCAAAATACTGCCAGTTAAGGATGCCAGTAAGGCTTTCTGCTATACTAGGCTAAGGCTACAAAGTCGCGTTACACAACGCGTGAGTGCCGTGTGACTTGGTAGCGGCAAGGGCCTTTTCATGCAACTTTGTACTTTCAAATGCATCTTATTCGCACAACGGTGTGAATAGAATGCATAAGCAGCTTCTGATGATTCAAATTATATGCTGCATGCTTATGTTCCGTGTGTGAGACTGCAGGTGTATCTGCATGCTTATGTCCTGTGTGTGTGACTGCGGGTGTATCTGCATGCTTATGTCCTGTGTGTGTGACTGCGGGTGTATCTGCATTCTTATGTCCTGTGTGTGTGACTGCGGGTGTATCTGCATGCTTATGTCTTGTGTGTGACTGCGGGTGTATCTGCATGTGAAATACTACGTTACAGTGTTAGCAGCCGTGACATTAACACATACAAATACACCCACATTTGAAGGTAAAAAGACGCACAAAATGCAGCTCGGCTCTCCTGAGTCATGCCACAGCGCACCTAGAAGGGCTGGTTAATGTGCAAGGAGGCTAGGTGTATGCGGACATCTGTAGGTGGGTGATACAGTGTCCTAAACCAAAGCTATTCAAGAGATCTCGGTAGACTGACAGTACTATCAAGGAATGCAGAGTGTTATAGCAGCATTAGGGTTCAAGTTTGGTTGAAATTACTGTAATTGGCAAAGATGAAAATGCAGTTTGTAGAATATATATATATATATATATATTTTTTTTTTTTTTTTTTTTTAATTTAATTATTTTTTTGCTAAAGATAGGACTCAGAGACCTTCAGGAGTATCCCTGAGAGCAAGCACAGCCCATGAAACATTCTCACAGCTTTAGCTAAAGAGGAAATAACATAGTACAGAGTGATAATAATGTATCGACTGAAGTCAGTGTCCAGGAAATGTTGCTTTTTGGTCAGAGATAAATTGTTCAAATCATGGCGCCTTAGGGCATCAGTATTTTTTCCACGGCACAAGTTTCTCATTGAGAAATTCAGCAAACATTAAATGAAGTAAATTGTGCTTATATGTCACCCTTAGGTTCAGTTATGTGGTGGGTGACAGGGCTGCACTTCTTCTTGGCCACATATATTATGACTGGCAGTCATTAGCACTGGTTTTGCCTATCACACTGACTAAAAATAATTTTATTTGGTACTGGACCACCAACCCGAGTCACCTCTGCAAGACCCTAGTACAAGATCAGTCATGTGCTGTAACTTATTCTACAAGGCACAATGAAACGAAAAGGCTTCCACTTTTTATTTTAGAAAGGAATGTAGTAGAAGCAACGCGTGCAGTCTCTATTCCTCACATTTTGTAACGGAGCATAATATGGCATTCCTGAACTGAAAGATTTCTATCACCTCACCACCAGCTATGCAACTTTTGTATTTTCTGTAACCCATGTGTAAACATTTATTTTAAGGAAATTGTATTGGGGGAATCTTAAGCACATCACGTACAAGACAAGCCCATATTACTATAACAGCTAAGAAAAAAGCTTACAGAAAATAATTCAGCATTTGAACATACAAAAGGGAAAAGGAATGGTGTGGTGGGCCATAGTAATGTCAGGGGAGACATTTGAGTGGTATGGTTTGAGTGAATCGGACGTGGCCTAATTTCTAAATTGGAAATGATGGTTATTTCTTTGTATGGAGCAACAATTAAAAATAGGTCTTACCTTGATATTGACAGAATTCATTATCTGTGCTTGTCTGAAGATTTATGGGTAAAGCTTTCATTAAGAAAAATAAATGGATAGGTTACATATATTGTGCATTCACAAACTTGTGTACATTACAGATTTTGAGGATAGGGTAAACACCAAGACATCGCTATTATTATCATCATTTGCAATGGGAAAACCCTGTGGGGAATTTTTCATGCACTAGCTTCAAAATCTATCAGATTTATAGTTATGTTAGAAAGCATCTATCACCAGGCTTTCCATTTCCCATAAATTCCATTATAACAATGTGCGGAATACGGCAGACGCTCATGAGTTGTGGGCAAAATGGGCATAAATTATTAATATCAAGCCGTGAAAAGCGTGGAGAAGTGGACCAGCGGAGAAGTTGCCCACAGCAACCAATCAGCTCCTACCTATTATTTTATAGACTGTACTTGATAAATGCTACTTCAAAGCTGATTGGTTGCTATGGGCAACTTCTCCATTGGTTCACTGCTTGATACATAAACCCCTAAGTGTCTAAAAATATTGTATATCTGGCCATATTCATATCTGGAGATGTGACCACCTCAGCAACACATGCGTGTGATTTATAACAATGTAAAAATGAATGTAAGGGCGACGCCAATCTCTGCGACCAAAGGAGAACGACGCGTTTCACAGAACCCTCCTGCTTCCTCAGGCAACATTGAATGAATTCAAGCAGGCAGGTGCTGTGAAAAGCATTGCAATTTTGATTTAATTTTTCTTTTATTCTTTACTTTTTTAGGCTTCATTTTTAACTTGTGGTCGTGTCATTTTAAATTTGTATTTTAATTATCCCTTTAACCATTGTTGTCTACAATATTGAAAATAATTTTGTAATTCTACATTTTGTCTATCCACGACAATAGCGAGTTGTAATATGATGCCATTAATCTAACTAATAAATCATTTGATTATTGTTTATTTTTTGTTGGGTCATCCTTTATTTGGGTAAGAGGGTGTTTGTTTGACCACTTAATTGTGCTGACAATACCTTTAACAGTCCTATATTGCTATGCTCCCATTTATGGAGAGTAAGGTACTAGTTTTACATAAGCTGAAGTATCACAAAGAAGTTTTGATCTATAAAGTACCCTTCTCAGCACCAGAGATACTCTCCTGTTTTCAAATTGATTTATAACAAATCATCAAAGGGATTTGCACAAGCACTGAGGCAAAAGATACACCTACTAACAGGACTATGCAGGTGTTTCTGCAGGTCTGTATGAGTGGCACTCAAGTAAAATGTTCTTCCTGTACTAGTTGTGCACGTCTGTGCTAGACCCTTTATTATATTGTATGTATGTGTGTATATATGATCAGAAACAAGTAAATACAGTGATACAAATATGCCCTCATACAGATGTGTCCTTACACATCTTTGCTGAAGTCTCATTAAAAAAGCCTTCTTGGCACGCCAGACCCCGTGAGACTCTGCTAGCACCGGACGTTTTTTTTTTTTTTTTTTTGCTGAAACTGAAGTTGCTGCAATGCGATTAGGACGCACCTGCAGACTTTGCTGATTATGCAATATGTAATACTTGTATATTAGTGTGTGCACTGAGTCTCTGAATCTGTATACGAAGTGCTACAATGTAGCGGCAACAGCAGTTTCGTTCCAAGTTCCGTTGTGGTTCATACACAGACTCAGATGCACACAGATATACAGGTGCTGCACATCAAATTAATCAGCACAGTCTACTGGTGCACACTAGTGTGAATTAGACACATTTTCGAAAATAAGACGCCCGGCACTAGCAAAGTAGCACAGGACCTGGCGGCTCACTCACGCCAGACAAGTAGCGCCGCGTGGCGTATTGAGGCTAGATGTATGAGGACACATCTGTACACCTATCCTTTATGCTCACGACACCAGGCGTGATTCCTGTGATGTGCACTTTTTTCTCAATTTTGTACCTAAATTTGTTAGTGTACTAGGCACGTAGGATTGTTTTTTCTTTAGTCACAAAGCATGGGTCCCCTGTACCGGACCGGTCTTGCCTATTTACTCTTGATTATGTATGTTTTCTTTAATTTTGCTACTTTTTCGTCTATGTCTTAGTTCCTTTATAATGTACTAGGTACTTAGCCATACCAAAACACTAATTCTAAGTTGCAAAGTCCATGGCGACTTGAAGATAGGTGAATGCGGAAGCATCTGTATCGTGTGTCTTTATGTGCTATTGTCTCATGCACCATAGACCTAACAGCAGGAGAGCTGTGAGCTACAGAGGATCCCAGCTCAGGAGAGAACATAGCACAATCTATTGCTCACAGAAGAGTGCAGTACAGTGTGTGCTCTCTCCCAGAAGAGGGGAAAAAAAAATTATTTCAGGCTTTGTGCACTGAGCAATAATGGAGTAAAAGACGACTCATTAAAAGCCCAAACTATGTAATTAAGAAGGTGACCATCTAACAATAAGTAAAGGTACACATCTACTTTCACGTGAAATACAGCTTAAGTTATGTAAAATACAATGACAAATGAATGACTCATATCTGGATTATAAAATAAAGGTCCATTCACGTCTGTTTTCTCTATCATTAGAGCAGAGGTGTAATTTGCAGTAGTGCATACACAGCAGAAAATAATAATAGGTATAATTGATTTTTGTTTCTGCTTTGCACGCATGATTGGAATTGCTAGACACTTCCTCAGGGTTAGAAAGAAAATCATTTGACATGTACATACTTTTTTCTGGGAGAAATGTAGTAATTTGCTGGCAACGAATTTACACAGAACACTAGAACAAATAGAAAAACGGTTCGGTTTGCACAGGACTATGGAAAATCACCAGTGCAAAATGAAGCGCATGTTGGCTTTATGTTATAAGTCAGAGGGAATGATCCATATACCCCATACACATCAACAACTGAGCAATCTGACAATGAATGCAACATTGCATCAGTCTGTGAGCCCAGAAATGTCCAGTGTCATACACATAAAAGGATATTGCTTTTTCTCCTCCTTTCCTCCTGCGCTCTCTCGTTTCTCCTTCTTCTCAGATTTTTCCTTGTCATGTCTGGATTCCTGTTAGAAAAGAACAAAGGACATTTTTGCTTAGATTGCTCCATGTTCTGGAAAGTGAGCTAATAAGGGTATTATAATGAAACAAGACAATTACATTTTTAGGCTCTAGAGTCAGTTTTTGCTTTAATGCTGGAATAAGGAGCCCCATTCAATATGCAAGCTTTCACAGTAAAGATGTTTATAGGAAAGCTCTATAGGAAAAAGTCCTATACACATAAATTAAATGCCTATTCATCTTTTTGGTGTGTGTTCACATTATACTAATCCAGTGAATTTGCATGTTCATTTTGTTTGGCTTAAATATTTAATGCGTTAACACTTGTTTAACATTGGCTGCTTATAAAGCAAGCAGAATCAAAGCACGTAGCCGACTACAAATACAGACAACACTACATCTCATGAAACAAAAGTCCTTGCCAAACAAAATAGTAGGAGATCCTGTTGTGAGGATCCAAGCGTAAAAGAGCACAAAAGACGCCCCATAACTAGAACGGCTTAGAGACCACTATGCTACTAACTGTAGATGTTGACACCATATGGGGAAAACACAAAGAAACATGCGCATTTAAAGAAGGTTTAAAATTCATTTTGATAGTGGTTTAATATTGGCAAAAATCACAACTCAATAGGTCTAACCAAACAAAATTACATTTTTGTTGCACTGTTTCATCGGTTTTTACCGGAAAGAATCTATATTTTAAGTGGACATAGAAAGTGAAAATTGTCACTGGAATGTATACTATTTATTTTCTTACATCATGGAATCAAAATGGATTTATTCATGATATCTTACTACAGATAAGAGGGGGTCAATACAATTAGGGGGAGGGTGGAGAGTTAGAGTTTCAATGGCGTAGAAACACTGGCAATGGCAGAAGAACTTGCCCCACCCCTGCGCCCTATGGGGCTGCGAACAAAGATCAGAAAGCCCAGAGCTACCCTAAGTGCTGTATGTAGCTGCACGCACCTTACTGAATCCTAAAAGCCCAGAGCTGCCCTAAGTGCTGTATGTAGCTGCACGCACCTTATTGAATCCTAAAAAGCCCAGAGCTACCCTAAGTGCTGTATGTAGCTGCACGCACCTTATTGAATCCTAAAAAGCCCAGAGCTGCCCTAAGTGCTGTATGTAGCTGCACGCACCTTATTGAATCCTAAAAAGCCCAGAGCTGCCCTAAGTGCTGTATGTAGCTGCACGCACCTTACTGAATCCTAAAAAGCCCAGAGCTGCCCTAAGTGCTGTATGTAGCTGCACGCACCTTATTGAATCCTAAAAAGCCCAGAGCTGCCCTAAGTGCTGTATGTAGCTGCACGCGCCTTATTGAATCCTAAAAAGCCCAGAGCTACCCTAAGTGCTGTGCCGTGCCAAGTGCTGTATTGTAGCTGCACGCGCCTAATTAAATCCTAAAAAGCCCAGAGCTACCCTAAGTGCTGTGCCGTGCCAAGTGCTGTATTGTAGCTGCACGCGCCTAATTAAATCCTAAAATTCTTTGCTTAGGTTCCATCTGGTTTCCTCCCAAACCCCCAAAACATACTGGTATGTTAATTGGCTTCTAACAGAAAATAAACCCCAGTGGGTAGGTGTGCCGTGATGTGGTATCGCAGAGCGTCTTTTTGTGCAAGTTTTTACTTACAAATGAGTCTACTCGTTCGCAAAAGTGATGCGAAAAGGACACAAGAAAAACAGCAAGAAAAAGTCATGTGAGACAGAAACGTTGAACAAGGCAGACAGTTGTCAAGTTTGATTCTTTTTTCATTTCATCAGACCTGTGAGTGCCGCCTTTCCCTTTCTACACACACTATATATATATATATATATATATATATATATATATATATATATATAAATACATATATACACACACACACACACATATACATATATACACACACACACACCTAAAAAGCTTCTTTTATCCATTAAAACATAATAAACAGATAATTGACTAACTAATCCAGATGGGATAGTTACACACGTAATTTAAAATGAATGCTGTATGTTAGATGACAGACTGCTTTGCACTTTTTGTAGAAAGTAAGGCCCTGGGAGTCGGCAAGGGTGGGCGGCAAGCCCTTCAAAAATTCATGCCCGGTTAATCAGACCATGGCTCAAACCTCAGAAGTATATCTGGTATGCTAATACCAGATAAAGCTGGGCGATAAAACTTTAGGGGTAATTTTATTGGTGTTTGATTAATATAATTACTATTATGTGGGTAGCACATCAGGGAACAGTGTATTTTTGGTGATTCAGTAAGTTTTTATCTAACACTCAGAAAACTTTACTTCAATTCAGAACTCATTAAATGAAAAACAGCGGTAATGTTAGGTTCCCAAAATACCCAGGGTAGGTATACGTGGCACCGCTTGTTATCCAATAATGTAAACCATGAAATATGCAAACATTTATCTAGTGAGATTTGAGACTCAAATCACATTTCCCACATATAGTCCCAGAAGTTTACACTATAAACAGGTTTATAGACCATATAGTTTGTGTCATGGTCAGATATTATGGAGACTTTTGACCTCATGGTAAGAGATTTGAACAAGTTGTATAGCGCGACTAAATTCACCAGCAATATACAAGCTGATAGTACCAAGTTACTAGATGTCACTAGTTTTCGAACCAATAACTCACTAGGTACAACGCTTTACCGAAAAGCTGCTGACCGAAACAAAAACACAACCTTTTGCAGCAAGCCATCATCCTGCAGCTTTAAAGGATGGACCCCCATACCACAAATTCTTTGGGTTATACCTATCAATTCTGATGTGGAAAGGGAAAAAGCTCAACTGGTAACTATCAAAATAATTGTAAATCGAAAGATCTACCACCCACTAGGATACAAGGATCGCATCTTTTAGTAGAATGTTATCATACTGTAGGGGTCCCACTTTGAAACAATTACTAATGAGACCACAATGAAGGGTACAAATTCACAGACAGTTGGGGTGGAATTGATATGTGGGATGGATCACATTCAGAAGCATGGTAACTGGAAAAAAGTTAGTCACATCCCAACACATTGGGCGGAATTCAATTGATTTCGCGGCCCGCATCTCCCGTCTAAAGTGACAGGAGATCGCGGGCCGCTATTCAATTGTGCCAGAATTTCACGCTGATCGCGCCCATAGAGGTCAGGTTTAGCCGCGTAAAGCAGCTAAAACCGACCAAAGTGCTGGGCGCGATCGCGAAAAGTGATGTTTGGGCGCCCAAACATGTCACTTTTCGCACATTTCAGCTCTCATCCCCCAGGGGCTGCAAGCTGAAGTGTAGCGCTTGGCAGCTGATCGCGCCCGACAGGAGCAAGAATAGAATAGCTCCGTCGGACGCGATAGGGGCTGGAGAGAATTGAATTCCGCCCATTATGTGCATTATGAGAACATGTTCTATCGGGGAGTGTGCAATCTAAGGAATATACCTTAAATCAAGCTTTAGTGTAGTGTCAAAATACACCAGGCTCTTTTCACCCTGTGTTTTTGTTTTTATAGCTGACGCTAGAAACAGTGTTATAACTAAAGTAGAGTCTGGTGTTCAGTGATACACGTAAACTGAAGAAGAATGCAGGAGCTTATGGTAGGAGCCTTGTGGAAACCTCCACCTTCTCAGTTGGCAGTGTTCACTAGCTTCCAGTGACAGCTGGCACAAGAAAAGCTGCCCTATAGCTATGATACAAAATCAGTGGGACTGTAGAAAAGAATAAGGGGGGGCCCCTTTATGCCCATGACTAGCAAGGCCCATGATGCGAAGTACATGTGATTATAAAGAGATTAAATGAATTAAAATATAATTTCTGTACCTTCTTGCTGCTGGATGAACTTTTCTCCATTTTCTCTGATTTTACAAGCTCCCCCTTTTCTTTATTTGAAGATTTTGATTTGTTTCGGTCTTTCTCATTTGAGTGTGGGGAATCTGATGGACTCTCACTTTTACTGTGTTTTGAGGAACCACCTAAAACATTTGTGATACAGATATAAAACAGTTATAATCTCTGGAATTTAGTACACAAATTCTATGCTTTTCAATACAACAATAGTATCAACTAAGGTCATCACAATTTACATTTGAAAAATGTAACAGAATTTATATGTTCATCTATACAAAGCACCAGCCTAATTCCCTCACATAGATCTTAGCAAAAGCCCTTGAATAATGTTGCAATGAGTGGTCTGTATAGCACAGCTGAGAACTCAATTACTGTGATTTGTTAACAGTAAAAACAAAACAAAACAAAAAAAACCTTCTGCTGCAGTTTATGAACAGTAGATCTTGCAAAAAACAAAGAAAATCAAAACCATCCTAAAAAAATATTGTGGTAATGATGTTCGGGAATGTAAGTAATTATTTGGAGGTTGCTCGCCATTTGCTGCCATATCGAAAATTGACAATGTGTAAATGAACAAAAAGCACCCAAAAATAGCAACACCCGACGCTTTTCTGTAAAACAGGTTCTTATCCAGATTAAGCCCCTCCCTTTTCATGTACCTGTGAAAGAGCATTAAGTTGATCTGAGCAGTCACCATTTTATACTACTGTTCTGAGAGGCATGGATGGGACCAGCATTTGGATGGTGTGCTGGTTCCTGTAGTGCCATTTGGAGGATTTAGGGGTACCTCCAGATTAGTTAGTTCTCAAGTTAGATAATTTTAAATTATGTGCTATTATCATGTGGCATAACAGTATGCAATCAAATGACCCATAGAGGGGGGTATTATCATGTAGCGTTAGGAACCTCCGGTAGACACCTTGACGCGGCCAGATGGCTTAAACATATCTTTGCATATATATATATATACTGAAGTGCCAAAAGTCATGGGATAGCACCATGTAAAGGTAAATGGTAGGTGGTGTCAGTGTACTATGACATCTTTGAAATGCCAGGAACTGCATCAGTTTTAATCTGACAGCTCATGAGTCAGTTTGAACACTGGCTAGGCTACTCATGGCAAGGTGACGCAAATTATCAGAGCTTGAACGGGGCACGATAGTGGGTGTCCGACGGATGGGACATGCCATTTCTGAAGTTGTGTGGACATTCAACATTGCTCAATCTACGGTGTCACCTGTGTACCAGTAATACTACCCACCGTGGACAGCGTAGAGGCCATGACCAGCGGTGTCTGGTCAGAATTATCCGTGGTAACAGAAAAGAGACACTGGCTCAAATCACACCCACATTCAATGCAAAAGGTACAGATGCATATCCAGCAGGTAAGTGCAGCGTTCTTTAGCTTCCATGGGATATGGGAGTAGAAGACCCTCTAGAGTGGATATTAGGAACGCATAAAAGAAAAAAAAAAAATGTTTGTACTCAAAATCAATTTCCCAAATTCCAACTGGGGGACACTGTTGACTGGGTGTAGAGGTTGGGTGTAGTTGAGCACATAAATAGTTAATCAGCTGAACAGAAGCTTATTTTCCTCTAAACCTTTCCACCTCCAACAGTGCCTCAGTTCAATGGCGACACAAGGGTGGTGCGGACTGCACCCGGGTGTCACCTGCCGAGGGGTGAGACCAAAGTGCCGACTCCTCCTCAGTGACAGGAGCCGGGTGCTGCATTGTAGCATTACACTCGGCTCAAGATACAGTGAGAGCCGGCACTGCAAAACCAATAGGTCCCCGGGGGAAGTCCGCAATTTTGGCACCCCTGGAGTGACAAAAACAGGGGTTTGGGCTGTGAGGCCATGCCCACCTACAAGGCAACCCACCCGTACCCACACTGGGTGTAAGAACAGGTATTGATGCAACTGCCTATGTTTTACATGAACAAGTCCGAATGGAGAGAAAACCAAAACGCATGCAGAAGAAAACGAACCAGGTGAACAAAACAAAAAAAACACAGGGACAAAACTTAGTGACCCCCTAGACTGATTGCAAGAAACTGAGTTAAAAAAAATAATCTAAAAAAATATATATATATATAAAAAAAAAAAAAAAAAAGCCTTTTTTTCTTAGGTGAACTCTTGGGACCTTGTGAAAGGGTCCCCGGCTGTGGCATTACACTCCAGATAGTATGTGGAATCTGCTGATCAGAACTGCCTCAAAGGAGACAAGCTTTCCTGACAGGCGCGTGAACAGATGGATTGAGATCAACCGTTTTTTGATAACAAGACGTATCAATGCTATGAGATCTTGTCCTGTGGGAGAAAGCTCCTCTGTAAGGACGTGTTGAAAAACATTCTGAAAACAAAAACTATACTTGAGAGAAAAGTGCTTTCTTGGCAGAGGAATGTATTAGGAGATTGTCGTGGTAGGGGAGGATTGAAACTCTCAAGGTTTGAAGGTGGGCCACAAGTACTGCTATATTTTGGTAAAGCAGAGGAGAGTCCAAAGGGAAGGGCCTGAAACTGGAAGTAGGCAATCTGAATCGCAAATTGAAGGTAGGATTGATGTGGTTCCCAAGTTGTAAGCTTGAAAGCAGGGCCCCTCTTACCTCTATGTCTGTCTGTTATTACCCTGTTTTGTTCTATAAAAGTTTCCATTTGTAAAGCGCAACGGAATATGCTGCGCTATATAAGAAACTGTTAATAAATAATAAATAAAATGTAAATAAGCATCTTGAAAGTTGATGCATACCAGAAATTTGTCGGCCTCCGTGCTGGTGATCGCTGATCGAAAAGAGATTCCATTTTTAATTTCTGAAAATGTAATTTAATATTCAAGACTTTCAAAGTTCAGGATGGGACACAATTAGCCATCTGGCTTTGGTACTACAAACAGGTTTGAGCAAAAATCTCTTGATCTCTGTCCCATTGGTATTGGGTCGATGACTACTGCAGACAGGAGACAGTCTACTGCCCCTTTTAAGGCTAGTCTCTTCTAGGGAGACCAGAAGACTCGGAGGGCCCAAAAACTCTATCTTGTATCCAACCGAGAGGATATTCCTGACCCTGGCATTGGAACAAGTTTGAAGCCTAATTGTTTAACATTTTTGATGACGACCCCCCAATGTAGAATCCTCTTCGTGGATGGGTAACCAGTTATGAGGACGTTTTTTGCTTGTTCTCAGGATCCACTGAATCTGTTTACCTGAGGCCTGGAAGAAGTGAAAGAAAGGGCCTGAAGAATACTTAGGTCTGGGCATGGAAGACAAAGAGGGTAAAAAAATAACTTAACACCCGTAGCTGTGGCAATAGTATCACCCAGGTCAGGCCCAAACAAAATCTCTCTGGAAAAAGGTGGAGACTCTAAGGACTGCTTGGATTCAGCGTTCGCTAACCAGAAATTTTTGAGCAGACAAGGCCTGCGTTAACGGCCGCAGATTTCTTTATGCGATTGACTTGAGGGATAAGATCAGTCCTGGCAGTACCCGAATGAACGCCCTCAACAAAAACATCCATCCATTTTTCTACTGCTTTATTTACCCACGCAGTTACAAGAATAGGCCTAAGTGCAGCCCATGTGGCCACAAAAAGTGCCTTCAAAGTAGATTCCAGTTTTCGTCCAGGTTAGAGCATGGAACAGGGATGGTCATTCTCTTGTATACCAAGGATACTGATCTACCAAGGGGGTAATTCCCCACTTGGATTTGTCTGCAGAAGGCAATAGGTAGAGAGAGATTAAGTATTTAGATATCTGGAACTTGCACTCCTGATGGATTCACCCTGTGGTTATCATTTCCTTTGTCTCCTCAGTTGGAGGACATGCAACTGGCTGTTTATGTTTGAGTTTGAAACAGGACACTTCTTGAGGTCCACATCAGATATGTTCAACACATGGCGGACTGCTTTGATTAATGAAGGACGATAACATAAGAGACAGCCTCCATTACTGACAAAAGAACTAAATTCTGAGTCTTCAAGATGGTCCCCCCACATTGGGAAGAATACTCAGAAGATGATTCATGACCTAACTACATAACAGTTGGAAGTCTGTTTTTTGAGCGCCACTGTGTCTGGATGGTTCACCTGAGCCTCTGGAAGAAGAGTCAAGTAGTCTCTCAAACAAAGATACATGCACCATGCCTTGAACTGAACAAGTCAAACTCCGAGCCTAGGGAGGTTTGATTAACATAGGTGGGATGTTGGGGGCTGAACACGAGATAAGCCCACAGTGGCAAATGCAGCAGGCTCCTGAAGACAGGGAGCCGCCGAGAACCTGGATAAAAAAAGTGAAGAAATAGACCTGGAGGCCCACCAATTGTTGTGATAACTCAACCATAGTACCAGCCATTTAAGCCAACAAAGCAGACGTATCCACTGGAGGAGACTTGCTCTCGGATGTTGCTGCACTCGGGGTCTCCACCTGACAAGCCTTACAAACCACCCACCCAGTCTGACATTGGATTTACATTTTGCAAAAGCAAACATTTTTTTTACCGTGCTACTCTGGGTCTGGGATTGATCCAGCAGCATTGCTATTCCCAGACAGTGATAAAAAAAAGGAGAGTTATGGTAAAACTTACCCTTGTTAACTCTCTTTCTTCGAAGTCCACAGGGTCCACAGGGGAGACAATGGGGTGTAGATGGGACTTGGAGGACCGGACACCAACAGCAAAACTTTTCAATCCCAGGATGCTCTGGTCCTTCCCCCCCCCCCCCCCATACCCCGCCCAAAGCCTGAGGGCAAACTCAGTTTTGTTAACAAGCCCAAGGCAGTAGCAGCATAGGAGAGAATGAAGACTGGTACACTGAAGAATCACACTCTCACACAGAGAAGGAAACAAGTGACCAAGAGAAGAAACCCAGAAAAGCCAGGTGCGTCAGGGTGAGTGCCCTGTGGACTTCGATGAAAGAGTTAACAAGGGTAAGTTTTACCATAACTCTCCTTTTCTTCTTCAGGGTCCATATGGCTCCACAGGGAGACTGAGGTTCTGAATTTGTTGTGGACCCGGGGTGGTGATAGAAGCAGACACAAATGAAAAAGTGGAGTTTTTAATAAGTGACTTGGAAGACATGGGAATGGCAAATAAAAAGTCCAGGTATAGCACTAAAGTGCACTTGATAAGTGTAGTGGGGGTTAATGGGAAATGTCCAGATAGTGACAGGCAGAAACAGTCCAGTAAACAAATATGGTAAGCTGTAACAGAGTGCAGATATGATGAGCTGTAACTGAATGCAGGAATGATGGAGCTGTAACGAGTGCAGGGATGGTAAGCTGAAACAAATGCAGGTTGAGGTAATGAAGTCCAGCTGGGAGTGAAGGGAGGCAAGTTGCAGGGAACAGCATGTTAAGGTACTCAAGCAGGTGAAAGGTATGTGGAGGGTGCAGGTTAAATCCAGCAGGCTGGAGCAGGCTAGTAGCGTAACAGACAGGCAGGTAAGGCACAGGTACTCTCTCTCAGCCACAGCTGAGAAACACGTTGCACTGGCAAGGAAGACAGGCTCTGGACCCTCCTAAATACTCAGTGCCACGCTGTGACTGGCTGGAATGAGCACATGACATACCAGGATTGGACAGCCGGAATCACATGGCCGCAGGCAAGATGGCGGCGCCCTTGCCAACGGAACGGAAACACCGCCAGACCTCACCAGGCCTAGTGACAATGTGCCCGCACAGAACCACGCGCAGCCAATGCCCCTCGCCAAATATCAGCACCGCTGCCACAGACCCCCCGCCATAACGAACTCACAGGTAATACCCGGTGACTACCATGCCGAGAAACCCTGGCCGTGACAGAGACAATGGGGATGCCCAAAGTAGTTCAAGGGCAGGGACGCTCCTGAGCTGAGGGGAGAACCCGGTGCCCGAAGGAAGCATCTTGAGAGGCAAAGGAAAAAAGGCATAAAACCTAAGAAAGGTGTGGACATAAGACCACGTGGCCACCTTGCATAGCAGTTCAGCAGAGGCGCCAAAACGGGCTGCCCACGAGGAACCCACAGGGCGAGTAGAATGAGCAGATACTGTAGCCGGCACAGGTAGGCCCATCTGAGTATAAGCCTGTAAGATAGACTCTGGCCAGATGGCTTTGCATGACATTTCGTTAGTTGGACATCCCTTCTTACGGAATCCATATAAGATGAAGAGGGAGTGCGATTTCCTGATGGCACTAGTACGGTCCACGAGGATTTTCAGAGCACGGACCAAAGAAGCCTCACCTGCCGAGAGGTCTGGTGAATGAAAGGCCGGGACCACAATTTCCTCATTAAGGTGGAAACGAGAACCCACCTTGGGAAGGAAGCACGGGCACATTCTAAGAACAGCCCTGTCCTGATGAAAGATTAAAAAGGGGGAGCGACATGAAAGTGCCCCTAAATCAGATACCATAGGGGCAGATGCTATAGCCAGAAGAAACAGGGTTTTCACAGTGAGCCACTTGACATCCACTGATTCCAGGGGTTCAAATGGAGGTTACTGAAGTGCGTGGAGAACCACTGTCAAATCCCACGGAGCCACAGGAGGGACAAAGGGAGGTTGTTAACATAGAACACCATGTAGGTGTGAACATCCGGTAGAGGAGCAATTCTGCGCTGGAACCAGATGGACAGAGTGGAGACCTGCACTTTCAGAAATGCCAGGCGGAGTCCGATCCAATCCAGCCTAAAGAAAGGCAAGGATTCTAGAAACCCTAAAAACCTGAAGGTCAGTTTCTAGTAACACACCACTGGAAATATGAATGCCACACACGTTGATAAATCCTGGCCGAGGCCGGTTAACGTGCACAGAGTATGGTCTAGACCACAGAGCTAGAAAATTCCTTAGCCCTTAGGAGCCGAGGGGGAGTCAGAGTGAGAAGTCTGTGTCTTCTGCCTCCCCAGATGATAATTCAGATTCTGACAGCTGGGTGGACTGGGAAGATAACACAGCACGCTTAGTAGGTTTACTAGGTAAGGGTCTCTCCTTTTGCAACATTTGTTGAAAGGCTGTAGAGGTATATGCCAGACTCTGCACTGAGGTAGAAAGTACGTCTACCCATGGGGGAGGCAAAGGAGTTGCAGGGAGTACCTCCTGTGGCTATGCCATAGGGAGAGTTACCACAGGGACCGCTAGGTGGTCTGCAATTTTTGCCAGCACCTGTGAAAAAGTAGCACAGGGTGGGTCCTAAGGAGAGGACACCGGGGCTGATGAGCACGGGGCAGTATAACAAGATGCACAAAAATCATCCTGAATGAGGTCCTCTGAAGCTAAGCCTGCTGAGCAGGACTTACATGACACCAGAGTGGGAGCAGCAAGTTGCTTGTTATTCTTGCCTCTGCCAGACATAGCTGCAAGAATAATGTAACACACAATCTGACACAGTGCAGTGAGTAACCCAGATGTATGTGTAATATGGCACAGTGTAGTGCGCAACAGCAATATATAAAGTATGTGATAGCCCTCACAAATATAGGGAGATGTGGGGTACAATGAATCCCCTACGCCTTAGTATGCCAGGGTTATAGAAGAATAAAGGGAAAAGTATAAGCTGACAGTAATAGGAAAAAAAGAAAATATACAGCATTACTAGCACAAGTCACATACAAATGCAGAATATACAATAAAACTGCAGTGGGCACTAAAATAAACTACACAGACCGCAGTGGCTGGTAGGATTTAGCGCTGTATAAACCTGGCCCTTGGGAGAGGTATACAAGGAGACTGGACCCAGTGTTCCCGGAGATCTGAATGCAGAAAATTGCTGCCTTGAGTCTCAGAGGGGGCGGAGGGTGAGGGAGGAGCAACTCAGGGAGCAGCAAGACCGCAGTGGTATGGCGCCCTGAGCTAGGCGAAAGGCTGCAGGGAGAGTGCCTTCTCCCCTACGCCGTCATTAACCACCGGGTCCCCTGGCTCTAATTGTGCTCTGCACCAGTGCTAGCAATGCCCTGGTAGTCTAGTGGAGTCCCAGACGAACCGGTGTCCACATCAGCGCGTCCGGTCTGTCTTCTGAGACAGGAGGCAAGACTGTGCATAGACGCAGGTCCCCGCCAGTGGGGATCCGCCTTACCTGTCCCCTTGAGTCCCAGCTGCAGTCTGGGTCCGGGGAGCCTTGTTAGCTAAGTCTCCCTTGGAGCCCCGCCGGGAGTGCCTAGCCGAGGGCTGGTGTCACGGCGCCGCAGAGGGGTGATGGAGCAGCAGTGCAGACGTCCAAAGGACTGTCTCGTGCTGCTGCTCAGTAGTAAAATAAAAAGTAAATAAAAATCAGCTTGGGCTACTCAATAGCAGCCCCGCTGTTAAAACGGCGATCCAGCACCTGCCTGACACCAATGAAACAGAGTTGCCCTCAGGCTGTGGGAGGGGTAAAGGTGGAAGAACCGGAGTATCCTGGGATTGAAAAGCTTTGCTGTTGGTGTTCGGTCCTCCAAGTCCAATCTACACCCCATTGTCTCCCCTGTGGAGCCCTATGGACCCTGCAGAGGAAATGTGAGGTAGCACAGAGAAAAACAAATGTTCTAGAGGTTAACACCACAGATATTTTTTTTTAACTCTGTATCTGAAAGTAAATAAGTGCAGCAAATGACAAATGATAAATTACTGGTGCACTTCTATCATTCTAAGAAAATAGTAGAATTAAATGTAGTATACCACTTCGAGTGCTGCAAATTACAAATTACAGAAGCGCACCTTGACTAAAATAACAGTAATACAGAGTGTTAGGAGACTAAAAAGTCTGAATATAGTAGATACTACTGATTATTACAGAGCCTACATACACAAAGATATATGGTAGAAACCAACATTCTGCCAGACTGTCTGCAGCAGCAAGTCCCTTACTGGCTCTATAATAAGCACAGCAAAAAGACAGGCAAAAACAGTGAAACACACAAAGCAGACCCTCTAACTAGTACTCTCCTTAAGCCTTGCTAAGATATAAAGGGGAGGGGGACAAAGTAGCAGGCAGACTCGTGCAGCTTGGAGTCTGCCCCGAAACAATAGAAAATATTTAGAAATCAAAGTAAAAAATAAATAATCACATGCTTAGTAGCAGGCTTAATGAACACCTGGCTCTATCAGGCACTTGACTTAAACTGGATAAGGTAGGCTTATAGAGTAGGGAGGAGCCTGCTCCAAATGTATTCAGATTTAAAGTGCCAGGCTCCACACACCACTGGCTATACCCCAGCGTAACTCCAGTGTCCGCCAGTGAATGAGACAAACAGGCTGCTTTTGCATTTAGCAAACTAATACTGTCCAGATTTGCTTTTACACTGTCTTGTTTTTGTTTTTTTTACAGAAGTTAGAGCACACCACTTTCCAACTATGAATCTCTCTGCACAATTTAAATCTGCCCCCTCAAGTACAAAGTGAATTAGCCAAAATGCACATTGCTCCTTTTTTTTTTTAGCTTCTAACTCTGAATCAGGCCCTTTATATGTAATATATGAAATGACAAAATAAAGACGCACAACATGACCATGTGCAATAGCAGCTAACCAATCAAAATATAGACATTCTATTAACACAATATAGTCTGCACTCACTTGTTCCATTTTCCTCTTTACGCCTTTTAGACTCTTGGGTCACTTCACGATCATTGTTAGAATGATCCTTTGGTGAAATAGGAGTAAGAAATAATACAATTAAAGTTACACAATAAAATAATTATACAATTAAATAACAGTGTTAGACAGTAATGAAAACGCTAATCGTATTTTGTTATTTAACTACTTAGTAGACTTAACTATTTTTTTGGCTTTATACCAGGAACAGTAACTATTTTCTTTCAGCTACAGGTTGTAAACTTCTTTCATTTTGAACCAACAAAGAACTGAAGAAAGAATTCCTGGGATCCTTTCGTTCACATCTGTGTTTAAAGTAGGGATGTGCAGGCTCGGATAGGTTCGAGTTTGCACGTGGAGTTCGGATTTTTCCCTCCAAAAAAACGGAACTCAGAACGAGGCAAAACGTCATCTTACATGGACGAACATCATCATTCCTGGTCTTTTGTCCAGGAATGATGATGTTCGTCCATGTAAGATGTCGTTTTGCCTCGTTCTGAGTTCCGTTTTTTTGGAGGGAAAAATCCGAACTCCACGTGCAAACTCGAACCTATCCGAGGCTGCACATCCCTAGTTTAAAGACCTTGATGTCAACTTCATTTAAAAAATAAAAACGAAGCTGCATTTTTTTGCACTACATTTATCAAGCTATATAATATATATGGAGTATAAAAGGTATCGGTGTGGGTCATTCTATATTACATAATAGTTACAGCGCATTTGTCTTTTCTTTTTTTTATTAGGATTAATCTGGGTACACACCAATGCAATTGTCATGCAAATCTTGTAGTGTCTATGCACCTATGATTGCATCTGAAGATCTAGTTTTATAGGAGAACTAAATGACACAGGACCAGTTAAACAAAAAAGGTGATACAGTGTAACAGATTTGTTAGAAAAGTGGTTTTCTATGGAGGATTGTACTGTGCTAATGCACTGTGACATAATGAATGCTAAAAGCAGGCAGATTCCCTTAATTGGAGAACCAGTGCAATACAGCAGCTGTTAAACCAGATAAAATAGAGAACAAACCCTTTTCCTTTCTTTTCTTTCTTTTTCCTCCTTTTTTTCTCTTTCCCGTGAACGCTCTCTTGATTTGTCCATTTCTTTCTTCTCTACCTCTCGCTCTTTGCTCTTGGATATTGGTGGGGTAGTGTGGTTAGTGTAGTGCTGTTGAATGAAGATATTGCAAAATTACAGCTTCACACTAGACAGACAAACATCAATCTGCAATCACTTGCTTCCTTGTGTTGCCCATTCCACTAAATTCCATTTGCGTGGTAAGAACAGTGTGGGAAAAAAGGGTCTATCATTGCCGTTCAAATAGTAATGTACAATCATTGAAAAGAACAGCATGCAATGTGTTGCTTCTATTAAAACACCATGGAAACTCCACACAAACTAAGTTATTATGTTGTTATGGCTAAAACTTGTTTCAAATGTAATTTCTTCAGCCAGTATAATGTAGGTAAACCGAAAAATACACAAGCTACCAAGTACATTGCTAGGGCATTCAGTTTCAGAATTTACTTTTCAGGATTGTTTTATAACTTACAAGATCTATGAATCTAAGGTAAACATCCTTTCAGTGTAACAGACACACAATGTTTCTGGGACAACACTGTCCTCAACCAGAAAAATTCAGTTTGACAGGTGCTTAAGGGAAGAGCAGCCTGAGCTATAATCAGTGCTGCTGAAGATCACCTTTAATAACTGGATTGTTTCCCAAACTCCATCTGTCTATAGTTATCTATAGCTATCCATATACACACACATACATACATCCAGCCGTTCTGGCCAAGGTGCCCACGAAAATAATATCAAACATAGTCCAAAATAATTTATCAACAGTCCTGTGAATACTGTTAATATACAGATCTACAGTGAGTATGTATATAATTTAAAGATAAAAGGTGCAACAAATAATCAATACCGTGTTTCCCCGATAATAAGACCTACCCCGAAAATAAGCCCTACCCTTAATTTTGTAACCCGGTCCAAATTAAGCCCTACCCCGAAAATAAGACCTACCTGAATCTCATTTTGAGCTGGGAACGCTGCAGAGACCAGCGTTCCCAGTCATGCAGTGCGCGGGTGACGTCATGACGTCACTCGTGCGCTGAGGATCCTGTGCGGCCGCACCTGCTGGATCATGTTAGATCCAGTCAGCACGCAAGTGAGAGCGACATCCTGGACGGCGGCGAGTCAGGTAAGTGCACTGCAATAAGGGACACTGCTACAGGGGGGGGGGCCTGCATAAGCGGCACTTCTACAAGGGGGCCTGCAAGGGGGGGGCCTGCATAAGGGTCACTTCTACAAGGGGGCCTTCAAGGGGGGGGCCTGCATAAGGGTCACTTCTACAAGGGGGCCTGCAAGGGGGGGGCCTGCATAAGGGTCACTTCTACAAGGGGGCCTGCAAGGGGGGGGCCTGCATAAGGGGCACTTGTACAAGGGGGCCTGCATAAGGGGCACTTGTACAAGGGGGCCTGCAAGGGGGGGGCCTGCATAAGGGGCACTGCTGTCAATGTTAATTAATATAAGACCTACCCGAAAATAAGCCCTATGGTATTTTTTTTTTGTTAAAAAAAGAACAAGACAGTGTCTTATTATCGGGGAAACACGGTAGTGTGAATAATTAAAGGTTATGTAAGATACCTACATTGTGCTGTAGGATTAACTGGAAAACTGGTGACAAGTCTGCTTTAAAAAAGTGTACTCCTCGCCTACACCATGTAGAGGCCACCATTCTGATAGGCATAAATTAAGTCTAGAAAAAGGCTGACTCCTCAATGAAAACGGGTATAAAAGTATGTTCTTAATTAATGGACATTTACATTTTACAAACACTAGGACGTAATTAAGTTTATTTAATATGAAAAAACATACTATTAAATAAACTTAATTACGTCCTTGAGACACAACTTTCTTTTCAGAGACCCATCTCCTATTATAAGTTTACCTCGTTTTCAATCACTCGTGGCTTTAACATACAGGGGACCATGCAGCGTTGCATTGACATTAATGGATTTATTGTAATATTTTAGCTCCCAGAAGACTTTCAGGATAATTATGTTAACTGTATACAGTAACAAATCGGTGCCATGGTGTTTGATGAACGAAATGCTGAACATCCATAGCAGATATCTGAAAAGTTTTACAAATTTTACTAAAATTACTAAATCTACTGGCACCACACTGCAGTATAACCACCAATATTGATAAGTGGCAGCATATATAAACATGTGTCCTGAAAGCTACTGTGATGCATGCTTACAATCTGGACAAAAACTATCCAATCATAATTGGAAATGTCAGGGAATGAAGAATATGACCGCTAATGGTTTACAAATAAATTACGTAATCCAGATGCTAAAAAAACCAAACGCAAGAATTGTATGTATATAAGTACTATATTGACATAAATACTCATAATAAAAAAAATCAGCTGTCAAACGAATGCTGGGTACACACTACACGATTTGTAGATGGAGCGATACATCGCGCTGTCTGTACAAACTGTGCAATGTGTCATCACAGGCTGCATTTAGCAGCATGGCATTGTTCATTGAATCGTTTCCATCTGTGGACACACGAAAAATGGCGTATGTCTGCAGTTCTCATGTCCACACTAATAGGCTCCAGTAATGGTGAGGGAGTCTTGTTGAGGGAGACAATGTAATAGCTGATCATCTTAATACTTATTTTTGTTCAGTATTCACTACTGAGAGAGGGGGCAAGGGGCCACAGTTAAGTGGCAGGTGTAATCAGAAAAATTAGGTAGGAACAAGCACATTTACAGAGAAGATCCTAACAGAACTCTCAAAACTGAAAGTGGATAAATCAATGGGGCCAGCTGGGATACATCCAAGGATACTAAAAGAGCTTAAAGGGTGCTGGTAACACCATTAACAGAATTATTCAACCAGTCATTAGCTACTGGAGTAATTCTATAGGACTGGAAAAGAGCAAACGTCCCACTGCACAAAAGTGGAAGCAAGGAAGAGGCAAGCAACTACCGACCAGTGGGCCTTACATCAGTAGTAGGGAAATTGATGGAAACACTCTTCAAATTATCTCAAATCCAGCAATTTGCAGGAACCCAAACAGCATGGATTTACTGTTGGGAGATCATGTCAAACAAATCTTATTGACTTTTTTGACTGGGTGACTAAGGAAATAGATAAAGGGGGGGGGGGGTGCATATATATTATATATATATATAGCGCATCTAGACTTTAGTAAGGCTTTTGACACTGTTTCACATCGCAGACTGTTAAATGAACTGGAAAGCATGAGATTGTTTCCTGTCCTGCAGCCTTGATCTTATCCAGAGAGTTGTAGTAAACGGAGTGCAGTCTCAAGTAGGAGATGTTACCAGTGGAGTACCTCAGGGATCTGTACTTGGATCAGTGCTTTTTAATATCTTTATTTGTGACATTGCAAATGGTATTGAAGGGAAACTACCACTTTTTGCAGATGACACAAAGGTATGCAACAGGATAGACACATCAGGAGGGGGTAAAACAAATGATTGATGATCTAGGTAGACTAGAGGAATGGTCAAGAACGTGGCAACTACAGTTTAATGGCAAAAAATGCAAGATTATGCACTTGGGTCTCAAACATCCAAAGGCTAAATTATAGTATTAATGGCACTATACTGGAAACTATTGAAGAGGAAAGGAATCTAGGAGTCACTATTTCAGGTGACTTAAAGGCAAGCAAACATTGTAACAAAGCACTGAGGAAGCCAAGCCAGATGCTTGGTTGCATAGGGAAAGGAATCAGTAGCAGAAAGAAAGAAGTGATATTACCACTGTATAGGTCATTGGTATGTCCTCATCTCAAATACGGTTTTCAGTTCTGGAGGCCATATCTCCAGAAGGATATTAATACATTAGAGACTGTACAAAGAAGAGCAACTAAAATGGTGCAAAGGTCTACACCACAAAACGTACCAGGAAAGACTAAAAGATCTTAATATGTATAGTTTGGAGCAGAGAAGGGAAAGGGGGGACATGACAGAAACGTTCAAATATATAAAAAGGTTTTAACAAGGTAAAGGAAGGAGACATTCTTCAAAGAAAGAGAAGTATTAGAACAAGAGGACATGTTCTAAAACTGGAGGGTTCAGGGAAAATTTGAGGAAAAATTACTTCACAGAAAGGGTAGTGGACAAGTGGAATAGCCTCCCATCAGAGGTGGTAGAGGCTAAGACAGTAGAGCAATTTAAACATGCATGGGATAGACATAAGGATATCCTTCAGAAGAAGGATCAATAAGGGTTGAGGTAACAATATGTTTAAAAATGGGGCAGACTAGATGGGCCAAGTGGTTCTTATCTGTCGTCAAATTCTATGTTTCTAAACTGAACTATTAAAAACATTATCATATAATCTTATTAACCGTAGGTACATCTGATTCAGCAGGTCCCTTAATGTCTATCACAGCCCAGTGATGCTCTCCTAGGGTCTGCCAGCAGCTTGATGTTAACACAACACATCTATGAAAAAAGGTTCTTCCTGGTACAAGCAAGGAGAGCATCATCAAAACACAAAAGATAAGTGAGGTGAAATGCTAGACCCAGGTAACTACCATACTGCAATTATGTATAATTTGTGGAATTTGAGCTCAAGCTAAACTTGCAGTTTTCAGTGAAATTAGCCTTTACAATGCATCATTAATAAAATTATTTAAAACTGGCTGGGATACCCGGTGTTGCCCGGGTTGAAGACTGACCCTGAAGTACATCTGAAGCCTTTATTTGTTTACATTGTCCTCTCCTATAAGCCCATTCCATTGATCCTGAAAAGTACCCCACTGTTTTGCCAACATCCATGCAAACAGTGGCGTAACTACCGTGGGTGCAAGGGGGGCGGCTGCTATGGTGCCCAACCTGCTTCTATGTGGCCCGCCGCCTCCCCTGCACCCAAACACTTAATGTGGGCCAGTCCGATCAGAGCCGCAAAGGGGGGCACGGGTAGAAGCGGTGTTGATTTGGTGCCGGCCAGCCAGCTGATTACACCAAATCTACATCTGCTGGCTGTTGAAGGCACACAGGGGAAGGTGAGAGGCTGCTGGAGGGGTCATAATGTGTAAGGGGCATTACTATATGGCATAATGTTTTAAGGAGCACTGCTATTGTTTGGAATAATGTGTTATATGGGGCACTATTATTTTTATATCATCAATGAAAGGAGATTGAAGGTGATGGGTAAAAACATTACTCAAAAACATTGGGCTGCAATGGAGTCAACATAAACCTCACACAATAGGTTACATGTAATCAGAACTATTATTTTTTTTTTTTTTTTTTTTAACAAAGTGCCCAATAAATGATTCAAAGCATAAATACAACAATTTTGCCATATATTTCTAAATGTGTATTCAAATGGTCTGGATGCACATTTTAATATTCAATTAACTATCAATAAAATGCTACAATAGTCTGCCCACATGACTAAACAGGAAGAATATACAGTATATACAAATTCCCACTCTCTAAAATACAAATCATACCCACTTATGGATGTATCAGCACCCTTAGTGGTGCTTAACCCAAACCTCCCTGGGGGGAGGCCTAACCTCAAGTCCCCCCGTGGCTTAAAGCTAAGACAAGTTGGCTTACCTTCGTTCGGGGAGCAGACTGTCGAGATTCCGGCGTTGGGATCTAGACGGGCGTCAGTATTTCGACGCCTGTCTTTAGTCCCGTGTTGGGATTTAGACAGACGGGTTCCCAGCTGTCGGTATATCAACTACATCCCGTGGCCACACCTCACAACATGCATAGCAGACATATCAGGATCATTAATCCCTATACCACTCATTCCCATTGTAAAGTCCAATGGGCTTTAAGAGTACAGATTTATTTTAACATTGTGCATGCAAAGTCAAACCAAGAAAGTTTCACGAAATGCTTTTAACGCGATTAACAAACCCTTAGTGTTGTTTAAAATAACATGGGGCTTAAAAGGATTTCTGAAACAGGAATGACCAGTTCTTCTAATTCAGCATTACCATGCAGACGAAGTACATCATGAATCCTCTTCCAGAAATAACTGAGGATAAGAATTGCACTGCTTTGGGGCAGAAGAGTGCAATCACAACTATCCTTGCACATTTCAGTACCAAAGCATTCAGCTCACATCTTATCACAAGCTGGCCAGACATGGACAGAGGCCACTGCTCGACCCATCCCATGCATAATTTAAACATAAAATTAGATAATCTGTTCACAGGACACTAAGGACACACTGCTGGACCTCTTCCAACTTAGACTATATTTTATAACATGCCCAATAACCAGATTCATTTTGAACAAACTAATTATGGCACCACATGCTACAATACTGCGGCTTGTGGTCAGATTCACTCTCATAGAAAGAGTGAAAATAACTTTTATACCATCCAGTTTTCCCTCTATGAAAAAACAGGTTTACTTATGTGTGCCTATTTTATTATTAGTATTTTAAATTCAGCACTGATGTTCGGATACACTGTCAAAACTTTTCCCCTACAAACTAGTCACTATTATTCTGTTACAGTTTCCACTGGTTCTGACTCACACTTTCGTGCTGAAACAAGTCACCGGAGTGACAGTGCCCAAAACCCTACAAAATGTTATATTTCCTTTAATGGCTTTAATAAGGACTGCTAGTAGGCCTGTGGTTTATCTCAGTGCTTCTTAAACCTTAAAGCTGGCCATACACTAGACCAACTTTCAGCCAACTAGTTGGCTGGTTGGAATGAAAATCTGGTAAGGTATGGGAGTAACCGATAATCAGCAATTTGCTCCCAAAAAAAAAAAAAAAAAAACACAGGCAAAAATGGTTGTTTAGACAAGTTGGTTAAATGTTTGATTTAAACAATTTGTTTAAAAAGTTTTTGCCCATTTTCTGAGGTTTGGGGGCAAATGGTTGATTGTCATTTGCTCCCAATACATTACCAAATTTTTAATCCAAAAAAATTAGTTTGGGAACCACTGCACTAGACCGTGTGCCGTGGCACCCTGGGGTGCCTCAGGGCACTTGCAAGGCTGCCTTGGGTTGGTGGTCCAGTATCAAATAAAATTATTTTTAGTCAGTGTGATGGGCAAAACCAGTGCTAATGGCTGCAAATCAAACAATATGTGGACAAAAAGAAGTGCAGTCCTGTCAACCACCACATAACTGAACCTAAAGGTGACATAAGCACAATTTATTTTATTTAATTTTTACTAAATTTCTCAATGAGAAACTTTTGGCCCAGGAGTGCCATGAAAAAAAATGCTGATAGTCTAGGGTGCAGTGATTTGAAAAGGTTTGGGAACCACTGGTCTAGTGTATGGGCCTAGCTTAAGTTTTCTCGGTTCTGTCTGTATAAGCAGGTATGAAAACTGACCAATCAAAATAGATTAACTCGCCAGTGCAGGATTAAAGAAATCCACAAAACAGCTTCTGCTTTTAGGATTAGTGCACTGCTCTATTATAGTAGGATGCAAAGTATTTTCTTACACATCTCTACACTATACCACTGCTTGCCATTTATTCTATCCAACTACACTCACTCGCAGTTCAATGCTTTATTTAAGGAAAAACATTGAAGACAATTAATATACTAATGAGAAGAAAAAACAAAACAAAAAAAAAAAAAAACAGGATTCCAGCACAATTTTTTTCTTAGCTCAACAGTAAATGAACATTGCATTGCCCAATGCTATTTACATGGAAACTTACAAAGCAAGGAAAGAGCGACAAGGAAAGTGGAAAGAGGAAGAAGGGATTGGAACGAGATGGGATCAAAGAGACAGGAAAAGTGCACGTTGCTTAATGTCATATGTAGAGTTCTGATGTCCATTTCAATATCAGGAGGGTCAAAATTGCCCTTTAAGGGGTTGAATCCTCGAACTTCAACAAGTGAATCCAATTAGAGGAGCATTCTGGAAAACTATATTAATGCCAACATTGTTAGTTCATACATAGAAATATGAATATTAATGCAAAGTGATCAATTTGGGGGAGGGGCAACCTCTAGTGCACTCTGATCAATACTTTTGTGGCATTAAGTACTTCTTAAGAAGATTCTTTGGAGACTGGAATATTAGTTGCGTCAGGAGCAAATAGTGGGCAATATTGAGACAGCCGACAGCCCCCAATATAGGTACAGTATGTATAAAAGTGCCCTTTACTGCAATACATTTGCAGCGAGGGCAGATATATTAAAGAATCTATGTAGCAGAGACCATATGGATGAAAGCACTGTAATATTTCAATCTAGAGTGTGCATCGTCTCCATTTCATGTCTATATAATGTGGGCAGTAGAGCGAAAATGCAGATGCTTGAAATAATGTGTAGGATCCAGAGTTTCTTCAGACACAGAGCCTTGAATGGGGGGGATTTTCTCTTGAAATGTACAGAGCGCCCAGAAACTCAATGTAGACCCAAAGCTTGTGTAGAGAAGGTTTTCCTGCATCTCCCAAAGTGGTTGAAATTCTCCCCACTCTCCATCTGGCCCACATGGAAGACACAAGGCTTTAGGAGCTAGAACTCAAAAGGCCAGGTGGTAAATTTGAGTTATAAATCTGCAGGGAAAGTAAGGAAATATCCTTACAGACCTACATGGGATGTGAGAGAATTGGTCATTTTGGAGCAAAGGCAAAATGTACACAGAATTTTGAGCTAATAGTTTCAGTGCCATAGATTTAGACCACAGGTTCTCAAACCTGGTCCTCGGGACCCCAAACAATATGAGATATGGTAAGAACTTACCCTTGTTATCTCTATTTCTACGAAGTCCATAGGGTTCCACAGGATACCTTGGGGTATAGGTGTGACGTCAGTCGCAGGGCACCAAAGAGTTAAGCTTTCAGCCTCCCAGGATGCACTAGGTCCCCCTCCTATACCCCGCCCCCGGGCCAAGGCACCTCAGTTAGTTACCAAGCCCTAGGCCGGAGGAGGAGAAGGAAGAGAGAGAACAAAGATCTGGACACATACAAGAATCACATTCTCACCAGAGGGAGACGGAAAACCGGTGACCAGAGCAAAGCCCATCTGCAGCACAGGTGCGACAGGGCGGGAGTCCTGTGGAACCCTATGGACTTCGTAGAAATAGAGATAACAAGGGTAAGTTCTTACCATATCTCATATTTTCTACTTCAGGGTCCATAGGGTATCCACATGATACCTTGGGGATGTCCCAAAGCAGTATCCTTTAAGGGTGGGGACGCTCCTGTGCAGAAAGGAGAATCCGCCGCAAGAAGGAAGCATCCTGAGAAGCAAATGTGTCAAACCTGTAATACCTCACGAAGGTATGGACAGAAGACCACGTAGCAGCCTTGCAGATCTGAACTGCCGAGGCACCACGTCGAGCTGCCCACGAAGGACCCACAGACCTAGTGGAATGAGCCTTCAGAGAAGGAGGGACCGGTAGGCCTTCATGAAGATAAGCTTCAGAAATAGCCATACGGATCCAGGCTGCCAAAGTTTGCTTTGAAGCAGGCCAACCCTTTTTACGGAAGCCATAGAGGACAAACAAAGCGTCCGACTTCCTAAACGAAGAAGTGCGGTCAACATAAGTCCTAAAGGCCCGCACAACGTCCAAAGAGGCCTCACCCATGGAAAGACCCGGTGAGTTAAAGGCCGGAACAACGATTTCCTCGTTAACATGAAACTGGGAAACAACTTTGGGAAGAAACTCGGGCCGAGTGCGGAGCACTGCCCTGTTCCCATGAAAAACCAAGAAAGGGGGTCTACAAGAAAGAGCCCCTAACTCAGAAACACGTCTGGCCGAAGCAATGGCCAGAAGGAAAACAGTCTTAGCTGTTAGCCATTTAATATCCACTGAGCCCAGTGGTTCAAACGGCGGTCCTTGGAGAGCCCTCAGGACCACAGCCAAATCCCAAGGCGCCACAGGTGGAACAAAGGGCGGCTGAATACGGAGAACACCTTGCATAAAGGTGCGCACATCCGGGATTGTAGCAATCCTACGGTGAAACCAGACCGATAGGGCCGAAACCTGTACCTTCAAAGAAGCAAGGCGAAGCCCATGATCTAGTCCCGCTTGCAGGAAGGCGAGAATCCGAGACAGACGAAACTCCCGCGGTGCATAACCTCTCGATCGACACCACTGGAAGATCGTATGCCACACGCGATGGTATATCCTCGCGGAAGACGGTTTCTGAGCTCGTAACATGGTACGCACCACAGAGCTGGGAAAACCCCCGGAACCTCAGCATGGCCGTCTCAACAGCCACGCCGTCAAAGACAGCCGAGTCAGGTCCGGGTGAAGGCAAGGACCCTGAGATAGAAGGTCCGGTCGTAGCGGCAACCGCAGAGGACTGTCCACGAACAGACCCTGAAGGTCTGAGAACCAGTGCCGTCTGGGCCACGCGGGAGCTATCAACAGGAGCGTCCCTCCTTCCTGTTTGAATTTCCGGATTACCCGTGGAAGAAGGGAGACCGGAGGGAACAGGTATGCGAACCGGAACGTCCACCGGACGGACAGAGCATCCACCAGAGACGCCCCTTCGTCTCTTGTGCGAGACCCGTACACCAGCAACTTGTTGTTGTGCCGGGACGCCATGAGGTCGATTTCTGGAAGACCCCACCTGTCCACCAGTAGTTGAAAAACGTCCGGGTGCAGGGACCATTCCCCTGGATGAACGTCCTGGCGACTTAGAAAGTCCGCCTCCCAATTTAGCACTCCCGGGATGAAGACCGCTGATATGGCCGGAAGATTGCGCTCCGCCCAAACCAGGATCCGAGAGACTTCTACGAGAGCCGCCCGACTTAGAGTTCCTCCTTGCCTGTTTATGTAAGCCACGGTGGTAGCGTTGTCCGACTGGACCTGCACCGGGTGACCCTGGAGAAACCGCTGTGCCTGCAGGAGAGCATTGAAGACCGCACGGAGTTCCAAGATATTTATTGGAAGCTCCGCTTCTGTCGGAGTCCACCTGCCCTGGAACAAGTGTGGACCCGAAACTGCTCCCCAGCCCCGAAGACTGGCGTCCGTTGTCAACAGGACCCAATTTGGAACCCAGAACGGACGTCCCTTGTTGAGGTGGGTCGTCTGTAACCACCACGCAAGGGACAGGCGAACCTCCGGGGTGAGCACAATCGTCTGGGACTTCAGAGACTGAGGCAGCCCGTTCCACTTGGACAGGATCAGGTGCTGCAGAGGTCTGGAGTGAAACTGGGCGTATTCCACCATGTCGAACACCGACACCATGGAGCCCAGTAACCTCATCGCCGAGTGTAAGGACACCCGGCGGCTGTGCAGACAACTGCGCACCCTTGACTGTAAAGCAGAGATCTTGTCCTCCGTCACGAAGATCCTTTGCTGTCCCGAGTCCAATAAGGCTCCAAGATGCAGAATCCTCCGAGACGGGATTAGAGTGGACTTCTGCCAGTTGATTAGCCAGCCGTGCCGTTGCAGCAGTGCAATGGTCAGGTCCAAGTGGTGTAACAGGAGCTCTGGAGATCCTGCCACCAATAACAAGTCGTCCAAGTACGGCAACATGCGGACTCCTTGCAGCCGCAGAGAGGCCGCCATGACCGCCATCACCTTGGTGAAAACACGTGGTGCTGTCGCCAGGCCAAAAGGTAACGCCCGAAACTGGAAGTGGTCGCTGCGGATTGCAAACCGAAGGAACTCTTGATGGCGCAAAAGAATAGGGACATGCAGGTAAGCGTCCTGTATGTCCAATGACACCATGTAGTCCCCAGGTTCCAGCGCCAGAATGATGGACCGTAGGGTCTCCATCCGAAACTTCGGGACCCGCAAAGACTTGTTGAGTGCTTTGAGGTTGAGAATCGGATGATATGACCCATTGGGTTTCTGTACCAAAAATAGATTTGAATAGAAACCCTGGCCCCTCTGGGAGAATGGAACAGGCACTATAACTCCAGCCTGGAGCATAGTGTGCAATACCTTCCACAGCTCCGTAGCCTTGTTCTGGTCTGATGGTAGACCCGTGGTGAAGAATCGAGCCGGGGGTCTGTGCCGGAAGGAGAGGGCGTACCCGTGGGAGACCACCTCCAGAACCCAAGTGTCTGTCGTAGTGAACGACCAACACTGGGAGAACTGCAGCAGGCGGCCTCCCACCCTGGGATCCCCCAAAGGGAGGCCCGGACCGTCAGGCCGCAGGCTTGTCATCTGGCTTGGGGGCCGGACGTCTGGTACTCCATGCCTGTTTCCGGGGCTTGACCGATTTCTTAGGGCCAGCCTGTCGAGGAAACGACTGTGGTTTGGGCCTGCCCTGGGCCCTAGATGACCGAAAGGACGATGGTCCAGAACCAGAAGGAGCAGCGGCCGACGGGAGACAAGCAGATTTGGCTGCCGCCAGCGTGGCCACAATCTTATCCAGATCCGGACCGAAGAGAACTTCTCCGGTAAACGGCAACGCTTCCAGACCTTTCTTGGAATCTGCGTCCGCCTTCCAGGATCGCAGCCACAAGGTGCGACGAGCAGCTACCGCTGCTGAAGAAATTCTAGACACCAGAGTACTAATGTCTAGAGCCGCCTCGTTGATGTAGGTGGCCGAATCACGGAGATTGCCAATCAACTCCGCCTGTTCGGCCGGACAGTCGGATTCAAAAGAAACCTCTAATGAATCCGCCCAGCGCTCCATCGCTCTGGCAACCCAGCAAATGGCCATAGCCGGCCGTGCTGCCCCCCCTGCAAGGGAATAAGCGGACTTCAGGCAGATTTCTACCTTGCGGTCCGTAGCATCCTTAAGGGAGGACATGGATGGCATCGGCAATGTGGCACTACGGACAAGACGGGTCACGTGAGAATCCACCTGTGGAGGGGATTCCCACTTAGCAAAATAATTATCCGCGAACGGATAAGCCACCGCCAGGCGTCTCTGCGGCTGGTATCTTTTGCCAGGTTGTTTCCACGCCTCCTCTAAATGGTCCACCAACTGACCCGAAAGAGGAAAGACTGTGGCATCGCCCTTCACATCTTTGAAAAAGGCATACTTAGATTTAGCCGCTGGGGGAACTTCGTCCTCAATCACCAAGGCTGTGCGGACCACCCGAATAAGTCCAGGAATATATACTTTGGACTTAGCATCAGCGTCCTTAGTATGGAGAGGTTCCTGATCGTAAGGATCCAGAATCTCCCCATCATCAGACGTCCCTTCGTCATCCTCATAAGGAGCGGACAGAGACGCCACCGGCCTTTTATGAGGCCGCATCACAGACTCCCCTTGCAACACATCCGACAAGTGCTGTACAGAACTCGTCAGGGAGTTAACCCACGCTGGCTCCTGAGAACCCGGGAGCGGGGAAATAGGGAGACTGTGGGGTACCACCAATTGTCGTGGGAACCCCTGCATGGGTGACGACACCACAGACTGCTGGGACAAACCCATCGGAGTAAACGCGGGCTGCGGAGCTAACTGGCCCACTAAAGCTGTTAACGCCTGAGCGAAACAAGCCCAGGGCGGCTCCTGTACCGGTGCTGTAACCGTAATAGGCCGCGCCATGGAGAAACACTGCCGGTAAAGGCCCTCCGCGCTACCCTCCCCCTCCGCTAACGGTACTTAGCGCGTGGTACACTGTAGCCGGAGAGGAAAATCACTTTCAGACATGATGGCACCACGTATGTCGCCTATTTAATACTTAATTGGTGAGAGAGGTCAGAGACCACCCTGCAGCACCGCACCGCAAGGGCTTTAGCAGAAAGAACAGGGACAGTAATAAAGCTGACAGTTTTGAGAAGAAAAGTTACAGGCAGTGCTAGCACAGTCACATACAATGCAGAGAAATAACAATTCCTGCACTAACAGCGCTGATCACTCAACTACACAGACACAGGGCCTGGTAGGACACAGCGCTGCATACACAGACCTGAGCCACAGCGGAGGAGAGGTATGCGGGGGGACCCAGACCACGATGCTTCCTTCCAGGCTTCCAGCAGCGTTCACCATGCGTTGCAGAGAAGATGGCCGCCGAGGAGCAGAGAGAAGCTGGCCTGGGGGAGGAGCGCTGACACAGGACCAGTCAGCACAGTGCAGAGAGGGCTGTGTGCAGCGGGGGAGGCGCCGGCTGTGAGACAGGGAAGGCGCGCTCCCCTGGCATGCATTTAACCCCTGGGACGCCGCAGCGCTACCGCTCTGCTGCGGTCCGCTGTCCCAGGGGGTAGTGGAAAGCGCAGGTTCAGTACCTGGCTCCACGCTGCAGCCAGTCCCCAGGGAGCCCCCTGCCTGGGGACTTAGGACCATGTGACCAGCGGGGACCCACCGCGGGACCCCGCTGCTTACCTTTGTCCCCCTTGGATCCGGCCATGGTCCGGAACATCTGGGGTCACCGCTAGCTGTGACCCCAGATGCTCACCAGCATCCCCGGATCGGTACCGGTGTTCTGGTACCGGCGGGGGTGTAGGGAAGACAGCATGGACGTCAGGACTGACTGTCCATGCTGTACATCCAGATGTGCAGCCACAGCTGCACTGAAGAAAGCTTCAGGGGCTCTTCTAGCCCCCACTCCGACAGGTGCACACGAAGCCGGCCAGGCACCAAACTAAACTGAGGTGCCTTGGCCCGGGGGCGGGGTATAGGAGGGGGACCTAGTGCATCCTGGGAGGCTGAAAGCCTAACTCTTTGGTGCCCTGCGACTGACGTCACACCTATACCCCAAGGTGTCCTGTGGATACCCTATGGACCCTGAAGTAGAAATTGCATGTTTTCCAGGCCTCCTCACAGAATAACAAGTGAAATAATTATCTCCACCTGAGAATCTTTTAAAATGTGTCAGTGAGTAATGAATGCACCTGTGCACCTGCTAGGTGACCTGGAAGATGTGAACTGTGTGGGGTCCTTAGGACAGAGTTTGAGAACCACTGATTTTGACAATCAATTCACAATTCTTCCCAGTATTATTGCCCAGGAGTTGGCCTAGGAAAAAAGGTAATTTTATTATTGCGTCTATGAACATAATCATATTTATATGAAAAGATGGAAACAAGCGCCTCATAGTGTAATAACGTTTTTATGGAAGTTGGTATCACGCAACACACATATATATTATGCATACCGTGTTGCCCTTAAATACAGGCCTATAGTGTGTGGTCTTTTTCGGGATGTCACTTCTGGTCCCCCAAAACAGATCAATATACTTACCGTATATACTCGTGGTAAAATTAGGTACCTCGGCTTATATTCATGACGACGTCTCTCCCATTACCCACTGCGGGAGCCGGAAGATGGCTCCCGCAGTGGGAGCAGCAGTAGCCGCTGAGAGTCTGACACTCTCAGCGGCTGCTGATTATACCAAACACATAGCTGCCGGCTCCGGCGGCTGTGTGTTTGGCAGTGTGTAGTGCTGACCGAACTCCGTCCGGTCAGCGCTACACACGCGGTGCAGGCTGTGTCACAGTGACACAGTCTGCACCGCGGCCCGCATGGTACGCTACTCAGCAGCGTGCCATGCGGGCATGACTCGAGTATAAGCCGAGGGGGTGCTTTTTCAGCACAAAAAATGTGCTGAAAAACTCTCACCGAACCCAGTATATATAGGGAGAAAGAAGGAACACTCTCATAGTGTAACAGTAAACACAACTTTTATTACACACACGTGGACACACATATATAGAAACAATTACATTTAAAAGATTTTCAGAAAGCTTATCTGGTGACTGGCCAAAGTTAGTAAGCGTAGGTAGCCCTTTCCTCAACACGTTTCGTCCACTGCGCTGAAATAGCCAGACTTTGTCAGGCTTACTAACTTTGGCCAGTCACCAGATAAGCTTTCTGAAAATCTTTTAAATGTAATTGTTTCTATATATGTGTGTCCACGTGTGTGTAATAAAGTTGTGTTTACTGTTACACTATGAGTGTGTTCTTTATCTCCCTATATATACTGGGTTCGGTGAGACACTGTGGATTTAAGTATATTGATCTATTTTGGGGGACCAGAAGTGACATCCTGAAAAAGACCACACACTATAGGCCTGTATTCAAGGGCAACACAGTACGCATAATATATATGTGTTGCGTGATACCAACTTCCATAAAAACTTTATTACACTATGAGGCGCTTGTTTCCATCTTTTCATATTTTTAAGACTCTTTGAGGACTGCACAACAAAGGCCACAAAATGGGGAAACTTCGAGCAGCCGCCTTCTGAATTGGGAGTAGTGTCATAAAGTGGAGTTGTAACTCAGAGACGTTACTTTGGGACTATATATCTGTTTGGTGTAGCGCTGTGATCAGTATCTATATCATATAATCATATTTATATCAAGCTATCTTACTCCTCCAAACAGACTCCCAGAACGGATTTTGGATCTCCCAGATAATAAACGTTCAGACTGTCTGGAGAATATACAGCATCTTTGGTAGATTATGAAATTTGATGATACAGATTTAAAAAAAAGGCAGGAAAATCTGTGGCCAGTCTAATTTTTCAGAAAAGGAATTGTTCAACAGGGGCAGTAGCCGATCTGAGTAGGATGCCATTTGAAAGAGAAGGGTGTCTGGAGACTATTAGCTTACCTGGACCAAGACAGTTAGGTTTAAGGCTACTGACTTAGAGCAATTAACCTTAATAAAATTAGATAACTGACAGAATTTCTTAGATGCTTCTATTAATATCAAATGTTAACAGACTAGTCGTTATTGGGTCATTTGCGACTAGTGCCAACTTATATTAATTTCTGCTGATCTTCAGGCCTTTAATGTTGAGGTTCGAGTGCAAAGTTCTTGCTAGTACTTCCATGCACAATACACAGATTTGCACCCGTAGAACGCAATAGAACATGATTATTATCCCACAAGTGATGGATGAGGGCAATAACCTTCAAGTTGGCATTTAAACTAGCATCTTCTCGAGGCACAAGGCCCACCTGAACATCTATATTACAAAATTGTACTACTGATAATTATTTAATCACATTAGCAGTGAATAACAATTTGCATGAACTCCGATGTCACTTCCATAGAAATATGGCATAACACATCTACAATCTCCTAGAAATCCTATGTAAGCCATTTGTTGGCAATAATGTGGTGATTGCATTTGCATTGTCTAATACAGTTGTTCTCAACTTCAACCCTTAAGTTTTCCCGACAGGTCATGTTTTGAGGATGTGTGTGTGTGGAAGAAAGTGGGATAATTACTAGCAAAACGGATTAACTCACCTGTTAACGATTAAAGAAATCCACAAAACATAACCTGTTGGTGGTACTTCAGGACTGGAGTAGAATATTTAGATATAATAAATGTTTATTTTATTTTACCATGAATCTTCTTGTAGAAATTAGACAGTAATATCACAGAGTATCACATTGATATGGTTCATAACATTATAGCAAGTAAGACAAAACTACAGTCCACAAAATATATTTTTACCAGTGTCTAGGAAAACATTCAACATAGTCACTTATGACAGTTTAAAACAAACATATCTCACCACTAATTTCCCTCACAACACATCCATTACTGTCAAACGGGTACAATAACAAGTTAATTCAGTAGTTTGTGGCATATTTGCAACAGTTTACAATCCGCGCTTAAGTAGGGTACACACTGATGGATAAATCGTCCATTCCATTGAACGGACGATACATCTATAGAGCATCTGCTAGAGCTAGTGTGTACAGAGGAAATATCGGTGAACGACGTCGTTCAAAAGACATATAATCTTAATATTCTGTGTTGCACAGCAGATTGGATATCTTGCAGATACATCATTTAACCTGCTGGTGTGTACAGGTGACCTCCAATCTCCTGTAAACATGCTGCAGACGGTGAGTGACAGCTCAACTGGGCAGGCAAATTTAAATACCCACCCAGTTGTGATGTTAGGCCCGACACATAAGGCAGAAAAATGGCAAGTGTGTATAAGCTTACCAATCGTCAGATAGGCCGCTGCCTAATATGTACATAAGCAAACAATTTTGTTATTTTCCATACATAAACAAACATCACCTCATATTGACAGCAAAGACACTCTGAAAAGAAACCAATGACCCCATTAGACATAACCAAAAATGGATAACAGTAAAGAGCAGTCCTGGCCAACCTGCAAACAACAAAATGGTGGCATGGCATGCTGAAATACACTATATGGACAAAAGTATTTGCCCACATGTTAATTATTGAGGTGTTTCAATCAGATCCATTGCCTCAGGTGTAGAAAATCAAGCACAGTCACCATTTGCAAACATTTGTGATACAAAATGGGTCATTCTGAAGAGCTCAGTGACTTCAAGCATGGTACTGTGATAAGGTGCCACCTTTGCAATAAAAAGGTTCATGAAATGTCATCCCTGCTGGATATTCCACGGTCAACTAAGTGATATTATTAGAAAGTGGAAGTGTTTAGGAACAACAACAACAACAACTCAGCCACAAAGCAGAAGACCACGTAAAATCACAAAGCTGGGTCCACAACTGCTAAGGCGCATGGGGCGTAAAAGTCGCCAACGTTCTGCTGATTCTAAAGCAGAATAGTTCCAAACTTCCACTAGCATTAATGTAAGCACAAAAACTGTGTGGCGGGAGCTTAATGGAATGGCTTTCCATGGCCGAGCTGCTGCATGCAAGCCTCACATCACCAAGTCCAATGCCATGCGCCGGATGGAGTGGTGTAAAGCACACAGACTGTGGAGCAGTGGAAAAAAGTGAAGAATCATGCTTCTCTGTTTGGCAGTCAGATGGACGAGTCTGGGTTTGTCAGATGCCGGGATAACGTTACCTGCCTGACTGCATTGTGGCAACTGTGAAGTTTGGAGGAGGAGGGATAATGGTATGGGGCTGTTTTTCAGGGTTTGAGCTAGGCCTATTATCTCCAGTGAAAGGCAATCTTAATGCTTCAGCATACCAAAGACATTTTAGACATTGCTATGCTTCCAACTTTGTGGCAACATTTTGGGAAGGCCTTTTCTATTCCAACATGACTGTTCCCCAGTGCACAAAGCAAGGACTATAAAGACATGGTTTGAGGAGTTCAGTGTGGAAGAACTTGACTGGTCCGCACACAGAGCCCTGACCTCAACCACATCGAGCAACTTTGGGATGAACTGGAATGGAGAATGCAAGCCAGGTCTTCTCGTCCAACATCAGTGTCTGACCTCAAATGCTCAACAGAATGAATGGGCACAAATTCCCACAGAAACACTCCAAAATCTTGTGGAAAGCCTTCCAAGAAGAGTGGAAGCTGTTATAGCTGCAAAAGGGGGACCAACTCCATATTAAAGTATATGTATTTGAATACAATGTCATTACAGTCCCTGTTGGTGTAATGGTCAGGCGTCCGAACACTTTTGTCCATATGGTGTATGTAGTTCCACAGCAGCTGGATGGCCGCATGTCAAATATCCCTGGTCTATTGAGTAAAATCAGAGTAGGACGAGAGAGGGAGAGAATTCAAAAAGGGGACAGAAATAGTGTGTCAAAGGAAACATATACCAGGAAGGACAGGGATGTGCAAGAGCTAGATGCATTATAAGGTGGGAGAGGAAGAATAAATAAAAATAAAAAAAGGGGGGGGGGGGGTAGAGGAAAAGGGAGAGAGAGGTAGCACCAGGAAAAACTGCCTCTTAGCATACTAGCAAGTCAATCTTACTTGAAAACTATACTTAGGCTAATCACTTCAAAAGTAGTTTGACATCTGCTATTTAATAGGGAATCGGGACTATAACTTGAGCATAGGGATCAGTCAAATTCAGGGACCATTGTGTTATGAGCCTCTAAGAACGGTCTGAAAAAGTGAATTAGGTTAATTGGTAAATGTGTGTTGTAGTCTGGGGATAGGTTTGTATTTAAAGATTAGCTACTAGCTGAAGTACGTTGAGTTGCCTGGGTTTACATCTTCAAGTTAAGTTCAATTATGTGATGTCGTCCAAAACCATTCTGTGGAAGGCCCAGAACAAGCTCCCTGGGTCGAAGTACTGACTAGCGCAGTCTGACCGGGACTCCAATCACTCCATTAGGCATCCCAGACCATTTGCCACCCTTCCAGGCTCCCCAGGTCAAAGTTCTGCGCAGGGTACACCTACGGGAGGGTCCAACTGGGACTCTAACCCCCCCCCCCTAAAACATGGCCAGGATCCAACTGGACCACCTCGGGTTGGATTCATCTCAATCGGTGCAGGGGTATCCAAATGCATAACCGGACAGGCAAACAAACAGACCAATTAATTTTAGTTGCAGTAAAGGCCTGAACTCGTGCCAGGAGTGGGAAGTTTAATAGTTGTTTTTCTAGCTCCTTAGTGTAAACGGTTGCCCTTTAGGTATGTAGTCGACATCAAAATGTCAGCATGTGCAACGTCAACATTCTACACAGACTGGCAGCGGAGAGTTAGGGTAAGGCTGTGAGAGGAAAGGTTAGAGTTAAACACTAGGGGGAAGGTTCGGGATACTCACTGCTGCAAGTGCAGGTGGAAGTCTCCATCAGATAACCACCATACCCGGAAGACATCCCTGGACCATTTAATTCACCGTTAGACCACCAGACTTTCTAATAATGTTGAAATTTCAAACAGTCTCGACATGATAAATGTTGACCTGGTCAGCGTAGACAGTGCAAACATGACGACATTATGAATGTTGACAAAATATACCACACCCTGTCTTTTGATATTTTGGAAAATAGTACTGTATGAGGAAATCAGTTTCACTATCTCACTCGGAATAGGGGAATTTGACTGCTGTGCAAATCACCAACTTTACAACATGGTCATCCCTGGAAGAAACCTGTAAAATCTGGTGAAGGTATGAAAGCATTTTATCTAACTGATAGAAATCGACTTGGAGTTTTCATGAGCAGGCAGTAAATAAAAGAAAATGAATACTACAAGTGCAGAAACTAAAACAAAACCATAAATAATCCAGTGAATTTAAAGTAAAATGAATTTCAGGAAGTTGATGGCTATAGAGGATGGAGGACCTACTGACGACATTTAAAAATCAAAGTGCCTGCACACCTGCATCGACCACTATACCACAACGTTCTGTATGGTATAGTTTAGGCAAAATCTCTATCACAGCTAATAGTTACCCATCTCATCCTTGATCGGTTGGATAAATGGGAGCAGTCTCTGGGTTCTTGCCAAATCCCTATCTGGTTCATTGCCCAACTTGGAATACCAAAGTCTACATTTACGGAAAGCGTACTTATTTTTATATATATATATATATATATATATATATATATATATATAAATTCTATAAGGTTTTTTACTGTGAGACGTATTTTGGGAGAATGGCTGAACGTACAAAATATGGTTGCAGTATCAAAATATAGGTCTTACCATGTGGGTGTGCCAGCCGAAGAGAAAATTTAGATTGGGGCAATGGTTCATGCGTGGCGGAGTGGCAAAGTTCCCACGTAAAGTAGTGTGTTATAATTACTGCATTCCCACTAACATGATTGGACACACTAGATTACATGACTGTGCATTATTTCCCAACAGCCGGAACATTCCCAGTGTAACCGCTCACCTGAAATACTTCCAACTGTCACATGACCATATGTAATGAAATCCAACTGTAAACAGCATTACTCAGACACTCACAGGAAAGAGTTTGTTTGTTGGCGAATATATTCCACAGCTCTCAAGGTAAAGCTGCCAAATCTACATAGTTTTTTAGTAACAAAAAAAGCTATTAGACCACAAAGCAACAACGCGACAAATCTTACATATTAAATTCACTGGTCTTTTTGTTTGTTGGTCTGCCTGGTTATGCTTTTGGACACCTCTGCACCAATTGGGGTGAAACCAATGCGAGGTGGTCCAGTTGGATCCTGGTCAGGTGTTAGCGGGGGGTAGGGTCCTGAATGGACCTCCCGTTGGTGTTACACTGGGCAGAACTTTGACCCGGGATCCTGTTCTGGGCCTTCCACTGGATGGATTTGGATGAAAGCTTCACAAAGGGGTGGCAAAAGGTCTGAGATGCCTAATGGAGTAGTTGGGATCCCGGTCTGACCTCACGGCAGAGTGCGCCAAGCAGAACTTTGACCCAGGGAGCCTGTTCTGAGCCTTCCACTGGATGGATCTGGACGACATCATTTATTAAAAATAGCTAAAGTACCCAGAGTTGCCCAAGTTTAAATCTTTAACTTATTAAGGGCAGCCCTGACAAGTCTGCTAAAGTATTATTTCAAATAAGGGTATTTAATTTATATTCATTGTGAAAGTGGCGTGGAATTTTTTCGCTTGGAATAAGGAATATCTTCAAATTCAAGTCAAGAAAAGCACTTATGGTAAAGCTTAAGGTATATCGCAGGTAGAAACTATATATCTTACACAAACTATAGTGTGTACGCCCAATCCGTCATCCCGACAGTTGTTAATTGCAACATCCCATCTGCTGTCCTGCACGGCACAATGAATGACATGGTGCCATTACATGCCACTGTAACAATACAGTGCGCTGTCATACAACGAATCGTGCAGCATGTAAGGCAATCACAAGGAATTGTTACATCGGTCGCCGCATCATATTTTATTAATTTCTCTCAGCAATAGGGTGGGAGTTTATTTATAGGGTAACACTATTGGGGGTTTTAAATTGTTTGCAGAATCCAGGATTGGTTTAAGAATTTTTCACGGCGCAGGAAAAAGTAAATATATATTTATTTCACATTATTTGCATTTGTTTTGGTAATCAGTGCTACCCAGTTTAATTTTTAAGCTGCAGTAGAGGTGCACTGATGTTTGAGTTACTATGTTTTTTAACACTATTAACATATCTAACAAAGCCTTTTATCTTTATAGTTGTTTTTTGCCACCAAATCAGAGATTTATGGGTTAATTTATAATCTGATAATATGATAGAGGGGAAGTCTGTGTGCTTTCCCACGGCTTTAGAAATTATAGCAGAAGATTGTCGTCTTGCCCATGGGTACAACCTTGGTACAGTGGAAGAGAATATTACCAACAATTTGAGGACTTTCCCCTCTAGTATACCTGGAAAACAAAGATACTTGGTACATTAAAAACAGACATCTCAGTTATTTGGTTTTGTATGGTATTTATTATACTCCTTTATTTCTTGGGAAGGATTGAGATGACTTGGATTTATTCACAATAGAGGCGCTGCAGTCAAGTTATCACCTATTACATTCTGGCATTTACCGTCTGTTTCAACTTTCCCAGCACTACACTGCCGCTCAGAGAGGGTCAGAATTTGATCTCAAGTTTTCTTAATTCTGCTATTAATGTCACTAGTACCTTCGTGAAGATTCGTAGGAAATGTTGTCAGGGCAACAGGCAGACAAACCTTGACTTTGACTGAGCTTTATGTTCTGAGAACTCTGTTGAAATTCTGGACTGTACAAATACATTTCCTCTTGGACAATTCTATCCTGCTGATGAGCATTAAAAAAAAAAAAAAAAATCTGTCCTTGACGCAAAGATAAAATCTTTCTCCACAATATATTTATATCATGTAGTGTAATTATTTCCCAAATAGAAGAGTCCCTTTTTAGATTAGTAAAGCTATATTTACAGTGTGTCGACGTCCCCAGGACATAGCCAAAGGGCTCTTCTAACCACTACTGAGGACACCAAATATTCTGGCTGAGGAAGCAATGGTGTCCTAAGGATCTTCACATAGGAAATCAATTTCTGTTTGCATAATTCCTATACAGATGTGTCCTCATTACACTATTACCACAGTTGCTCCAAACAGCTCTTTTCGGCACGTCAGGATGTGTGTGTCTAGGCTTGCACAAAGCATCTTTTTAGCTGGAATGTGTGACTTAGTCAGAAAGCGATGCAACAAAAGCACTTCATGAGAATGCACAGATTAATTTCATAGGCAACATTTGTATATCTGTGTGCAACTCAGTCTGAGTCTGTATATGAAGTGCTACAATGCAGCAGCTGAGTTCCCGCCGTTTCGTTATACAGATTCAGACACGGTCGCACACAGATATACAAGTGTCGCATACCTAATCAGTGCAGACACGTGAAAAGATTTTGAAGCATTGCAAAAAAGATGAATGTCTGAAATAAAAAAAAAAACACGAAAAAGCAGCTACATCGTTCGGTGCAGCTTTCATCTGACAGTACTTTCTGCCTGTTCGTTTTTGCCTGTTTAGGAATTGAATTTGGAGAAAAGCCGGGACGAAAGCGTAAAGTGAAAGAGACGAAGGAGGCGGAAAGTTGGACAGGTGAAACTTTTCTGACTTTTCACCTCTAATTGAATACGGGCATTATTGGGAGAAACTACTGTAGACAGTCGCATGACTATTTACCTCTGAAACCAATCTTGTGACTGCTGGGTATTCTTACACTACATGTGTTTGGAATATTTAGAAGGGTGACCTAAATCTTTAGAAACAAAGCTAAGTTTAAAGTTAAAGATATGATAAAAAAAATTGCAAAGAACCATTTGTAGTCCAAATGTTTCCATGTTATAAAAAAAATATATATAGGTATTGCAGAATAGTGTTGAGAAATTCTCTACCATGGAAGGTGAAAATTACAGGCAAGGTCAAAACATGACAGCTGCTGACATTCTGCTGATCACAGAATTCCACAACAGAAAAGCAGATTGCATTAACCCATTTCTGACAAATGCACAAAGCAATAAATTCAAGCAGCCAAACAATTTCTCCTATTCCAAATGTGATTTGGAAAAAAAAAAAAAAATCTTAAACTGGAAGCATAAAGTTTTATGTATTGCAAAGATTCAGCTTTTTTCCCCTTTTTAAATAAAAAATGTGTATAAAATAAAGTATGCTACTGTCCTTCCTCCCATATAGGGTGCTACACTGGAGTGCTATCAATATGCTAAACAGCATTTGTGGATAGCAAAATCTTCCCACCTATGCAGCAGTGGCTGTACAACGGAATGTGGTGTGGGAAAAAAGCTTCAGTCTCAGATTCAGGACAGTATTCAATTAGCAGCAATAATATTGCTTTTTAAAACCATTTAGAAACATAAATAAATAAATAAATAAGCCTGCTGCGGCCACGTGCAACGTTTAACACACTTGTCGCCTCTATAAGGATGGGGGGTATTGGGGTCCAAAGGGTTCTGAAAGAAATACCCAAATTTTTAGGCAAAAATAGGGATTTTGCATTTTTTTTTCTCCTGGTCTGAGATGGCAAAAACTTTTCTCCTGTTTCTTACAATAAAAGTGCGATAAATTATCGCGGGTGCGGTAATATCGTCGATACTATCGTCGCTAATTCAATATGGCCCTCAGTCGCACACAGATATAGAAGTGTCACATTAAATGAATCAGTGCCGTCTCGCAAAGAGATTTGGTTGCATCGTGTGACAAAGAAGCACATTCAAGTAAAATAGAAAAAAAAAATAAGAAGACTACACCATTCGGCGCAGCTTACTCTCGCTAGGCATGTCGCGCTGCACGGCGAATTGAGGCTAGGTGTATGAGGACTGACGCAAGCTAGTCAGTATGACTTTTAACCCTTGTGAAGGGCAACAAAGTCAGATCAAAGCTGTGATTGGACACAGTGAAACACGTTAGGGACTGGCTGATTCACCCTCCACTATACAACATCCAGCAGGAGCACACCTATATCCTGCTACTGATGCCACAAACAGCTGTCACATTACCAGCGAACTGGACCTGTGCCATAGGGGATTGTTTCCATTGCAAAAGCTTCGCCAGCGTTGATAAAGGACCCCACAGTATCATTTGGACACTGGAACAGGTAACTATAGACTCTTGTCATTTTGTCATTTTGTCATTGGACATTTTACTTCTAAAGCACCATCAGCTTTTCTATGAACATGGAATTTAATCCAGATGTATGCTCCTAGAACAATTGTTATATTTTGGACATCATATCTGTCCATGTGGATTGGGTGACTTATCCTTTTATTTTCCTTTATTGTGCTGATATAGTTTTATCTATACATCTATATGTGTTTTTATTGCTCTGAGCTTATGATCATTTTTTTAAATTAAATTGTGTTACATTTTGATTTATGTTCATGTTTGTATTTTGAGCACAAAACTTTTCTTGTATTTTTCATTTGCTTGTGAGGACTGACCATCCTATCCTCCAATCCAAACAGCAGCTCACTTCATTATTGGATATTTACACCACAAGGCAGCGGCTCATCAGTTACCCTACAGGTACTGATCCCCTGGGCCATTTTATTTTCCAATCATGCTCAAGAGACTTTAGTAGTGAAAATATTACAGAAGTAGACCACATTATCAATGGTGCAAAACGGCAAATTATGGAGCTGAGAAGGGAACCGAAAAGTGTCTGACATAATTCAAGGAAATTTTAAGAATGACATTTTGTATGGTGAATTGTTAAAGAAGCAGTCAGATGTAAACAACAATTTCCATTCAATCTGGTGTATTCCAAATTTTGATCATATAATGCATTGCTTAAGAATCAAATTTAGGCCTGATAGCAAAATCAACCACTGTAAGTTGGTATAGCAGTAAAACCAACTGCCACAGACAAAGGCAACATTAACATGTGACGCTAAACTTTTCGGAATAAAGACATTTCAGCAGAGGTGGCAAAACAAATGTTAAAAATAAATTGTGAATTAAAAAAAAAAAAATGGAACTCAAGTACAAATCTAAAGAGAAGAGAGGATTTTTTATTTTATTTTTGAAAGTAAAAAAAACCTGCTAGTACCTACAGCAGTTTGCGATTTGTGAATTATGTTTTAGTTTTTTACGAACACCACCACACTCTCAGGTCTAATGGAACGTTCTATGTGTTTGAGAAGTCCTACTATAATACCAATTGTTTATGACAAATACCTATTGGGAAAGTGAATATTCTTTAAAAGAAAAAGAAACAAGCATTGCACTATGAGAATCATATACTTCTACATCAACTGATCACACAAATAAGGGGCAAATGTTACATTAGAACATGGAATTATCTGCTGAAACACAAAAATGATGAAAGGAACGCAAACCTTTGTTGAAGAGTCCTTAAATTCATTGACGTTGTCCTGTAGAAAATGAATGGAGATGACACGTGAGCTGGAATAGTTGTCAGTAACCAGAGCCATGGTCGTGACCTTGAGACAATACAGCTACTCCTTTGAGGGGGGGAATAAATCTTTTGATGGTTGTTAATACTGAACAAAGAAAAGCAACACGGAAACAGCTACATATGCTAAAAATCATTAACTATGCATTACAAAGAAATAAAAAGGTGCTCCAATTTTTCAATGATGAAAAAGTACAAAAAAAATATTAAAAAAGAAAAATGATAAGTATGTTCAAAACAAAAATAATAAAAAAGTGTAATTTTAAGAATAATTTAAGAGCTAGTCAAACTGTTTAGACTGTTGCTCTGTCAGTTACCCATTTTAACTGGGGAACAGTTATTATGCAAGAGAGGTTATAAAAATATAAATAAAACAGTGTACAAAACTGAAATTAAATGTACAAAGGTGAGAGTAGATCTGTGTACAAGAGTCCAATGTGTAATCAAAGTGTTCTGTCAAGCCGTATTACCTTACCAATATAAGATAAAAACAAAAATTAGTGTTGAGAATCCACTGACAGTTGTAAGGCACATCTCGGTAATCCAAAAATGTGTTCCTGGACAGGAGTGAAGGACTTACAGTTTTTACTGGCTTGGCATAGAGGAGGGGAAAAAAAAGCATCTCATTGAAAGCGAGCACCAAAAACATAAGGGAAGAAAGGGTGCATGGATTTAGCGACCCTTAAGTCTTCATAGTAGACTATGCCCATGATAATATGCTGCTTGAAGACCAATGGGGTTTCTCTCTTGGGTTGGTGAGATGATGATTAGATAGATGCCATATCTGCTTTAATTGTAACGCAGGAATCAACACGTAATGGGATTAAGATAAGCCTTCCAGGATACATATAACAGAAGCTGCATGCTCATTCATATTACACAACTACGGTCGGGTCGATCACCAGACTTTACAGCGAAACCTTTCAGGATTCCTTCTTAGAAGGCACATTTCGGCAAACGCTGCTCACGATGCCTGAGGAACTCAGGAAGTATCTTTTATATATATTTTCCTACGGGATCCAGAAGATCTTCAGGATGAATCTTCTCCCAAAACAGAAAAAAATTAAATCATTGTTGAATAAAAAAAAAAATCTCCGACTCATCTCAAAGGTGGTTTGCTTGTAGCGAATTCACTCCCTTAAAATCGTGAAAAACTGCTTGTAAATAATCAGGCACTTTGGCACATGCTTTCTTTCACAACTTTCCATGTTTCACGCTATTTACAAAAATATATGACTGCTAGGTCCTTGAAGATTTCTTTTTTTTTTATATTTTCCCATTTTAGAAAAATACTTTATAGAAAAATAGTCCAAACAGGGCAACTTCTACCGCAATTTCAAAATACAAAATATCAACATAAAAATAAAAAGGAAAAAAAAGCCTCCAGCGATTTCCAGTGGACAATTGGCACCCAACTTGAAGGAAGATGGACTCTTGTACGCCACACAGGTTAGCCTATCATGGATACAGCCTTCCTCAAGCTATACTAACCTTTACTGCTGAGGAATGTGACGGAGAAGAATGCGAATCAATTTTACGTCGTTTTTGTTCTACATGGAAAAGAAATGGAGAAAGAGAAACGGATCAATTACAGGTTCATAACACTTTGATAAAGACTAATTAACAAGCAAACGTATTATAAAGGAAAAAATGTTCTTTACTCTTGTGTGCTATAAACATACCAAAATAAAAACACACAACTTCTCTTATACTTGATTATAAAATAAACAGTACGATATTAGGCACCCTGGTCATTTTATAATTACGTGAAGAGCAGTTGAAAGGGACAAAAAGCTACATCCACATCTATCGGGCTGTACTTACTAATCCTGTGAAATTTTTATTAGAGCTGACGAAGTGCAGCTTTGTGTTTAAATGTATAAAAATGAAAAAAGTGTCATTCAAATCTTGCGTAACATTAAAAATAGTTACAATATCCTCTTTTTAAATAGAAAAAAAGATCTACAACTTTAATTGAAAACAGCTCTTTGTATGAATGCCACATCTTTTAAGTACATTGCTTTAAGCAGTAAGACTTTTAGTTGCAGCTCAAAGATTATGCCCTAAGACCGACTCTAAATGCTGCATGTACAATCATTGATCTCTAGGATTTGCTGAAGCTGCCATCATCATGCTGAAAAATTCTAATGTGTACACAGAAACACTCCCTGGGACGGAGCCTTAGAGTTAGCTTTTAATGGTGCTAGAAAGCCTTAGGGGTATATTTACTAAAGTGCAGATTTATATAAGAGGAGTTGTTGCCCATAGCAACCAATCAGATTCTAGCTATTATCTAGAAGGTGCTATTTAAACAAGTAGAATCTGATAAGTTGCTATGAGCAACAACTCCACTTCTATAAAGCTGCACTTTAGTAACTATAGCCCTTATTCAATACATGAAACACTTTCTAAATGAGACAATGTTCCAATGATAGGTCAGTAAGCCAAAGTGAAAAACATGCTTCTAGTCTTAGGCAAAACATACCCAAATACAATCTAACCAAAATTGAATAGGAAGCTTGCCAAAAAAAAAAGATAACAAGGGTAAGTTTTACCATAACTAACTCTTTCTTCGAAGTTCATAGGGTCCACAGGGAGACATTGGGGTGTAGGTGGGACCTGGAGAACCGGACACCAACAGCAAAACTTTTCAATCCCAGGATGCTCCAGTCCTTCCCCCTATACCCCACCCACAGCCTGAGGGCAATTCAATTTTGTTAACAAGCCCAAGGCAGGAGCAGGATAGGATAGGATAGAAGGAAGACTGGTACACTGAGGAATCACACTCTCACACAGAGAAGGAAACAAGTGACATGGAGAAAAAACCCATAGAAGCTAGGAGCGTCAGGGTGGGTGCCCTGTGGACTTCGAAGAAAGAGTTAACAAAGGTAAGTTTTACCATAACTCTCCTTTACTTCTTCAGGGACCATAGGGCTCCACAAGGAGACATTGGGGATGTCCCAAAGCAGCTATTCAAGGGCAGGAACAGTCCTGAGCTGATAGGAGAACCCTACGCCCAATCCATTGAGGTATTTCCCTCCCACCGTTGCTACCCCGGGACAAAGAACTGATCGAGATCTGCAAGGTGGTGAGGTAGATTCACGGTGAGGAGGTAATTACTTTGCTTTATTTGGAAATCTGTTTATGCTATATTACAAAGTGGATCCCCGCATCACACCGGATTTTCAAAGTCATAGTGGACTATATGTATATTTCTCTTGAGGTTATCCTGCCTTGTTTTATATAAGTTTTTATATATTTAAAAACATTTTTGCCCATAATAATTAGTTTTATTACTGTTTTCAAGGTGTAATGTATACCCTACTAAATATGTAATTAAATGAATTTGTAACTTTTTATTTAGCGCTTCCTTGTGTATTTTTATTTTTTGTGTATTTAGTGTTTCCAGAACCTTTTTGGGAGTAGCACTACAGATAACAATTGGTTTATAAATATATTTTATTTGCGCCTGATTTAGATATTTAGTTATATCTGTGTTTTTTGTTTGTTATCTGGCCATCTCTTCTTGTGGAATCCATACAGGACAAAGAGAGAGTCCGATTTCCTGATGGAAGTAGTACAGTTCACATAGATCTTCAGAGCATGGACCACATTCAAAGAGGCCTCACTTGCCGAGAGGTCTGGTGAATTAAAGGCCGGAACCACGATTTCCTCATATAGGTGGAAGCGAGAAACCACCTTGGGAAGGAAGCCTGAGTGTGCCTGAAGAACAGCCCTGTCCTAATGAAATATTAAAAAGGGGGAGCGACATGTAAGCACCCCTAAATCCGATACCCTATGGGCAGATGCTATAGCCAGTAGAATCAGTTTTCGCAGTGAGCTACTTGACATCCACTGATTCCAGGGGTTCGAATGGAGGTTCCTGAAATCCCATGGAGCCATAGGAGGGACAAAGGGAGGCTGTATACGTAGAACACCTTACATGAAGGTGTGAACATCCAGTATAGTAGCAATTCTGCCCTGACACCAGATAGGCAAAGCGGAGACTTGCACTTTCAGAGATGCTAGGTGGAGGCATAGATACAATTCAGCCTGAATAAAGGCAAGAATTCGAGAAACCTTAAAGACATGCTGGTCATAGTTTCTTGGAGCACACCATTGGAAATATGTATACCAAATTTTGTGGTAAATCCTGGCTGAGGCCGGTTTACCTGCTCTGAGCATGGTCTGGACCACAGAGCTAGAGAAATCCTTAGCCATTAGGAGTGATGTCTCAAAACCCAAGCCGTTAAAGACAGATGGGCTAGGTCCGGATGTAGACATGGACCCTGAGACAACAGGTCTACTCGTAGAGGAAGTTGAAGAGCGTCTATGGAGAGCCTTTGAAGATCAGAGTACCAATGACGTCTGGGTCAAGCCAGAGCTATGAACAGGACTATGCCCCCCTCCTGTCAGAACTTTCGAAGCACTTGAAGAAGCGGGGATATTGGTGTGAAGAGATATGCCAAAGGGAAGTTCCATTTCACTAACTATACATCTATGAAGTCTGCGTCAGGGTACTTTGTTCTGGCTCCATAAATTGGAAGCTTGTTGTTGTGTCTTGTGGCTATGAGGATCCACTTCCGGAAGACCCCATTTGTCCACTCAAAGCTGAAAGACTTCTGGATGTAGAGACCATTCTCCTGCATGCACATCGTGACGGCTGAGGAAATCTGCTTCCTAAATGAGAATCCCCAGGATGAACACTGTGGAGATGGCTGGGAGTTTGCCACATTCGGCCCATGTGAGAATTCGGGACACTTCTGTCATTGCGTGCCACCTTGGTGATTTAGGTAGGTCCGGCCGTGGCGTTGTCGGCCTGTACTAGTACTGACCTGTTTTTCAGAATATTGTGAACCAGAGTGAGAGCTTTGTAGATGGCTCGAAGTTCCAGGATGTTGATTGGTAACAATGCCTCGACTAGGGACCATCAGCCCTGGAAGGAGTGCTGGCCGGTTACTGTGCCCCACCCTTGAAGGCTTGCGTCCGTGATGGAGAGCCCAGTCCAGGATCCAAAAGTGTCTACCTTTGTACAAATGGGAAGTCTGTAGCCACCAGGCTAGGGATAGGCTAACTTCTGGGGGAGGCCCATCATCAGGGATTTGAGCAAATGGGGTAGCCCGTTCCACCTGGAGAGGATCAAGTGTTGTAGGGGCCTGGAGTGAAAGTGGGCGAACTCCACCATGTCGAAGGTAGACACCATTGATCCCAAGGCCAGCATTGCAGAGTGAATTGACACTCGGCGATTGTGGAGCAGTCTGCATAGTTTGAGCTGGATTGCTGAAATCTTGTCCGCCATTAGGAAGACTCTCTGAACTCCAGAGTCCAGGAGGGCTCCCAAACGTACCATCCTTTGATAGGGTATTAGGGAAGATTTTTTCCAGTTGATCAGCCAACCGTGCATTTGAAGAAAGGCAATGGTTAACTGCAGATAGTGGTGAAGAGTCTCTGGGGAGTTTGCCAACAGCAAGAGGTCGTCCAAGTATGGGAGCAATCTGATCCCTTGACGACAAAGAGGCCGCCATAACTGCCATGATCTTGGTAAAGGGCAATTGAAAGGTCAAACGGCAGAGCCTGAAATTGGTAATGTTGCTGTAGTATAGTAAACTGGAGATATTGTTGAGAAGGCGCTATAGGTACATGTAGGTAATCGTCCTGAATGTCTAGAGAGACTGTCGTGGACTGACCCTTGGTTTTTCCTTGAGGGCTTGAAGAAGGAGAGAATGCATCTGCACACTTAATAATTGTAACTTTAGGCCCCATATGTAGTGATGGGGGTGCAGCCCAAATTCAACCAAAATTAACTGTAAATTATAAAGAGAGTGTAAGGGGTTGTATCTAGTGTAGCGTTTCCGCTAGGCTTTTTCAGCGTAGCGCCGCGTCCTGCCCTATTTCTGAAGGGCAGAAATCACCCTGCCCTCCAGCGCAGCGCCCCGCTGAAACAGCCTGCGGGTTCTGTCCTCCACCCGCGGGCCGCAGTGTCCCATGGGTGGCGAAAACGGCAGAGCAGCGGTCACTGCGACGCTTGGGGGATACCCGGCCTGTCCGTAAGTGCCGGGCACGCCCTCACGAATGTCGAAAAGGGGACGCGTCATAAAGACACGCCCCTCTCCATTGGCCTCAGCCCCTTTTCGGGCACGTGCGCAGAAGTGCCCTTGCTCTTGGTCCGGCGCCCTGCCTGCTGCCGGACCTAAAGTGTTCACCCTAGGTGGCGCACAAAGAGTATAGAATGCAATAAAATATTACTTTTATTAGTATTAAGCTAAAATTATCCCAATCCATGGGAATTGTACAGTGAAATATAGAGGTTAAAAAACTAAGGAATAAAACATACATACAGTATATGATATGTGCAAAAAGATAAGAAATAATATGAATAGACACTTATATAAAAAGCAGGATCCACTAATAGATCTTAGGTGATAAGATACTGTCCTGTAGTTAGGCAAAGTGGAAGTGTAGATGGTATATTACAAATATATACTTGGACACTAATCAACTAAAGTACTGGCTATTATTTGATTTGGAAAGTTCTGAATGTTCCAGTGAGCACTGTTGGAGCTATAATCTGGAAGTGGAAAGAACTTAATTTCACTATAAACCGGCCACGACACGGTTCTCCTTGCAAGATTTCTGACAGAGGAGTAAAAAGAATTATCTGAAGAGTTGTCCAAGAGCCAAGGACCACTTGTGGAGAGCTTCAGAAAGACCTGAAATTAGCAGATACAATGGTTACAAAGAAAACAATAAGTAATGCCATCAACCGGCATGGCCTGTATGCACGCGCAACAAGCAATACTCCATTGCTAAAGAAAAAGCATGTTGAAGCTTGTTTAAAGTTTGCTGCACAACATTTGGAAAAGCCTGTGAAATACTGGGAGAATATAGTCTGGTCAGATGAGACCAAAATTTAACTCTCTGGATGCCATAATGCACACCATTTTTGGGGGAGAAATGGTACTGCACATCACCCCAAAAACACCGTACCAACAGTGAAGCTTGGAGGTGGGAACATCATGGTGTGGGGCTGTTTTTCAGCATACGGAACTGGCATACTTCATATAATTGAAGGAAGAATAAATGGAAAAATGTAAAAGATTCTTGATAAAAATCTGCTCCCATCTACCAGAATGCTGAAGATGAAACGAGGGTGGACATTTCAGCAAGACAATGATCCCAAACACACAGCCAAGGACACTCTCAATCGGTTTCAGAGAAAGAAGATAAAGCTGCTAGAATGCCCCAGCCAATCACCTGACTTGAATCCAATTATAAATCTATGGAAAGAACTAAAGATCAGAGTTCACAGAACAGGCCCACGGTACCTTCAAGACTGTTGTGTGGAAGAATGGGCCAAATCACACCTAGGCAGGTACGAAACGCATTGGATTGACAACAAAGTGGAGGAAGAAAAGCGAACTACCAGCGGACCAAGCCGTCACGATCCCTACAGACCCTCTGATGTCATTCCTGGCCGCCGCACAGAGCTGCCGCTACCCCACTTACACATAGTGTGGTTTCCCGTGCAGTACAGGCAGAGTGAGGACACACTGCCAGCACTGGAAACCGAAGACAATTAGGTTCACTTGTTTTGGATTAATAACACCACTGCACATTTACCCGAACCTGCCTTACATGTCTTTAAAAGAGCCTAAACATAATATATGGTTTTAGTGGTGTCTATGTCTTATTATGTCTTACTTGTTTTTTGTTTGTCCCCTTTTTCTCTAAATCTGTTTTCTCCGTTTTAACAAATTTAGATCCCTTTTCTTTACTTGATTTAGCATTAGCGCTCATTTCCATTCATTATACAAAAATCACACCTGAGCAATACATGCGGCTAGTTTCTCCATACAGGAGGTGTCTTGAAGCTGTCATTACCAACAGAGGCTTTTGTATGAAGTATTAAATAAATTTCAGTAAGCGTGTTCAATACTTTTTCCCGGTGTCATTTCACATTATTACACATAACAATTTATTGACATCTATGGTTTGATTTCTTTGTATGTGTGGATTGCATGGGTTATTGCTGACATTCGGTAAACATATCATTACAATAGCCCCATTACAAATATATTTACTGAGAAAAATGTTGATGTGTTCAATACTTATTTTACCCGCTGTATGTAGAGAACCTTATATTACTGCACGTTAGAATTACCGTGCTAAACTATGCTAGCTGATTCTCAAGTGGCTCATATCTCGTCTGTAAGGGATCAATATTTTCTTTAATAACCTCCTATATCATTCATAATGATGGAATTGGTGTTTCATTGATGCAGCAATGCAATGCAAAATGTTGTTGTTATCACTGCACAATATTCCCCAGTATACCAAATGAATAGCAGTCTCAGGATAGGTTCTAGTTGCAATTGGTAACAATGTTCTCTTAATTGCTGCTACTGGCAGTATACCAAAGTTACAATATGAAAGGATATAGTATGAGTATATGTTACATTAGACAATAACTGGTTTAGTTAGTAAGAATACTGTAATATTTATTCAAGACTCAAACGTCCACATATATGTTGTCATGGGAATGGATACTATTGCACTTGAGAATAATACTGATTAGTTAAGGATTATTCTTGGTGCAGCAATTGGTGAGGGAGTGTATGTGGGAAGCTTCCTATGCTGCCACACAGTGGGTTTGCTATGCTTTATTAGTCTCCCTTAATTGGCTGATTCTCAAGTGACTTGCATCACTTCACATCGCCTAACTACAGGACAGTATCTTATATCACCTAAGATCTATTAGTGGAAGTGTCTATTCACATTATTTCTTATCTTTTTGCACAAATATATATATATTATTCCTTAGTTTTTTAACCTTTATATTTCACTGTACAATTCCCTTGAATTGGGATAATTTTAGCTTAATACTAATAAAAGTTGTATTTTATTGCATTCTATACTCTTTTTGTGCGCCCACTAGATACAACCCCTTACTCTCTCTTTATAATTTTCTTTTCCTTGAGAGTGAAAGGATGACATCCGTAGCTTTATATTATATGCAGAGGGAAGGAACGCAGCCTTGTTTGCCACCAAAGTAGTCACAATTTTATCCAATTCTGGACCAAATAGGATGTCTCCTGCATACGGCAGAGACTCTAGAGCCCGTTTTGATTCAGAATCTGCTTTCCAGGAACTTAGCCAAAGAATACATCGGGCCACTACCGAAGTGGCAGATATCCTGGAGGCCAGGAAAGCCGTATCCATATCTGCTTCACCCAAGTAGGAGGCTGCATCTCTAATGTGCGATATGTATAACAGCTGTTCCCTCGAAGCATCAGGAGAAAAAGTCTCTTCTAGGGCTTCTGCCCAACTCTCAATGGCTTTTGCCACCCGGCCGTAGCCCTAGCAGGACGAGTAATAGCTCCTGTAAGAGTATATAGATTTGTGACAAGCTTCTATATGTCTATCTGTAGTCTCCTTCAAGCAGGTTGCAGTATGAATGGGTAAGGTGGCATTTTTAACCAGACGCGTTACATGAGAATCCACTGCTGGGGGACATTTAGTACAATCAGTAGCTGGAAGAGGGTAAAGGGAACTGAACAGTTTTGGAATTTGAAACCTTTTACCGGGCATATTCCAAGCTTCACTTATGATCACAAACTCTGGTAAAACAACCTTTTGTTGCTTAAAAAGTGCGTGTTCATCCTCTATTTGTAGAATAGTTTTAACAGCTCTCACAAGAGCAGGTATATTTAATTTAGAGGATGGCTCCTCTTCTCTGGAATTAAGTCAGCGAGAGAGACAGAGAGATCTGTGTCTTCTACCTCCCCTAGATGATATCTCAGAATCAGATAACTGTGGATTGGGAAGATCTAGTACGTTTAGTAGATAAAGGCTTTTCTAAAAAAATGTCCTATCATCATGCAGCGGGGCGATCTTCCGCTGAAACCAAACTGAAAGTGCCGAAACCTGAACTCTGAGGTAGGCCAGACGGAGAGCCCGCACTAAACCAGTCTGTAAAAAAAAAAAAAAAAAAAAGCACTCGAGAGATCCTAAACACTTTAGGGTCATATCTTCTCAGTTCACACCACTGAAATGAGTGCCAAATTCTATAATAAATGCGGGCAGAGGAAGGTTTTCGTGCCCTCAACATTGTCCGTATTACAGAATCAGAAAAACCCTTTGACAGCATGGCTCTTGAGGCCTCCATCCTAAAGACAAAGACAAACTAGAAAGATTCGGGTACAAGCAGGGACCCTGTATTAACAGGTCCGGCCTTAGAGGAAGAGGCCACGGAGTGTCTATGGAGAGACACTGTAGATCGGTGAACCAATGGCGTCTGGGCCACGCAGGAGCTATCAGTATGGCTCCTGTTTTACCTTCCTGATGACCCTGGGAAGAAGAGCCAAAGGAGGAAACAGATACGCTAGTCTAAAATTCCACCTCACTGCCAGAGCTACAAATTCAGCCATTGGATCCCTGGTCCTTGACCCGTACCTGGGCTATCGTGGTGACATTGTTGGATTGTACCTGTACAGGCCTGCCCTTTAGTATTCCCCGAGCCTGCACCAGCGCTCTGAATACTGCCCTCAGTTCTAGGACATTTATAGACAGAAGACTGTCTGCCTCGTCCATCTTCCCTGAAAAGTGTGCTGTGGACTGGCATCGGTCGTGAGGAGTGCCCAATCTGGAATCGTCCACAACCACCACGACAGGGACAACCGAGCCTCTGGTGAGAGATGATCATCTGAGATTTTATTGAGTGGTACTCCCCGTTCCAGAGCAAGAGGATCAACTGCTACAATGGTCTGGAGTGAAATTGGCCATATTCCACCATGCTGAAGGTGGACACCATTGACCCCAGCACCCGCATTGCTGACTGCACAGACACCAGCCTGTTGTAAAGCAACTTGCGTATCCGCAACTGAAGGGCCGAAATCTTGTCCCCCGGCAGATATATTCTCTGCGCCAAGGAGTCCAGGCGTGCCCCTAAATGTATCATCTGCAGCACTGGAAGACGCAATTACTTCTTCCAATTTATAATCCAGCCGTGACTGTGTAGACAGGAAACTGTCAGTCCGAGATGATACTGCAACTCCTGTCAAGACTGCCCTGATAACAGGAGATCATCCAGGTATGGCAGAGTTCAGACGCCCTGGCGCCTGAGACATGCCATCATTACTGCCATAACCTTGGTAAACACCCCAGGGGCTGTTGATAAACCAAAAGGCAGTGCCTGAAACTGGAAGTGTTTCTGCCCTACAGCAAACCGCAGAACCTGCTGGTGGGATGGTGTAATTGGTATATGCAGATAAGCATCCTGGATTATCCAAGGATACCATGAAATCCCCTGGCTTCATTGCCAACACAATCAACCGCAGTGTTTCCATAAGAAACCTGGGCACCCGAATAAATGTGTTGAGCCCTCTTAGGTTCAAAATAGACCGGTAGGACCCATTTGGTTTCTGAATCAAGAATAGGTAGGAATAATAACCTTTCCGTAATGGATGCACTCGGCTCTCTGACATGGCCCCCTGCCACCGACCCCCGGCTGTCAGGAATCCGTCAAGTCCCAGTGGTCTAGTGTGAGAGGCAGTCTACCTGGCTCCTCACTACAGTGCCTGCCGAAAGACGTACAGTTTGTACCACTGATTGCGACTGGCCGGCCAGTGAGGAATAGAGCCAGAATGATGGCATGTAGCTCGAGGCCATTGAACAGCCGAGACGACGTGGACGGTGACCCAAGGCCCTGGAGTCGAAAAGCAAATTCACAGAACCTTAGCCCAGGAGACTCACGGCCGTGGTCACAATGAGCCAATCCCGAAGGACCAAGGATGGGACCTGGAGAAGAAAACTGAAAACTCTCCAATAATGGACTAATAACGGGTGCAGTCTGGCAGAACGGGAACCAAGACGAGAGGGATGTCGAGCAAATCATTCAAATTTGGAGAATTATCCACTGGGACTCCAGTGAGGAGAACCTGGACCAGTGAGTGGTACCCCAAGTGGAGACCAACATGCCCAACAACCGAATGTTCCACAAGATCGACGGACAAAGCACCGACCGAGCCTTTGACCAAGGTTGGCACAGTCCGTTCCCTGCCCGCTTTAAGAAAAACACAGCTGGAGAGAGGTGTCAGAAGCCACCCCCAGAACTGAAGATGCAGACAAGGAAACCAGGGAGACTGCCAAGTCGGGATACAGCACTGATCTGAAGGTACGTGAAACAAGCGACCTAGGAAAGTCCGTAACTGAAGCCAAGGCATCCTTCACAAACAGAACCTCTGAAGAGGGCCGAATTGTGATACGTTCTGTGCGAACTATGGCCCTGATTCAAAGCCGGACGCACTGACAGAGCGCTCGCTCTGAATCAGGGCCGTCCCTGCTCTTTTTTGGAGTGGCCTCCTGGCCGTTCGCATAGCTGCGGGTGACCACCCACATCTATAGCGAGCGGCCAAAATGATGGTCGCGATGGTCTTCGGGCTTGCGACGAGACCCTGCGGTAGACTCGCGAGCGGGTCTGAATCAGGCCCTATGTGCGGCAACACCAACCCCATTGTGTTGCAAACACACAGAGCCGGGACTCTACCGAACGGCAGGGCCCGGAATAGACAGGGGACACAGTCAAATACTCACTGAAGTCTAATAAACTGCCCAAAACGGAACCTGAAGACACACGTCCCAGACGTCTAGCGAGGATTTGTTGGCCTCCACAATGGATCCCTGATCGGAGGGGATTCATGCAAACTGTACTACCCACCCCCTGGTGCCAAAGGCACGAGGAGACCAGAAAGCAGTTTGGCATTCGAAATAGGAAGGAGATAGAAGCCCAGTTTCTGTACCTGCGGCTGAACTGAAGCAAAACCATGCCAGGTGAGAGGAGTGGAATGATAGCACGGCCCAATGCCACTGCGTTCGCCGCCTTCGTAGGCAACAGCAATGTGAAAAAAACAAAAAATCCACGTCTTGGTGGTAGACCTCTTATGTCCCAGACGGAACAAGAGCGAAAGATGTCAAGCAGCCAGCTGTCTGAAGACATCACTCAACGGTCACTGAACTGGAGCAACCACCCCACCAGTTGCAAGCGAACTGGGGAGGGAGAGGGAGAGAGAGAGACTTTGTTAGGCCCCAGTCAGCCTTGGAGCAGTGTCCCCAGAATGGAGAGGTGTTATGAACAACAGCCCCCAGAAAACGAGCCCCTGCTGGTGAAGACTCGGTTTGTGTCAGACTGACCTTCCAAGGACTTACCACCTAGAAGGAGGAGCGAAAACTTGGAGACTCGGACCCCGCAGTTAGGACAGCCACTGACAGAAAAAAGCTTTTCAGACCGGTGGAGATTATCCAGTTGTGGCCCACAGAGGACGTCCTTACCAAAGAGAAGATACTGTAAAGAACACTCTGTTAATGAATGTGTATTCGAAGCACAGGGCCAAATGACCCTCAAGCCAAACCGGCCTTAGCTGACCTGGAAGCTACCTGTGCCCAGTCTTGCCTGGCCTCCCACACAGAGCATGCCGCTAATGACCTGCCAATCCGGCAGGGAATCTCAGGGAGAAACACTGTGAAGCCCCTAGATGCATTCATCAGCAAAAGTGACCATAGCACATGCTACCCATGTCACACAGCTCGCCAGGTCTGGATAATTACCCTATCAAAACAGACCGGAAACAACCCTTAAAATGTCTAGCCAACGAATCCATACCAAACGCTGAGCCCTGCACAGGAAGGGCGTGTGGCGATCTAAACAGCTACCACAGCAACTACCGTGGGAGGTGCTTTCACTTGAACACCAAATTCGCTGGATGCGAGGAACGGAGCCCTCTGAATCCGGCGTCTCGTAAGTCTCCCTGAGGAGACCAGACAGGTTTGCCAAAGGGAAAGTAGTGACTTTCCGTCACCCCTGCTTGTACAGACCTACAGCTACTGCTGGGGAATCCCTATGTAAACCTCCTAGACAGTGGCAGCAGTGAATCGAAAAGGACAGGAGGTCCTCATCCTTTGGGACAGTGCTAACCTCGCAAGGTCCTGAGCATGCAAAATGTCTAATGGGGCCCTGGAAGGAGGAAGACGCCTTCAAGACCGCCTTCTACCTGCGCATCTTACAGCAGAGGATTCCTGAAAAAGCGCGCCAGGAAATCAAAACGCAGCACGGTGCCAGAGCGGGACATACCTTGGCTGGGAACTTAACCAAGCCTGAGGGAATAACTAAGCCTGAAATTGGTCTCCATGTGAAGAGTCACCAGCTTCACTAAGGCGTACACCAACCTACTGAGAGCGCCCAGGCTGGTCCCCCCATGGTGGATTCAGCATCTCAGATGCTTGCGCATCACCGGGTCCTATACACACACACACGCCCCCGAGCGCAACGTCTACCCTGTGCATGGGAGAAACATCACTCAGAATACAACAAAATCCTTGCATACAAACTCCACACAGTTAGGGCTGTAGCGGGAACTGAACCCATGACCAGTGTGGTGAGGCAACAAAGATTGATTACACCGTCTGTCATCAGAGCCACCCCCGTGCCTGAACGGGTTTGGCATAGTCAGTCGTAGTCCCCACTGACGCGTCAGTAGAGAAGGAAGAAATCCATCATAGGATTAACAAAACCTGTGACTGTCACATGTAGTACATGAGCTCTATCTAATTATGCCACATGATCTACTTTAGGAGGCAGAACCAAAGCCCGACCCTTGCAAATAATAACCCAGGCCACACAGCAGAGGTAATAAATGCAATCAAATAGGAAATATACTTAGCTTTCCTGAGATGCCAAATGCTGTTGAGGAGAGGAACTGTGAAGAGGACTGCAGCAGCCGACGATCCCAGCCAGCAGGGTCCAAAGAACTCAGTAGCCAGCTTTCTGAACAGATCGTAGCAGCAGCCAGGACTGCTGCTGTAGTGTGCAGGGGAGGCTGGCAGCTACAGGCTCCACCCTCCTATTCCAAAGCTGTACTCCCTCGCTCTCCCTCAAGTGCTACTCTCCTGCCTGGGGAAAGCACTTGGTAGCTCCGACTGAGCTGCCTGTGAGTCACGCGCTTCCACAATGGAGCCACCCTCATCAAAACCCGGCAAGATGGTGCTGCCATCTGGGACAGCACTGCCGCCCAGCACCCTCTAAAACAGCGCACGGCTCCCAACTAGAAGAGAAAATATTTAAAAAAGAAAAGAAAAATATCCACACTACAGAAGGGCTGCGTAGCAGCCCATAAAAACGGTGCCCAACTCCTCAGGCACTTAATGAAATGTAGTTTTAAATCCTAAACTCCTCCCCCCCTCCAATTCCACAATTCCAGTCTTCATTAAGTGCCAACTCCAGCCCCAACCTACAATCCCATGGTCCTACAATCCCAAAAGTCCGACTTTGGATGGATATGTGCACGCCACCTCAGGAGGCGGCGAAATAATGGGCGCCCACGGCACTTGCACCCATTGGCACAAACAAATGAAATGCTCCTGGTCACTTTAGACAGGAGCTGCAGCAGAGCCAAACAATTGAATTCACCCCCTCAGAAGTAATCAAGAACATGTGATCCACTGGCACTAATAAAAAGCAACAGCATATATTATTTACCAAGTTTAAAATCAGGTAACTTTCCAATTTTCCCACGTGCTATTTCAATTTAAAATTCATATAAATAATATTTAGTAAAACACTGTGCGCAGAATTCTCAGTACAGAAAATAACTTCCTTATATAGTTAGAAGAGAAGGCACCATACTTGCTTGGCTTAAATAAATACAAATGTTATGCCACATACTTTAATGGGACCTTAATCTATGAGGCCCCAAATCATTAATTAATTAGAAACAGTCCCTCAAATATGCAGTACAGCTATGCATTATCTTTTCAACAATCCTTGATTTGTTCAGGGAGATTATATATACACAGTAGTTGACCTATAAAACAGCTGACTACAAGGAGTATTCATATATGATTTTGACCAACTAACAAATGTTTGAGGTAGAGATATTAGGTCTATGAAAGTTGGCGCATGTGTTCACAGGTCGAGAAAACCACAGAACCTGAAAAATCTCAAATCCTAAAGATCATGACTTTTATTGGCTCCTGAATGCTAGATCATAAAGATACCTTTATCTAAAAAATACAAATCCATCCAGACAAACCGAATACGTAATATCTTAAGCTCAGTGTATAAGTGTATGTTTAATCCCCCATCCTCTGGTTAACCTAGTTTAATGTGTTTGCTTTAAGGTTTTTACTAAATAGTGCACAGAGCTTTCATCACAACCTGTTTGAATATTTATTGAGATACAGATATCAAAGTTAAAAGCTCCATTTTAAAGTAGAAGTAGTCAACATTGTATATAAATAAAACTCAGCAGGAATAACATCATTGAAGCTAGCAGTATGACTTAGCAAAACATTTTATTGTGGAAATGTTTTGCTATCAACTGGAACCGCAAATCCAGTCTCTCTCAATAGGACAAAAAGAAAACTTACCCCTTTCAGACTCAGATGTCTCAGATCGGGGAACAGGGGACTTCAAGGACCCAGTCACAGCTGTTTTATCTCCTCCTTTAGAGCTTTCCTTGAATTTAGATTCCTTCAACAGATCTCTCTCTCTCGAGGGCTCCTTCTCTTTCTCCTTCTCTGCAGCCAGTTTTGATTCAGCATTCACTAGAACAGCCTTTGATTTTTCTTCCTTCTGAGATTTTTCTTCTTTTTTGATTTTTTCCTTCTCTTTGTCAGATTTTGGTGTTTTCTCCTTAACATCTCTCAGCTTTTCATCTTTGCTTGCCCGCTCTTCCTTTACTCTATCTTTTCCATCCTTTGCTGGTGCCTTCGTCTCTGGTGTTGCTGCTGGAGTCTTTTCCTTCTTATCCTTCTCCTTTTCTTTTCCAATTTTATCTTTGTCTTCTTTATCTTTTATAACTTTGCTATACAAAAAGACCATGGGAGTTAACATGAATTGGCCTAAATCAATGTCAGATTAAGAAGTGCACGAAAACTCTAGTTTAACAAACCAGTGTGTAAAAGAAAGAACCAAAAACATAGGTTTCATCAAAATGAGATTGAGTGTGTAAGGCAGGGAAAGAATGAAATATCAGACACAGAGTAGAGATGGGTCACATACATCACTTCAATGATTTTCAAAAGAACCTAGGAGATGCCTCATTTTGCTTCCGTGTCCTAGCAGAACAGCACTGGAAGGGAGCTCTGAGGTTGAAATCAAAATGCAGAGGTTCCCAAACTCGGTGGACCCCAACAGTTCAAGTTTTAGAGATATTCATAGTTGAGCTCAGGTGATTAAATCAAAATTGACTCAGGTACTAAATAAGTCACATGTGGTCAAGCATGGATATCCTTAAAACCTGGACTGTTAGGGTGCCTTGCGGACCGAGTTTGGGAACCTCTAGTGTAATGTAATGAGGTAATGAATCCCTAGTTCCTGTTTAATGCTATACAATTATTTTAACTTTCTTCTTATTTGAAAATACTAGTTTTACGGTATAGCAATACTTTTAATAGTATATCATTTATGCTAATGTAGTATCTGCAGAGCTCCCCTTCTGAATCCAGCCATGTTTGTCACCAGATTGGCAAGTCTAAGTTTAAGAGCATAGATTAAAATAAGTGTTGGTTGCTTTACAAATGGCCATCAATCAAATTAATATATTTAGGGCTTTGTTTCACCAAATACTAGTGTTCAAAGAAAATTCTTAATTTGAGGAATGCACAAAAAGTTTAAACTCAGCTCATACATTATAGCAGATTCAGACTGAGGCAGTTATGTAATAGGTTCAGATTTCACAGAACTGTCAGGATTTCAGCAAGAATGCTGCAAAATGTAAAACCGCAACCAGTTACAAGGCTGAACCAGCCTTCTAACTGGCTGCCACTTTAAACATACATGTAATCCATTACATAACCCCTTAGCTTTTTGTTTGATCCAGAAGTTTCTACAAGTCAGTTATATATAAATGTGTTACAGATACACCCATGTTCATTGTGGCTGATTGCAGCACAAACTTTCCCGCGAATCGAGATATGTGCCATGCTACGGCGCGACCCCGATCACAGGAGTGCGCCTCTATTCAGTCATATGGAGAAGTGAAACCGCGTCCCCGATCGCGGGAGTGCATCTCCCATTATATCTTATGGAGACGCGATTGCACGTCTCCGATCGCAGAAGTCCGTCTTGCACCATGCATAGCGCGATTCGCTGCGCTATGAACAATGTAGCTGGGCAGATCTGTATATGTACACTGAGCTACATATAACTGGTATAACTCCTTGAATTTAAAAGAAATGTAAAAACACACCCAAAATAATGTACAGTTTATAGTTTAATTCCCTGCTAGCAAACAAAAAAAAATAAGTTGGGTAATGAAAGAATATTGCAATGGAAATTATCAAATTATTAGGACAATTTTTTTTCTTTAGCTTTAGTGTACTTCACATAGTGTGCATCACACTAGATAAATCAGGGGGAACCTGTACTACATACCTGTTTGCAGAGGTGTTTCCATTATTTGCAGTAACTTTTGGTGTTGTGCTTGCAGCTTTGGTAACAACTTTTTGAGCACTCTGAGATTTTTCCTTTAATTTTTCTTTGATAATGAAAAAAAACAAAAGAAACAAATGAGACAATATTTACCATATGGGCAATTTAAAAAGAGTTAAGTTACTAAAATATATATATCACACACACACATATATATATATATATATATATATATTCCAAATAGGTCCACACTCTTGTCTTCAATAATAAATTGCTGGGATGACACACCCATATGGGACCACAATAATCCTCTTCATGCAAAAGTACAAAAAAAAAAGGGGGTGGGGGGGGTGTAGCACTCACCAGTCTTCTTAAAAAAATCTCTTTATTGCATCTCAGTAAAAATGTTACAACATTTCAAAATCCGACATTTCGGTCCTGTGCATGGACCTTTGTCAAGGACCGAAACGTCGGATTTTGAAATGTTGTAACATTTTTACGGAGATGCAATAAAGAGATGTTTTTAAGAAGACTGGTGAGTGCTACCCCCCCTTTTTTTCTACACAATATATATATATATATATATATATATATATATACACATATACACACACACACATATATATATACACACACACATATCCCCCTACACACAGCACTATATGTAAATTCATATACATTGCTAATCATAAAACTTACAAAATGATTTGTGTTTACAGGTGATCAGAAGACAATGGGGGAGATGTTAGAATTGCTGAAGCGATATCAGCGCATGTTCTGTGCGCCGATACCGCCTCACCTCAATGTTTGATTGGGGTGTTTGACGGTAAAGGCTATGCGCCAGTCATTATCGGTGCTGCTATCTACAAGATAGCAGCGCAGATAGCCTGGGCTATGTATGAATGGTCAGTTCGCCTGACAGTTCGGCCCGCTGCAGCTGTCGCTATCGACAGCTACAGCCTGGCGATGCCCCATCCCCACAGCAGGGACAGCGCTGTCCCTGCTGCGGGAGCTACCGGCTCATAGGCTGCACGCGGGATCTCATGCTCAATGGAGCCGGCCGGGACAGAGACACAGCGCATCAGCACTAGGCTGACGCGCTGTGGTCTCTAGTGGGGGTCGTGGGAGGGGGAGTTAACACTCCCCCACTCCAGCCGATGAGATTTTCTATAGCGGCACTTAACGTGCAGCTATAATACATCTACCCCGATAGCTACTAGTGGGCCGCATAATTTGAAAGAGCAGAAGCCCCTTTTTCAAATATAAGTGACTACAAACTTGCCGGTATCATCATGGGATGATTAGTGCAGGTGGGGAGAAGGTAATGTTGCCTTAGCCAACTTGCATATGACGAATGGGACTCGTTTTAAGGCATATGCGAATTACAAGCACCACTTGTCCTCCGTAGCGAAGGGGATAAAGAGCTAAAATGGAATACCAATTTAATAGGGAAGCTTTGACAAAGGCTGCTTTATTACGAAATATGCAGATTGTAACATGCCCAATTACAACTAAAAATGTTATCAATCTTTACTTCCTGCTAGTCTACAGTTTAAATTTTGCGGTGAACCGACTATATTTAGTGACTGACGGGACTGTAATACTCATGGCAGCACTGGCATAACACTTATAACAGCACGCAGGTGCAATGCCATGATGAGGGGAGGGGAGTGGACACAACAGGTGAGTTTGAAAAACAGGAGCAGGGCTGGGAGATCTCAGACTGATTTGAGTAGCTTGTAACACAAAATGTATACATCCAAGTTGTTCCATACTTCAAATGATCTTGTGGCATTTTAGCACATATCACACATAAGCTAAAGGTTTGCTTTGAAAGAGCATATGAGACGACCACAATATAGGTTCTAACATGAAGGGGCAAGGTGCTTGCTTTTAATCCATTTAACAGAGAGCACACGCAGTGAAGACAAAATCTACAAATTGATATTATCCGGTTCTATCCTTTGCCTTAATAACAGACAAGCCTGTTCATCACGGTTGTATACATTTACTGTAAAAAGCCCTTTCATAAAACATACAACTAGTGAAATGAATCAGAACTAACCAGTATCCTCAGCAGTGCTTTCCTCGGGTTTAGCTGCATTCACCAAGACAGATGCAGACTGACTGACAGTGCCTGGTCCATTCTGTACTGTAGGTGGAACGATGTTCCTGACAGGGGGGTCTTTGTGATGAAACTCATTCTCAGGCACCATGAAAGGTTTCCTGCTTTTCAACTGTCCAGAGTAGCTGCAATTCGCGTAAAGTGTTAAATATACCAAGACACTCATTTTCAAAATAGCAATATTAACCCTGTGAAGATTTAGTCTCAACTCTATGACCCACATATACAAGGTATACTCCGAAAAAGTCTATAGGTTGTCTTTTGGTACACTTACAGGCTAATTTCTCTTAACGGATTGAGTAAATATTTCCAGTATCTTTCTATATACAGGATATAGGTTATACAGTGAGTTTTTGTACACTCAGTTGCAGTAAAATCTGCTATATTTTATTGCCATACCTAATCTATGCATTAATGTGGAGATCTTTCCACTATGGAAATTGTGGGCATTTCTCAAACCACAGCTAACAGATAATATTACATTGCTGATACTTTGTGCCTGTTCTAGATTTTGCATCAAGATGATGTGTTTTGTCAGTGAAATGAAACAATTGACCTTAAACAGCTACTGTATGATACTGTAGTTTCGGAAAACTTTCAATGCGACATCTGAAGTTTGCAAATAGGACACATGGGGCACGATTCTATTCAACGCGATGTAAATAGTGCCGGTAGATAGCTCCCGGAGCTATTCAATTCATTGCGATGTTAGGTCGGGGAAGGCTCGTTCTCGCGCCTTAAACAGGGTGTTAGGCGCGATAACGGGCATTCCCTGACCTAACTTCCCGGCGCGAGGCTGTTTTCCGGAGGGATGAGAGAAGAAATCATTAGTCGGACTTGGCAGCACAGTGTATTGAATAGCTCCGGGAGCTCACTCCCGGCGCTATTTACATCGCGTTGAATAGAATCGTGCCCATGGAGATAAAACAAGTGCAAAAGTAAACTATATTGAGATTGACGAAGAAAAAAAAAAAGCATAGACAGTGGATTAGGAGCTCATTGTACGACATAAAACAAGTATGCTGCAGGCTAGATTTTTCTTCACACGTGATGGTACTACATAAATGCTCATTGTGTCTGTCCACCATCAATAGGCTACTAATCCACTAAATAGCATTGATGGCAACACCTAAGATTTTTCCGATTATACAAATTGCCTAGTTAAATGTTTAAGGACTGAAAAGCGTTTCAGTACAATTGGAATCAGATTCCTGTTCCATCAGCACTTTATTTAAGTTGCTTATATCGAATGAACCAAAGGATTTTCCCCAAAGTGAGAAAAGTATGCAAATATCTTCTTTTCACTTTTAATGACCGCCTTTCATTTGTATTTTACCCCATAGCCAATGCATAAAGATCAGGTCTTTTGTCCTTCTCATCTTGACAGATTTTGTGTACTCTGCGCTCCAAGGCTTGTCCCAAGTTCAGGACTTTGGGATACCAAGGTAAGATTTTGGTCAGCACAATAAGAATATTCCTGATATGAGTAAATTCTCCCGTTTCAAGACAATGAACCGATGCCTGCAAAACAACATATACATAAAATGTCTGAACAATATTAATAAGTTACATTTTCAGGTTCTAATTATTTATTTTTTACAGCACACGGACATTACTACAAACATTTCATGCTGCCGAGAACAGCCCAAAGATCATAGACAGGATGTCTATTTGAGTAATAAATTCTTGAGACAGTTCAGAAACAGGAGAGAAAACACAATTTGGCCAAGTACAAAATTACCTACAAACTGCATGAAGGATAAAAGTAATGGGTTTTTTTTTATTTATTTTTTTAGATTGGTCCTTTACCTTCGTTAACTTATAGTGCCACTTGTGTACCACGTGCCGGAAATTCTCATAATCCAATTGGTCAGCTTTGTTTCCTCCATCAAAATTGGATGCCCTTAATATGGTTACAAACCCTGGATAACTACCGCAATCCTAAAGGGAAATTATTTGAAATAAGGAGACAAATATGAAATTCGGAAAAAGAAAACTATAGGAGCAGGCAAGATGTTTAGTCATTTAAAAATCATTATTCTTTTAGAAGGTTTTTAACAACACAATGGCCAGGTGCTCAGATTGGACGCATAAATGGCCATTACCACATTACACAGCACAAACTATCTAGCATGTTGAACTCTCCATCAGCATATACTGAATAAAAGTCGTTATGTGCCACATAGGCATAAGATTAATGAGGTGAGAAGGCTGTGCTATGCAAGGAGTAAGAACACGCTATAGCTGCTACAACAGATGCTTGGCTCCATCCAAGCCTCAGGCAACCGCACAGCCCTTGGCTCTGGGGAGCACTGTGTGGGCCTCTTTATACAAACAAAACAAAAAGAAAAATGAACCTGCTGACTTCAACTGCAAAGATTAGAAGGCTTGGACTAAGCCCCTAAGATTCATCAGTGAGACGTCTCTCTTCAAGTTCACCTTTCAGCAAATGGAATAAGCAATCTTTAGGACATTGTGTAGGTCTAAGCGATAAGCCCTGAATTGTGTTTGAATGTAAACTACATCATGTTTTGCACTATAATGCTTAAATACCCACCTCCTGTACAATATATTAATAATGGGACGGACAAAGCAGCTAAACAATAGACTAAAGACAGGAGTGTGACAGCCAGTCTATTGTAAGTTAAATAAAAAGCAGGATGTATAAACTAACAGTCTTCCCTCTAACCTGAAAACATCAAAGTGTAGCAGTATCTTATACAGCTCTCAGACAAGTATCCAAAAATATAAGGAATGAAACTCGTTGCTTTAACAGACGATAGACATGAATGGTTGACATGCAGAAGGAAGTGACAGCAAGAAATTTGGCTGAGAAATGTGTTCGCAAGGAGTAAGCAAACTGTCAAAGGCAACATAAATATTTAAATCCAGTGCCCAGGATGTTAATCCGTTGTCTCCAGCTGATGATGAAGCTCAACAGTTCAAACTCCCGACATGAAGCATTCTCACAAGAAGATACACAGCGTATACCAGCATATCGTCTACTGTCAAATCTAGCCTGACAGGACATTTTTTTCCTAAACACTCTGATATTCTCCAGCCAAGGGGAAAACAAAAACAAACAAAACATGATGCGATTATCTAAATTTAACAGAACTTGGTTGCAACCCAGAATTTATTGTTACATATTTAAACAGGGTCTTTAATCTTTTACAATCCATTTAAAGAGGTAATTAAAAAGCATTTTACAAGTAAAGCCATCAAGCAAGAACAAAGCAAATACTTCTAAAAGCACACAGACAAAATGAGAACGCTATAGTAAAATACACAAGATCATTCAAATCAGAATTTTAAATGAAGGAAAAAGCCGATTGCCCACCTTGTCATATACTGCTCGATCACTGTGCCACTTAGTAACAGTCTCCAGCATACAACAAAGGAATCTGCCATATCGGCTGGCTTCGTTTTCCGTGCAACTGGCCACTGTGTAAATGATGTCTGAAAACACCTGCACAGAAGACAAGCAAATAAAGGGTCAGACCTATGACCTGAACAATACAAGAAATGAAATCTACTTCTGGACCAATACAAAAGGCACCAAGATGAATTAAGGTTCATTAATAGCATTTTTGTAATAGAACAGTAGATACAAAAAAAAAATAATAATAATAAAAAAAAAAAGACGCCACCCCCAGATTCCATCTGCACTCATCCCCTTCCCTACAACAGGTAGAACAAAGTTACCTTATCAAAATAGTTTATTTACATCGCATCAGGGATGAAAAAGAAATAAAAGACCATTCTCATGGCTGACAGTTGTGTTTAAACATACATATTGGGAGACATTTATGAAAGGATGATTGAGTGGATAAAAACAAGAAAAAGGTCAGTTACAATCTGAGATACAACACTTTCATGTCAATCTTATAAAAAAAGTAAAAAATAAGGCAAGTGCCTTTAATGCCATCATAGGTCAGGCTCTTTATTATACCACCAGTCTATAATAAACTATTTACATTCTAAAGTAGCATAAAAGAGGAAAAAAAAAAAAAATGAACAATAAAAGATATGGTTAACAAGCTAAATAGAATGGAGAGCCAAGTTCCATAAACAGATAAAGTTTAATGATGACATAATTGATTGAATACTCACTCTATCATAACACAAGAGGGTAGAAAAGTTAGGTGTTTTCTGCAGGTGTACGAGCTCAACAAACCGAGCGCAATATACAGCATCAATTGCTGAGAATATACAGCGAGGGAATATACAAAGCTTCAAAAATTTGGTGATGGTTTCATTTTTTGTCGTTCCTAAAATAAAATGATGACACAAATTGGTAAAAGAAAGAAGTTTTCGGGTAAACATAAAAAAAATACACAATGTATTAGGCTGTGCTCAATCATAATACTAACAGAACAGTTATGATGTACTTAAACAGAAAACATTTGTTTCCATTTTGTTGAAAAGCAATAATTTCCTATATAAAATAACATACGATTTCATGAACTCAATGGGGGAAACATAGGTTTGAGCATCATGTAAAAGCAAAGAGAGAGGATTTTTGGGTACTTACCGTTGAATCCTTTTCTCCGAGTTATGCTGGGGGACACTGGACCATGGGTTGTAGCTGGGACTGCAGGAGTTCGTACTTAAACTAAATCCGTAGCTTTAACCCTAAGCTCCTCCCCTCTGCAACTCCAAGATGTCAGTACAACTTCAAAAGCGCCTGGTAAGGGGAAGCAGTATCCCAATGAAACGGTTATAACCAAAAATAAATACAGAACCTCAGGGATCAACCGGTCAAATAAAACGCCGCAACACGTCTGAGCGTGAGAGTGGGAATGCAGTGTCCCCCAGCATGACTCAGAGAAAAGGATTCAACGTTAAGTACTCAAGAATCCTCTTTTCTCTTTCCTCAATGCTGGGTGACACTGGACCATGGGACATTCAACAGCCGCGGCTAGGGAAGGGAACGCTCAGGCTGCTGGACCAAAAAAGTGTACGCCCAAAGTGGGCGACGATGGAGGCAAAAACATGAAACCTGTAAAACCGAGCGAACGTGTGGACAGAGGACCAGGTGGCTGCGCGGCAGACCTGTTCAGCCGAGGCCCCGTGACGCGCCTCCCAGGAAGTCGCCACCGCCCTCGTAGAATCAGCTGACACCCTGACAGGTGCCAGGCACCCTGCATCAGAATAGGCCCGAGCAATGACTTATCGGATCCTACGTGCTATGGTCTGCTTCGCAGCCGGCCAGCCACGCTTCTGAGTGTCGTAGAGAACCAGTAGGGAATCCATCCGGAGGGCCGAAGTCTGTCCAAGTAGATCCGCAGGGCCCACACGACATCCAACAGAGCCAGATCGTCCTGGTCCCAGGAAGTCTCCGATGGGGACAACAAAGGAAAGAATGTCCTGGTTTAAGTGGAAAGCCGAAACAACTTTCTGTTGGAACAAAGGTACTGTTCATAGTACTGCCCCATCATGGAAAATGAGGAACGGTGGTTTGCATGACAAAGCCCCCCAACTCCGAGACCTGCCGAGGCAATGGCCATAAGGAAAACCAAATTTCCACGTGACAAATTGAAGGTCCACAGATCCCAAAGGCTCAAAGGGAGCATGCTTAAGAGCAAAGAGGACCAAGGTCAGACCGCACGGAGCCACCGGCCGCTAAAATGGAGGTTGAATCCGCAACACTCCCTGCAAAAAAAGTTGAAACCTCTGGCAGGAGGGCCAAACGTCGCTGAAATAAAACATTTACAAAGTAAATAAAAGAAGAATTAGCTACCTTGGACTGCAGAGCAGCCCCAACCCGTGCCGAACGCCTCAGGCACTTAATTTACACTAACATCAAGGGGTTGCAGATGGGAGGAGCTTAGGGTTAAAGCTACAGATTTAGTTGAAGTGCCAGCTCCTGCAGTCCCGGCTACAACTCATGGTCCAGTGTCCCCCATGGTATCAGTGTCCCCCAGCATTGAGGAAAGAGAAAATTGGAAGAAACTAAGTAACAGTCTTTGAAGTGATGACTACTTAATCTGGAAGATTTAAAAAAAAAAAAAAAAATAATAAAACATCCCATGGTTCAGTCCCTTATACTAAAGCAGTATTAGTTTACAACTGGCTGAGTGGGTGCTATACCTACCATTTGATTGAATGTAACGTTCTCTCAGGGCAGGCACTAACAACACTGCTACATATTTGAATCAGTGAAGTGGTAGTAGATAAGACTGCAGTGTTGGATCAATGAAACCCTCAGAGGTACTTCAAGGCACAGTACACAAAAGGGAATTATAACTTATTTTAAACAGGAATCCATAGGAAAGCAGGAAACAAAACTACTGTATGCTGTAACAGTACAGCTGCTTCACATACGATATCCAACTCATCCCCATTTCCAGCTGTAGGGCCTGTAGTCCTAACAGCAACTGCACAGATCCACTGGGAGTGGGTGAAGTGGGGTGTTCAGTGTTCTACAGCCAGTAACAGCTTAGAGTTACTGTCTACAAACAGTGGCACTGTCCTGGCAGGAGCCTAGAGACAGAGGCTGAAACGATTGCCAGGAAGAATTTGCCCTGTATCCTAGGCACTAGAGTGAGGGCTACTTTGAATACTAACATCTGACTGCACGTGTGCACACATTTGGCAATTATATGCAATATACTATGTTAATGCAGGATTGTGTGTGAACAAGACTAAATCTTAAAAAAAAAAAAAAAAATTATATATATCTCTTGACAATACACATTTAATAATTATGGGCCAATATATTAGGAGAACAGAATATGCATTTCATGCTATTGTTTCTATCCTATCAACTCATCGCTCAAAGGCGCCTTCACAAATTTTTGCCATTTGCATTACATTTTCCCTAGCTCAGGCAAACATTTCATTTCAGTGAAACCTATTTTGGCTCAGCACATCTATGAAGCCAGCACTTTTCAGATGGTTGATCAGCAGTTTAATAGCATTCATTATTTCAGTAAAACGAAAACTAGAACAGAAAGTTACAAAATGCTAGGTCCTATTTGTATCCCATTGTAGAACTGAAGGACTTAAGCATCATATTAAACTGCTGCTGAGGACGCTTACTTACTGACCCACTGTCGAACTATAAAGAGGTACAAAAATAAATCACTTCAAACTAAATGCAATTTCACCCTTCAGGCAGACTTAAAAGGGGTAATGGACACTAGCGTGCCGCCAGAAATGTTGTATATACAGTACTTACGGGCTAAGAGCCAGTTGTCCTTTTCTAGTTTCATTCTCTGCAGAACTCTCCCTACATGTTCAGACTGCTTCTTCTCCTCCTCCACCAGTTTGTCTTGTAGAGCAGTGCACCTCTCTCGCTCTTTTTTCTTTTTGTTTGGTGGCTACAAAAAAGTACATTAGGTTTAAAGCCATTTATGGATAAGGGTTCTAGGTCACATGATACAGCAGTTTTTTTTTTATATATAGTTCAACAGGATGTGGACACCTTCATGTTATGCAACATGAGTTCTAGGCAAGGAAGTGGCCAACATACCATTTCAAGATTGTCATCAATGGCCTTCATCTGTATCCTCAATTTATTGATTTCTCTGTTGTAGCTGGAGGTTGGGACAGCAAGATCATACATTGTCAGAGACCAGAATGTAGCGTAGAACTGAGGGCTGATATCATCCCATACTTTTGAAGGGTGCAAGGAGACCACAGCTTCGTGGACAGGAGCCATGACAACCTCACATGATGTAATGTACTTGTGCACCTTATGCTGCTGTTTGTTTCCCTTCTCAGTCTTCTTCAGCTCATCATATTTAGACTGGAGATGTAAAAATTAGAACAATATTAACATCTTCTGAAAAAAAAAAATTGTGATGTTTGATAAAAAAAAATTAAATAAATTGACCCTGCCCTCCGAGCCTTTCAAGCAATGTCATTTGGGTCCCTTATTCACAGTTGATGGAGCGGCCCAGTTGTGACATGGTGGAAATCAAGTGTTTCAGCTTATATTTAATGTTTGAAAGGTTATTCTGTGTTTGGTCTAAAACTCAGTGCCTGATTAACAATAGGGCAGGGAACCCGAATACACAGGGGCCCCTCCACACATCGCTTAATCACCAGTGTGGGGGGCACTGTGGCATATGAACAGGGGTCAGTGTGTTTAACACATTTGTGATGCAGGGAGTATTTAAACATTATACTTTCCTAATAACATTGCCAGCATATCAGATTGACAATTTTATAGTAGGGACCGCCACAGGTTAGTTGCCATGTGGACCCCACAAACCTTAATTCGGCCCTGCTAAAACTGATACACAACGAATTCCCAATGCAGGTTCTCACTGCGGGAAAAATTTGATTAAAAAAATTATAATCAGTCACAACAGTCCCTGCGCACAGTATACAATTCTGCACATACATACATACATACACACACACACACACACACACAAAAACAGTATAGAAGAGTGGGAGGAATCTCACATACATTCCATATAGAGACAGTGCCTTGGATAGAACAAAGTTTATGGCCCCAGCCCAGTTTGGCAGCAAAGCCACCCTAAAGGGGCCCATCCATTAGCAGATCTTTCTGTAATATGAAAGGCAAAAGATTTATCCCTTGAAAATTCCTGGGGCTGCTGTGACATATCCGTCATGTACATGACAGATTTTTGCAAACGACGAACTATGAACGATATTGCATGACATCATTCAGGGAGTGGATTTTTTTTTCATGTTTCTATTGATTTTCATTAAAAATATCGTTCGTCATTTACCCCTGACAGATATTTCTAATATCTGTCAGCGATCAATGATAATTGACCAACATGTTGGAGAGACAAAAGCCAAAATTTGTCGGCCGCAGGAATGCGCATTTTCATCGTTCACAGCCTATCCATTAGCAAATAAATTGAACGGCTGAACGATAAATTGTTCATCGTACAAATTTATCTGCTAATGGATAAATCGTTCAAATTTATCTGCTAATGGATAGGCCCCTTAACAAAGATTAACTGTTCTTACAAACATTAAAAAGAAGAGATCACTGATTAAGTGAAAGTAACCAAAAAGACAAACATATGTAGGTGCTCATAGCTCGGCTCTATCACCAGTTCACAATGACTTCATCAGTTCAGCCCACAAAATGTTACTTCAAGAGTGTTAATAAGGACAGGACAAGGCTAAGATGTATACATTAACCAACTGAAGGAAGCACTAAAGCAAATCACATAAAATGTATTTAATGACAATTAAAAAAATATACAATATTAAATAAAAATTCCATATACCAGGTCAAGCTAAAAAGCTATGAAATTGACAGTCAATGATTGTTCATTACAAAAACTTCCAATATATCTGCGTGCACACAGATGGGTATGTCTAACACAACTAATTACCACTGTCCATAAAGATAATCACACTATCGCAATATAGTTGGGTAGTATTAGTTTTAGGAAACAGTCCAGTTGTTAGTAGCACCCAATATGTATACGTCGGTCTCCAGTATTGTTTGTGTTATTCATTTCAGCAGTGATTAAAGGTTAGTATTCAGACATCAGAGGTCAGCATAGTGATTAAAAGTTCCAGTGTCAATTGAATTAGTAGTAAAGCATGGCAGGTTGATCAGAAAAGAAATAGGTGCTATTAACCGTTTGAATCACTAATATGTAACGCACCCGTGTCTCTCCGTATATATCACCAGATGCTGTAATATTCAGACATCCATAGCCAACATTTGGTTAGTAGTTCAAATGTCAATAGAATTAGCAGCAAAGCATGGCAGGTTAAGCAAAAGAAACCGTATAAAACGCTTGTACTGTATCTCTTTGTAAATCGTTAACTGTTGTGGTAATATAACTCTCCTGATTTGAATGCAATCTATAGTCCAGTACAAACCCCTGCTTGGAAGGTACCGATATTACCTCTGTATACACTGTCACCGGCCCCGTATGCTGGTACTTGTGGTTCGCCAAGTACACAGCATGCAGGGGATGCTTGCTGGGACCTCCAGTTCTATTGTTAAAGACAATGATTACACACATTTTACACAATCAACCCAGCACCCACCGTGTAGAGGTGGCGAGGATAGCCCCGGGCTATCAGCCTAGGCCTGGGGAGCCCAGGAGAGGGGGACCCCTTTATTGGGGGGTCCCCAACTACCCAGGGATCCCCAGCCTGGGCTGACTAACTGTCAGGTGGAATGCTTTGGTTGGGGGACCCGGTTATAGGGTTTCCTTGGCTGTGGCATTACCCACCCGCTAGAAATTACCAGGTGCTGGTTATGGAAATTATAGGGGAACCCTACACAGTTTTTCCCCTGTATTTACACAACCAGGACTGGCGGTGAAAAGTCCAGGGCTGGTTGTGCTTTTAGTGGAGGGCCGCACGTAAAAGGTTTTTTTTAAATTAACACTTAACAAGCTTTGTACACTAAGATACATGCATGCATCTCACTTATGCATGCATGCATGCATGCATGCATGCATCTTTGTCAAATAGAACTGCTGATGCTAAAATCGAAAGCATGAAGCACTATTCATTTGGGGATTTGAAATTCGATTTTGAGTAAGATTTACTTTCGATTTGCAAATCGAATGTTAGTACACGAAGGGATAATATATTCTTCTATGGGAAAACATCGATGTTTTGCAGAAATTCGATTTGAAATGAAATTAATTTTTCTGTTCGATTTTAAAATTCGATTTGGGCTTTAGTTAATCTCCTCTAAGAAAATCTAACCAATACGAATGGAGAAATCGAACAGAATCCAAAATCGAACCTTTGTAAATATACCCCCGGTTCTTAATTCTCCTAAACCGTACCGCCAGAAGCAGACCCCCTGGTTCACCGCACTAAGGAACAAGGAGCAGCAGCCGTTCTAAAAATGATCCCCTCACAGAAGTGCACCATCAGCGTCCCTAAGTTGGAGACGTCCGACAGAGCCTGTGTTACATACTGGCTCCACTAGGTTAGATGCCCCTGGAAGGCTGCACATCACCATGCCCGGCACGACAGCGCAAAGCATCCCCAAGACCACCTGTCCACATGCTATGGCATAGTTCCTCGTGTTGAATGGCCGGCCTAGTAAAAACACATTGCTCAATGCCCCTGGACTTAAAGGGAATCAAAGCTCAGGTAACGACTGTGTGAAATTATCACTCACCACCATCCCCCAAGTCTACTCGCCGCGCCAGCTGGAGAAGTGAATGCAATGGGCCGCGGGTGATGCCCTGGGAAGGCAGAGGTACGCACGGACAAAACACTAAAGCGATGCCATGAGCCTTAAAGGGCATGTGCCTACTATTACCTCAAAATGTACAGCCGGACCAAAAAACATTGAAATGATAGGTTGTACAAGAACAAGTCACAGCATTAAGGCCCCCCATACACGGTGTGATTTGCTCATTGACTTTTATGGATTCATTGGCTGAGAGACGGGGGTGATCTCTCAGCCTATAAACGCTCAGATACGGCTCTACAAAGGCTAGAACCGCATCTGAGCTTTTAATTCAGGAGGAAACAACCATCCTAGTTGTTTACCTAATGCGTGGATCGTGTAATTTTGTTTTCTTGTTTTACCAAGACCATGGATGCCTACAGGGACAAGGGGACCACTCCAGGTAATGTATGTGAGTATGTGTGAATGTGTATGTATGTAATAAAACGTTAATTTTCAAAGGTGTGAGAGTATATATATATATATTTTTTTTAAACATTTCTTTACAGGTGTACTACAGGTACTAGCGGGCCCTTAATGCCATGCATGCTGGTGCTTGTGGTTCTCCAAGTACCAGCATACGTGGGAGGCTTGCTGGGACCTGTAGCTATACTTGTAAAGACAATGTTTGCAGATAGGCATGTAGTTACAGATTAGTAAACCCGGTATAAGGAATCCATACTCATGCAGATTGGGTACTCCGACCTCCCAATTTCCTTGATGACATCTTTTGCTCACTTTTTAGAGACAACTTGCTTACAAAGCCTGTTACAGAAAGGAATGGTCTCGTCGATTTACATTATGCTCCTGGATACAGTGACTGTGGGCCTGATTCACAACGGATCGCTATTCTGCTTATACGCACGCAACTGCGTTGCTAATATCAACGGTGATATTCAAATGTTTGCATCGCGATCGCAGTCGGACATAAGGACGCCCACTTCCCCTTACTCACATCTGTATATTTGACCAACATAGTGAAACAAATCTGTAACAACGAGTAACATCGGACAGTTAGAGAAGCCCAGTCCTTACTCAGGAATTGCTTACTTATGCGCATGCTATGATGCCTCAGACGGCATCCGGTATCACAATGGATAAGTTAAGCATGCACCTGCAACGGCATTGAAATGCATTGGCACGCCACCCCCCCAGTCACCACCCACAAATGGTGCTTCCTGATAATCACTCTGCCATGGGTCTGCGTAGTCACTGCGAGTGCATTGCCTAACGCGATGCATACGCATGCGCAGTGCAAATTGACCGATGGCGTGCGTATAAGCAACTGCGTTCCTTGCTGTATCAAGCCCTGTATTGGGGAGAAAGACAAATGGGAGTTGGACCTTGGTCCATCTGCTAAAGATTACTGAGAGAAGTTTAGAAATATAATAGGCAGTGTCCATTTCAACTATCATTTAAGAGTGTACAAAAACACTATACAGATGACCTCTGACATCTGGAGAAACTGTGACCACTGTACCTTTCTATCATGCATGGCGGACCTGTCCGAATAGCTCCCATTTGGACAAGGTTCATAGTCTTCTTAATTGTTTGCCGGAAGCACCTGTACCTACAAGTCCCCTGGAACTTTTTTCATCACTCATATTCCTCAGCATCTAACAAGACACCTCTACAAAGCTGGCCTCTCATATCAACTGGAAAAATCTGTTATAGAGGGCCACTAAAAACAAACAGATCCTACACCCGTGTACCAAAACTACAAAAATGCGCATCTGGCATATATATGGTAATGAGATTACGCACAAAAAACAAAACAGGGAGCAGCTTATACTTTTTCCCTTCAGTACTTACGGAAATGTGATGAGTGTACATAGGTCTTGACAGGAAGAATGCAGCATCATGAGGAGTGTGAAAGTCATTGCACAAAACATCTATTGATGGAACGCGTTTTATGTAATCCTCTGTGCTCAAATTAGATGCCAAAAATCCACCAAACTGTACTAGTGTATCATGACACTGAAAGACAATAGTATAATAAAGTATGAATTAAAGAGAAAGCAAATGTAAAAGTTAGAATTCTAGGAAGCAGAGGGGCCTTGCCATTTAAGGGAAGAGTTACAAAAAACAGCACCAAAATAGAGAGGCACATATTTTATATACAACTTTACCTGTAACAGAATATAAAAGACATGCTAAATCTATAATGACAGCATACAACCTATTCTGCAAAACACAGCTGAGGATTCAAGTGATCAGCAAGCAGTGTTTAGGAATTCAATGAGATGCTCTGGCAATAAAATGGTCACTCACCTGATCATACAGCTTCCCCACAAGCTTCAAATGCTTCTCTCCTCCTTCCAGAAATACCACCCCATTCCTCTGCTGGGCCATAAGCAAACACAATGGAAGAGCCAAGTCATGGTCCAATAAAGCATCTTTTAGCCTCTGAGAGGACTTCTTGGTATTTCTAATTTGACCAAAATAACCACCCTGGGAAGAGAAGATTAAAAGGTGTACATATTGACTAAGAACACCCAAACAGATACTCTGACATCCTCACAGACCAAACACACAGTAAAGACAATACAAAAGTGGCAGCTGTATGGAACAGCAATGCACTATGTGTACATTTTATACAACTTTTTAGTCTATGAGGGATACAAAATTGGGTGGCTACATCCAGCATGCATGTTTGACATCTATGTGGTAAGCCTGGCACGACACACTAAAGTTTGCCCAAAGTTGTGGGTGGCCCAAATGCTTAGGTCTAGGGAGGCCATGGGTGCTATGCGTATTTTTTTAAATACCCTATTGACAAGGACGGTGAAGGTGATTCTATTTGAATAAAATGTTTTCCTATAATTGATGCATATCTAAGTCCAATATTAAAAAACTATATTATTTTCTAGCCATTAGTGACAATTATCTTGTCAATTAAGTAGGGACCACCTGGCAGGGGCATATTAAGAGAGGAGAGAGCCTGTGCGCATTCCCCGTCCGGGGCCCCCTCCTCCCTCCCCAGCGGCCGGCAACAGACTGAAGTCTGACAGCCGGCTGCTGCATCAGTAGACTTTGGGCACTAGTGCCAAATCTACTGCAGGCACACCATTTTCCCGGCGATTTCCTTACTGCGTATGCGCAAAATGCTGGAAAAATGTCTGCGGCAGCCATTTTGCAACATTTTTGTGCAGGGCTGAGACACCCGACACAAACCAGGTGATGCATACAGAGGAGTAGATCCATCTTCTCTATGCATGCTGCTTTTTAACAATGGCAACATAATATTTAGACAAAACAGATGTTCTTTTTGGGAAAGAACGGCCTTCACATTACCTTAATTTATATGGCACCTGCATATTACGTAGTGCTGTATATCACAGACAACACTAGTTCATGCATTACTATTGAAAACAAGAAAACATGCAATAATCGTAATGAATTGCTAACATCATAAACTTGAATGAATCTCATCATAGTGAACTGAAGAGGCATTTTAACAAGAAATGAAAAAAGGGAAACTGAAAGCGCCACGACAAATAAATAAATATAGTTGGCTGACTGGCAGGATTATTTTTACAATCCATGTCAACATTAAGGACTGGATTTGCTTTAATTAACACGCAGGAAAAGTGGTTTACACTACATCAGGAGGTGTACACAATGGATCAGTAAATATAATACAATAGCACATAAAGTCAATGACGAGGTGTGCGATTAAAACGAGCATCAGCAGGAATCACGTTATCTCACTCACCTCAGCTTTAAGTTGCTCGCCACCAGTCATTGCTTCAAGCTGCTCCATTGTCATCTCCTCTGTAATTTCAATCCCTGCCATCTTTTGTACAACCTCTTTTAGAATCAGTAAATCGAAGCTGAAAGGCAAATGTAAGGGAGAATAATGGTGTGATATGTTGCATATTAAAAAACAGCGCTACAAGCAATTCATACAGTACATCCAGCACTATTCACACATCCTACATCACAAACAAATGAACACTCAAAAACGCACAAAATAACTTATGATCCACACTCCAAGCCACACTACGTTTTTGTAAGTTTTATATTATTGATTATACTTGCAACTTACCTTTTACCAGCTTTTAGCTGATTTGCTACATACTGCAGAAGACCAGCCAATTCTATGGGATATTTTCTAAAAATCGCTCCACAAAAGCTTGCCAAGCCTATATATTGGACAAACATGCAGATATCAGATAGTGCTGTTATTAATTTCTAAAAAGGTGTCACAATGGTTCCGTAGCACCGTACAAGGAGAACTGACAATAAGATACATAATCATGGACTAATACAGACAGTATATAAATTTACACAGATTCATAATTACAGTGTGCGGTTAGCATAATACTGTAAAAAAAAAAAAACACAACAACAAAAAGGAGAAAGCACGGTTCATACGAGCTTACAAACTAATGGATACAAGGGTGGACACAATGGGAAAATGAGGCAAGAGAGGACATAGATTGCATAGTTAAGAGGAGGGCTGATAAAACTACAATAAAAACATGAGTTTTAAGAGCATGTTTGAAAGCTAGATGTATGTCTAATGGAGAGAGGGAGGACATTCTATAGATTAGGAGCAGGCCAGGAGAATCCTCAATGCCGGAGTGAGGAATTTAGAACATAATTTTGAGTGGTATGGTGATCCAGTGAAGTGACAGGCAGAGAGGACAGCAGAGGTAGAGCATTGAGAAAAGTAAAATGAGACAGGCAGCAGCGTCGAGTATAGACTGGAGAGCCGGGAATTAGGAAGCCCATAAAGGAGCAGATTATAGCAATTAAGGTGGGAAATGAGGAGAGCATGGATCCCAATTTTAGCAGCCTCCAGGGTGAGGAAGGGCTTGATTCTGCAAATGTTACAGAAGTGGAAACAGCAGGATATTGAAAGGACTGTATGCGGGGAAAAAAATAAAAAACGGCAGAGTCAGGAGTGACTTTGGACTTGAGAAACGGAGGAGAGCAAGTCAACAGAGGGTGACGGGTGGGAATTGGATGGGTGAGAAGATTAGCTCAGTTTCTGAGAAATTCCATTTCAGGAACTGTTATGACATCCAGGATGAGAAGCCTGACAGGAGGTGACGTGAGCACTAATGGGAGGGAGGTCCGTGGTTGAGAAGTAAATTTGGACACAGTCGGCATAGAAGGGTGGAGAAAGCCAAAAGGAACCGACAAGCACGCCAAGTGAAAACACGCAGAGGAAGAAAAGGGTCAAATACAAAAACCCTGACAGGAAAGGGATCTGAGTGAATCTACTGAGAAGGAGGGAGCAGTTTGACAAGTAGGAGGTATCGGCAGAGAAAGATCAGTCGCAAAGCCAGAAGGCTACTGTGAGGTCAAAGAGTATAAGCATAGAGAACTGGCCTTTAGATTTGGCAGTGGTGAAGACTTTGGGTGAAATGAAGAAACAAAAAAAAGCCAGATTAGAGTAGGTAGAGAGAAAAAAAGTAAAGCAGTTGAAAACCACCTGTCAATGACCTTGGATGCATAGGGAAGAAGAGAGATGTAACCGTAGTTAGCAAGGAAGGAGTGGTATGCTGGTAGGAAGAAAGGAAGTTTCCAGAGGTTGACCAGGTGGGGCAATGTGTGAACACACTTCAGGGGAATGGGAACAGAGGAGCTTGATAAGAATGGGGCCAATAGGCAAGTTGTACTTTGGTCTCAGAGACTTGTGTGAAGAATACATGGTTGGCAAACATGGTAGGGAGAGTGAGGTGGGGCCTGAAGCGATAGAATGTCACTGCAGGTGGAATTTATTTTGGAAAGTAAGTGGTAGGAAAAATCAAGCAGATTGGGGGTGGATGGGATGGGAGAGGAGGAAGTTGAAAGTAGAGAAGAAGCAGTGAGGGATGGAGAACTGGGAGGAAACAAAGGTTTTGAAGTAGAATCGTTTAACACAGTGGTTCTAAAACACAACTCTAAAGATTTCCCAAAAGGTCATATTTTGAAAATTTCTGTCTGTGAAAGCAGGTGTGATAATAACTGACCCACCAAAATAGATTAACTCATCTGTGCAAGATTAAAGAAATCCACAAAACATGACCTGTTGGCGAGACTTGAGGACTGGGGTTGAGAACCACTGGTTTCTACAAGTGAGAGAGTGGAGCTATAGGATTAGAGACTTAATTTAAACTAGAGGAAGTCCGCAAGACAGCGCAACTTACTGTATAAGTGCTCAGGAAAGCTAGAGAATTTTTTAAGAAAGTAATTGAGCCAGACTATAGGGTTGGGGAGGTAACCAATGAAGAGTGATGGTAACAGTTGAGGGGGGGGGGGGGGGGGGGGGCAGACACAGAGAGACAGACACAATAGAAAAAACTTAGTCAGGGCATTTGAGGGTAGTAATGGCAGAGAGAAGGGAGTTTAGAGAAGGAGCAACTGGTGGGATCTATGGTATCAAGATTTCACCTAGTAGGAATGATCTTTACGGAGGGGGTGGTAATGCTGTAGAAGAATTAGGTGATGGTCAGAGAGAGGGAGAGGGGAGTTGTTGAAATCAGACAGATGAAAGAAGATCAGGTTGAATGAGTGACGACTGATTTGAGGGGGACGAGGTTCATTGGGAGAAGTGAAGCAAAGAGGAGTGGGAGAGATGTTTGGAAGTAGTTGGGTTGGAGGGAGCATCAATTGGGATGTTAAAGGCCACCAATATGAGGGAGAAGTTCTCAAATATTGATTGAGCAGACCAGGGGCACAAAAAATCGTGGCAATTCAAAAGGTGAATAGGATGGAAGAGGCAGATTGAGTGACCCTCATTTAAAGAGTTTACACAGAAAACTTCTCAGTGTTTGCAAACAAATTGAATTTATTAGCAAAAAATATAGAAAATGTATCTTCATGCCAGAAGAATTAGTCTGTTGTAAAAACTGGAAGTTCAGCAGTTAGTTAGTGAAAGTATAATTTGAGCCAAATCATACAACATGCAATGCAAAGTTAACAATTTTTTTTATTTTTTTTTTAAAAACAAAAAAAATATGAGATATGGTAAGAACTTACCTTTGTTATCTCTATTTCTACGAAGTCCATAGGGTTCCACAGTATACCTTGGGGTATAGGTGTGACGTCAGTCATCGGGCACCATAGAGTTAAGCTTTCAGCCTCCCAGGATGCACTAGGGTCCCCCTCCTATACCCCGCCCCCGAGCCAAGGCACCTCAGTTAGTTACCAAGCCATAGGCCGGAGGAGGAGAAGGAAGAGAGAGAAAGAAGAACAGGATACACACAAGAATCACACTCTCACCAGAGGGAGACGGAAAAACCAGTGACCAGAACAAAGCCCATCTGCAGCACAGGTGCGACAGGGCGGGAGTCATGTGGAACCCTATGGACTTCGTAGAAATAGAGATAACAAAGGTAAGTTCTTACCATATCTCATATTTTCTACTTCAGGGTCCATAGGGTATCCACAGGATACCTTGGGGATGTCCCAAAGCAGTATCCTTTAAGGGTGGGGACGCTCCTGTGCTGAAAGGAGAATCCGCCACCCGAAGGAAGCATACTGAGAGGCGAAGGTGTCAAACCTGTAATACCTCACGAAGGTATGGACAGAGGACCACGTAGCAGCCTTGCAGATCTGGACTGCAGAGGCACCACGTCGAGCTATCCACGAAGAACCCACAGACCTAGTGGAATGAGCCTTCAGAGAAGGAGGAACCGGCAGACCTTCATGAAGATAAGCTTCAGAAATAGCCATACGGATCCAGGCTGCCAAAGTTTGCTTTGAAGCAGGCCAACCCTTTTTACGGAAGCCGTAGAGGACAAACAAGGCGTCCGACTTCCTAAACGAAGAAGTGCGGTCAACATAAGTCCTAAAGGCCCGCATAAAATCCAAAGTGGCCTCACCCACTGAAAGGCCAGGTGAGTTAAAGGCCGGAACAACTATTTCCTCGTTCAGATGAAACTGGGAAACAACCTTGGGAAGAAATTCAGGACGAGTGCGGAGCACTGCCCTGTTCCCATGAAAAATCAAGAAAGGGGGTCTACAAGAGAGCCCCTAAATCAGAAACACGTCCGGCCGAAGCTATGGCCACAATGAAAACAGTCTTAGCTGTTAGCCATTTAAGATCCACTGAGCCCAGTGGTTCAAACGGCGGTCCCAGGAGAGCCCTCAGGACCACAGCCAAATCCCAAGGCGCCACAGGTGGAACAAAGGGCGGCTGAATGCGTAGAACACCTTGCATAAAGGTGCGCACATCTGGGATTGTAGCAATCCTATGGTGAAACCAGACAGACAGGGCCGAAACCTGTACCTTCAAAGAAGCAAGGCGAAGCCCATGGTCTAGTCCCACTTGTAGGAAGGCGAGTATCCGAGACAGACGAAACTCCCGCGGAGCATAACCTCTCGGTCGACACCACAGGAAGAACATATGCCACACGCGATGGTATATCCACGCGGAAGACTGTTTCCGAGCTCGTAACATGGTACACACTACAGAGCTGGAAAAACCCCTGGACCTCAACATGGCTGTCTCAACAGCCACGCCTTCAAAGACAGCCGAGTCAGGTCCGGGTGAAGACAAGGACCCTGCGACAGAAGGTCCGGTCGTAGCGGCAACCGCAGAGGACTGTCCACGGACAGACACTGAAGGTCTGAGAACCAGTGCCGTCCGGGCCACGCGGGAGCTATCAACAGGAGCGTCCCTCCTTCCTGTTTGAATTTCCGGATTACCCGTGGAAGAAGGGAAACCGGAGGAAACAGGAAGGCGAACCGGAACGTCCACCGGACGGACAGAGCATCCACCAGAGACGCCTCGTCGTCTCTTGTGCGAGACCCGTACACCGGCAACTTGTTGTTGTGCCGGGACGCCATGAGGTCGATCTCTGGAAGACCCCACTTGTCCACCAGCAGTTGAAAAACGTCCGGGTGCAGGGACCATTCCCCCGGATGAACGTCCTGGCGACTTAGAAAGTCCGCCTCCCAATTTAGCACTCCCGAGATGAAGACAGCTGATATGGCCGGAAGATTGTACTCCACCCATAGCAGGATCTGAGACATCTCTAGGAGAGCCGCCCGACTTCGGGTTCCTCCTTGCCGGTTTATGTAGGCAACGGTGGTAGCGTTGTCCGACTGGACCTGCACTGGGTGACCCTGGAGAACCTGATGTGCCTGCTGGAGGGCATTGAAGACCGCACAGAGTTTCAAGATATTTATTGGAAGCTCCGCTTCTGTCGGAGTCCACCTGCCCTGGAACAAGTGTGGACCCGAAACTGCTCCCCAGCCCCGAAGACTGGCGTCCGTTGTCAACAGGACCCAATTTGGTACCCAGAACGGACGTCCCTTGTTGAGATGGGTCGTCTGCAACCACCAGGCAAGGGACAGGCGAACCTCCGGGGTGAGCACTATCGTCTGGGATTTTAGAGACTGAGGCAGCCCGTCCCACTTGGACAGGATCAGGTGCTGCAGAGGTCTGAAGTGAAACTGGGCATATTCCAGCATGTCGAACACCGACACCATGGAGCCCAGTAACCTCATCGCCGAGTGTAGAGACACCCGGCGGCTGTGCAGAAAACTGCGCACTCTCGACTGTAAAGCAGAGATCTTTTCTCCCGTCACAAAGATCCTTTGCTGTCCCGAGTCCAATAAGGCTCCGAGGTGCAGAATCCGCCGAGACGGGATTAGAGTGGACTTCTGCCAGTTTATTAACCAGCCGTGTCGTTGCAGTAGCGCAATGGTCAGGTCAAAGTGGCGCAGAAGGAGCTCCGGACATCCTGCCACTAATAAAAGGTCGTCCAAGTACGGCAACATGCGGACTCCCTGCAGCCGCAGAGAAGCCGCCATGACCGCCATCACCTTGGTGAACACACGCGGTGCTGTCGCCAGGCCAAAAGGCAACGCCCGAAACTGAAAGTGGTCGCTGCGGATTGCAAACCTGAGGAACTGTTGATGGCGCAAAATAGGGACATGCAGGTAAGCGTCCTGTATGCCCAATGACACCATGTAGTCCCCAGGTTCCAGCGCCAGAATGATGGACTGTAGGGTCTCCATCCGAAACATCGGCAACCGCAAAGACTTGTTGAGAGCTTTGAGGTTGAGAATCGGACGATACGACCCATTGGGTTTCTGCACCAAAAAGAGATTGGAATAGAAACCCTGGCCCCTCTGGGAGAATGGAACAGGCACTATAACTCCAGCCTGGAGTATAGTGTGCAAGACCTTCCGCAGCTCCGTGGCCTTGTTCCGGTCTGATGGTAGACCCGTGGTGAAAAATCGAGCCGGGGGTCTGTGCCGGAAAGATAGGGCGTACCCGTGGGAGACCACCTCGAGAACCCAAGTGTCTGTCGTGGTGACCGACCAACACCGGGCGAACTGCAGCAGGCGGCCTCCCACTTTGGGATCCCCCAAAGGGAGGCCCGGACAGTCAGGCCGCAGGCTTGTCATCTGGCTTTGGGGCCGGACGTCTGGTACTCCAGGCCTGCTTCCGGGGCTTGGCCGATTTCTTGGGACCAGCCTGTCGGGGAAAAAACTGTGGTTTGGGCCTGCCCTGGGCCCTATAAAACCGAAAGGACGATGGTCCTGAACCAGAAGGAACAGCGGCCGACGGGAGACATGCCGATTTGGCTGCCGCCAGCGTGGCCACAATCTTGTCCAGATCTGGACCGAAGAGAACTTCTCCGTTGAAGGGCAACGCCTCCAAACCCTTTTTGGAATCAGCGTCCGCCTTCCAGGATCGCAACCACAAGGTACGACGAGCAGCCACCGCTGCTGAAGAAATTCGAGACACCAGGGTACTAATGTCTAAGGCCGCCTCGTTGATATAAGTGGCCGAATCACGGAGATTACCAAACAACTCCGCCTGTTCAGTCGGGACAGTCGGAATCGAAGGACGCCTCCAACGAATCCGCCCAGCGCTCCATAGCTCTGGTAACCCAGCAAATGGCCATAGCCGGCCGCGCTGCCCCCCCCCTGCAAGGGAATAAGCGGACTTCAGGCAGATCTCCACCTTGCGGTCCGTAGCATCCTTAAGGGAGGACATGGATGGCATTGGTAATGTGGCACTACGGACAAGACATGTCACAAGAGAATCCACCTGGGGAGGGGATTCCCACTTAGCAAAATAATTATCCGCGAACGGATAAGCCACCGCCAGGCGCCTCTGCGGCTGGTATCGCTTGCCAGGCTGTTTTCACGCCTCCTCTAAATGGTCCACAAACTGACCCGGAAGAGGAAAGACTGTGGCGTCACCCTTCACATCCTTAAAAAAGGATTTAGCCGCTGGGGGAACTTCGTCCTCAATCACCAAGGCTGTGCGGACTGCCCGAATAAGTCCAGGAATATACACCTTGGACCTAGCGTCTGCGTCCTTAGTATGTAGAGGTTCCTGATCGTAAGGATCCAGAATCTCCCCATCATCAGACGTCCCTTCGTCATCCTCATAAGGAGCCGACAGAGACGCCACCGGCCTTTATGTGGCCGCATCACAGCCTCCCCCTGCAACACATCCGACAAGTGCTGTACAGAACTCGTCAGGGAGTTAACCCACGCCGGCTCCTGAGAAACCGGGAGAGGGGAAATAGGGAGACTGCGTGGTATCACCAATTGTCTTGGGAAACCCTGCATGGGTGACGACACCACTGATTGCTGGGACAAATCCATCTGCGTAAACGCGGGCTGTGGAGCTAAGTGGCCCACTAAGGTTGTAAGCGCCTGTACGGTGCTGTAACCATAATAGGCCGCGCCATTGACAAACACTGCCGGCAGAGGCCCTCCGCGCTACCCTCCCCCTCCGCTAAAGGTACTTTACACGTAGTACACTGTAGCCGGAGAGGAAAGTCACTTTGACATGATGGTACAAAAGTATGTGACCCCTCTCACCAATTATTTTTAAAAAGGCGAGAGACCACCCTGCAGCACCGCACCGCAAGGGCTTTAGCAGAAAGAACAGGGACAGTAATAAGGCTGAGAGTCAGAAATGGAAAGTACAGGCAGCAGCGCTAGCATAGTCACATACAATGCAAAGAAACTCAATTTCTGCACTAACCAGCGCTGATAAATCAACTACACAGACACAGAGTCTGGTAGGACACAGCGCTGCATACACAGACCTGGACCAAATCGGAGGAGAGGTATGCGGGGGGGACCCAGACCACGATGCCTCTGATTCCAGGCTTCCAGCAACGTTCACCACACGTTGTTAAGATGGCCGCCGAGGAGCTTAGAGGAGGCTGGCCTGGGGGAGGAGCGCTGCCACAGGGCCAGTCGGCAGTGTGCAGAGAGGGCTGTGTGCAGCGGGGGAGGCGCCGGCTGTGAGACAGGGAAGGCGCGCTCCCCTGGCATGCATTTAACCCCCGGGACGCCGCAGCGCTACCTTGCTGTCCCCCTTGATTCCGGCCATGGTCCGGAACATTTGGGGTCACCGCTAGCTGTGACCCCAGATGCTCACCAGCATCCCCGGATCGGTACCGGCGTTCTGGTACCGGCGGAGGTGTAGGGAAGACAGCATGGACGTCAGGACTGACTGTCCATGCTGTACATCCAGATGTGCAGCCACAGCTGCATGCAGAAAACTTCAGGGGCTCTTCTTAGCCCCCACTCCAACAGGTGCACCCGACTCTGGCCGGGCACCAAACTAAACTGAGGTGCCTTGGCTCGGGGGCGGGGTATAGGAGGGGGACCCTAGTGCATCCTGGGAGGCTGAAAGCTTAACTCTATGGTGCCCGATGACTGACGTCACACCTATACCCCAAGGTATCCTGTGGATACCCTATGGACCCTGAAGTAGAAAGAGACCACATTCTATTTATATGGTACTAACTGCAATAAGGGGTTCACTTTTATTTAATCTACCTGTTTGAGTAGGCTATACAGATGTGTCTACATACATCTTACATCTGTGCACTACAAGTCGCATTAAATAATACATGAGCGCCATGCGACTCGGTAGCAGAGAATATTATTGTGCAAGTTTTTACCCTTAAATGTGTCTTATTCGTAAAGTGATGCGAACAAGATGCACAAGATGCTTCTGTCGATTAAAATGATATGCAGCATGCCTATATTCTGTGTGCGGCTAACTGTGGGTGTATGCAAAATACTATGTTAAAGTGTCAGCGGCTGTGACACTAATGCAGCATTTTGCATGCAGATACACCAGCAGTCGCACAGAGAATATAGGCATGCCGCATACCATTTTAATCAGCAGAAGCTGCTTGTGTGCCCTATTCATATCACTTTGCGAATAAGACATTTGAAGGTAAAATGTTGTACAAATAGACGCACTGCGCTACAGAGTCACGCCACGGCATGGCGTGACTATAAGGGCTGTTTAACGCGCAAGAAAGTAAGATTTATGTGGACACATCTGTACGTACTACAATACTAGTATTATGTGATCAAATCAGGAGCATTTTATGAAAGCTACTGTAAAAAAAAAAAAAACTTCCTCAATATAAGGTCATAGAAGTTTTCCAGGAGCATGGCAAACATGACTGTGCCAGTATAGCAATGCTATTATTATACACCAATACTCACACCTGCCTAGAACATGGCCAACTTAATGCAAACATGTAAAAAAGAAACTGTACCACTGTAGCAAGAAGTAAAGTTAACAAATCTAATTACGTTACCTGTTGAGATGTCTACTTGAAGTATAGGTGTATATAGGTCAATGGTTTACTTAACACTGTCTGCTATCATGTGCAACTGTGTACTTTCAATTAAGTACTTTTCAGAAATATCTAGTAAAATAAATCTGAATTCTGGTATATTTAGATGTGATGCATTCATATTCGACAGTTATGATAACATTGTTGATATGTCGACATGAAACCTGGTTCAAACTTTCTACCATTTCAAAATGTCGACATTCTGCAGAATGCCAACATTAGGGATAGGCTGCGGGATCGGAGGGTTAGGGTTAGGAAATAAGGGGAGGTTTAGGCACTAGGGGGAGTGGTAAGCACAAGGGGGAGAGTTAGGGGCGTTACTGACCGCTGTATACCGAAAGTCTTAATCATGTCACAACCAGACTAGCCGAACAAGGTAAATCACCTCTGGACACCTGTTTTCAACAAATTAATCATGTTGATATTTCATCAGAGTCTACATGATGAATGTCGACATGCTACATATCAACATTACGACCATGTCTACATGAAAGTAAATATACCCAACCCATGTAGATTATATAGGATTATATTTTAGTTGCACATCACGACCAAACAATTTCTCTGAATATGGAAAGAATCTCAATCTCTACATGGATAAATATGCATACAGAATGATAAACGTTTTATAAAGTTAGCAAATGATATATTCATAATATCTGGGAGTGAGGGAATGAGAGAAAATAATTCCATGATAAACGTTTTATAAAGTTAGCAAATGATATATTCATAATATCTGGGAGTGAGGGAATGAGAGAAAATAATTCCATGATAAACGTTTTTTAAAGTTAGCAAATTGCATACTGACTCTGCAACCAGCTGGAGATCGTGGTGTCATCATGCTTCATCTTCTCCTTCTCTGGATTTGCAAGTGCCTCAATTATACAGTCTGAATTAAAATTTAAGGAAAATAAGTGAACTATTGACATATTTACTATAGCTGCCCTCACATAAATTAATACGGAAATGGTAGAAATGATGGACTAGGAATTTGAAACCAAGGCGGAACTGAGAGGAGCAAAAACAAACTAAATGACAGAAAGCATAATTCTCAGTGACACAATTAGAACTGTAAGGGGTGTGGAGTTTTTAATAAAATGTCCTTAATTAACTCTAATAGCCTCTAATACCTTCAGATACTGGTGCTACTGTTTACCATGCAACAGACTGTGCTGGAAGTCAATCAAAAATAAAGTTGGCTATTTCTTCCCAGTATAGAAATTCCTCATTGAACTTTCTGTAAGGTACAGGGCGCACTTCTATAATGTAGTGCATTACGATCTAGGGTCATTTTGGGTTTATTCTAACCGGAGGTCATTTTCATCTAGAGACAGCATTGACACATTAAGTGCAAGTTGGAACTAAAAGCAGCTGACAGTATCCAGTACAAATTTAGGTTACACAGTATCTATGAGTGCCAGCCAGGTAGGACAGACTGGAGAGAAGACATTGTACCTCCTCTCGCCAACAGACATATACCCATAACATTAAAACCACCTTCCTAATAATGTGTAGATCCCTATCGTGCCGCCAAAAAAGCGCTTACCCATAGAGGTATGGACTCCATAAGACTACTAAAGGTGTCCTGTAGTATCTAGCATCAAGATGTTAGCAGCAGATTCTTTAAGTCCTATAAGTTGCGATACCCCAGCATTACTTGGGTGGCCCAAGTGGAACCGAAGAAATGCATTTTACTGGTAAGTACAAATATCCAGTTTTTTTTCAGCACATCCCACAGAGGCTCGATCGGATTGAGATCTGGGGAATTTGGAGGCCAAACAAACACCTTGAACTCAATCCCATGTCCTTCAAACCATTCCTGAAGAATTTTTGCCATGTGGCAGGGAACATTATCCTGCTGAAAGAGGCCACTGCCATCAGGGTATACCATTGCCATTATATGGTGTACTTGGTCTGCAAAAATATTTAGGTAGGTGGTACATGTCAACATCCAAATCAGTGGCAGAACCCAAGGTTTCCTAGCAGAAAGTTGCCCAGAGCATTATCACTGCCCCTGCCAGCTTGACTTCTTCCATTAGTGCATCCTGGTGCCATCTCTTTCCCAGGTAAACTATGCACACGCACCCAGCTGTTTGTTCTGACACCTTTCTATAATACCCAGCATTAACTTTTTCAGCAATTTGAGCTACAATAGCCCTTTTGTGGGATTGGACCAGAAGGGCTAGCCTTCACTGAACACGCGCAATAATGAGCCTTGGGCACCCATGACGCTGGTCCTGGCTCACTTTTGGTATGGTACCAACCACTACACACAAGAAACACCACAAAAGACCTGCCATTTTGGAGATACTCTGACCCAGTCATCTAGCCATCACGATTTGGTCCTTGTCAAAGTCACGCAGATCCTTACACTTGCCCATTTTTCCTGCTTCCGACACATCAACTTCAAGAACTGACTAATATAGCCAACCCCTTGAGAGCTGCCATTGTAACGAGATAAGAGTTATGGTATAACATACCTTCGTTAACTCTTTCTTCGAGGTCCATAGGGTTCACGGGATCTACCTTGGGGTATGTAGTTGGAGTGATCCATTGAACCAAACAGCTTACAGCTTTGAAGATCCCAGCATGCATAGGTCCTCCTCCCTATATAAGCCCCAGTTTGTAAACAAGCCTAATGGCAAGAGACGGAAAGTGGAGAAGGAAGTACAATGTAACCAAGAAATACTCTCAAAATACAAAGAGGAAATCAGTTATACAAAAAGAAAGGAACAGATCCCAACTGAGGCCGGGTGCATCAGGGTGGGTGCCCTGTGGACCTCAAAAAAAAAAAGAGTTAAGAGTTATGGTCTAACATACCTTAGTTATTTTCTTCTTCAGGGTCCACAGAATCTATCTTGGGGACATCCTAAAGCAGTTCCCTTAAGTGTGGGTACGCTCCTGAGCCAAGGAGAGAATCCGCCACCCAAAGGAAGAATCCTGAGAGGCAAAAGTATCAAATGCATAGAATTTGATAAAGGTATGGACGGAAGACCAAGTGGCTGCCTTGCACAGCTGTTCAGCCGTGGCGCCATGTCTAACCGACCACGATGGTCCCACAGACCGAGTAGAAAGTGTGGTCACCTTGTTCGGGACAGGGAGATCAACCTGTGTACAGACCTGAGAAATAGTCATACGCAGCCAGCGAGCCAAAGTCTATTTGTTATATGGTTTTCACAAACTAGGCTGGCCAGCTAACACAAAGAGCGCATCTGATTTCCTGATGGAGTTGGTAGGATCCACGTAGATGGGCAAAGTTCGGACCACATCCAGTGAAGCTTCACTCCTAGAAAGGTCTGAAGACTGAAAGGCAGGTACTACAATCTCCTTGTTCATATGAAAACGGGACACCACCTTTGGAAGGTAACCCGCTCTAGTACAGAGAGTACAGCTCTATTTTGAGGTAAAATCAAATATGGAGAGCGACATGACAGAGCTGCCAAATCAGAAACTCTGAGCTGAAGAAATAGCGTCTTTGCTGTCAACCATCTAAGGTCCACCTTATCCAAGGGTTCAAAGAGAGCAACTTGCAATGCCATGAGAACCAAAGACAAATCCCACTGTGCCATAGGAGGGACAAACTGAGGTTGCAGACGGAGAATCCCCTGCAAAAATGTTCTAACATCTGGCAGGGGAGCAATTCTGTGCTGGAACCAAACTGACAATGCAGAAACCTGAACTCTCAGGGTAGCCAGGCGAAGACCTAAGCCTAACCCAGCCTGAAGAAAAGCAAGCACTCGCGAGACCTTGGAAGAACTTCGGGTCATAATTTCTGTGGGAACACCAAAGAAAAAATGAATGCTAAATACTGTGATGGATGCGTGCAGAAGCAGGCTTCCTTGCCCTTAGCATTGTCTGGATTACAGAGAAACTCTTTGCCTTTAAGACGGAAGACTCAAGAGCCATGCCGTCAAAGCCAGCCGAGGTAACTCTGGATATAAAGCAGAAACCCTGCACTAACAAATCCGGTCGTAAAGGCAGTAGAAGAGGCCTGTCTATGGATAGATACTTCAGATCTGCAAACCAATGTCTCCTGTGCCACGCAGGAGCTATTATCATCATCCTGCCGCCTTCCTGCTTGAACTTTCTGACCACCCTTGGGAGGAGAGAGATCGGCGGAAGCAGGTAAGCCAACTTGAAGTCCCACCTCACAGCCAGAGCATCCACGAACGCAGCTGAGGGGTCCCCTTGTGGTTGTGACGTGACGCCACGAGGTCTACATCCGGTATTCCCCACCTATCCACCAGGATTTGAAAAGATGCCTGGATGAAGAGTACATTCTCCGGCGTGTATGTCCTGACGAATTAGGAAGTCAGCTTCCCAGTTGAGGACTCCTGGGATGGCTATTGCAGAGATTGCTGGAAGTTGGCATTCTGCCCACAGCAGAATGTTCGCCACTTCCCTCATGGCTGCCGGACTTCGTGTGCCTCCTTGATGGTTGATATAGGCCACTGCTGTCACGTTGTCGGACTGAATCTGGACAGGCCTGCCATGAAGGAGGTCCTGTGCCAGAATGAGCGCTCTGTGCTCTGCACTAAGCTCCAAAATATTTATCTGTATGTGACTTTCCTGTGCCATCCACCTTCCCTGAAAGGTGTGAGGACCTGTCACCGCTCCCCATACTCACAGACTTGCATCCGTGGTGAGGAGTAACCAATCTGGGACCCATAACAGGCGATCCTTGTCTAGATGAGTCATCTGCAGCCACCAGGCGATGGAAAGACGAATCTCTGGCGAAATGCGGATCATCTGAGACTCTATCTGATGATACTGACCATAGCAATGAGACAGAATCCATTGCTGCAGGGACCTGGAGTGGAACTGGGAATAAGCCACCATGTCGAATGTGGATACCATAGAGCCCAGCTCCTGCACTGCCAAGTGAACTGACATTTCTAGCTTGCAAAGTAGACTGTGCACCCGGGATTGTAGCGCCGCAATCTTGTCCTCTGGCAGAAGAATCCTCTGACCCAGAGAGTCCAGCAGTGCCCCTAAGTGCACCATTTGCTGAATTGGAGAAAGAAGACTTTTTACAATTGATTATCCAGCCGTGCTCCTGTAGGCAGACAATGGTCATCTGAAGAGGGCATTGTAATATCTCCTGAGATTGTGCTAATATCAGGAGGTCATCCAAATATGGCAGTATGCCGACTCCTTGTCGTCTGAGATGAGCCTTCATGACTAGCCACTATCTTGGTAAATACCCGAGGAACTGTGGCCAGCCTGAAGGGTAGAGCCTGAAATTGGTAATGTTGCTGATCTACCACCAATCTCAGAAATCCCTGGTGAGATCATGCAATAGGAACAAGCAGATATGCATCCTGTACACCCAAAAAGACCATGAATTCTCCAGGCTCCATTGCCAGCATAATTGATCGTAAGGTTTCCATACGGAATTTGGGCACATGGATGAAACTGTTGAGAGACTTCAGATTCATGATAGGGCGATTTGACACATTTGGTTTCTGAATCAAAAACAGAATTTGAATAAATAACCCCTTCCCTGTTGCATCACAGGAATGGGGATTATGACTCCTGACCTCAGGAGGGCCCCAATAGCCCCCCAGAAGGCCAAAGACCTGACTGGGTCTAAAGGAAGGGTTGTACCAACAAACCTCTGATGAGTATGCCTCAGGAACGTGATGGCATAACCATGAAAGACCCCTCGAACCCAGGCATCCGCAGTAGTCTGATGCCAAGCATGAGAAAACTGTAGAAGTCAGCCTCCAACCCTGAGAACCCCCAGGGTCCCCATCAGGCAGTGGGCTGATCATCCGGCTTGGAAGCAGGACGTCTGGTTGACCAGGATTTCCTGGTCTGCAGTTTCCTGTGGGAATTATCCCATCGCCCTACTCTGTGGGCGAAAGGACAGAGCTGACAACTGCCTATACTAAGGGGTAGTCTTAGATGGCAACTTCGCAGATTTCGATGTCGCCAGAGAAGACACTATGTCATCCAGCTCTGGTCCAAATAGTACCTTCCCAACAAAAGGCAAAGACTCCATGGCCTTCTTGGACCCTGTATCTGTCTTCCAGGTTTTTAGCCAAAAGGGTTCTTCGAGCTGCAACCGAAGTTGCCGATACCCTAGAAGCCAAGATACCTGCATCAATGACCGCTTCCCATATATATATATATATATATATATATATATATATATATATATATATATATATATATATATAGCTGCTTCTTGCATCTGCCTGAGATGAGACAGCTGTTCTCTAGTAGCATTTGGCATGCTATCCTCCAGAGACTTCGTCCATACTTCCATAGCTTTGGCTACCCAAGCTACAGCCATAGCTGGCCTGGTAATAGCTCCAGATAATGAAAATTGATTTTTAAATAGTTATCAAGTTTTCTATCTGTAACCTCTTGATGAGGATGCTGCAGGAATGGGTAATGTACAGCTCTTGATCAACCTAGTTACATGAGCATCTACCGATGGAGGAACTTCCATTTTGTGACATTCACCAAGTGCAAATGGGTATCGAGAGGTTAAATTTCTTGTAGCATGGAAATGCTTATTTGGAGTACACCAGTTTTTCTGACTGAGGAAATTTCTAGCCACCTTCTGATGCCTAAAGAACGGAGTCATAAATTTTGGCAGAACCACCTCTTCCTCTATACTGAGGACAGATCTAACCGCTCTGACCAGAGAAGGGACATCCACAGAGGATTGATGGTCTTCTTCCACCTAGTAAGACCCCAAACTCTGAGTATCACAGGGTGATGAGAAGGTTGAGTCAGAATCCTGAGGCAACTTCTGAGGAGAACCTCTTATGCCCCTACTTTACTGCCACTGGTCTATTTGCCTGCACCTGCTGAGGGGCTATAGACGGCAGCATACTGTGACTAGCGTAAGCAGAAGAATCAAACCAACAGGGATTCATGCGGAACAAATACATAGAAGGATGCAAGTGCTGTGGGTACCCCATAGCAGGAAGCAGTATCGCTGCAGGAGCACGCAACGCTGCGGCCCTGTCCACCAAATGCGACGAAACCTGAGAACAAGAGGCACCCAGGGTGGTTCTTGTGCTGGTGCACAAGATAAAAAAAAAAAAAAAAAAAAAAAGGTGGCTGTTTACAACAGATACCACACAAGCCATCTTGCATAAAATCCTGCTCAGACAGGCCTGCCAGACAGGATTTACATGATTTCAGCACAGGTGGCACATCCTTCTCTCCTTTACCTTTAGACTTGTCAATGGGTAACAGGTATAAAGTATAAATGCAATGTGACTTAACACAAATGGAAAACCTCATACACCTTCAGAGGGATGAGGAGAAACACAGCGATAGATATATCTGATAGTTTTGATAACAAAAAGACAGTATAAATACAGCAGCTAGCATTACAGTCACACACAATGCATAAATATAATCAAATGCTAATGGACTCTGAATCAACTGACCATCCCCTCAGGGGTATTGGTAGGATATAGAGTGCTATATACCTGACCCAGGGGAGAGGTATACAGGGAGACCCATATATGAAAAACAAGAAATTCCAGCGCTACTGAAATGTATCAAAAGAATTACCAATGGACAGTTGATGTCGCGATTCTCATTCAAAATTGAATACAATATTAGACTAAAAGCATATATAAATGTGCATATACAAGAAAAATAAAAACTTAAATGAATACTAATGTAAAAAGCCACATATTAGTATGGGTGAATCATAGCCGATTGTTCCTTAATGGATCCTCCTTCCATATAGTACCCAGTCATTAACTGGCTGATGAAAGAAAAGTGGACAAGGTATCCCTTAGGCGAGAATGTTACCGGTATTGCATGAATGGTTTTCCACAGCTCCTGAGGAAGCTGGATGTGATTTGAACCAGTGAAACGAGTTGAGCCTACAGATCTAGAGATACTCCTACCCATTAATTGGCTACACACACTTTTGGACTTCACGAACCCCTGTTGAATTTGGCGGATTCTTACCTTCCGGTGGATTATTACAGCCCTGCATCGGCCACTGAATGTTGCCAAGGACTGTGGAAGGCCATTCATCCAATACCAGTAACACCCTCGCCTAAGGGATACCATGTCCACTTTTCTTCATCAGCCAGTAAATGACTGTTCCTTAATGGATCCTCCTTCTAAATAGTACACAATCAGCTATGGTTCACCGATACTTATATGTGGCTTTTTAACATTAGTATGTATTCATTATTATTTCATTTTTCTTGTATATGCACTTTATATATGCTTTTAGTGTAATATTGTATTAAATTTTGAATGAGAATTGCGACATCAACTGTCCATTGGTAATTCTTTTTATACATACCAGTAGCGCTGGAATTTCTTGTTTTTCATATATGTTTTTTTAAGAGGATGACATCCCCCTTTTTTCCCAGCAGCTCTCTGACAGCGCTTAGGTCTAGTTCTTTTTTGGCTAACCTCTTAGACCAACAGCTTTCAGCAGCACACCCAAGGTGGACTGTGAGCGTCTCACACACGAGGTGGTCAGAAGTAGCAAACCAGACGTGGGAATCCACAACCGGAAGTTGTGTCTGGGTTGGAGGAGGAGCGGCCAGGGAAGCCCCTATTTCCCCTAAGCTGCGCTTTTGACAGCACGGGTATGCAGGCCTCACAGTAGTAGACGCTACCTAGTGCGTCTACTACCTGTCCCCAGCGACAGACTATTTGGCCCCGGCCGCTGCCAGATTTGGGGAAATCAGCCTGACACCCCCAAATAGATGTACTAACATTGGGCATCATGGTAGATGCCCCCGTATAGCCCTGCTGAAGCTATTCGGGGTACTTAAATGCTCTCATTAGCTACTTAATAGCGTCTTTGCACAAGTAGTGAAGAATAGCATTTAGCAGATTTTTTTGGTGGAAATAACTAGTCCCAGCAAATTTGGGGTACATGAAAATGGGTGCAAGCATGGTAAAAAAAAAAAAAAAAAAAAAAAATCGCAAAAGTGAGCTTTTAAATAACGTGAAAAACGCACATTCAGCAAGCTCCTACAATCAAAAAAACCCTCCCCCATACTTGCAGACCCCCCAAAGTCTATTTCACTAGTTTTTAAGTTTGTACCCCAACTTTGTACTTTTTCATCCCCTTTTTCAAAGTTAATTTTTTGGGTGTTCTTTTCAGTTTTTTAGGATTTTTTTTACGGTTTACCTTTGGGGACCTGTCCTAAGGGTGCAGGGTGGTTTCCCCACCTTTGCACCCCAAAGCACCTATTCATTGCATTTTCGCACTGGCAAAAAGTCGCAACAATTGAATACAGGGATAAGTTTCCACTGGCAAAATGACGTCACCGGCGAAACTTTCGCAGAAAACGGCATTTCGCCGCTAATTGAATACGGTCCCAAGTTAAGTAAAAAACAAAAACAATTTTAAAAAAAACCACTAACCTTATTTTATACAGCTGAAATGGAGGAATAACATTAAACAATTAAGCTGATGTCTGGAATTTTTAACAAGATGTTTTCTTTTGTTTTACAGAAAAGGATACATGCAAGGACATCATAGTTCAGTGAAGTGAGGTATTTCAATGAATCCACAACAGGTGTTATTAAGTTGTCATACTTTTGTATCTGTGAAAGGATCTGTGGGAAATGAAAAAAAAAAGCATGATAAATGAGACGGAAAATAACATTTACAGGAAGTAACAAGTTTGACATAATTTGGAAAAGCTTTCATATTATGGAAATAAAAAAAAATAAAAAAATCACCATTTATGATAAGTAATGGCACAACAGGCTAAAGTCAGATTGCCCATCCAAGCAAGTAATATTTGGTTTGTTCCTGCTAATCTTTCAACCAAAAGCTTTGACCTTGTTCTCAGGGGCAGGTGGATGGACCAGAGTTCCAAGTATGTCCAGAAACTAGACAGTGGTTTTATTTGTGCAATACACTACTGATTATTATTCTACTTTATTAATGTAAGGTCCAAGCAGTAGACATTCAAACAAATACCATAGTACTGTATATGCACAGTACACCACTGCATAAATACATTCCAATAGAAAAAAATCGTACAGGAAGGGTCCGGGACAGGTGCATGGGTAGAGCAACTCAAATGTAGCTAGTGTGAGTAGGCAGTGGGGAGTAGCAGGGGGTGGGTAACAGATTCTACTCCCTTCAAGTGGGATACTCTGGGGCGCCTACAATTCAACACTCCCTCATGTTTATCTTTTCTGGCTGATACCTTTTCCAAATGGGAGAAAAAAGTCCAACCCCTCCCTACCACCACCACCTTTGGTGCTCTAATAGGCAAGACCCTGCTGTTGAAGGGACATTTTTATACATACATCCTAGGCAATATGAAATAATTACAGCTTTTGAGCGATATTCTCAAATGAACATAAAGCCAAAAGGTAATAAGTACAATAAGATTTTCTTTTCCAAAAATAAATAAAATTCAATCACAGACTTAACCATAGAAACTTCTAGATTCATGTCTAATGGACTAAATATCACCATACAAACATTAACAAAATGCAAAAGAGAACAAGGGAGCACACATCCTCCCATGTCATGACACAAGAAACTTTAAAAAGTGTAATGCAAGTACCCATCCATAGTACAACAAGATGCTGCAGAATTATCCACTGCTTAAGCCATGGGTCTTCAACCTTTAAGATCGTGGGCCACATTAAAAAATTCAACCAAGCCTGAGGGCCACTAAGCTATACTGCGGTATTTAGACTTTTAAATTTAAGGATTCTAAGAAGGCCATAATGAAAACTTCAAAAGATAATTTTATTATATTAATGAACGAAACATGGTCTGTTTAACTATTTTATAATATGTTCAGTTCAGTAAGAAACATGGCACTGCTTTTACTTGGCCAGATTGTCGATGGTGGCATCAATGTTGGAAGTTGCTATGCACAGAGTACTCTCAAGATGTTGGTCTGTAATCAGAGTTCTCGTCTTAGACTTCACATGCATCATCCTGGAGAAGAATTGCTCAGATAAGCATGTGCTTCCTAACAAAGCACACATCTTCAAAGCGTGCCGCTGGAGATTAGGGAATGCATCCTGAGAAATGTAGTCTTTGTAAAATGTAAACAAAGGTACATTGAAGAGTATTTCTCGCAAAGATGAGTTGTTCTGGAGATCAAGCAGCTCCATTTGGACTGAGCCTGGCATTTCGGCAGCACTGACTGTAAAAGGCATTGAAAACAAATCGAAAGAAGACTTAAGGAAATCACAATCTCTCTTCAAACTCACTTCGTAACATGGCTAACTTTGTAGCGTATTCACCAGCAGACAAACCGTGTCAGCGAGAAGCTTAAAATGAGTTAAATCTTTTATCGGGAGTTGTGCCTCCCAAAGTTTGAGCTTTTCTACAAAAGGTTTCATGTGATCAAACAGAGTGTGCGCCAGTTGATCCTTGGATTGAAGCCGCGTATTTAGGTCACTCATATAGAAAGAGATGTCGGTCACACAGACAAAGTCTGCAATCCACTTTGGATCGTTAAATTCCGCAATCGGTTTCCCCTTGGTTTTGCATGAACTGCTCTATTTCACTCCTTAAGTCTTTTAAGAACCTTCCCTCTACTCAACCAACGCACGTCACTATAAAAGTCACGTCGCCGTGATCCGCTGGGCAATCTTGGGTCAAAAATTCTTGGAATGGACAATTATTCAATCCTCGTGTCCTAATAAAGTTGACTACAGACACAATAACTTTCATGACATTCTCAAATCCAATAGTTTTCGCACACAAATTCTCCTGGTGGATTAAACAGCGGTACTGGATATGATCATTCCTTGTAGTTCCGGTTCTTTTTTTTAGAAGCACAACAAACCCTTCATTCTTTCCCACCATAGCAGGGGCACCATCAGTTACCACTCCCATGAGGTTGGTTAAGCTGATTTGTAAAAACTGGAGCACTTTCTTGGTGGCTTCCAAATATCAGTGTCTTTCGTCGTTCCCTTCATAGGTACAAGCGCTAGCAGCTCTTCTGTCACATTGAAGTGTTGATCAATGCCACGGACAAAGATAGCCAGTTGTGCTGTATCCCTCACATCTGTGCCATCATCTAAAGCAAGTGAATACGACGTAAATTCGGACAACTGTCTTCATAAAGTTCCTTCAATGTCATTGGCAAGGTCTTCAACATGTCGTGCTACAGTTACGCCAGACAAACTCAGTTTTTTAAACACTTCGTTATTCTTTGGGTAGAGAATTTCCCCACCCCCTACCTTTGCTGCGGTCATCAGGCCGCGAAAAATAGCTCGGCGTACGTCGCATCACAAGGAATAGCTCCGGGTGCCGTGTGCAGCACCCGCAGTTAACAGCTCCGGATGCCGTGTGCAGCGATCGCGGGCAACAGCTCCGGGCGCCAAGTGCAGCAGCTGCAGTTAACAGCTCCGGGCGCCGTGGGGAACAGCTCTGAGCACCGTGTGCGGCGGCCATGGGGGGTAGCTCCAGGCAGCATGCAGCAAGCCACCTGGAACAGCTCTGTGGGCCACCATCGGCCACGGGTTGAAGACCCATGGCTTAAGCACTTTATACTGACAGACTGTGTGGAATAAGATCTTTATACCATATTAAACATTGTAAAATATGATGACACTTCTTTCTAGCATTTACATGTAGCATACAGATTACAAACAACCACAGGTACTTAACAAAATTACCAACGTACATAGTCAAACAAAATTGTTGGATTGCTATGGCTTAGTTTTCCTATTTGCCGTCCTGATGGCTTCACATTTTCTTTTGTTAGACGTCTGCAAGAGAAGCAGAAGGAAAAAAAAAAGTGAACATTTGGTACACCTCTACTATAGTGTTTTATGAGTGCTATCAACAATTTAATTGGCCATAAACACAGAGCTGCCATAAAACAAGTGTATTTATAAAAAAAAAAAAAGAAGAGGAAAAAAAACCCCACAAAACATTCAGTCCTAAAATGCAGAATGTGAAATAAGTGCTGCTTATTGAAGCCTCTATATAAAAACTAAGGACCACTGCCATGAAAGATCTCAACATAACCGTGAAATCTTCACTTAACATTTCAGGGAAAGAAAATATTTTTTGTTGATTGGCTATGAAGTGTAAAAGACTTAGAAAATAGGCACTCTTCAGTAACTACTAAAAGATTGTGCCTAATGAGACTGGCGCTTAATGAAGGAGCTAAAGATCTCATGAATACAGAAAATAATTGGTTCATACCAATCTGTGATAGAAGTCATTACATTTTGTGTGTGCAGCCTTTTAAAGCATTTTCAACTGGTATAGTCTGAAGTCTATAACTCTCTTGTAAGTGACTGTTTCTGCCTCAGTGATTACAGTACTGCAGTATGCATTCATTTATCAGCAACTGCAATGTTTCAAACCAACAGCTTCAAAAGAATACTTTGAACTGGCTATTTGCCTCACACAGCAAAATAGTTTGTTTTTTGGTATATTCTTGTATAGTTAAATAATTTGCATTCCAATTTATTTTTAATTACTTTTCCATCTACTATTTGAACTAAAATGGATTTTTGAGCTCTTTGCAATGCTTTTTTTCCCCTCATCAGACTTCAGCATGGGGACAGTACAAGCACATTAGCCAATGGGCAAGTATAGAATCTAATATGGATGTATTCTGTGCATCACAATGTTCGGTAATTGAGAATATAGCCTTTAGCATATAAGATGTTGCTGGTCAGTATAAATACCCCTTTTCCACTAGTTTGCCGGGATGATGTTCACGCGCCCATCCCGCCTGTCTGACAGACCCCCGTCAGACAGGCGGCACGACACGGCACTAATGCCGGGTCGATGACACCATCGGCGTCACACTGCTTCACAAGCAGTGTTGAACCCACATTCTACCCTGCTTGTGATCACACTCCACCTGGCTTATTCCAACCATGCCCTTTCACACACCAATATAACCCTGGTTGCTGCGCGCTCACATGCAAAAACCCGGATTTTTGCTGGCAGTGGAAAAGGGGTATAAATGACACAGAACAAGCTATATTCTATCAAGTGACTAAAGTTCTCCAGTTATTTGTAAGATTATTTTATTTCTACAGGTTTAAGACAAAGCCTATAACTATAAATCTTTATAAAAGGAGAATGAATTAAAAAAAAAAGATACCTATGTAATAGCATTTGCATTCCTACTCCTATAGCTACAGTAGCAGAAGTCAGACTTGCTTTACCAGTTATACAAAACCTGAGGTTGGTTTCAATGTCTAATTTAAAAACCATGCTAGTAGCACGAGTTAAGAGCCTTAAACGGGCAAGGCCCATACACTTTGATTTGGTTTGATAATTAAATAACTGACATAACTTTCTAAAAATTGCAGCATGTATGGGCTTAAAAAGATTGCTGATCCCAATCAAAAATCAGATTTCAGATTTTAACTGGCCAAGGATGATGTCGCAGGGGTTATGCATGGTCAGCTGAACCACTTCCTGGATGGACCAGTGCTGCGCTTGGTAGTGAGCAGAGGGCTTGAGCTTTTAGACACTGGGCTCAACCTCAGCAAAGCAGAAAAAAAAAAAAAAGTGTTTTGTGTTTACCTAGTAGTCACAGGATACAAGCAGATGCAGGTGTCTTTAGAAACAAGGAGATTTATTTGCTCCAATAACATGTCTTTAAAATTAATTTATTCCCAGTTGAAGGTACTAGGAATATCACAGCATATAGCTGTTTTTTGAGGCTCCTAATACACACACAAAATAGGGCTCACAACGCTCCCTGTATCAGCTTTATCACACATTACAGCGGAGGTAATCCAGCCCAATGCATGCACTGTCCTTGTGAATTTTCACACATTAAGGGGAGTGTATATATTCCCTTAAATTTCTAAATTAGACAAAATACAGAGATTAAGTGAATTATTCTGTTCAAAAAAAAATTGCATCACTGCATTTACGAATACATACAAAGAATGAGCTTGTTAACTTGAATACTTACTTCATAATATATTTGGCTCTATCAATGGTTTGTGCTTTAACTTTAACTAGCAGAGGATGATTGTTATAAGTTTCATTCTTCCACTGCCCATACAGACGATACCTGTTAATAAAGCACAGCATTATGAAGGTGGTACTATGAAGACAACCTTGTGAGACTATGTTTTAAGAAATACAAGCAGAGAGGGCAACAAAGGGTCTAAATGAATGCACATTGTAGGCATACAGGACTGATTATACAACATATACTACTAAAAGTACAGTAGATCATGTTATCTTATCTATCTTTACTGAACATGGTAACTGAATTTTGTATTCACTGTAAAGTCCCTTCCTTATAGTCCATTTGGGGGACATTGTGCTACTTACATGTGGGTTATATGGTGTGACATTAGGAGTTTGGCACTAACTAGTTAAAGAAAACTCTGCCCCCCCTCTAACCCCACCCACCTACACCGGATTCTCCATTTAGCCAAGCCACACTGGAGGAAAAATAACCATAATTATGTCACAAGAAACCGACCAGAACATAGAACAAAAACAATAAGGAAGGGCTCGCAGTGTCCCCCAGATGGATTACGAGGAATTATTTTTATAGCGAATACAAAAGTCCAATTTGCTCTATCATTAATCTGGGTGACACTGCGTTACTTACATGTGGGATTTCCCAAATGAAGCCAACAGTGTATTACTGTACGGCAAAGGAATCTCATCCTGCATTCCGTGAAGGAGAGTGTGCCAAGGCCGACGAGGCCAGTCTTGACCTATGAGTATGACTAGAAGACCTACCCGTCGAATACAGTAAGGTAACCTGGGCGTAAATAATAGCGGCAAAAACAGTTACCCCGAGTGGATAGACCAAGGGAACGTAATTGCAGCCACAAAAACATGCAAGGAATCAATGAGCATGACCCATACAATGTGAGCCTCATGTACGACCAGGAAGGCAGAAAATCTGTTGTTAGGCACGCCACGCGATTCCCAAAGGCATGGCTCATTTGAAGACTGCCTGATGTGGCTACAATTCCCCCGAGGTGAACGGCGTGGTGACTGCGGAAGGCCACCTCCCAGCTGTCCACCCCGGGAACGTGCAAGGCCAAGATGGCAGAAAAATAAGGTTCTGCCCAAACAAGGACTGAGATACCTCTGTCATTTTCCGACAACTCCATGTACCGCCCTGCTCGACTATGTAAGCCACAGCAGTAGTATAGCCCGACTGTACGCAAACAGGCTCTCCCTATAGCACGTAATGAGTTATTACAGGAAGTTGCTGACCACCCTCTAGTGTAGAATGTTGATTGAGAGGGTGGATTCAGTGCTGCACCATAGTCTGAGACCTATAGACAGTACCCCATGCCACCAGTACTCAATTTCAAACCAAAACCAAAAAGGGGCCTCTGGATCGGTTTGGATTAAGGAGTTACCATAGAGGGGATTGGCGCAGCTGATCTGACAGTCTGAAGAGGTGCCTGTCAAGCTGGAATCCAGTCCTGGACCAATATTGTAAGAACTATATCTACATCCCCGATACAGAGATGATATATGGGTCAGGGTTCACAAAATACGCGCTATAGCACGTTTTTACGCGCTACAGCAACCTGGGGACCCAGTTTTAAAATGTGATCGGGTCCCGCAAGACGCGCTGTGTGTGCTGCAGCCGTCTCACCTGCCAATCCCAGCATGGCGGCGTCCCCTCCGGCCAATCACTGCGCGGTAGACACCACGCCATATCGCTGCACCGCGTGGCGTGCCCTCCAGCCAATCACCGCGCGGCAGACACCACTCCACATCGCTGCACGGTTACATAGGATCTAGTATCAACCGTCGCTGCACCCAGCCAGACATTGTGGATAAGAATATACTGCTCAAGAGCCGCTACTTAAGGTACCATTCCTACATAGGGGCAGTAGGAGGGTGCATTCGGAGGACTGATAACTGTATCAATTGTACCCCATGTGCTGTCTATCCTTACCCCCTCCCTACCCTCAGCTGCAATGCTACCCCCTCCCTAATCCGAGTAATGCCCCAGTATTACCTTCCCCTAACCCCTCCTTGCCCCCTAGTACTGCACTAGTTATCTACCCTTACCCCACCCTAACCCCAGTACTGCCTGCCCCCTGACCTCTTCCTTGTCCCCAGTACTGCCCTAGCTGCTAACAACTCTTTCCTCCCTCTACCTCCCATACTGCCCAAGCTGCTATCTACACTTGCCCCCTCTCTAGCCCCCAGTGCTGTCCCAGCTGCTATCCTGACCCGACACTTCCCCTAACCCCCTTTGCCCCCCCCAGGTACTGTCCTAGCGGCTATCTACCTTTGCCCCCTCCCTACACCCAGCACTGCCTGTCCCTAACCTTCTCCTTGCCCCCCAGCACTGTCTGAACAACTGTGTGCATTTACCCCTCCCTGCCTGCCCTTACTGCCCTCTAGCTGCAGCTCTACCCCAACTTCTCCCTGCCTTTACCTCCAGCTTTACCCCAACCCCCTCTACCCCAACTGCTACATACACTCCCATATTAATGCAAATATAAAAACTAAAACAGCAGATATGAGGCCTTACGGACATAAAATGTTCAAGGAAACATGGAGTGGTTATGGGTTCTATTAATGCCATTACTTATAAGTTATTACTGAAAAAAGGGAGGTAGAAGACTCATGACAAAAAAAAAATATATATATATAATAAAAACAACATGAGCCACACCTAAATGCTGACCAATGCAATGTTTATAAATAATCTTTTTTTCAAAGCTTACCTGTACTGGTATGGAAATGTTTTGATCATCCCCCAAAGTTCCTCAGACATACATGCATTACAATCAATTAATGTCAATGAGGGAAGTAAAACCTGGTCGGTAATGCTTAACAAGCAACTGAACAACAACTCCTATAGTGAAAGAGAAAAAAAAGTTTAATCATGTTGCATACATTTCCAACACACAACTTACAAGCATGTTGTAAACACTCAAATATACAGGAGAAATTGCAATTTACCTTTATCTACTAATTTAGAAAATGAAAGCATAGTGTTTTCATGTGCACACATTTCATAAATATTTCCTCTAGTGCTTTAGTATTGTCATACATTATTGTGACTGCTAAATAGTGTAGTTCTGTTGTGGTGGTTTTTGAGCCAAAATGCTTACCATTTTTTCTTTATCTTCTAGTTTATTAGCATCAGACTGAAACAGAGAATAAAACCATATAAAACAAAATTACACAGTTTGCCATTTACTTTAACTAGGTGAGCTAAATGCATGATAAAATACTACAATTTTCCACTAAGTAAACAACCTCATAATTATCTATACACTGAGAAATATGCATAGGAATTGCTCACAGAAGGATGGGGAAAAAACCAAGAGCTCATTTTCTGGAATAAGTCTGTTGCTGCCTAGTTTCCAAGGGAGATAAAGAGAGGAGAGTGAAATGGAGGAATGGCTAATGTATACTAAATAACCTAGTTTCACATGCTTTAAAAGTAAATAGAAAGTTCCAAAACAATTCTGCATATACATTTAATGGACAATAAACAGGCATTCCTATCTTAGTCCTGTATTATGCAGGCTTCCACAAGTTTGCAGTGATAATGAAATGTCAGCACATTAAGTTTTCACTGAGATTCACAATGAATTCTAAGAAGTTAACAATTTGTAAACCCCTGCAGCCTGTACTCAGAGCATAAAGTTGTAATAGAGTATGAAGTATTTGAAATATAGGACATGGTGCAGGTATAAAAATTTTATCACAGTTAACATGACAAAAAAAAAAAAAAAAAAAACCAAGCACACAGTAGGCCAAACGTTATTCTATTTTATTATGCGTTGGTAAGCAACATAGTAAAATAAATCTACAGGAATAAATAAATAATATTGCATTTAAGCAATATGGAGGACTATGGTAAACTTGTGAACTAACAATTATGAAAATAAACCTTCAGAAAACAGATAAAACAAGCTAGTCTGGAGAGGGAGTGAGCTGTATTGTAGAGTAACAATCCAGATAACACCTGTATGAGCAACAAGAGATGCTAACTCAACAGCCTTGATTGTGTTTACGGAAAGTTAAGTGTGTTTTTTTATTTTTATTTTTTGCACTATCAAAAAACTTATTAAAAAGCTAATCAGTACTAAAAAGTGATATAAAGAGCTACCTCTGCATCTTAAAGTGGAGAGAGATATAGATTGAAAGGAAATTAAAGCAGATAAATCACATTGGAATGGATTAGCAATGTAAGCAACAATTAATGTGCCTTTACTATTTTTGAACCATGGTGACTTACCTAGAAAATCCTTTTCTTCGAGATCCATAGGGATACCCATGGATACCAAAATAAAAAAAATTACCCATGCAGCCAGGTGCGTCAGGGTGGGTGCTCTGTGGACCTCGAAGAAAAGGAGTTATCTAGGTAAATCTACCATAACACTGATTTTCTTCTTCAGGGTCCATAGGGATCCACGGAGATACCATGGGGATGTCCCAAAGCAGTTCCCCTACGGTGGGGTACGCTCCTGAGCATAAAGGAGAACTCGACGCCCAAAGCAAGCATCCTCAGAGGCAAAAGTATCAAAGGAATAGAACCTAAGAAAAGTGTGGACAGAAGACCACATAGCTGCCTTGCACAATTGTTCAGCAGAGGCACCATGACTAAATGCCCACGATGGCCCTACAGAATGAGTAGAATGTGCAGTCCGTGCTTGGAACAGGGAGATCAGCCTGTGAGTACACCTGAGAGATAGTCATGCGTAGCCATCTTGTCAGAGTCGGCTTACTAGCTGACCATCCTCGTTTGTGAAAACCATATAATACAAAAAGAGCATCTGATTTTCTAACAACGTTTGTACACTCCACACAGATACAGAGAGCATGAACTGCATCCAGGGAGGCTTCACCTACAGAAAGATCTGGAGTCTGAAAAGCTGGAATTACAATTTCTTCATTCACATGAAAACTGTACACTACCTTAGGAAGGTAACCCTCCCTTGTACGAAGAACAGCTTTATCCTGGTGAAAAAAAACAAAAATGGGAAGCGACAAGACAGCACTGCCAAAATCGGAGACACTGCGAGCAGAAGAGATTGCAAGAAGAAAAAAAGTGTTTTCGCTGTCAACCACTTCAAATCTACAGAATCTAGAAGTTCAAATGGGTGAGCTTGTAGCCCCTAAGAACCAAAGACAAATCCCACAGTGCTACTGGTGGAACAAAAAGGAGGCTGAATTCGCAAAACTCCTTGGGAAAAAAATTCTAACATCTGGTTCAGGGGTAATCTTCCTCTGGAATCAGACTGACCGTGCAGAAACCTGCACTCTCAAAAAGTAGCCAGGGGGAGACCAAGGTCTAAACCTGCCTGGAGAAAAGTCAGTACCCTGGAAATCCTAAAATACCCTAGGATCATACTTTCTGTGGAAACACCATTTACCAAAAGAATGCCAAACTCTGTAATAGATGCGGGCACAGGCAGGTTACCATGCCCTAAGCATCGTTTGAATTACAGAACTGGAAAAACCTTTTGCTCTTAGGATGGAAGATTCAAGAGCCACGCCGTCAAAGCCAGACGAGGTAAGTCCGGATGCCGGCAGTGGCCCTGCGTTAGCAGATCCTGCCATAGAGGATGAGGATAAGGTCTGTCTATTGACAGATTCTGTATGTCTGTGAACCAATGATGTCTGGGCAAAGGCGGAGCCAGCAGTATTACTGCTCCGCCTTCCTGCTTGAATTTCCAGAACACTCTTGAAAGGAGGGAGATCGGAGGAAAGATATATACGCCAGTTTGAAGGCCCATCTTACTGCCAGTGCGTCCACGAAGGCTGTTGATGGGTCTCTAGACCTGGACCCGTACCTGGGGGACCTTGTGGTTGTGACGTGACGCCATGAGATCTATGTCTGGTAGACCCCATTTGTTTACCAGGAGCTGAAACACTCCTGGATGGAGAGACCACTCTCCGGCGTATATGTCCTGGTGACTTAGGAAGTCTGGTTCCCAATTGAGTACTCCGGGTACGAATATTGCAGAGATGGCCGGAAGATGACGTTCTGCCCAAAACAGAACCCTTGTCACTTCCGTCATAGCTGCGTAACTTCTTGTGCCTCCCTGATGATTGAGGTAGGCTACTGTTATCGCATTGTTGGACTGGATCTGGACCGGCTTGCCCTGGAGTATGTCCTGTGCCCTGAAAGGTGCTTTGTATACTGCTCGTAGTTCCAGAATGTTTATTGGCAGATGACTTCCCCGATTTGTCCAACTTCCCTGAAAAGGTGCGATGACCTGTCACTGCTCCCCATCCGCGAAGACAGGAGTCTGTAGTCAGAAGCACCCAATTTGGAATCCAGAATGGTCGCCCTTTGTTCATATGATCCTTTCTCAGCCACCACAGGAGGGATTGACGAACCTCTGGAGTAAGAAGGATCCTCTGGGACCTTATTAGATGATATTGTCTGTTCCACTTGGAGAGAATCAATCTTTGCAGAGGCCTGCAATGGAACTGAGCATATCCCACCATCTCGAAGGTGGATACCATTGATCCCAGGACCTGCAGTGCTAACAGAATGGATACCCTTTGCTTGCATAGCAGCTTGCATATTCGCAACGATAGTGCCACACTCTTGTCCTCTGGCAGAAACACCATCTGTGCCCGATAATCCAAAAGAGCTCCCAGATGTACCATCTGCCGTGTTGGAGATAGTGATGATTTCTTCCATTTGATGATCCAACTGTGCTCTTGTAAGCAGGCTATGGTCAGTTGAAGATGGTTTTGTAAAACAACCGGAGTCTGTGCCAATATCAGAAGGTAGTCCAGATATGGCAGAATTCTGACTCCCTGACGCCTGAGATAGGCCGTCATGACCGCCATTATTTTGGTAAATACTCGTGGAGCCGTAGATAGGCCAAAGGGTAGAGCCTGAAATTGGTAATGTTGCTGAAGGACAGCAAAAAGTAAAAATTGCTGGTGGTGTGGTATAATAGGAATTGCCAAAATAATTGATCGGAGAGTTTCCATACGAAACTTGGGTATATGGATAAACCTGTTGGCGATAAGCCCAATTTGATTTCTGAACCAGAAATAGATTGGAATAATAACCCCTTCCCTGTTGCGACACACAGGAACCGGGATTATTACCCCCTTCTGCAGCAGGGAGTGAATGGCTTCCATAAGGGCCAAAAGCCTTGACATCTGCTGGAGGATCTGTGCAAAAAAAAACTTCTGGGGAGGATGCATCCTGAAAGTGAGGACATACCCCAGGCTCCAGCCATAGCATGCTTCAATCTTTTTATAGGTGGAATCCTTCAGGGAATATGCTGACTAAATAGGCAATGTAGCCTTTCTGATTAAATGTATCACATGAGCATTCAAAGTAGGATGTACCTCCCGCTTAGTACATACAGAAGCTGGGAGAGGATACAACGCCGTTATTTTCTTATTCACATAAAACAGTTTGTCTGGGTTACCTCATGCCTCATCCATATGCTCAGTGAGCTGTTCAGATACAGGAAACTACGTTTTGACCACCTTCCGGTGGTGATTAAACACTGGAGCTGGTTCATCATCCTGAATATCTAGGATTGATTAAACCTGCCTTCACCATTTGTGAACGAGTGGTCCTCCTCCCCCGAGCTAGACCCTGGAGAGGAACCTTGTGCATTATCTGATTCCACTGATAATGCGTCTGAATCCATATGTTGAGCAGACGGATAAAAAGATAACTTGCGCTTAGGCGCCTTAGTAACTACCGGAATGCTATCAAGATCGTGCCATACTCTGACTAGAATGGGCACAAACATCCTTCCAGGAAGGATGCATAGTAGGTGCAAACATAGCATGCTGTGAACACCCCAACCAAGGAGGCATAGTGGTAGTAGCCATACGAATCCACAAACTGCTTCATTACCTGGGACAAATAGGATACCCATGAAGGCTCTTGTCCAGGGACAGGTGGACTGGTGAGGTGGCTCTTTATAACAGACAACACACAAACCATCCTTAATGTCCTTAGGGTTCAAATAGGCCATACATTATTTACATGAAATCAGCGCACACTGCTCCCCCTCCTGTATCCCTTTATCTTTTGACATGTTCAGTAAATGCAATAATTGCAATGTTATGTGACAGCCTTCGCAAAATCTTTATGAATGTGAAGTACTCAGAATAACCTCCACCCCAAGAGGACGGAGAGAAAAAACAGTGATAGCTATAATTGACAGACTGAAATAAAAGACAGTGTCAATACAGCAACTAGCATATAGTCACATGCAATGAATATGTAATAAAATTACAAATTACTTTAAATCAACTACACAAACACAAAGGAAAGGTAGGATATACAGCACTATATACTACCTTAATCAAGGGAGAGGTATACAGGGAGACTGACCCAAATCCTCCTGAGACCAACAGCTACAGGGCACACTGTGCGCGGGCTTTGAGAGTTTCATACACATGTGGATGGTAGGCGGAGCAACCCAGACATGCAAAACCCTTTGTAGGGACTGCATCTGGGTTGGGGGGGGGGGGACTACCTTCTCTAAGCTGCGTAAACCAGCCGGGTACGCTGGCCTCGCGGCAGTAGAAGCGTCTGTTGCCGATCCTCTGCATCAGACGACACGGCCCCTGTGGTGTAGTGAGGACGTGGACAATCCCGGGCATTGACTGCAGCGACTCCCGGTGAGTCTCTGACACCAGAAGCAAGGACTGCAGCGTGCAATTCCCCGTGAGCGAGGAATCGCCTTACCTGACATCTCAGTGCGTCCGGTTGCAGTCCAGGTCGTAGCATTGCTGCTAGCAAGCTCAGCCGCGACCCGCCAAAATCACTAGCCCAGTTACTGGTGTTGTGGCCCGGCGGAGGTAGATTGAGTCACAGTACATGGGTCTCAATTAAAACGCTCAGTACTGCCAACCCAAAAACATAGAAAATAAAGTAAAACATAAAATAAAAGCTTAGGACTGCCTGAGCAGTCCCCTGTTACAAAGGTGCGTCTTGAACCTACCGCACCAAATGAAACAACTGAAGCCCTATGGCTAGGGGTGGGGTATATATGGAGGAGGACCCGAGGCATCCTGGGAGCTGAAGCTTTAACTGTTTGGTGCCTGGTCTCTCCAACCATAATATCCCCTTGGTATCCCTGTGGATCCCTATGGACCCCGAAGAAGAAAGTTTATATTGCTGCTCCATTTCATGTAGGCATTAATGAGGACAACGACCTAAATATAGACATGTCTTCATGAACAAATCTGGGTCGGATACAGTGCAAACGTTAGCCAGCATAATAGAAGGATACAAACCTCTTTCATCAATGCTTTGCCAAGTCTGACAATTTTTGCCAGTAAAATGGGATCATGTGCTAGGTGTGGACCCAGGAAACAAAGCATGTTGAACACATCTCTTCTTAAATCTTCAAAACATTCCACTGGCTTGGGGGCCCTCTGGCTGTGCATTGGGGAAACACGAGATCCCTTGGCACCCTTCGGCACTCCCACTCTAGAAAACAAAACAATAAATTAAAATACATACAATCACTAAAGGGGCATATTTACCAAGGTGATTTTGTGGGAAATCTCATGAAAATAGCAATATCCCCAGGATTTAAGAAAGGGGACCTTATGGTAGATAACTGTGGTACCTCCATTTTCGTTCACTAAAGTAGTTTCCATTATTAAAAGTATTCCCCTTTTAAATTTTGGGCCAGCACTTGACAAACCAATTAAATTTTATCTGCTTTGCAAACTTAAGACATAAGTCAGTACCTAAACATGTGACAATTACGAATTATTGATCTTACCGTCGATACAGAGGCTCAATTGTCACGTGGATAAGGTGACACAGTGCTAACGCTATGGGCTTATGAGATGCTGCATAAAATGGAGGCATCTGATCCATTATGTTTTGAGCATGCTGCCAGTCTCCAATCTTCAGCAATGCTTCCAGCAAACCAAGTTTCTGGTTGTCCGGAGCCTACAAAAAAAATAATTGCAGTGACCAGCTGATTCATTATAAACACAAAAACACTTTCCTTTAAAACTTCCATCTCTTGATAAAACATTTTCTGATTACATTTTCTTTACAAAGCTAGAAAGCAGTTTTCATAAATAGTGTGTTCTTAAACCAATGGCAGTAATATAGCAAGGTTTGTACAGATGTGTCCACATATGCAGCGGCTGTGACACTAACATGCAGATACACTCACAGTCTCACACAGATATAAGCATGCCGTATATCATTTTAATCAGCAGAAGCTGCTTGTGCTTCCTATTCACATTACTGTCCGAATAAGACGCTTTTGAAGGCAAAAAACTGAACGAAAAGATGCTCAGTGGGACTAAAAGGGCTGTTTAATGCGCAAGGAGGCTAGATGTATCTGTACAATCTAGCTGTATACGTCACGAGCCTAGCAATTATATTGTAAACTGGAATATGCGCTTTTTGGGCATCATTCAGATTCACCATCACTCCAAAAGGAACTCAAATGTTTTATGAACAGTTGTGCCTTACACATGCAGTGCTTCAGTTTATCATCATCTCCCTGTACAGAATCTATGCAGTTTCATGAATTAACTGAAATCACTCATTGCCAAACTTCTGTACTGTTAGACGAAGCTCCCAATGATCTACTCACTACCCCTGCTACAGTGCCAGTAAAGCTGGGTACACACTTGTTGATATATCGTTCGATCAACAAACGATAAACTGTGAGTGCATCAGTGGGTGTGCACACCCAATGGATCTGTGAACGATGTCGTTCAGACATATCAAGCCGGCCCGGCAGCACAGCTGATGCAGATATATATAAAAAAATATATATAAAAATCGGTGCATCTGCAAGTGTGTATGGCCGAACCTTACACTGGCTGCAGGACCTGCCGACACTGACATCACAACTGGGCGGGCAAATCTAAATGCCCACCTAGTTGTGATGTCAGGTCAAACAGATCAAGCGGCCGATTGGTAAGTGCGTTTAGTTTACAAATCAGATTGTTCCAAGCAGTTTCTAAAATATGACCAAAAATAACCACACACATGCATTAGCATAGAGGTTCCCAAACGTGGACCTCAAGGCTCCCCAACAGTTCAGGTTTTAGAGAGATCCATGGTTGAGCACAGGTGACAAAATTAGTACAGCAAAAAGAAAAGGGAGGAAGGTACTCTCTTGTTTCTGGGGCACAGAAAAGCTGTCTATATTATTGTATAATGTAACTTATAATAAATACGTGAAAAACAAAAAATCTTATAAAAAAGACTAACCACATAAGACAACATATAATAGAGAGTCATATGAGAAATACAGCTGGCATTGAAATACAAGTCTCATAATTTCAAAGTAATAATATATGCGCCTTCATAGCTCACTCTAATAAAGTTTTCCAAGTGAAATAATATCAATTAGTACAGTTATTATTTGAACCAATCTATATGTGGAGTGAGCGCTGAATCAGTTCACCGTGACAACATGCAATAATCAAACATCGATATCATGGCTTGATACAATAAAGATCTGTCAACAGACATATGAAAATTGATACGCTTGTACCAATACACTGATATATATGCTATTGCAGTTCTATATAATATGATTTATCAGAGAAAAAAAGATCTCAATAGATACATATGATAAGCCGATATATCGGTGGAATAAATGCTGAATCTTCACTCCACATAAACATGCAATCATTAGTAAAACATGGTTGTCATAGATCAATGTAATCAAGATTTACACGGGAAAAAAAATCTAAAAAAAAACCATATATAATAATAAACAGATACATTTCTGAAAGTAATGCTGGAACATCAGTCCGCCATAACAACATGCATCCTGACAGGCAGAAGACGCGCGTTTCACCTACAGGCTCTGTCAGTTCCGGACTACACCGCCTCATTCAATGTTCTCACTGCACTTTTATGTGACATCAGTGGGGTGAGGTGAGCTACTTGCAGATCCGGCTCTGTTACCTTCCTTTATATCTATCTTTCTATGGTGTCGTGTGCATGGGTGTTTGGAGACACAGATTACCCCTATGCTGAGAGATCGCTCTCAGATATCAGGTGCAAGAGACTCTCAAACACCCTGCCATCACCACTTATCTGTCTGTACAGTATTCCTAAAGGCATTTCCACTCCCTTATTGTCCCACTAGTAAGCCAGTACATACACACATATATATATATATATATATATATATATATATATATATATATATATATATATATATATATATACTAGGGGTGAGCGGGTTCGGATTTCTGAAATCCGAACCCCCCCCGAGCCGAGTCCGATCCGAGTCAGGCTCGACTTTTCCCGCCTGACTCGGATCTGAAATCGAGGCAAAACGTCATCATCCCGCCTTCCGAGTCTCGCGGGTTTTGGATCCTATATAAGGTACCCGCGTCGGCGCCATTTTCTCACTCGGCTGTGGACAGTGAAGAGGGAGGGTGGGAGTTAGGGCTGTGTAGTGTAGTGTAGTGTAGTGTAGTGTAGTGCTGCTGTTGTCCACTACTTCAAAGTCCATAGGGGCTGGCTGTGTTGTGCTGTGCTGCTGTTGTTAATAGGGGCTGTGTCCACTACTTCAAAGTCCATAGGGGCTGGCTGGACTGTGTTGTGCAGTCAGTTCTCCATAGGGGCTGTGTCCACTCCAAAGTCCTGTGCAGTGTCCCAGTCCTAAAGGAGTGCTGTAGTGTTGTCCAGGGGGTGCTCTGTCCATCAGGGGTGCTCCCCCCAAGTGCTAAAAAAATAATATATTTTCTGTGTTTGTGAATTGTGTGCGCAGTAGCCGCACGTGCATCAACAAAGTAGTGCCAAGCGTGCGCCTGTGTCATAAGTAAAGGGCCGGCTGGCTTGACCGTTAAAGGGTGCTGTAACCCCCGAAAGTACACTCCAGTCCAAACCAAAAAAAAATTATTTTCTGTGTTTGTGAATTGTGTGCGCAGTAGCCGCACGTGCATCAACAAAGTAGTGCCAAGCGTGCGCCTGTGTCATAAGTAAAGGGCCGGCTGGCTTGACCGTTAAGGGTGCTGTAACCCCCGAAAGTACACTCCAGTCCAAACCAAAAAAAAAATTATTTTCTGTGTTTGTGAATTGTGTGCGCAGTAGCCGCACGTGCATCAACAAAGTAGTGCCAAGCGTGCGCCTGTGTCATAAGTAAAGGGCCGGCTGGCTTGACCGTTAAAGGGTGCTGTAACCCCCGAAAGTACACTCCAGTCCAAACCAAAAAAAAATTATTTTCTGTGTTTGTGAATTGTGTGCGCAGTAGCCGCACGTGCATCAACAAAGTAGTGCCAAGCGTGCGCCTGTGTCATAAGTAAAGGGCCGGCTGGCTTGACCGTTAAAGGGTGCTGTAACCCCCAAAGTACACTCCAGTCCAAACCCAAAAAAAAATTATTTTCTGTGTTTAGCCGCACGTATATATCAAATCGATATAACATAAATGGAGGACCAAACTTTCTCCGATAAAAATAAAATAGAGAAAGATCAAGAACCACTTCCTCCTAGTGCTGAAGCTGCTGCCACTAGTCATGACAGACGATAACATGCCATCAACGTCGTCTGCCAAGGCCGATGCCCAATGTCATAGTAGAGGGCACATACAATCCCAAATGGCAAAGTTCGGGAAAATGACCTTGAAAAAGACATTTAAATCAGCTGAAGAGAAACGTAAACTTGCCAATATGCCATTTACGACACGGAGTGGCAAGGAACGGCTAAGGTCGATCCCTAGTATGTTCATGACTAGTGGTTCAGCTTCACATGACGATGGAAGCCCTCCTCCCACTAAAAAAATCAAAAAAGAGTTAAGCTGGCAAAAGCACAGCGAAGAACTGTGCTTTCTAAGAAGATATCACAAATCCCCAAGGAGAGTCCAAGTGTGGTGGTGGTTGCGATGCCTGACCTTCCCAGCACTGGACGGGAAGAGGTGGCTCTTTCCACCATTTGCACGCCCCCTGCAAGTGCTGAAAGGAGCACCCACAGTCCACTTGCTGATATGCAAATTGAAGATGTCACTGTTGAAGTACAACAGGATGAGGATACTGGTGTAGCTGGCGCTGAGGAGGAAGTTGGCGAGGAGGATTCTGATGGTGATGTGGTTTGTTTAAATCAGGCTCCGGGGGAGACAGTTGTTGTCCGTGGGATGAAAAAGCCCATCACGGTCATGCCTGGGCAGAAGACCAAACATTCCACCTCTTTGGTCTGGCAATATTTCTATCCAAATCCGGACAACAACTGTCTTGCCATATGTACCATATGTAAAGGTGAAATAAGTAGGGGTAGGGACGTCAACCACCTAGGAACATCCTCCCTTATACGGCACCTGCAGCGCGTTCATAAAAAGTTACTGTCAAGTTCAGAAACTTTGGCTAAGACCGTAAGCAGTCCAGGGACACCTAAATCCCGTTGTCCTGTTGTATCCAAGCGCCTGCAAACCACACCGTCAACTCCCTCCTCGTCAATTTCCTCCTTAGTTAGGATCGGAAGTAGTCCTGCAGGCCATGTCACTGGCATGACTGACTCTCCTATCCGGGATTCCTCCGGAGGATCCTGCATTGCTACGCCTACTGCTGCCGCTGCTGCTGTTGCTGCTGCTGCTGGGAGTCGTTCATCATCCCAGAGAGGAAGTAGGAACACCACTACTTTTACTAAACAATTGACCCTCCAACAGTCCTTAGCGAGGAGGATGAAGTACGACAGCAGTCATCCTGAAGCAAAACGTATAACTGAGGCCTTGACTGCTATGTTGGTGTTAGACGTGCGTCCGGTATCCGCCATTAGTGCAGTGGGATTTAGACAATTGATGGAGGTAGTGTGTCCCCGGTTCCAAATCCCGTCTAGATTCCACTTCACTAGGCAGGCGATACAGAGACTGTACAGAAACGTCAGAAAAAGTGTCCTCAGTGTCCTGAAAAATGCCGTTGTACACAATGTCCACTTAACCACGGACATGTGGACAAGTGGAACAGGGCAGACTAAGGACTATATGACTGTGACAGCCCACTGGGTAGATGTATCACCTTACGCAGCAACAGCAGCAGCGTCACCAGTAGCAGCATCTCAGAAATGCCAGCTCGTTACAAGGCAGGCTACGCTGTGTATCACCGGTTTCAGTAAGAGGCACACCGCCGACAACCTCTTAGAGAAACAGAGGGAAATCATCGCCCAGTGGCTTACCCCACTTAGACTCTCCTGGGGATTTGTGATATCTGACAACGCCACCAATATTGTGCGGGCATTACATCTGGGCAAATTCCAGCACGTCCCATGTTTTGCTCACACAATAAACTTGGTGGTGCAGAATTTTCTGAAAAGTGACAGGGGCGTGCAGGAGACGCTTTGGGTGGCCCGAAAAATTTCTGGCCACTTTCGCCATTCAGCGACTGCGTGCCGAAGACTGGAGCGCCAGCAAACACTCTTGAACCTGCCCCGCCATCACCTGAAGCAAGAGGTTGTGACGCGGTGGAACTCAACCCTCTATATGCTTCAGAGGATGGAGGAGCAGCAAAAGGCCATACAAGCCTATACATCCACCTATGACATAGGCAAAGGAGGGGGTATGCACCTGACTCAAGCGCAGTGGAGAATGATTTCCGTGTTGTGCAAGGTTCTCCAGCCCTTCGAACTTGCCACACGTGAAGTCAGTTCAGACACTGCCAGCTTGAGTCAGGTCATTCCCCTCATCAGGCTTTTGCAGAAGCAGCTGGAGAAAGTGAAGGAGGAGCTAAGACGGAGCGATTCCGCTCGGCATGTGGGACTTGTGGATGAAGCCCTTCATTCGCTTTGCCAGGATTCCAGGGTGGTCAATCTGTTGAAATCAGACCACTACGTTTTGGCCACCGTGCTCGATCCTAGGTTTAAAGCCTATGTGGTGTCTCTCTTTCCGGCCGACACAAGCCTGCAGAGGTGCAAAGACCTGCTGGTGAACACACTGTCAGCTGAAGCGGAACGTGACACGTCAACGGCTCCTTCTTCATTTTCTCCTGCAACTGGGGCTGCCAGGAAAAAACTTAGGTATCCTAAGCAACCCGCTGGCGGTGATGCAGGGCAGGCAGGACCAAGTTTGGACATCTGGTCCGGACTGAAGGACCTGGCAACAATTTCTGACATGTCTACTGTCACTGCATATGATACTGTCACCATTGACAGAATGGTGGAGGATTACATCGGTGACAGCATCCAAGTAGGCATGGCAGACAGTCCATACCTGTACTGGCAGGAAAAAGAGGCAATTTGGAGGCCCCTGTACAAACTGGCTCTATTTTACCTGAGTTGCCCCCCTCCAGTGTGTACTCCGAAAGAGTGTTTAGTGCAGCCGGGAACCTTGTCAGCGAAAGGTGTAGGAGGTTGCTTCCACAGAATGTGGAGAAGATGATGTTCATCAAAATGAATTATCAGCTCTTCCAGGGAGACCAGCCTCCAGAAGGTACAGAGGGACCTGTGGTGGTGGATTCAAGTGGGGACGAGTTAATACTTTGTGAGGATGAGGATGTACACACTGAAGAGGGTGAGGAATCGGTGGATGAGGAGGATGAGGATGACATCTTGCCTCCATAGAGCCAGTTTGTGCAGGGACACATTAATTGCCAGCTTGTTTTGTGGGGGCCCAAACGAACCAATCATTTCAGCCACAGTTGTGTGGCAGACCCTGGCGCTGAAATGATTGGTTTGTTAAAGTGTGCATGTCCTGTTTATACAACATAAGGGTGGGTGGGAGGGCCCAAGGACAATTCCATCTTGCACCTCTTTTTTTTCTTTGCATTATGTACAGTTTGGGGCCTAGTTTTTCAAACTGCCATCCTGTCTGCCACTGCAGTTTCACGCCTAGATGGGTCACGTGTTTGTGCCGCCCACTCGTGTCGCTTAGCATAGTCATCCAGCTACCTCGGTGCAACGTTTTGGACATAAAAACACTATTGTGAGGTGTGAGGTGTTCAGAATAGACTGGAAATGAGTGGAAATTAAGGTTATTGAGGTTAATAATAGCATAGGAGCAGAAAAACCTACAAATTCTGTGATTTTAGCTGTTTTTATGCTTTTTTAAAAAAAAATACAGATCCAAAACACAAAACCCAGAACCCAAAACACGGAAGGGTGGTTTTGGCAAAACCAATCCAGATCCAAAACACGAAGAAAGATCCAGATCCAAAACCAAAACACAAAACACGAAAAGTGGCCGATGCACACCCCTAATATATACACACACACACACACACACACACACACAGGGCTTAAGATGGATGAACACGGGAGATCAGTGGGTGCCGACCTCTATATTATATTATATCATACCCTCATGGTAAATGCGGTGGGTCCGCTCATATCCCATTCAATACAACTGTAAATGGGATACAGAAGCCACCTATCCCCTTACCTTTAAGTGAGCGGTATCTTTTACCCGACACATTATTTACTTAGTGCTATGATGTATTTCCATCCATTCTTGACGAATAAGATTGATCCTTTGCTTTAATACATTGCCTTTATACAATTAGGCAACTGACATCTCATGATTAGTTAGTTATATTGTTGACTGATTATTGCATGTTGTTATGGCAGACTGATGTTCTAGTATTACTTTCAGAAATGTATCTGTTTATTATTATATATGTTTTTTGAGATTTTTTTCACCTGTAAATCTTGATTACACTGATCTATGACAACCATGTTTTACTAATGATTGCATGTTGTTTATGTGGAGTGAAGATTCAGCATTTATTCCACCGATATATCGGCTTATTATCAAATGTATCTATTGAGATCCTTTTTCTCTGATAAATCCTATTATACAGAACTGCGATAGCATATATATTAGTGTATTGGTACAAGCGTATCAATTTTCATATGTCTATTGACAAATCTTTATAGTATCAAGCCATGATATCGATGTCTGATTAATTATTGCATGTTGTCACGGTGAACTGATGTTTCAGCGCTCACTCCACATATCGATTGGTTCAAATAATAACTATTAATTGATATTTTTTCACTTGGAAAACATTAGAGTGAGCTATGACAGCGCATGTATTATTATTACTTTGAAATTATGAGACTTGTATTTCAATGCCAGCTGTATTTCTCATATGACTATCTCTATTATATGTTGTCTTATGTGGTTAGTCCTTTTTATATGATTATTTGTTTTTCACATATCAAAAGTTACGTTTTACAATAATATAGACAGCTTTTCTGTGCCCCAGAAACAAGAGAGTTCCTTCCTCCCTTTCTTTTTGCTGTATATTTTGCTCTCATGGGTGCACCTCCTTCCCTCACCCTTTCAAGTGATTTCTTCCATACTGTAGGAGTTCTGTCTGTCGCTTAAATACACTAATTACATTTGGTACCAGTGCTTGGGACTCCCCTCTCCCTTTTCCCCTGTATTGACAAAATTAGTACCTCAGGTCAATTTGATTTAACCACCTGTGTTCCACCATGGATCTCTCTAAAACCTGAACTGCTAAAACCTGAACTGCTAAAACCTGAACTGCTAAAACCTGAACTGCTAAAACCTGAACTGCTAAAACCTGAACTGCTAAAACCTGAACTGTTGGGGAACCTTGAGGACCAGGTTTGAACTTTGAAAACCTTTGCAATAGCACCAATCTCCTATGTCTGGATCACAGAAGATCATTTACAAAAATGCAAACGATCTTCTGTCATTACAAACCTACTTTTGTACAACCTAGATCTGTTTTGCTGGGCATACACTGCCAGATAAAATGTCTGTCAGACCGACAGACATTTTATCTGGCTGGCTGCCAGCCGCAGATGTCCGCGGCATACACTGTGAGAGAAATCTCACAGTGTATAGCCAGACATCCGCGCTCCGCCCCCGGGGGAGGAGACATTTCCCTGTTCCTTCCGTAGGAAGGAACACAGGAAATGTCTGTCTGTCGGCCGCGCTGGGCATACACTGCCCGATGCGGCCGACAGTTTCCCGGGTAAATATCGCATCGGATGGGCATGCTGGACAATCCAGCATGCCCGACCGAGCAATATTTAACCCTCGGTCGCCCGCATACACGCTGCAATTATCGCGGCGATCCGCCGATATCGGGCGGATCGTCCCGATAATTGCAGTGTGTATGGCCAGCATTTGAAATGGGTGGTTGGAAAGATTGGAAGGTTTTCCTAGCCAACTGCATATGAAGCCGAATTACTGCAGTGGAAAAAGTTAATTTAATTTAGCAGGACAGGATTTATGTTTTTAAATGAGAAGGGGCATGCACCGTAGACACTCCATGGCTTGCCAGGCATTTTCAGCTCACTCTGACCAATTAAAAGCATCAAACACACATGTAATGAAGGTGGTATCAATGCCCACTCGAGTCAAGCAGTATTTAAGAACACTGAAAACATTTTTAAATGATGAAGGATGTGATCCTACAGTGAAAGTAGACTTGACTTTGATATGAACACTTTCCAGAGCTTCCAACAACCCAATGGAGATTCATTTTACAGATTTATTTCCAAAGAACTACAAACGGCGGGTGCACTGTAAAATGCGCTAACTGTATAAGAAGGACATATGTGCACAAAGCAGTACTACAGGTTGGCAATTTCACACATTCATAAATGAACCTAATTACCAAGAGGCCCTGAAAGATAGAGGTTTTATGGGAGAGAGACAGAAGACCATCCTCTGGCTTCAGTGAGTGAAGACTAAAACAATTACGGGATTAGAATGATTTAAAACGCTCATTACTATTCTACATAGGTTTTTTTGTTCAATGCAACACGCCACAGATAAATCAGAGCTTTAACTGCGGCAGAGATTAGGTTGTTTTTCTATCCCCAAAAGGATATTGCAAACTGCTAGAATAAATTGCATCAAGATACGTATCTTTATCAAAGCTTACAAACAAAATCAAAAAAGTTGAAAACCCACTTGGAACGATTTACCTGAAGTGTAAGAGTTATTGAATTACTAGTAACAAATATTCTGGAGATGTTTAAAAATAATGAACGTTCTGTGAGACTATAGTTTTACCACAGAGCAGATAATCATATTATGCTTCTTTCAACAATAAAATATGAATTATGATTTTGGATTAGCTCATTTGTGTTGCCTCTTGAGTATCGTACTGCAATTTTATTTATATTGACTGTACTAAACTAAACAAACCATGAAATCAAGCCACACAATCCAATTTAAAATAGAATGCAAGAAATATAAGACCACCAGCGAGAACATAAACCACTTGAAGCAATTCTAAAGTTTATATGGGTGGTCTGGAACCCATTTTGTAAAACAGTTATGTTTTTTATATTATTAAATACAAAAAAAAAAAACAACATAAAAAGTAAAAAGGAAACGCCAATACACTCATTGAAAAAGTAAAAAAAAATACATTCAACGAGACATTGTTTTGCAGTTACATAATCGTTTCAAGATTCAAAATAATCAAAAAGTGACTATATTCAAACATTCTTCCTCCTGATGTATAACTTCCCCATTTGTTCACAAAGACAGCTATTCTATAGGCATTAAACACAAGCTCATTTCTTGTGGCAAACAGTCTGGCAGCATTTCTTAGTCAAGTATTTCCAGGCAGATTTCTGCTAATTATCAGAAGCCTCTACAAATACAGAAACATGAAAAATGTGAATCAAATGAAAAAAAAAAAAAAGACGTCTTGGCTGCCTTCATGCTAATTGCACTAAAGAAATACAGAGTTCTAAGGTTCCTATTGTTTGTGGAATTTGTCTATTCCATAAACTTCCAGTCTATTATCTCAAACTAGCTTAGAAAACATTTTATTCATTCTTATAGAGCATACACACTGTCAGATTTTTCTTCAGATCTGAACGATAACGATTAAGAAAATCTTACATATCTGTAGGAAAATCTTATATATCTGTAGGAAAATCTTGCATATCTGTCTGATGAACGATTTGAACGATGCGCGTTCCCAATGGTCAGATAACGATATCTGACATCTGATGTATTTGCAGTCAGACTTGGACGATTCCATTAATTTTAATGCAGTCAAAAATCGTTCAAATCTTTGGTAAAATCGTTCATCTGAGAGATCTGACAAATCTGACCGTGTGTATGCTCCATTGACCTTTTACATAATCACTTAAGCACCAACAAAATCAGTGCTTGTAAAGAATGCAGATGGATCTTTTAGATCATAGCTAGGAATGACAGAAAGTCTGTTTTTTACTATTAATATGTAATACAGATTTTAAAAAGGAATGATAAGAGGTCAGAAAATTAATAAATTGAAACCAACTAATCATTCTTGCCTCTTACTTTCATCCTGAGATCTGTTCTTTATAGACTGCAGTCTCTAGATCTGTTTTTGCCGTTGTGATAGTCGAGGGATGAAACTTCATGTATGCAAATTTCGATTATGTCACCTTTTAAACTAATTGTTTAACAGAGAACCAACTACAAACAAAATGTAGGCTTACTACATTAAGGGGTCTATTTACTAAGCCTGTACAGGTTGAGTCTCCCATATCCAAAATGCTTGGGACCAGGGGCATTTTGGATATCGGAATATTCCGTATTTTGGAATATTTGCATAAAATAATGAAATATCTTGGGAATGGGCTCCAAATCTAATCACAGGAGGCATTTATGTGTTATATACACCTTATACACACAGCCCACAGGTCATTTTATACAATATTTCAATCATTTTGTGGCTCAAACAAAATTTGTGTACATACATGAAATCTATTTATGTTACATATACACCTTATACACACAGCCTGAAGGTAATTTTATACAATATTATTAACAATGTTGTGCTTTAAACAAAGTTTGTGCACATTGAACCATCAAAAAACAAAAGTTTTTACTATTTCAGTCATGCTCAAAATATTCCGTATTTCGGAAAAATGACAGGAGCTGGTTGGTTGGTACTGTATCTCTGTCCATTTCATGTCCAACCAAGGCTTAGTAAATTGACCCCTAAATCTAGCAAAAAGGCTTACTTTATTAAAATAAAAACATGCCTTGGATGAATGTATATTAGTTCGATTACAGCTTAAGTTCAAAAGAATGTTCAGAAGTGGAGAACTGAGCAAGTTTAGCAGATAATGGCGATCTATAAGTTAGTGTAATGTTGTGTAGTATAGGGTAATATGTCATTACACTCCTCGGTTTAGTGGAACTCATCTTTATGAAACATCTCAGTCAAAACAGGACCAAACAATGAACCTAGGTAAACATTACGGGGGGGTGGGAGAGGAATATAAGGAATTTCGATTTCTGGCAATTTTTGACAACAAACCTTAAGATTTGCCATAAACAGCAAAAAATAAAAAAATTGTGGCTTCAATTATGCCTCCTTATGTCTATACACAGCGAAGCACGGTTTACTATGTCCTGGACACTACGAGAATATCCTCAAAGCTCTACTTCATATTAAACACACAACTGAGCATCAGAGAAAATATTAAAAAGGATATTTATTCTTAATAAAGGAATTTTCTAAAAAGTTTATTACACTATATAAATATAGTTTACTTAGAGATGACACTATGTGCACTAGAGAGATTGGTGGTATAGACAAGTAAACAGATGAGCACAATTACATTTGTCTTTTGGTATGAGACTACTTTGGAATCATTTTTTGACCAATTATGTTATGGAAAACACTACTCCAGAGGTCGCCAACTCAATGCCCACTTTGCAAAGACCACCTCTAACTGCGGTATAAATTAGACTAGACTCAAGACTAGTTGCCAGCCTAATATGAATAGAGGCATGTGATAATAACTGACCTGAAAATACAAGTAATAAATATCTAGAATTACATTGGATAATTTAGACTATTGTATTTACAGCATTTGACTACAACCCCGGTCAGTCGCACAAACACACACATAAATGCTACAAAATAGCTTTAAATTCAAGGTAAACTTGCATAGTAGCTCCTTAAAGTAACTAATGAATTGTGATTGATAGCGGGTTATACAAGCTGCTTTTACCTTTTCGTTTTTTTCCTCTTCCTTTTCTTTTTCCTTATCCTTTTCGTCAGGTTTTTCAGATGACAGAACTACCATTGTTAGTTTTCTCACAATCTGTTTGGCTTCTACAAGTTCTCTCTTGTGTTCTTCAAGAATGCTGCTATCTAACGGCAGAAGCTAAAACACAACAACATTACAATTATTAAATATACAAATATGAAAAGTGTAAAGTTACACATTCAATTTATATCAAATCAAACAACTCAACATTTTCTGGAGGCACAGCAGAGAAAGTAACAAAAAAAAAAAGTTAAAGGTGAAAAGGAAATCACCCTCATCAAAACTCTCACGAATGTGTGGGATATATTGCAAATGGAGGCTCTCTTAAATTTTATATATGTACTTAAACATATTGATAAATGCCTTTTTAACCCATCTCACAGCCAAGGACAAGCGGATCTCGTACTCAGTACTGCAGGGGTTCAAATGGTAGAGGCAGGGTTCCTTACCTAAAAGTCCTCCTTAATAGATGACGGCGCAAGAAGTCGGACTTCAGGATGATCTTAATCACCTCTCCCTTCAAGCATTAAGCTACAGAAACCCAGAAAATATGGAAAGGGGAGCACTGTATTTGCTCTATCTACTCTATTCTGGTACCCTCAGACCCATAAGTACCCTCATTCCAAAGAGGGGAGTCCCCTCTTTTAAATTAATGTGACCTCTGAGAAACATTGCTTGTGACCATGTGTGATTACCAGGGAACACCCTGCACTGCAGACATTGTTATTCCCAGGGATGGAGGATTATTTGTAAGGGTGGATTAATGGTAAAGCAAGAACCGCAACTCTTTCTTGGTGGTGACTAGAAAATAAAAACTTTAAAACAAACACATTTGATTTTGGTTCAATTTCAATGGTAAAAAATAAAAAATGTTTACCCATTTTGTATATACGGACTCTGGGCCTGATTCATTACAGATCGCAACTGCGAATGCAATAGAAAATATTCACTCAGTTCAACTGCGATAGTAAACGAATCCATTGCGATCGCAGTATTACATAAGGACGTCTACTTTACATTACACACATCTGTAATGTTTAGCAAGACTGCAAAAACATCGGTACAATAGAGTACCATCACGGCCTCGACCTTACTCAGAAACTTAACTTCATAGCACACTATCAGGCCTCAGGGTATCGCAGTGGATAATATATGCACGCCCACAAACGGCACTTCTTGTCAATCACTCTGCAATGGGTCTGCGCAGTCACTGCTCGGTTCCAGCATGCGCACTGCGATGCATACGCATGTGCAGTACACAACAATCGGACGATTGAGTGCGTATTAGCAACTGCATTCCATGCAGTATCAGGCCCACAGCCATTTTGACATTAGAATGTGAGAAGCCCAATAAGTGCTAAAAATGGGCAGCAACAGGGTTAAAAAAAATTAAGATCTGCAAAAATGTGTTGGTCAGGTCAGTTTACAAGGGGCTCGATTCAATTCAACGCGAATTGAATAGCATCGGGAAGAAGCTCCCGAAGCTATTTAATTCGGTGCAATGTATTGTTGGAGAATGCCGGTAAACATAGTGTTTAGCCTAAACTGCCCGGCGCAATGCCGTTTCTGCGGCGCTATGGATAGAAAACAGCATCGCGCCTGTAGTTTTGTCGGAATTCTGCTCGCACCCCAAGAGGGATGCGAGAAGAAACCCTTAGTCGGGGTTAACCGCACACTGAATTGAAAAGATCCGGGAGCTCCTTCCCAGCGCTATTCAATTTGCGTTAAACTGAATGGAGCTCATGGAGTTTATTCATTATTTATTCTGTACATTGTGAAAAGAGGTGAGCAAAAGGTAAGTAAATAATTTATTAAAGGCTGTCTGCCTTGATTTGAAGAAAAAAGTTAGATGGCTATTTTGTTTTTGCCCAACCATCCCCTTTTATCTCCTGCCCGATTTCTTTGATTAGTCTTATTAAAAATCCTTTCCCAATACAATAACTTTAGGGTATGGCCTAGAATTAGAGACCAGGGAGGACACCTTCATGTGTGGCCAGTCTAGAGATCAAAAAATATGACACAAGGTGGCAGACAAAACCTTACTGCTCATAACTGTGTAGCATACGCATTCTGCTGTACAAGGCATAATGGAGATATTGTGGTTTCAATAAAACAAGATTAATGTAACAAAAACACTTATTATAAACTATGTACGTAAAACAAAGATATTCTACAAACTAACAGAAGAAGCCCTAAATTATCTGCATAACTATATGTTGAAATTGAACTTACATGTACATACAGGTCATCCAAATCAATTAAATTCTGTTGTAAGAGAACAGCAGCAACTCTATATAAAGATGAAGGGGTCTCTCCATTAGGCTCCTGAAAAATTAAATCCACATTTAGTGGAAACAAAACAGGAAAGTGGTATCTTTTTCAAGACTGTACATAAGCGGTTTCAAGACAAATAATATGGTTTACCTGGTAAAACTTGAATTTAAATCCAAGGATGTGGCAGAGTGTCTGAGGCTCACACATGCCCATGTAAGATTCAATTAGTGGTACAAAAAAGTCATCAAAGTCTGGTCTGCACTCGTACACTTCTAAGATGATATCCAAAACTCTGTTTGGATCCAGATTAAAACATCCTAAGTAAGAAAACACACAATTATACAACTGCAAAACGTTTTACCAAACTGCACGTTGAAAGTGTTAAACTTAACTAATGTTGTGGTGACTCAATCTCAGTAACTGAGGTAGCCTGGCATACTGTCTATAGCTGTTCTATACAGATTAATATTGATCAAGAGCTATTCCTGTATTATGGCAATGTGTGCAGTAGATTTTACTTTATTTATTTTATGCATTAAGAATTTGAATAGTTCATTTTAGTTAGAGAGAAAGGCAGCGTGAGAGGCACTGTAATCATTGGCTTAAGAACACAATGAATTGGTTCTTGTGGCAACCTCATGTCCAGTACAGTGCCCCTAATTCAGAGTATTCTGATGTTAGAAGATCGGAGCATGCGCCGGATCTGTACTGCGAAAGTGCAGGTTTTTTACTGTTGGATATCTTGCAGGTCCCCAAAGCCGCAGCCTGATTGATAGGCTGCAGCCATTTGGGGGCGGGTAATGGGCAGTGCCAGCCTCCGTTTTCTGGGAGCTGCGATGGACAATCTGAGTAACCTCGGGGTTACTCAGATTGCCGATGGTCTCCTAGAAGATCTGACGCTGCGTCTTAGGATGCAGAACTCAGATCTGCGATGCTGTAATGAGGCCTCTTTTTCCCTCAGACACCACCTGCTGCATTAGCATATTAGTTGTATGATACTGCTCGGCCACTTCCCTGCGGCTCTGCAATACCGTATCAACCCGGAATTAGGCCCAGTGTGCAGTGACTGCACAGATGTAATTAGTGAGCCTTTATAAAGTAGCAAAATTGTCCCAGCCATTCCTGCAAACAATGTTACACGTGGTTTTTCGCCAGCAAGCATATTAGCATCTTTTTATAAGACCAAGTGAACAAAATATGAGAGCACGATACTACTGAAGAACCAGCAAGACAATTCCACATGCTGCAGTGTCAAATCTAGTCAGACAATAACTTAAAATTAATTTTTACATAGTTTGGTATTTTTAAAGGTTTCCTTTGTTCTATCCATCATACATTGGAGGAGACTATGGTGAGAATGTTTTTAAGAGACCAAATAACCATGTTTTTAAAGGTAACCGTTCACCCTGCAGCTCCATACAGAAAAAATAAAAATGGACGAACAATGAACAAATAGAAACAAGCAGAGAAATAAGTTTGTCCATAAATAGTTTACACTTATTAAAAATCTAAAAAGTGTGAATTATGGACACATTCCCTTAGCTATTTTTTTTTACATAAGTTAAAATAGAGAAGTCTAAATGAAAGCAACAATAACTCAATGCCTGCCTTACCAATTAGGGATTTGATATTTTCCAGGATCAAATCACTTCTTATATTCACAGACAGATCTTGCCCGAGCTCTGCAATCAGCTTTGCATAACCTTCATTTTCCTCTCTTAATAAATTGAATTTCTGTTGCTTATAACTAGAATGGAAAAAAAAAAAAAAAAGTGGTTTACTAAAATGAGAGACAATCATGTACTTTCTGGGACTTTGTGTACTTCTCAAAAGCAATCTTTTGTAAAGAAACAAAATGGAAAAGAGAAACAATTAAAAACACAAAAAGACCATTCATGGCAGAACGTGCCAAGCACAGTGGATGTTACTCTTACTATCCCATCTGCTGGGAGAAGCTTACAGTGAAATTATAAGACATTCAGATGACATTTGCCTGTGGAGACTTTTGTAAACACCAGAAAACAGGCTCGGTAATATTTAGTCCTTGTTAAAGAAAAACGAGCAAAATGAAATGTACCAATAGAACAGAGTTGGCCTAAAGGATGGTACACACTAAACGATGTGCTCATGATGCGATATCGTGAACAATTTCCCTTGAACTCCCTTGTGTACAAGATTGGCAGATCTTGCCTGCTGTAGGCAAGATCTGAAATATCCTCAGAAGACCCGCTGGTACACACATCGCCATCGTTAGTGGACACTAACAATTTGCACATATTTTACACGATTTGTCGTCGTTCTGACGCATCGAAATCCGGTGATTCGTGCAAAATATCGTCTAGTGTGTACTGTGTAGGCACCTTAAAAGTCATATTTCACTTATTTGCCATCAGAACTGCTCTGTAAGGTAGTAGACTGGTGCGCCCAGATAGCCAGACAGTGTACAGTTTTGCAGTTTAAGACTGTTTGTGTCCCTGGGACTGTAGGGAAAATATATGCCCCTGCATCTGAACAAACACAAAATTGGCCTGCCTAGTTAGATTATATACCATCCCAGGGAGTATTCTTTTATTTTTTTTTTAACTGACTTCTACCCATATAGAATGGAGCAAACCCATTGCAAGAGCTACCATATAGAAGAAAATAGGTACCCCTCCCCCACTCTGTTGGCAGAGTGTAGATCTAGTAGGTCCTGATAGTGTTTGAAGCTCTTCCCTATTACTAAGTGGGAGATAACAGGGTGGAGATGAACATATGCTATGAACATTGCTGGAGTGAGATGGGACTAGCAGCATTCTGCCTGCTGCAACCAAATTCATTATGATGTTCTACCCTGAGGGAGTAAAGCACCACATTTAAGATCAAAGAACTCTAGTTGTGGCAAAGGTAGAACTGCTGCTACATGGCCTGTGTCCTACCCTCCTGGAGCCATATTTGGCTTGGAGGGAGCACAATAAACTCAGACACAAGTCTAGGAATTAATTTGCCTGAGAGATTTAAAGACTAATGCCGGGTACACACACTAGACCAGGGGTGGGCAATAAGCAGCCCTCCAGCTGTTCTTGAACTACAAACCCCAGCATGCATTGCAACATTTTTAGCATGGCCAAATTCCGAAACTGCAGCAGGGCATGCAGGGGTGTGTAGTTTTAAAACATCTGGGGGGCCACTTGTGGCCCACTACTGCACTAGATGATATGTCATCTGATCCAGAGGATTGGAGTAACATAATGAGCACATCGTCTAGTGTTTAAACGCTATGTCGCAGACTATGCGCACTCCCACAAGTAGTCAGTCATCCTCTGCTGGCCCTACATGCAGGGCCGACTAGAGATGTTGTTAGTGAGGGCCATGCTGCATTTGGCTCAGTCACTGCCCGCATCGGCAAGTGTGTATGCACTTGTTGATGCCAGCTCCCCCGGCCAGATCCACTCGCTGCCGAGGTCGGGTACACATCACCAAGTGTGTACCCAGCATTATACCTCTCTTCTCAAATTTAGTGGAGCTAGTGGGGATGGTACCATAGTTCTGGCAGTTTGTGAAAATGTGTTTGGGGGGGGGGGGGGGGGGGGGAAATTGAGAATGAACACCACACTCCTGCCACTGGGTACTATGCTGAAGAGCAATGTCCAGGGCAATGCAGAAGGTAGGTGCAAACGATGTACAAAAAGGGTTACAAGAGAAAAAAAAAAAGTACAATTTAGGATTTAGAAATGTGCTACCTTTGGGTATCCTGTGTAACAGCTCTTTTGAGGGATATTTGTGAGCAGACAGAACCATGACTAATTCTACAGATTTTGCCAGATGCATATTGCCCGCTATATCCCTGTGATCTACAGATAACTATTATTATAATCCACTCCCACATGTCCCATTTTTTTAACCCAACATCCTAAATAAACACTCGGCCCAGTACTCTCAAACATGATAGAAGAGGTGATGGGGATCCAGCTAATAGCTGGTGCTGCAGGTGTTACACAATACAACCAGAAGCAAGAGACTCCAGGTGATGCTGAGAGAGCCAGGTAGCAGTCACTATTCTCAAACACGTTCCTGGGTCACTGATAACAGTTAGCGAGTGTCTGGTGACCAAGCAACATCACTAGGAGGGGTCATCGACTAAGTGCAATTACAAATCTGTAATCTCACTTACCTGACTGAGAGCCAGGAAAGAAAACAGAATCTATACAAGAGAATAATGTTTTTATTGCTAGAATGGAAAGACAAAGCTGTAGCGGACGACTGACTGAGTCACTAAAATGGGAAGAGTATGGAGCTCGAATAGCATTTGAATAAGTGAAACTGAACATGACAGTACTTATTAAAGTCACCTCAATCATATAGAATGCATACCTAGATATGGAGCCTTGACAGCTCATATATATTCAGAAAAGTTCAAATGAAGAGGATGAGGGGGGCAGCATGCCAAGATCAAAATAAGATATCTACTTTACAACTCAAATATATATTGGTCATCCAGATGTACAGTAATTTAAAGGGAGAGCAGAATCACATTGCACAGTACTATTATTGCTACTTCTCTTAAAAACAAAATGCAAGGACATTACTACCTTTAACATGCACCGCTTGGAGACATAGTTCGCACTATAGTTTAATACTCTTACATTTCGGTTAAAGGGGGTAATTCAATTAGGTGCAGTGTTTAACCGAAAGCTACCTGAAGGCGCCGCCCGATTCAATTAGTTTCAGGAACCCCAGAGGGTGAATTTTTCATCACAGCCCCAGGAGCTGCAAGGAAAAATCTGCAATAAAAAACACAGACAATGAATCTGAATGTACGGAAAAACCTATAGATTCCAGCAGTTTTCGCGGAATCTATGGGTTAGCACACGATAACCCATGTTTTACCGCGTGGGGAAAAAGCAGATTAACTGAATAGCCCCGGGCGTGAAACCAGGACATATTCCCCGCATTCAAGTGAATTCCCCCCAAAGAATGTTAGAATTTGATCAGCAAGTAGAACAGGGTAAAGTTCCACATTTTGAACTATAGCAGTCACCATCCACTTTTCATGACTCCTGTTTGTGAGTCTGTTAAAAAAAAAAAAAAAAGACCACTTCTAATGACACACACTGTTTTGTAGGGCTGACACAGGTGAAGTGTGAAAGGCGATGACACGGGAATAACCCAGGCCCAAGGTGCAGTGTGAAAGGGGTATCAAGAGCTGTAACACGTGTTGATACAGTGTTCAGTAACCCACGTCAGACCCGGGAATTAGTAAATAAGACCAAACTCTGTGTTAACAGATCAAGAGCTCAACCTCACAGCGCTATGCAAGCCATAGGGGAAGATTCAATTAGCAGCAGGATTTCCAGTTGGGTTTTAGCACCTGGGTTAAGTGCCAGGAGCTATACAATTTCTAACTGCAGTAAGCAGTTAATCTGCGCCCCGAGGGTGCACTTTACGCGGATTTCTGCTCGCACCCTCCAAAGGCGCGAACAAAAATCTGTTCACTAGTGCTTCTAGGGATAGTCGCAGGCTTACCACAGGTGGTTATTGCATAGCTAAAGGCGCTAAACCCAGCAGCTATGGCTTACTGTGCGTCAGGCACAGGCTTAGGGCAGGAAATAATTGAATAGCTCTGGGCACTTAGCCTGTGAGCTAAAACGCAGCGGTAAGTCCTGTGGTTAATGAATCTGCCCCATAGTGCTAAATCAGAGCACAGAATAATAGTACTATGGACTCAAAAACACTTATGTTTATCCTACAAAATAGCGAGAATCAGCTAGTGTTGGAAGATGGGTGCCAGCAACTGTTCCTCATCCCCGACAAAGCTACCAAAATCCATGAGACATAAATTCACATTTAAAAATGTACCTTTCATCATGTATTAAAAATCTCCATGGTATTCATTATAGTTATACATACAAATTTCCAGGAACATCATAATTTGGAGCACAGACAGAGAAATGTAGATCCCACCTTCAGTGCTAAAAACCAGTCTGACATTCTCAGCATGCACATCAAAAATACTGAAAGTCCCATATCTCCCACATTCTGTATCCTATTGCCTGTCTAACATCTGGGGGCAAATTTACTAAGAATCGTGATTGACCCGATTTGCAAAGTGATTCATCTCAGTATAAAATCGACGTAACTCGGGTGATTTTTTCCCTTTTTTTTTCCAAACTTACCAACAGGCGATTTGAGGCTCAACGAGTTTGCCGATGGTGATGTAGGTCAAGATTCTCGGGTGATTTGTAAGCAAGCTCGAGTGAGTTATGTCACACGAGATTGCAGTGATTTCTCTTTGCACAACTGTACCTAGCAAGCAGCCTGCACATATTTGTGAGAGATGAGTAAGCGGATTGTGCTGTACCAGTAAAAAAAACGGGTTAGGGCCGAATTCAATTTGGAGCGAAAAGACGTTTTTGCCGAAACTGTCGCCGATGACGTAATTTTCGTCGATTTTATTAATCCTCAATCAATTTCCCCGACTTTTTGCCGGTGTGAAAAGTAACCAGCGGAAAAGTATCGGCAATGGATGACCGGCGGAAAAAAAGTGCAAAATTTGGGTTTTGGGTGCAAACTTGCTGGGACCATCCTAAACCCTTTTTACACCCCACTTGCACTAACTGCGTAAAAAAAACCCGCGAAAAATTACACAAAAAAGGATGGAAAAAAAAAGTTGGGGTACAAATTCAAAAACTAGCGAAAAAGCATCTAGGGGGGGTCTGGAAGTATGGGGGATGTTTTTTTTTTATTGCAGGTGCTTGCTGAAGGTGCGTTTTTTGTGCATTTTAAAGCTTTATTTTAGTGACTTTGAACTATGCTTGTACCCATTTTCATGTACCCCAAATTTGATTGGAATACTTATTCCCCTCCACCCAAAAAAAAAATGCAAAAATGTATTCATCACTTGCACAATGGCGCAAAATAGTCCCTGTAAAGGGGTACCCCTTTATTGGAGGGGTCCCAAACTCCCCAGGGATCCCTGGCCTGGGCTGACCAGTGGTCAGGACGGATGCTGCGGCTGGGGGGCCTGGTGAAAGGGCTCCCCTGGCTGTGGCATCAGTCCCACGCTAGAAAGGCTCCAGAGCTGGTTTTAAATATACGGAGAACGTCGCGCCAATTTTTTTCTCCATAAATTTAAAACCAGCTCTGTCCCTGCTGCTGGTTCTTAAATTACAGTGGAGCCCTACACATTTTTTTCCCTGTAATTTTAAGAACCAGGATTGGCTGGCAAGTCCAGGGCTGGTGAGTCTCTTGGGGGGGACCTCACGTCATTTATTTATTTTTTTTCTTAATTAACCCTATTTTAACCATTTACAGAAAGAACCATACACAAATCACAAGGACTTGTATATGTTTCTGACCATCTCGCAGCTCAGGGGGTTGAGAGATTGAAAAGTGATTTGGACAGAGAATTTGCTCCTATCTCACCCGAGCTGGTCATCCCGATTCTTGGTAAATTTGAGAGATGTATGTTCTAGGTGAAAAGTATTTCCAATTTGGCCTGATGGGGATTTGATTCGAGATTGCTTTCTCTCCCAAGTTTCACGAGTGAGATGAGAGAAATCTCTCTCTAACTCACCCAACTTTTGCCTTTACTAAATTTGCAAGCAGGAAAAAAAAAAAAAAAGAATAAATCACCTGAGATGGTCAGCTAGACCTATCTCAATTCTTAGGAAATTTACCCCCTAGTGTAGTGGTCTAGACACTTAATCTTTTAAACTGTCTATCTTTTATACCACACCCAGGTTAAAAAACGAAAAAATACACATGGTTGCTTTTAGTTCTTTCTTTCAAGTTCAATTTAAAAAGAAAATATAAAGTACTTGGGCATTTTGGGTAAATTTTTTTTGCTGCGCCAGCAGTAGGTAGACCAAGAGAACAGTGCATACGTAACTTTAAAAAGGTTGCTGTCCCCTCCTCCCGCCAATCCCTTTATTACAAGCAGTGTAATATATTTGTTAAGACAAACTCTGGGGACCTCCACCGTTATAGGTCACCAGGCAATCGAGGAGCAGCAGAGCTTTTTCGGTGTAGTAGAATACAGTGTTACGACTTCTACAGATTGGAGATATTTTGAATGTGGCACCATATTGGAAGTTTGTGGTAATCGTTCTAGCAGACGCAGTGTCCAACATGTTTATCCCTCCTAGCTGCTTGTACACCTAGGACAGCCATCCTAAAGCCCCAAGTTCTTTCCATCCAGTTTCTCACAAAAAGCAAAGAGCACGTATAGCATAGCCAGATATGTCAGGTTATATTAACAAATGTGTGCTAATACGAATTAGAACAGATTGAGAAAAATATTGTACCATAGGAATGCTCACTCCTTTTGTACAATGTGCTTGTACAGATTAAAATTAGTATATAAGCTTTTCTACAGCGCATCAGAAAAAGAATGTGGAGTCAAAAATAAACATCTTATACCTTTTTAGAAGTGTTATTAGACGGCATACTCACAAAAGTTTGGTCTTTATTTTTACAGATTTCTGATTGAATTGTTGGGACTGTTTAATGAGTCCTAATGATTCCAGTGTTTCAGGGTCCAGGCGCTCCTTTAGAATAGTGTCCGATATTAGATACTGCCAATGACAAAGAAAAAAAAAAGTGGAATACACAAATCTTTGCAAAGCCTAGAAAACTACAGGAATTTAATTCCAACCATTGCACAAACTAAAACCTTGCTCAAAAATTTGGTTAAGAGAATAAAGTACTGTAGAATGGGCAGTATACAGAGTACATTTTTGAAGTCTTTTTTTTCTGAAATGTTAAGAAGTAAAGAAATGGTTTCCTATGGATGAAGACATTTAAAATGTTGTGATCAAGGGCGAGGAGACCTATGTGCAGAGAAGGAGCCTTGCCAAGAACTTGCTGGTTGCACGTCTTATCCCACTCCCATACACCTAAATTACTACAGATACAGTTGCTTAAGTGGTGGGAGGAATATGTCGCACAGGTGTCACTGAACACAAGACTACAAACAAGTGGAAATATACCACCTAACTGTGCATAGTGCTGACCAGTGATGTGAGGTGCTAGGTAAATGGCTGGGGAGGCACTGGCTAATATCAGAACCAGATTTAAACATACATCTATGAACCAGAGGGTTCATGTGGGCATTATACAAAGGTGCAGCAGTATATAGCGCTGGAAATTTGGTGAGTTTTGATTAGGTATGTTCAGAAAATATTGACAGGGGAGGCAGTGCCTCACCTGCCATTGTCTGGACTATACAAATTATTAGAATGATACAAATAAGATATTTATAATTTTCTTAAAATTTTGACTATAAAAATGATAAGAAAAAATGAGTATACCTGAGTATGACAGGAAGACTCTGCAAACCTGCCTCACCTGTCCGCACGTCACTGGTGCAGACAGACACATTACACAAGGCCTAATAGAAGACTTGGCTCAAGTAGCAGCACTGAAGTTTGTGGCACATGGGTCCACGATAAGAGGACTGGTTTCCTAAAATTCTGGCATTAGCTACAATATCAACCCAACTTGTAATTAAACCGGTACAAAAGGAAAACACATCTACCCCCCCAGTCTCAACAGCCATCCATAGATCCTCAATTTTAGGTATAGACCTCTAGGAATCAGTATGATTTACCGCCTGCCGACACAGGAGGAAATCCCGATCGTCTAGAGAGGTAAGTATAACTAATCTAATTCCCCCCACTAACCCTCCTTTAGGGTGCCTAACCCTAACCTCCCCCCCAGTGCCTAAACCTAACCTCCCCTTCCCCGCCACCTAAACCTAAGTCCCCCGGGGTGGTGCCTAACCCTAAATCCCCCCACGGGAGCCCTAAACCTAACCCTCCCACCCCCACGCGGCTGTCCGCGGCGGCGCCCGGCGTAGGTAAAATGACAGGCGTTGGGATTTTGACGCCTGTCAGTTAAACCTTGCCGGGATTAAGTAGTCGGGAAGCCGGCGGTCAGCATTGCATCCGCCGGCTTCCCCACCTCTATACTGGGAGCTCCAAAAAAAGGCAAACAAAATATAATAAAAATTTAATATTACCCAGCTGCAGAAACACATGTTATGGCAGTTAAAAATTAGCTTCAGTATATTGGCATGTTATATGCATATTCTAATACATCACTAGAGGCGCAATAATAGCTGGGACATAAACACGTGGCAGATTATTAAACCATCTCCTGATGTTCCAAATTCAACACACTGTGTGACATTATACTTTGAAAGACAGCATGAATGAGGATGGTGCTACAAGTTGGATTTCAATTGATTTCCAGGCACTTAACCTTCATACTGAAACTATCACACAAATAGCCCATTGGGTCTTGCAAGTGTCAAGGAGCAATAAAAAGATTTTAAAACACCCAGCTGCATGTAATGGGTAGGCTGGGCTGTTAACAGATCAGTCCAGGTCTTAATTACAAGTACATTATAGTCATTGCTTTGGTCTATACATGGAATGTTAAATGTAAAATATTTGTTCCCTCCCTCACTCTCTAATTGCTTGAATTTTTCTCTTGTAAAGTAGATATTGGTGGGTGAGTCAGAACCCTGGGAACAGAGAAATAAAATTAGAAATGGCGATTAGGTTTGAGATGCTGTCTAACAGTAAAATGTTACCATGGTTCTTGACGGGGATAATAACCATGTTCAAAAACCGCATGACATTTAGATTTCTTAAAAAGTAGTATGCGGAGAGATAAAATATCTAAAAAAAAAACCACAAGAGACAGGACACTGGGGCAGTCACTCTACCTTATTTAAACTAGGCTGTATTGGTTAAAAAATAAAAAAAGTGTTACATAAACACATGCCATTCAATCTTATTAACATTTGCACCCTTCTACTGATGTGTCCTCAAACACCTAGCCACAATAAGCCATGCGACGCAAGTGAGCAGCACCGAGTGGTGTAGTATACTGTTCGCGGCTTTTTCGCCTGGAAACGCGTCTTGGGGGGCGAATTGAAATAGCCGTGGTAATTTACTAATTAACACCTCAAAGCTATTCAAATTAGCCCGAAGGCAGCACTTAAAAGAATTTTTATTTCCGGGTCTGATCAGACCTGAAAAGAAATACCCAATAAATAGCCTATTAATAGGTGCCAAGACCCTGTTAACGCATAGGTCTGTGAACTTATTACAAATTCTATGAGTTAACACCAGTTAAATTAACGTGTTAACGGACATTAAAAAAGGGTCTCAGGTGAAAGAGGAGCTGGAATTGCATAGCCCCAGTCATTTAAGCCCGAGCCTACAACCCTTTTTTGCCCCATTAAATTAATTGGGCTAACTAAATTCCCTTCTTAGTCACAATCAGAAGAAACAAACCGCTTCAGGAAACTACACTGATTAATTTGATATGCCACACTTGTGTATCAGTGTGCAACTGAGTCCACATAGTGTATACAAAGTACAAAAACTTGGCATGGAAAAAAACCACGACTACTGCATCCTTGCATTTTGCATACAGATTCAAACTCAGTAGCACACGGATCTACAAGTGACATATCAAAATTAATAAATGCAGTCTCATGAAGCGGTTTTGTCACATTGCATCAGATGCATGGGACCTGGTACACCGAGAAAGGCTGTTTAGCACAACTACAGCAATAGTGTATGAAGACACATCTGTATACCCAGATTCTTAAGGTGGGTACACACCTGACAGATAGATCTTCAGATCAAGTGATCTGCAGATATATCTGTAGATGGCCGTTCATATACACTGGTCTGACCCCCTCCCCGCAGCTGCATGTGTACAGGCGGTGCCGATGGACAGATACAGCGGGTAAAATAAATATTGAACACAAACATTGTTCTCAGTAAATATATTTGTAATGGGGCTATTGTATTCAAATTTTCACCAAACGTCAGCAACAACCCATGCAATTCACACATGCAAAGAAATCAAACCATAGATGTCCATAAATTAAGTTAAGTTATGTGTAATAATGTGAAATGACACAGGGAAAAAGTATTGAACACATGAATGGAGGTGAAAAAAGGCATGGAAAGCCAAGACAACAGCTGAGATCAATCAGTAATTAGAAAGCAATCCTGCCTCTTGTCAGAGCAAATTCATATAAGCCTGTTCAGTCCCAACTGATGGCCTATAAAAAGGTGTCTCATTACCAAGGTGTCACACAAGAAACATCTCATGATGGGTAAAAGCAAAGAGCTCTTTCAATACCTTCACAACCTTATTGTTGCAAAACATACTGATGGCATTGGTTACAGAAGGATTTCTAAACTTCTGAGTGTTAGAGTGAGCACTGTTGGGGCCATAATCTGGAAGTGGAGAGAACATAATTTCACCATAAACCAACCACGACCAGGTGCTCCTCGCAAGATATCTGATAGAGGAGTGAAAAGAATCAGAAGAGTTGTCCAAAAGTCAAGGACCACTTGTGGAAAGCTTCAGAAAGACTTGGAATTAGCAGGTACAATTGTTTCAAAGAAAACAATAAGTAATGCACTAACTCGGCATGGCCTGTACGCTCACCACGCAAGACTCCATTGCTGGAGAAAAAGCATGTTGAAGCTTGTTTAACGTTTGCTGCACAACATTTGGACAAGCCTGTGAAATACTGGGAGAATATAGTCTGGTCAGAAAAGACCAAAATTTAACTCTTTGGATGCCATAATACACACCATGTTTGGAGGAGAAATGGCACTGCACATCACCCCAAAAACACCATACCAACAGTGACGTTTGGAGGCGGGAACATCATGGTGTGGGGCTGTTTTTCAGCATACGGTACTGGCATACTTCATGTAATTGAAGGAAGGATGAATGGAAAAATGTAACAAGACATTCTTGATAAAAATCTGCTGCCATCTACCAGGATGCTGAAGATTAAACAAGGGTGGACATTTCAGCAAAACAATTATCCCAAACACACAGCCAAGGACACTCTCAAACGGTTTCAGGGAAAGAAGATAAGCTGCTAGAAAGGCCTAGCCAATCACCTGACTTGAATCCAATTATAAATCTATGGAAAGAATTAAAGATCAGAGTTCACAGAACAGGCCCACGGAACCTTCAGATTTCAAGACTGTGTGGAAGTATGGTCCAAAATCACACCTGAGCAATGCATGCAACTAGTTTCTCCATACAGGAGGTGTCTTGAAGCAGTCATTACCAACAAAGGCTTTTGTACGAAGTATTAAATAAATTTCACTAAGCGTGTTCAATACTGTTTCCCGGTGTCATTTCACAGTATTATACAACGTATTTTACGGACATCTATGGTTTGATTTCTTTGCATGTGTGGATTGCATGGGTTATTGCTGACATTTGGTGAAAATTTCAATAGCCCCATTACAAATATATTTACTGAGAAAAATGTTGATGTGTTCAATACTTATTTTACCCGCTGTATGTCTGCAGATATATCTGTCCATCGGCTGTGCAGCACAGCCAATGCGACATGTCTGTGAATGACTGCATTCACAGACATATCGTCTGTACACACTGGGAGACAGGCAGCAGATATATTAGCTGATCAATTGATGGGCCAATATATCGGGCAGTGTGTACCCAGCATTAGAGCGTACATGCCTTTTTGTAATAAATGTACCACTCATGTGTTGCTAATTTTAATAAAATAATTGACCCCTCGCGAGATGCACTGGATTCTACAAAAAGAAAATATCAACAATCATTTTAATGTAAATATGACAGTCAAAAAAAACCTTTGTTTTAGCGGTTATTGTATTATTGTTGTTGCTTTCTTGGTTCTTCAGTTAAAGGTTGTAAGGGCTGTGCCCTTTTATCTGTTACCACAGTAAGGGGTTTAGGGTTTATGTATCAAGCAGTGAAAAGCATGGAGATGTGGACCAATGGAAAAGTTGCCCATAGCAACCAATCAGCTCCTACCTATTACTTTATAAGCTCTACTTGCTTCAAAGCCAATTGGTTGCCATGGGCAACTTCTCCACGCTTTTCACTACTTGATACATAAACCCCTAATAGACTTTGGCCAAAGACTATCTAAATTTGATAGTTAATACAATTGTATAATAAATAAAAAAAAAAAAAAACCACAGACAGACAATCTTCACACTAAATAGCCAAGGTCATGACAAAAATGAATCTAAAATGGTTACATGTGCACAGGCAAGAAGTTAAGAAGCAATCAATGTTTACTTTGAACATGGAAACAATGCAGAAAGCCTAACTTACAATGATTTACAGATTAGCAATAAAGAACGGTGCATAATCAGCCTTAATCATTTCTTAGATGCCACCATTCAGTTGGAGGAGATTATGAATGCCATAAAGCAATGTGCTAGGTCCAGGTAGATGCCCAACATATCAAAAATATGAGATATGGCAAGAACTTACCCTTGTTATCTCTATTTCTACGAAGTCCATAGGGTTCCACAGGATACCTTGGGGTATAGGTGATGACGTCAGGCATCGGGCACCATAGTGTTAAGTTTCAGCCTCCCAGGATGCACTAGGGTCCCCCTCCTATACCCCGCCCCCGAGCCAAGGCATCTCAGTTAGGTACCAAGCCATAGGCCGGAGGAAGAGAAGGAAGAGAGAAGAAAGATCTGGACACACACAAGAATCACATTCTCACCAGAGGGAGACGGAAAAACCGGTGACCAGAGTAAAGCTCATCTGCAGCACAGGTGCGACAGGGCGGGAGTCCTGTGGAACCCTATGGACTTTGTAGAAATAGAGATAACAATAAGTTCTTACCATATCTCATATTTTCTACTTCAGGGTCCATAGGGTATCCACAGGATACCTTGGGGATGTCCCAAAGAAGTATCCTTTAAGGGTGGGGACGCTCCTGTGCTGAAAGGAGAATCCGCCACCCGAAGGAAGCATCCTGAGAGGCGAAGGTGTCAAACCTGTAATACCTCACGAAGGTATGGACAGAGGACCACGTAGCAGCCTTGCAGATCTGGACTGCAGAGGCACCACGTCGAGCTGCCCACGAAGGACCCACAGACCTAGTGGAATGAGCCTTCACAGAAGGAGGAACCGGCAGGCCGTCATGAAGATAAGCTTCAGAAATAGCCAGGCTGCCAAAGTTTGCTTTGAAGCAGGCCAACCCTTTTTTACGGAAGCCATAGAGGACAAACAAGGCGTCCGACTTCCTAAACAAAGAAGTGCGGTCAACATAAGTCCTTAAGGCCGGCACAACATCCAAAGTGGCCTCACCCACTGAAAGGCCGGGTGAGTTAAAAGCTGGAACAACTATTTCCTCGTTAACATGAAACTGGGAAACAACTTTGGGAAGAAAATCAGGACGAGTGCGTAGCACTGCCCTGTTCCCATGAAAAATGAAGAAAGGGGGTCTACAAGAGAGCCCCTAAATCAGAAACACGTCTGGCCGAAGCTATGGCCAGAAGGAAAACAGTCTTAGCTGTAAGCCAATTAAGATCCACAGAGTCCAGTGGTTCAAACGGCAGTCCTTGGAGAGCTCTCAGGACCACAGCCAAGTCCCAAGGCGCAACGGGTGGTTCTAAAGGCGTCTGAATTCGCAGAACGCCCTGCATAAAGGAGCGTACATCAGGGATTGTAGCAATCCTACGGTGAAACCAGACAGAGGGCAGAAACCTGTACCTTCAAAGAAGCAAGGCGAAGCCCGTGGTCTAGTCCCGCTTGTAGGAAGGCGAGTACACGAGACAGACGAAACTCTTGCGGAGCATAACCTCTCGGTCGACACCACTGGAAGAACGTATGCCACACGTGATGGTATATTCTCGCGGAAGACGGTTTCCGAGCTCTTAGCATGGTTCGCACCACAGAGCTGGAAAACCCCCTGGACCTCAACATGGCCGTCTCAACAGCCACGCCATCAAAGACAGCCAAGTCAGGTCCGGGTGAAGACAAGGACCCTGTGACAGAAGGTCCGGTCGGAGCGGTAAGCGCAGAGGACTGTCCACGGACAGACCCTGAAGGTCTGAGAACCAGTGCCGTCTGGGCCATGCGGGAGCTATCAACAGGAGCATCCCTCCTTCCTGTTTGAATTTCCGGATTACCCGTGGAAGAAGGGAAACCGGAGGAAAGAGGTAAGCAAACCGGAACGTCCACCGGACGGACAGAGCATCCACCAGAGACGCCTCTTCATCTCTTGTGCGAGACTCGTACACCTGCAACTTGTTGTTGTGCCGGGATGCCATGAGGTCTATCTCTGGAATACCCCACCTGTCCACCAGCAGTTGAAAAACGTCCGGGTGCAGGGACCATTCCCCTGGATGAACGTCCTGGCGACTGAGAAATTCCGCCTCCCAGTTTAGCACTCCCGGGATGAAGACACCTGATATGGCCGGAAGATTGCGCTCCGCCCATACCAGGATCCAAGACACCACTACGAGAGCTGCCTGACTTCGGGTTCCTCCTTGCCGGCTTATGTAGGCCACGGTGTTAGCGTTGTCCGACTGGACCTGCACTGGGTGACCTTGGAGAACCCGATGTGCCTGCTGGAGAGCATTGAAAACCGCTCGGAGTTCCAAGATGTTTATTGGAAGCTCTGCTTCTGCCGGAGTCCACCTGCCCTGGAACAAGTGTGGACCCGAGACCGCTCCCCAGCCCCGAAGACTGGCGTCCGTTATTAACAGGACCCAATTCGCCACCCAGAACGGACGACCCTTGTTGAGATGGGTCGTCTGCAACCACCAGGCTAGAGACAAGCGAACCTCCGGAGTGAGCACCAACGTCTGGGACTTCAGACTCTGAGGCAGTCCATTCCATTTGGACAGGATCAGGTGCTGCAGAGGTCTGGAGTGAAACTGGGCATATTCCACCATGTCAAATACCGACACCATGGAGCCCAGTAACCTCATTGCCGAGTGCAGAGACACCCGGCGGCTCTGCAGACAACTGCGCACCCTCGACTGTAAGGCAGAGATCTTTTCCCCCGTCACAAAGATCCTTTGCTGTCCCGAGTCCAATAAGGCTCCGAGATGCAAAATCCGCTGAGACGGGATCAGGGTGGACTTCTGCCAGTTTATCAACCAGCCGTGCCATTGCAGTAGCGCAATGGTCAGGTCCAAGTGGCGCAGAAGGAGCTCCGGAGATCCTGCCACTAAGAGAAGGTCATCCAAGTAAGGCAACATGCGGACTCCCTGCAGCTGCAGGGAAGCTGCCATGACCGCCATCACCTTGGTGAAAACAAGTGGTGCTGTCGCCAGGCCAAAAGGTAACGCCCGGAACTGAAAGTGGTCGCTGCGGATTGCAAACCTGAGGAACTGCTGATGGCGCAACAGAATAGGGACATGCAGGTAAGCGACCTGTATGTCCAATGACGACACCATGTAGTCCCCAGGTTCCAGCGCTAGAGTGATGGACCGAAGGGTCTCCATCCGAAACTTCGGCACCCGCAAAGACTTGTTGAGAGCTTTGAGGTTGAGAATCGGACGATACGACACATTGGGTTTCTGCACCAAAAAGAGATTGGAATTGAAACCCTGGCCCCTCTGGGAGAATGGAACAAGCACTATAACTCCAGCATAGTGTGCAAAACTTTCCGCAGTTCCAAGGCTTTGATCCGGTCTGATGGTAGACCCGTGGTGAAGAATCGAGTCGGGGGTCTGTGCCGGAAGGAGAGGGCATACCCGTGTGAGACCATCTCGAGAACCCAAGTGTCCGTCGTGGTGACCGACCAACACCGGGCGAACTGCAGCAGGCGGCCTCCCACTTTGGGATCCCCCAAAGGGAGGCCCGGTCCGTCAGGCCGCAGGCTTGTCATCCGGCTTAGGGGCCGGACGTCTGGTACTCCAGGCCTGCTTCCGGGGCTTGGCCGATTTCTTGGGGCCAGCCTGTCGGGGAAAGGACTGTGCTTTAGGCCTACCCTGGGCCCTATAAGGCCGAAAGGAGGACTTACCCAAACCGGAAGGAACTGCAGCAGCCGGGAGACATGCCGATTTGGCGGCCGCCAGCGTGGCTACAATTTTGTCCAGCTCCGGACCAAAGAGAACTTCTCCGTTAAAAGGCAACGCTTCCAAACCCTTTTTGGAATCCGCGTCCGCCTTCCAAGATCGCAACCACAATGTGCGACGAGCAGCTACAGCTGCCGAAGAAATTCGAGACGCCAGGGTACTAATATCCAAGGCCGCTTCGTTGATAAGTGGCCGAATCCCGGAGATTGCCGATCAATTCTGTCTGCTCAGCCGAACAGTCGGAATCGAAGGACGCCTCCAACATATCAGCCCAGCGCTCCATAGCTCTGGCAACCCAGCAAATGGCCATAGCTGGCCGCGCTGCCCCCCCCGTAAGGGAATAGACGGACTTCAGGCAGATCTCCACCTTGCGGTCCGTAGCATCCTTAAGGGAGGACATGGATGGCATGGGTAATGTGGCACTACGCACAAAGCGTGTCACATGAGAATCCACCTGTGGAGGGGACTCCCACTTGGCAAAATAGTTGTCCGCAAACGTATACGCCACTGCTAAACACCTTTTGAGGCTGATATCGTTTGCCTGGCTGTTTCCACGCTTCCTCTAGATGGTCAACTAATTGCACCGAAAGAGGAAACACTGTGGTATCTCCTTTAACATCCTTGAAAAAGGCGTATTTGGACTTTGATACTGGAGGCTCCTCATCCTCAATAACTAAAGCAGCACGGACTGCAGGAATAAGGCCAGGTATATACACCTTAGACTTAGCGTCCGACTCTTTAGGACGGGGAGGTTCCTGGTCAGAAAGATCCAGAATCTCCCAGTCGTCGGACGTCCCGTCGTCATCCTCATAAGGAGCAGACAGAGACGCCACCGGCCGCTTGTGAGGCCGCATCACAGACTCCCCTTGCAAGACTTCTGACAACTGCTGTACAGAGCTTGTTAACGAATTAACCCACGCAGGCTCATGAGAGACCTGAGGAGGAGAAATAGGGAGACTGTGGGGTACCATCAATTGTCTTGGGAAACCCTGCATGGGTGACGACACCACTGACTGCTGGGACAAACCCATCTGAGCGAAGGCAGGCTACGGAGCTAACTGGCCCACGAGGGTTGTAAGCGCTTTGGCAAAACAAGCCCAGGGCGGCTCCTGTACCGGAGCCATGACCGTAATCGGTCGCGTCAACGAATAACACCATCGACATAGTCCCTCCGCACTACCGTCCCCCTCCGCTATAGGTACCTTGCATGTAGTACATAAAAGCTGGAGAGGAAAATCACTTTCAGACATAATGGTAAGTATGTGACCCCTCTCACTGATACTCGTTAGTATAGTGTGAGACCACCCTGCAAGCACCGCACGGGCTTTTAGCAGAAAGAACAGGGACAGTTAAATGCTGACAGATAGAAAATGAAAGTACAGGCAGCAGACACTAGCATAGGACACATACAATGCAAAGAAATCAATTCCTGCACTATCAGCGCTGATCCTCAACTACACAGACTCAGAGCCTGGTAGGACACAGCGCTGCATACACAGACCTTAATCCAACGGAGGAGAGGTATGCAGGGGGACCCAGACCGCGATGCCACCGTTCATCAGCGTCCAGCAGCGCTCACCATGCTTCTTCCAAAGATGGCCACCGAGGAGCGCTGACACAGAACCAGTCAGCTAGAGCAGAGAGGGCTGTGTGCAGCGGGGGAGGCTCCGGCTGTGAGACAGGGAAGGCGCGCTCCCCTGGCATGCATTTAAAACTTGGGACGCCGCAGCGCTACCGCTCTGCCGCGGTCCTGCTGTCCCAGGGGGGTAGTGGAAGCGCAGGTTAGAACCTGGCTCCACGCTGCAGCCAGTCCCCAGGGAGCCCCCTGCCTGGGGACTCGGGACCATGTATCAGCGGGGACCCACCGCGGGACCCCGCTGCTTACCTGTTGTCCCCCTTGATTCCGGCCATGGTCCTAAACATCTGGGGTCACCGCTAGCTGTGACCCCAGATGCCTACCAGCATCCCCGGATCAGTACCAGCGTTCTGGTACCGGCGGGGGTGTAGGGAAGACAGCATGGACGTCAGGACTGACTGTCCATGCTGTACTTCCAGATGTGCAGCCACAGCTGCATTGAAGAAACTTCAGTGGCTCTTAATGGCCCCCCTCTAACAGGTGCATCCGACTCCGGCCGGGCACCAAACTAAACTGAGATGCCTTGGCTCGGGGGCGGGGTATAGGAGGGGGACCCAAGTGCATCCTGGGAGGCTGAAACTTAAATCTATGGTGCCCGATGCCTGACGTCATCACCTATACCCCAAGGTATCCTGTGGATACCCTATGGACCCTGAAGTAGAAAATAAAATATTGAGTTAGTTCTTAAAAGGGTTATACTGCAGCACTCATCGCCAAATGGCAAAACACCAAATCGTTTTTTCCAAAATGGGCAAATATCCAGGAAGTCTGCGAAACCTACTGACCAATATCATTAACACATACAGATTTCAAAGTACCAGCTAACCATCTAGCTACAAGATCCCCACATAAATACAGACCAAAATGGCTTCATGCTATTAAATGTTGCAAGCTCCACATTCCATCAATGGAGTAAAAAGGCATAACAGCAAATATAGAGGTTTTCAACTCATGCGATCATTACACACAACTTCCACCAACAGCAAGAAAACCCTGATTTACTCAACACTCAGTTCTACAGATGTGTCCACATACATCTATCCTCCGTACACTACAAGTCATTCTACACAACGTGGGAGCTCCGTGTGACCCGGTAGCTCTGAGCGTCTTATTGTGCGACTTTTTGACCTTCAAGTGTGTCTTAATCGCACAGCGCTGCAATTAGGTAGCACAGGAAACTCCTGCTGATTAAATGCGAAATGCTACCTTACAGTGTCAGCGGCTGTGACACTGTAACATAGTGTTTCACATGCAGATATACCAGCAGTGGCACACAGAACATACTGTAGGCATGGTGCATCTCATTTTATATCAGCAGAAGCGGCTTGTGGTACCCATTGGCACCGATGTGTGAATAAGACACGGCATGGCGCGACTAGAAGGGCTGTTTAACGTGCAAGGAGGCTAGATGTATGAGGACACATCTGTACATGTAGCTACAATTACATCATTATACAATGTTGGTAATAAACAGTAATAGGTAACACATTGCCGACCCCAGATGTACTGAAATCGTACAAACAGAATACATTACTTATATGCGGATATTATCCACACAGATTCAGGCTTGGTACTCATTCAAAAACCCTGGAGGCATGGTAAAAAGACATTTCTGACCTCCAGAATTCTGAAACTTTATTATATCCCTTTGGACCTATAATAAAATCCTTGAGATCTGCTAGGTTGCAGGAGACTCACAAAGGTAATTCATAGGGCATACAAAGCCTTGTCCCAGCATAAGCACGTGGTGGAGTCATCGGGGATGTGGCTGCAGTGTAAAACACAGTAGGCGACAGTATATCATAAATTATGGAGTTGCAGGTAAAGCAGATGATTTTGGAACAAAGTTATGAACTTTGATAGAAGCTTTAAGGGCTAAAACTATAGATGAGTGGTTCCGTTTTACTCTGTTCTTTTTGCCAAATTAGTGCAAGTTCAGATCTATCTTAATGGCTACCCAAAACACGAGAACTGGATAGCCCAGAGGTTCCCAAACGCGGTCCTCAAGGCTCCCCAACAGTTCAGGTTTTAGAGATATCCTTGGTTGAGCACAATAAAAATGCAGTTTTTCGGATCCGAACGTAACCAAATAAAACAGAACCTCACATATATAGTTAAAAGGGACCTAGAATCATAGTTACTGGAGTTATACACAGATTCAATGCACACCAACCTTCTTCCCATCCATTCACCATTGCAAAACAATTGATTTTGAAGAGTTGCACATCCTTGTCCTGTCACCGACTGAATGTGTTCTAGGCTGACCAAGTAGATATAATGTGTTTTAGGACGTAGTCATTAGGCACTAGAGGAACAGTTAGGAGTAGGTAGTGTTCTCACGATGCTGTTTTAGAGGGCATCTATTCACAGTGGGGGGAGAGCTTGGTGGGAGACACCAGCAACTCCTGAAATGCTGGTAACTCCCCCAAGAGTGACGAATTGGGGAACATGCCCCCTCCCCCAGTAGGTCACACCCACTTTTCAGCACATACGCTTTCGACACGTGCAGTAAATCCCTGTCAGCACCTCGGCACCCTGCCCCTATTCTGGCGGGATCACTAGGTAGGGATTAGGGATAGGGCCAGTATACTAACTGGAACGCCACTGTCATAGGACTCTGCCGGAACCGACAGTCACATGATTGCCAGAACCTGGAAAATGCTGCTGAAGCCAGAGGGAGCAGGGGAGTCACAGCTGGGCCACCAGGGACAATGTGCTTACATTCTATCATGTCACTATTTCATAAGCATCTACATGATGAAACTCAACATGGTAAGTGTCAACACTATGGCTGTGTCGACATATTATACCACACCCTGCATCTTGACAGGAGAGCCACCCTACCAGATATTGAAACAGGAGTTGTAAAGCTTTATCAAAAATGGGGCATGTATATAAAATTATCAAAATCCTTAAAACCTACCAAGTGCTATTTACGTAGGCACTTAAATAAAAAAAAAAATGCTCTCTTCTCATCATGGCAATTTTGCACTCTTGACTCCTATCCACTTCCCTCCTTATTAATCATATACAATTACGCACTTAATTAAAATATTAATAAAGCTTTAGTTTAGTAATTGATCACACTGATAGCTTTAGAGTATTGCATCTCCACTGAGTGGACTACATTTTGGGCATGAGTAGGTGACATCTGCGGAAAATGCAAATTATATTTTTCTTTAGTTATAGATTTAGTTCTATTTATTTTGTTTGATTGCATTTATCATATCTTATTTTTATTATACAAAGTCTACAATTGCCATTTTGTAAATGTTGCCTAAGATCTGATAATTTTAGCAGATTATTGCTCTTATTTGGAGAAGGTCAGAAAAGATCACTGACAATTGTCAGAGTATGATTGTATGCAAGTTCATGGTGTTGAGCTGTACACTTTATCTCTATTGTATTTTATATTTCACACAATTTATGGAGTACAAAAATGCCAGTTCCAGGTGCCCCTGCAGATCCCTCATTATATTCCATGACAGAGAATAGTTGTGTCCCTCAAAGTAGCAAAAGCATTTGACTGAATGGAATGGACATTCTGTAGGAAGTCCTTGTTAAATTTGGTATTGGCTCGAGTTTCAGTAGATTAAATTCAGAGGTTATCTGTAACTGCAGCTGAACTGACTGCTAAGACCTAGAAGAAGAATACAAAATGGACACCTTTACTTTTAGGAAGGGACACCAGGTAGTGGTGAACCCTCTCTCTGGCCCTTTTCTCAAGAGTACTGGCGTCTCTTGCAATAGAATTTAGGAATAAAGAATACAGGGCATATGTATCAAGCTGATTTTTACATAAAATTATTTTATGTACTGTTGATATGTACTAATAGCACGATGCAGGAGATTTCACAAAAATCTATGGCAAAGTGCTAATTAGCACTTCAGATCGGTGTCCCCATTATTGTCAATGGGGACTACGATCTGACCCCTATGTACTAAACTTTACAAAGTAAATGTTTTCTAAGTTTAGCACCGGTAGTTTACATCATCTTGATATGGTGTAAACTACTGTAAGCCTATGGGGGCTCCAGGTGCAGGAGAGAGATCTCTCCGCCACAGCCCCGGCTTGTTCCGGGAAGCAGATGCTGTGCACATGCGCAGTGTCAGCTTCCCCCGGGGAAGAGTTTCACTTCTGTGAAAGACTTCTCCTAATGGGATATAACTCGCGGGAATAGCAGTTACCTCAACCGCTGTCCCTGCGAGTTCCATGCAGTACATAGCCGGGATATTTTTATTGAAAATGAAAATATCCACGGCGAGTTAGGTACATAATAGAATTTGTGAAGTTCTTGAACTTAAAGGATTTTGGGTCAAATCCATTTCCCCCTGCGCATCTTAAATGGTCTCCAGCTTCAGGTATTTTGGTTTTACAATCTTAAAAGAAAGTAGGGACTATTAAAAAAAAACTTAACTATTGATACAAACATTTAAAAGAAAGACCGAGCATGGCTCTTTTTGCCGTTACCACCACCTGACAGAATCCAAATAAATGATTTCAGTGTTCTCCCCAGGCTGTTTTCTGCGGGCACATCACCGGGCAGAAACAGCCTGCCGCCCGGCACTTTTCCCTGCTGTGGAACGCTGGCCTCTGAGGTGACCGGAGGCTAAAGAAGCCTCTGATCGCTTCAAAGGCCAGCGTTCCCACTGATGCACTGCACGGGTGACGTCATCCGCGACGTGAGGAGCCTGCCCCGCGCGCCTGCTGGATCTAGTTAGATCCAGTCAGCGCGAGGCAGCGGGAGCGGCCAGCAAGTAAAGGTAAGTGCTGGGGCCAGGACCAGTCTGGGGGCACTGCACAAGGGACACTATTAAACCTGGGGGCACTGCTTAAGGAGCCAGTCTGGGGGCACTGTATAAGGGACACTATTAAACCTGGGGGCAGTGCATAAGGGGCCAGCCTGGGGGGCACTGCATAAGGGGTCGGTCTGAGGGCACTACTTCAGCCAGGGGGCAATGCATTAGGGCAAAGTTATACCACAGGGGCCAATGCATAAAGGTGAAAACTACAGGGGGCACTGTATAATGGGCACTTTTGACTGAGAGCCAGTGGGGGTGCAGCCTGAGACCTGTCGGGCTGGATTGGTAAGGGAGATACCCCTTTTCCCGGCACGTGCAGAATTGCGAAGGCACCCACCCGGCTACTTTTGGATGCCACCCTGCTGGAAAAAATTTCTGGGGATAACACTGGATTTGATAGTTTTATTTTAATTATCTGCAGCTGTTACATGCCCTTAATTATTCTAATCACATGTACACAGTCATCCTAGATTAGCACTGACGTCCATGCAATGGAAAGAAGTGACAGGCTGGGAGCTCCGCATATGCACTATTACTACTTCTCAGCACAGCTCCGACATATCACTCACAGGGCAGCAGGGAGGATGGGGAGGTGCTATTGCAGGGTCTTACAGGGACCAACCTCTATCTGGTGACTGAGACTTTATGGACATTATCCAATTCTTTTATTTACAGAACTACATGAATTGTTCAGTCTTTCAAGGTAAAGTTGATGCAAATGATTCCAAACTATATGGTTTCTCCCTATTCTCCTCTGTAATCACCAGACCTCTCCATGAACTACTGTATGTAAGGAGGGAGGGGGGATTCCACAAGCAAAAGGTTTATGAAAATGTAACATTGCTAACACTTCAGCAATTAAAAAGTTTAAACTAAATTTGCCCAGCCAACATTTTATACATAAGTGGGTATATGGAGGAGCAATTTGTTATAGATATAATCATTTTTAATATTTGTAAAAAAATGTATTTTTTTACAAATATTAAAATGATTATATTTTTTTTCAAACTTCGGAAAAACACAACTTTCATTTTGACAGCGGCTTCAGGGACCAGCTACACTTTAGGGAGTGAGGGGGAGGTTCATTTACTTTTTCCCAGCGGCTACTAATCTCTGCAGCCGCTGGGTGGGGGGTCCTGTTGTGCTGACCGATCAGCAGTACAGCAAACACTGGGGGAGGGTGCAGGGAAGCAGAGGGACCGGAATGTCCCTCTGAGAGGGGAAGATTCTCTTCATGCAGCCGCCCTCACTGTTCATCTGACTGGTCGACCTACTGTGACTAGATCAGATAAAGCACTGCCTTGTGTGGTCAGAAAAATGCGACCATGCCAGGCAAGTGGTTAAAGGATGGTGCTTTGTTTTACCAGAGTTATGGCATAAGTCTCACCAAATCTGGTTTCAGGTATTCAATAACTTAACACTAATGGGAATCCCCAATTCTTGTGGCCCCATTGGGGGCTGGTTCGTAGTTGAAAACAGTCACTTTTGCATCTTATGCTAATGAAGTTGACTGTTTTCACAAAACGGAGAAGCCCGCTTGCAGAGTCTTGCTTGGTGCATTTCTATCACTATACATCTTCAGACGCACCATCGAAATTTGTACTAGCTCTATGACAGGTGCAGTTTCTCCATCAAACTATGGACACCTGTCGGCTGAGCCACCCACGCTACCTACAGGAAAGTCACAGCTATCTCCTGGATGTCAGCTAGTCTCCCCACAGCAAGGGGTTGGAATACACATATATACTCTAACACCTACTCACAGGGGTACAATGGCCACAACTAACACTTCCTCACATGCAGCATACATATACAACTCAATTCAATGTAAACTAGTGTAACCCTAATCATGTGTAGCATTGTTATAACTTCGATATGACAAAATATATCAAACAGCTGCTAATGCATTGGGCTATGAACATCCCACCTCTCTTTAAAATTAAGCTTTAGAAGAAGTAAAGATGGAAATAAAAAAATAAAAAAACACACACACCACAGAACATTTTACTTGTAAGCAAGTTACATTTTAGTGCCAGGAAGTCTTCTTGCAGTGTTTGTAGGATTAAAAAAAAAACAAATGGACATTAAAAATGGACCATAAATGCTGCAGTATGACCAGCCCTAAAGTAATATAACACGATATAGCAATCCACATAACGCAGGCCAGAAAATTCAGTTGGTAAATAGCCGTTATTGGACTGTTCAAGTCATCTGTCAAACACACTGCACGTTATTGAATGACACTGCAGAGGGAATAAGTGTTTACAAGTATGCAACAAACCTCATCAAATGGCCATTTTGAAATGGTAAACAGCTATTTCATTTAACACAAGAATAGATATTCTAAATAATGCATAATCCATTCAGAAAAAATTCTAAAAAAAAAAAAAAAAAAACAACCTTAATGCCCATACTAATGATAACAAGTCTTACCAAACATGATAATACCAGCTGGGTAAAATGATCTCGCCTCCATTTTTCTTCCAAACAGCTTGTTTCAATATCTGTAATTAAAAGAAAAGACAAACACCATAAAAAAGTGCATAAGAAGATACATATAGAATATAGAAATCAGGAGGAGTAGTTTTTAGAAAGGATAAAATGCATAACTTTAAACCAATTAATATTAAAATCCACTACAAAGTTTAACTTCTCTGTACTATACACATGGGGAGAGGGATGGAACTAGAGAATTTACCTGAAAAGTCAGCAAAAAAAAAAAAAAATGTTTAATCTGCGTTTGCGTACATTTTAGTGGTTCAACGTTTTATGGAGAGGTACCACACCACAAGTTGCAGATCTTCCAGACCTCGTGATAGTTATGCGACGAAACCAGTTTCCGAGCCCACAACATAGTACAGACCACAGAAGGGGAAAACCCCTTAGCCTCTAAGAGCTCAGTCTCAAAAGCCAGGCCATTAAAGCCAATAGAAGATCCTCGTGCCGAAACGAACCCAGCAGGAGCAGATTCGGCCGCTGCGCAGCCAGTTCGGAGCCACAAGGATCACCGGAACCTGTTGCTCCTTGCTCCGCCAGAGTACCAGAGGTAACATGGGAATTGGAGGAAAAAAGATATGCCAGACGAAACCGCCATGGAAAGATCATGGCATCCACTGCGAAAGCCAGTGGGTCCCTGAAGTTCGCACAAAATCGGGGACCTTGCAGTTGTGCCGATATGCCATCAGGTCCACCTCCGGAAGACACCACTTCCATACCAACTGTTGGAAAATCTCCGGATAAAAGGAACCAGTCCCTCTGCAGGAAGGTGTTCCTGCTGAGGACGTCCACCTCCCAATTCTCCACTCCCGGAATAAACACTGCCAAGAGTGCCGGAACAAAGGCCTCTGCCCAAGCGAGAATGCGGGCTGCCTCTGCTACTGCTGCCGCCCTGAAGATTCAGATAAGCCACAGCCGTGGCTTTGTCAAACTGGATCCAGCCAGGATAGACTAGGCTCACAGAGAGCCAGATAGATGGCACGGAGCTCCAGCACATTGATCGGTAGGGCAGTGTCCGGTGACGACCAAAGACCCTGAAAACAAAGGCTCGACGTCAACAGAGGAGACTTGCGTCTGTGGTCACAATGACCCAGTGGCTAAAGAGCGACCTCTGAGCAGGTGATCAGAAACCAGCCACCACTGAAGGGAGTGCGAGTACTGGCTGACAGAACCAGATGCTGAGAGGAGAAGGTCCTCCGTGCGACCCGACCAATTGCGGAGAATTTCCCACTGGACTCCAGCAAGTGGAAACGGGCGTACTAGATGGTTTTGAAGGTGGAGACCATCATGCCCTACAGCTTCATGCACAGCCGGAAGGACGGGTGAGGTACCACCAGCACAGTCTGGACCAAATCCTGGAGGGCCCGGGCTTTGGACTTGGGCAGGAAAACTCGTTGGAGGGAGGTGTCGAAGATCACTCCCAGGAACATCAGGCGCTGGCAAGGCATCAGGTGAGCCTTCTTGAAGTTCAGGATCAAGCTATGATGGGCCTGTAACTGGGAAGCTGAATCTGCTTTCACCAGCAGATCGTGCTCGACAGTCTGCGCACAGCGCCCCAAAGTCCACATGGCAATTTTGCATGACACTGGGCACATGTAAAAAACAACGCCATGGTAGTGCTTTTTGCTCTGACCGCCTGCAGTTTGTCCGCCATTATCTACACGCAGTCCCACTGACTAAACTAAACAGGTCAGAGTACGGCCTCCCAAACACTGAGCAAACACTACTTAACCTTCCTGGACAGGCTAGCAGCCGCAGAGGTGAGGAGCTAAAGGAACCACCACCTGAATAAACACTGAGCCCGCACCGGCAGGTGGTGTAGGCGAGCAGAGTTCTCCCTCTTTCAGCATCCTACGCAGTCAGTGAGGCTCAACCATGCAGCCAGAAGCAAAATGGGAGTCCAGCGGTGACAGGCTCCGCCTCCTGCACTATGCACGCTCTCAACTTCCAGCAAGTGCTACTCCCGCCCTGGAGCGGGGAAGACACTTGGAATGCCCCACAGCAGTGGCTCGGCGCACATCCCAAGGGGGCCGTAATACGAAACCCGGTAAGATGGCTGCCGTCATCCAGCAAATAGGCTAATGCTTGCAAAAGCACCAGACAAAGACGCCCACTGCAGCTTTCTCACATCCGTCCAACCTCGAACTCCTGTGCATACAGTGGTACCATTGACGCACATAGTCCGTCACGCAGCCCGTCTGACCAGCCACAAAAACTGCAAATCTCGTCGCACGTACTCAAGCTACCTATGCAACCACAGAGGCCAATTTATGCACGCCCAGGAAACGGCGTTTAAACGGACAGACACTCCTGCGTTTTTCCAACCACTCCCGTCACTACCTCCAAATGCTCGTTCAGCAATCTATTTCTCAATGCGTCCGCAATCGCGGCGCATGTGCAGTGCATATGCAGTGGCTACCAATCGCTCGATCTGCATACGCTACTGAATCAGACCCTGAGAATCTCCATTTTACTGCAAATGTGCAGTTTCACAAAAAAAAAAAAAAAAACGTATAATGTGCTTACTGCAAAGCTGCATGACACCCTGAATGAGCATAGAGCCCTAACCCCCTAGCCTTTGTAAAATGCCTTTTTAAACACCTAAAGGTAGGTCTGATGCTACAAACCATGGTTTCCAGAGTTCAATATACTCAATGGCATTTGCTTTGCGTTTCTCAGATCGGTTTTAGTTTTGTTTGTTTTTTTTTAAGTATTTGCTGAGGTTAAATACTTCAAAAAAGCCTACTACGATCTTTTAATGCTAGGAAAAAATTACAGTAAAAACCTAAGTGAAACACTGGCAAATATGTGGTTTAGGGATTGCACATGTACAAGAATTAAAGTGAGTCTGAATCAACAAATAGGGGCATATGTATCAAAGCTTGATGTGAGATATAATTGTGAAATCTATATCACCAATCAGCTCCAAACTATCATTTCTTAAACACAGCCGGCAAAATGTAAGTTTGAAGCCGATTGGTTGGTGATATAAATCTCACATCAAGCTTTGATACATATGCCCCATAGGCTCTAAAACACTGCACTGATTTTTAGATGCCCAGATTTGCTATTTATAGAAACATTTAGGGGCAATCCAATAGCTGCAACTAACACATAAAGCATTAAATAGATGCATTAGCAACATACAATCCGATACCAATAGATTAAAGTGAGTTGTCTGGCACAGGAGATTTTAACTGAACAATGTGCACTTCAACCAGCTCCCTCACTAGTCCCTGAACCTGTCTTGATAAGCAGGGTCCACAAATAGCAGTCATCACATTTAATGTCCAAGAGGAAAGGTTCCTCATGGATGTTAATTAACATCAATTTGTAAAGGTTTAAAGTGACATCTCAATTATTTTAAGATCATATGTTTAAAAAAAAAAAAAATAATACATGAGAAAAACTTATGAAATAATTGTAATTTAAAATGTTTGTGGGATGTTTTTGTGCCTTAAAATCCAATTTACCTATAAACTGTCACGACTGTAAGGATGATCCGTCTCGGGATCCTTGACCCTCACTGCAGCGTAGATGAAACTGGGAGTCTGAGATTCCTGTTAATGGAGCGAATACAGAACGACAGAAAATGGGATTTTGGTACCGACCGGTAAATCCTTTTCTCTGATTCCACAGGGGACACTGGAGGTGCTTACGCTGGGGTATAGAGGCGTGGATAGCTGGAGCTGGCACTTTAAATAATTTAGAAGTGTGAAGCTCCTCCCCCTCTATGCCCCATCAGCCCTCAGTTTAGAAAATGAAGACCGAGAGGAGATGGAGAACAAGCAGAGTAAAAGGAAGAGAACACAAAAATAACCAAAAACATACAACATACGGAACAACCGAACAGGCAGGCAGAGAGCGCTGAGGTGGGCGTCCAGTGTCCCCTGTGGAATCAGAGAAAAGGATTTACCGGTAGGTACCAAAATCCCATTTTCTCTTTCATCCACTAGGGGACACTGGAGGTGCTTATGCTGGGGACGTTCCAAAGTTTTCCCCACGGGCGGGAGCGCTCTGCGGCACCTGCAGAACAAGACGGCCAACACGATGCTGAATCCGCAAACGTGTCAAATCTGTAAAAATTTACAAACGTGTGAACTGAAGACCAAGTTGCCGCACGACACAATTGTGAGTGGAGGCTCCCCTACCGGCCGACCATGACGCACCCACAGAACGTGTGGAATGAACTGAAATGGACGAAGGAGGCCGGCGGTCGGCACTAACATAAGCCTGATAGTCTGACGGATCCAACGTGCCAAAGTCTGCTTAGACGCTGGCCAACCCCTCCGAACCTCATCAGAGAGGACAAAAAGCGACTCAGACTTACGGAGGGAAGCAGTCCTGACATGATAGATGCAGAGAGCTCTAACCACATCCAAGGTAGAACATCCAGAGTCCTCCACCAAAGACGGTACCACAATAGGCTTATTAATATGAAAATCCGACACTACCCTGGGAAGGAAGACGGCCACCATCCGGAGTTCCACCCTATCTGCATGAAACACCAGGTAAGGTGGCCTATAGGACAGAGCACTCAATTCCCAAACTCTACGAGCCAAAGCTAGAGCCAGGAGGAGGACAGTCTTTCAAGACAAGTACTTAATATCAACCTCTTCCAAAAGGTTCAAACATGGACGACTGAAGAAAAAGAAGCACTAAGTTCAAATCCCAGAGAACTACCGGAGGTACAAAAGGAGGCTGCAAGCGCAAGACCCCTTGAAGAAAATTCTGCACCTCAGGAATGAGGGCCAAGTACCGTTGCAAGAAAATGTAAAAGGCAGAAACCTGCACCTTTAAAGTTCCAAGACGAAGTCCAGAATCCAAACCCGTCTGAAGATAAAAACAGAAAACCGGGACAACCGAAAAATCCTAGATGGAAGATCCCGACTGGAACACCACGAGATATAAGAACGCCAGAAGCGATGATAATGCGCAGCCGAAACTGGTTTCCTGGCGCATAGCATGGTGGGAATAACTGTCTGGGATTCCTCTGCGTTCAAGAGCAACCCCATTAAGCGCAGTTGCGCTAAGCTGGGGTGTACGAATGGACCCTGCTATAGAAGATCTGGAAGCAGAGGAAAGGCCCATGGATCGTCTGACAATAGGGACCGAAGGTTCGAGAACCAACTTCTCCCTGGCCAGTTCGGAGCCACGAGAATGACAGAGGCTGACTCGTGTTTTTTCCTCTTTAGCAGTCGAGGAAGAAATGGAATCGGAGGAAAAAAGGTAAACGAAGTCGTAGGTCCACGGAACTGTCAGCGCGTCTACTGCCGTTGCCTGCGGATGTCGAGTTCTTGACATCCGCAGAGCGGGAGCGGACGATTCAATCATGACACCATGAGGACCACCAGAGGACATCCCCATCGACGTATCAGCGCGTTGAACACACCTGGATGAAGCTTCCATTCCCCAGGATGGATATCCTGGCAGCTTAGGTAATCTGTACCCAGATGACTTCTCGCATGACCATGCGACTCAGAGGCCTTCCTTGGCGGTTGATGTACGCGACGGCCGTCGAGATTGAATTCTTATTTCTTCTATCAGAGCATTGTAAATCGCTCTGAGTTCCCGCACCTTTATGTGCCACCTTTGTTCTAGATGGGACCATTGACCCTGAAAGTGATGATCAAGGACTACTGCTCCTCATCCTTGAAGGCTGGCATCCGTTGTTACGATTATCCAGTTCAACACTCCGAATCTTCGGCCCACTAAAAGATTGGTGGATTGTGTCCACCAGAGAAGGGCCACTCTGGTAGCTGGGCTCAGACGGATCTGTCGATGTAGAAGCAGATAAGATCCTGATCCCTGTGTTAGTAGGTCCAGCTGAAACAACCTTGAGTGGAACCGCCCGAACAGTAGTGCCTCGAAAACAGCTATCTTCCCCAGGAGACGCCTACAAAGAAGTAGGGAAACCTTCTTTGGTCTGAGGACCAGCTGAACAAACAACCGGATATCCCGGGCTTTGTCTATTGGAAGAAAGATCCTCTGTGATGCCGTATCTAAGATCATACTCTGATATGTCAGTAAGGCTGATTTCGCCTTGAGTAACAGGTCGTCCAAATAAGGGATTATGGCCCTCATTCAGAGCCGTACGCTATTTGCGGTCGTTCGTTTAAAAACAAGGGGTGGCTATTCAAATGATCCGTACGCACATTGCAGTCTGTTCACGCCTCTAAGTCTGAACGAGCGAGCAAAACATACGCTCGTTTATTTGTTAAAAACGCCCCCTGGCCGCACGCATCCTACGTCATGTCCGCTATTTATTAGATTAATCGAGTACATCGACCAGCGTATGAACTGCTCGCTATTCTTGTGGTTGGTGTTTGCTACCACAAATTTGCGTGCAGTTCGGGCTATAAAATAACCCAGTGACGTGGTCAATGACGCTGCTGTTTTAAATATACACACCCATAAAACGCCCGTTTTGACCTTTAAGCACGCCTGCGTTCGGATCTCCACTCCCCATTTTCAAGCACCTTCCCCTGTTACCACCCACATACGCCTCATTCTGTCACTCAAAATAGCCGGCACTCGCTATATAGCGTACAAAGGATTTTCGGCCGCACTGACTGGTTCGCGCATGCGTACTAAAAAGCGTACGCATGCGCAGATGTGCAAACATCGCTCGGAACGAGCGTACTGTTGTTAACGTGCGGCTCTGAATGAGGGCCTATGTTCACTCCCTTTGACCGAAGGAGAGCAATCATGACTGATATGATTTGGGTGAAGATGCTGGGAGTCGAGGAAAACCCGAACGGCAATACCCGAAACTGATAATGATCTTTCAATATGGCGAAACGCAGAAAGGCTTGGTGTGGTTCCCAGATGGGAACGTGGAGATAGGCATCCTTAATATCCAGGGATATTAGGAACTGTCCTGTTCCAAGCTCGCAATAACAGACTGCAGAGACTCCATTTTGAACAGATACATCTTCAGATACAGGTTCAATGACTTGAGGTTCAAGATGGACCTGACCGAACCATCCGACTTGGGTACTACAAACAGGTCTGAGTAAAGAACCCCATACCTCGTTCTGTTACCGGAACTCCCACAGATACTACTAGAGACTGGATAGCCTCCTGTAGAATCGTGGCCTTGTCTGCAGGTATTAGCAGACCTGTTGAAAAAAAATAAAAAAAAAAATTTGCAGGCGGGCTCCCACTGTAGGTGGTCCCAGGTGGGAGGTTAGACCGTCATGCCACCTGTTTTTTTTAGCTGGTTTAGGCTCCTGTCTACATGCAACCGTGTGTGGGCGACCTTTACCTCCTCTTGCTTGTAAGGGAGCACCTCTGGCTCTACTACGAAAGGAATGTGGCGTACAAAAGGAATGAAACGAAGGTCCAGTGTAAGGTCTTCTGGGAGCCGGTGCAGTAGACGGGAGGAAGGAAGACTTACCCCCCTGTGGCTTGGGATATCCATTTCTCTAATTCCGGGCCAAACAGCCTGTCGCCATTGAATGGTAAACCCTCTACCGCACGCTTGGATTCTGCGTCCGCTTGCCAGGCGCGCAACCAGAGGGCTCTGCGGCCCGAAACAGCAGAAGCAGATATGCAAGCACTAATCTGACTGATATCTTTTGCCGCTTCTCCCAGGTAAACTGCAGACTCACGGATATGTTCTGCTAGTAGGCGTACCTGTAATCAACTGGTCAGACCAGCAAACCACCGCTTTGTTAACCCAAGTAGTAACAAGGGTGGGCCTAAGTTGAGCACCTGCTGCAGTATAAATAGATCTTAGCGTTGTCTCCAATTTACGATCCAAAAGGATCTTTTAGTACTGTAGCTCCCGGCTACTGGGAGTGCTTCTTAGAGAGACTGGAGACGGACGCATCTACTGGAGGGGGGAGTTTCCCACTTCTCCATCATGGATGATGGAAAAGGGTAGCTAGACGGAAACCGGCGCGGAACTCAGAACCGTTTATCCGGTTGTTTCCAGGCCACTGAGAACTGCTGTTGAAGCTGCAGTGAGAACGGAACAACCGCCGAGCGCTTTCACACTCCTGGGATGCAGGAATTACATCCTCAGGTAAGTTAAGGATTTTTCTGGCCGCCAAAATTAGATATTCCACCCCAGGAGAGGTGGACTCTAACTCTTGAGGGGTATCATTTTGTAATGATTCCTCCAGTTCCCCTTCCTCAGTATCCTCCGTAGCGAGGAATTCTTCGTCAGACTCTTCTAACTGAAGAATAGCCGATAAAGGACGCTTTTGTGTCGGTCCCTGTAAGGAAGTGGAGGGTGCGGACACAGCTGTACCCCTTACCTGTACCAGGGTGTCAATAGACTGTTAGCCCAGCAACCAAGGGAGACTGAGACTTGCGTGTCTCAGCTAACTCAGACGTTAAATCCGTCATTACTCCTACCATGTCAGCAGCCCATGTAGGTGCAAGCGAGGCAGTACTAGCAATAGGTGGATCAATTGCTATACAAGCATCACATAACGTGGACCCAGTGGCATGCGGCTTAGATAGTTTGTTGTTACCCTTAGAACCGACAAACATCCTTTGTGACGCCTTTTCTGTTTGGCATGGATACACAGTCACCACACACAGAGGGACAGAGTACAAACAGAAGTAATGAAAACAGAAGGCTGGCTTGGGACACAGAGGAGGAGATACACCCCACTCCCTTCCCACTGATCAGATTCCCTGCACTTACAACCCCAGTGTATTATGTAGCCAGAAATGGGGAGCAAGAGAATCCAGCCTTCTGAATGCTGCACTCTTCCTGTATAAAGGGAGAGATGCAGGCATTTAACAGTTAAAGATCAGCAGCCACGCTGTTTTCTACAGCCGCTTGCCGCGTATAGAGAGAGCATCTGCAGATTTAGGCTCCGCCCCCTTCTTCATGCCCCAAAGGGCCACCATTATGGCTGTTATGAGCCATTACCTCCCCCTCCGCGCTACACCGCGTGTATCAGCGGGGAGAGGGGAGAAGCAGGGAGCCGCATGTAGCGCTGTTTCAACTGCGCTATTGTAATTAAACACAGCGCCGACCTGTGCCAGTGCTTGACAGCGGGGAGAGGGGAGAAGCAGCAGGGAGCCGCTCGTAGCGCTGATTAACTGCGCTATGTATAAACACGGCGCTGACATGGGCTAGCGCTGGACAGCGGGGAGAGGGGAGAAGCAGGAAGACGCTTGTAGTGCTTTTACCAACGCGCTATGCATAATTAAACACAGCGCTGACATGTGCTAGCGCTGGACAGTGGGAGAGGGGAGAAGCAGGGAGCTGCGTGTAGTGATTACACACAGCCTCCCTAAGACAGCAGGAGCAGGAGCCGGGGGATGTGCAGTTTCTTACTCACTGCGTGTCCCCTGTAGACTCTCTCTGGCAGGTCAGCACAGTCTTTTCTTCTGTGTGAAGACTTGCTGTGGCGGTAAGGAGCTGTCAGGAGCTCTTTGGAAATGAGCCCTGTGCACTCCTTCCTGATGTTTGTTAAAACATCAGGGCGCCAGGTACCTGGACCCCACCTTTTAGATAGGTGGCAAAGGGTACCTATAGGAATGTAAAAGATGCTTTAAAATAAAATAAAATGAAATAAAATAAATGTATTGCTGGAGCACAGCATGATGTGACCAGCTCCTAGAGGCACATTTTCTAAACTGGGGGCTGATGGGGCATAGAGGAGGAAGAGCTTCACACTTCTAAATTATTTAAAGTGCCAGCTCCAGCTATCCACGCCTCTATACCCCAGCGTAAGCACCTCCAGTGTCCCCTAGTGGATGAAAGAGAAACACTAGCGGTTTGGATGGAATCCTTTGGTCAGGAACTGTGCCAGGATACAGAACTAGAATCAGCAAACGTAGAAATTCTGAAGCCGTTAGGGACAAACTCAACCCTGTGACTTGAACCCAGGCACGCTGAGCTGGAATGCACTACTGGGAACTCAGGCAACCTCACCGCGTACACTAAGAACAATATCGAACTGGGCCTGGTATCGGTACTCAATTTAGTGTGGGAACCAGCAATGACAAACTCAGAACTGCCAACTGCCCTCAGCTGCACAGCCCTCGTACCTATTAGACTCGACCAAGCTACAAGACACCCAGTACAGGGATTCTTGTCACTAACCAGCAGAATAGTGTTACCCGATGGCCTCTATGGATAGCAGCTGAAACTGGCAGCATAGGCAGAACACCCAGAGCAGATCGTAAGCTGGCTGGAGCAACTTCGGTGCACCGGAGAAAGGTGGTAAAGACAGGCACACAGGTACTTAGAGACTGGAAACCGCAGAGCACTGGTACTGGATGATGCAGAGTTTATAAGAGTCTAGATTATTAAATGCAAAGGCCAGCGATTCTCAAACTCAATCCTCAAGAGTCCAAACCAGTTCATGTTTCCCAGGTCACCTGTGGATCTTTAAAAAGTGGCATTTGGTGATACACCTGTGCAATTTAGTGGTCTGGAAAATATGCTCTGGTTTGGGGTCCTAAAGTCCAAGTTTGAGAACCACTGCTCTATATTATTAAATATATAGGCTAGGATATAATGATAAAGTCAAACCGGATGAACTGTGTTGTATTATACCTTGATAGCTTTCCAAAATGTGCTTGGCTGCCATAAGGATATGCTGATGGGTAGAACTTCACAGTTATATCAGATAAGCTGATTTTATTGGGTATTTTTGTATACAAGTATTGAATATATTTATTACCAGTTATTTATATAGCATACACATATTCCGCAGCACTTTACAGAGAATATTTGGCAATTCACGTCAGTCCCTGCCCCAGTGGAGCTTACAATCTATATTCCCTACCACATGCACACACACACTAGGGTTAATTTTTGTTGGGAGCCAATTAACCTACCAGTATATTTTTGGAGTGTGGGAGGAAACTGGAGTACCCAGAGGAAACCCACGCAAGCACAGGGAGAATATACAAACTCCGCACAGTTAGGGCCGTAGTGGCTATCGCGTGCTGTGATGTACTTCCCATATTAAAGCCAGATTGATTTTATTTCAATATACTGCACTATGTGGTTGATAACCATGTGCTTTTATAATACATTGGCCACCTACTATTCAATTGGTTATACATAATAAAGCACTATACTACAATTCCTTAGAGAGTACCATCCTCACCCATTATTTTCCAGAATTAATGTACATTTAATTGCCTTATTAAACAAGTTTTTACTGCTGTGATGATATTCTATAAGGAATACTTTTTTTATTCAGTAAAGAAACAGAATTCAATGTGAATGATTTAATTAATGTCAATATAATTGGGTGATGAATAATACAGTACAACTTCCTACACAGAATTAGTCATATGTTCCTTTCCATTTATGCTTCTGTTTAAATTAAAGCCTGGAATCAAATGGTTAGATTTTTTTTTTTTCCAGATATATCTTTCATTAAAAAATATAAAAAAAAATAACTTACCCAAAATACAAAATACATCTGCTAATATTGAAGGCATGTCTTCTCGTAGGTCCTAGTATTTAAAAAAAAAAAAAGTTAAATTATAGTGTAACCATTACAAAATGTGTTATTTTAGAAGTCAATTAGATCAGTATTTCACAGTGATAATGCATTTGTATTATACAGTCTCTCAGTATGTGCTTTGTATTCAGCATGTTATAGCATATATTGCTTACTTAAAACTATTGCTGCACTCGAAATTAAATTATGCAAAGTTATTTCATAAAGAGCACCCAGCACATTTAGAGTAACAGAGATACAAAGTTTCTGCACAGTTCATACAAGTACCAGAAAAAGATTGTAGCATGGAAAAGGTTTTTTTGATCCATCAGGTTGAAGACAAAAGGGACTGATGGAAAAGTTGGTTGCAAATTGTGCGTAATTCATGTTAAAAATAAACTGCACATTTTTAACCATTTGTTCCACTTGCAATATACATATTCACTATTATAGCGTTCCCGCTAGGCTGTTTTAGTGGGGTGGCACGCCCTGCCAGATTTCAAAAGGGCAGCATGTTCTCTGCCCTTTTGGCAGCACCCCACTTAAACAACATGGCGGATGCCATCCCCACCCGCGGGCCACAGTGGGTGGGGACAGCATCTGAAAAAATTGTGGTGCAGCAATCGCTGCAGGTGAATAGATGCCGGACGCATCTATGTCTCAGTAATCAACAGAGGGGAAACTTAAACACAGCCCTACTAAAAAGAGAAAAACTATAAAATGGCTAATCAAAAAGGTTTTTATCTTTTACAAAGCTGTACATTAAAAGCACATGTTAAAATATAAGTTTCAGATAAAAAAAAAAGAAGAGTAAACTTACTATGATATCTGCAAGAACTCCAGCAGCTTGTTCCTGCTTCAAATTTCCTTTAATCACTTGACAAGCAAGCTCATAAAGAACCTGCTCGATTTCTGCGTTAAATAAAAAAAAAAAAAAAGGAGAAATACAAAAATGGTTCACCATCATGAAAATGAAATGGCACAAAAAATACAAATACTATAGATTATAGATACATCCACAAAATATTTTCTGAATCCCATACAGTAGACTCACAGTCTGTAAAAAACCAATAGAAATAGATCGGGTAGGATTTTTCGCTTGCTTTTGGTAATAGAAATTTTAATGGTCTATTATTATGCTGCTACATAAATAGTTTACTTTTGATGGGGTAAACACCCAAGGTAAACAAGCAATAAGGAAGTACATAAATATAACGCAGAAAAATTACTTTATTTTAATTTAGATCAGCCAGTTTTGAGCATTCACCAAATAAGTGCACAAACAATTATACTGGCAAAGAAAAAAGGTCTTTTCTCTAAAAAGATTAAATGTCACCGCAAAGAAATCATGGTATAAAACAATTACCATAATCTTCCAGTTTAAGTACTCATTTGCTGTATTTATTTTAATTGTATTCTTTAAGAAACGTTTAGCAAAAGTGAGTATGCATGTGTTATTCACAAAAACATCACCTTATTTCTCTAAATACTTTTATTTATCATCAGTGACAACAGTCATGCTAGAAGTTTTAATCCTAGCGACCAAAGTTAAGCATTAATCCTTTTCATAGATACTTTGTAGTTTATGGCTGAGAACAAGCAGCATAATAACCAACTTTTACTAAAGTGGAATGCTCGTACCCACATTACACAAATGGATATACTTTAAATATTAACCAAGAAATTTAGTTTAGGTGAATTTAAAGTGGATCTGTCACAGCCAGACAGTTTGGGTAACCATTTTGAGGCAGAGATATAATTGTCATGAGCACATAGCCTACCAATTATCTCGGAATTACTACCTCGTGACTGTCAGTCATGAGAAAAATCTTTCAGGCTGTGCCACAGTGATGTCATTAGTTCTTAAGAAAGCACAACCTCCTTGAAGAAGGTAACTACCTACCGAAACACGCTGGAGACACTCACTCCTGTATTATACACATTCCCTGCCTGAACCTATCGACGCCCGCATTCTGAAACGGGATCGGCGTGCAGTTCACGACACCTTCCCGCACCTGAGCCTGCTGCTACGACCACGTGGGGCACACACTGGCCAGGACTGCTGTAGCACCACCAGCAACCAGCCTCTATCCCAGACCCGGCTCCCACAGGCACACATTGGGGGTATGACTGGTGGTTGCGGCCAAACGACTGGCCCCCTGTCCCGGACCAGCCTCTCCACGAGGGGGCCCACATCAGAGGACACACACCCTGCACCCTCTCCACAAGGGTGCTTCTTTCCACACGTTCAAACACGAGTGTGTCCTCTGAAGAGGAAGCCCATCCCCACCACCGGCCTGCACAGCAGCCTCCAGCAGGCCCAGGGGACAAAGTACCCAGCATATGCCGCGGGCACCACACAGCTGCTGACCATTCCCACGACCAACCGGTCTGGCAACTTCCCGCAGCGTCTGCACTGCCATCCCACGACACCATCCATCCAGCCCCCCCACGAGACCTCAACGGAGTAGCATTGTGACTGCTTCAACAAACGGTTTGGCCTTGATTTTGTCTGGTTTTTCATTTAAGCCAAATTCCCACAGCGCAGATACACCACAACTTCACAATAGAGGAGGAGTGCACCTAATCTCTCCTTTCTATAGTTCTTATGAAAGCTATAGACTGCCAGACACCAAAATGGATACCTTCCAAGTGTAGGTAGCAGGTCCACTTCAAAGACTAACTCCACCACTATGGACCCCGTTACTTAATCACATATGCACGAACCCTGAAATGCTCAAACTTGTGCTTGGGTGACCTACTGGTCGACCATATACATGCTGCAGGGACCCAGCAGTGTGTGACTGCAAATTTAAATGCCCGTCCAGTTTTGACGTCATGCCCAACACATCAGGCGGACCAATATACGCACTTACCAATCATCAGACTTGGCCAATCTGTCGACCTAGTGTGTACCCAGAATAAGAACCAAATTACGCAACCTGTGTACTCAGGCAATTTGTGTTCACAACTGTGAAATTAGGCTGAAGGCTAAAAAGTCACAGAAAACGCAAATAACCAACCACAAGCTTGCAAGTTAAAGGCCCCCATACACGGTGCAATATGCACCTTGCGATGTGATGGCCGATCCGACGGCCAACATATCGGACGGCCCCCACACACGGAGCGATCCACTGCCCGATATGCCAGCACCACTCTCGCCCCCCCTGCCCCCCCCATAACGCTGCGTGGGATCATACATCACCAGATCTCTTGTGCAGCATGTAAGATCTGGAGGAGCGATGTACGATCCCACGGGAGCGCGAACTGACCAATATCATAGCCACACACGGAACGATATAACAGCGATATCGTTCCAATCAGTTGGATCGGCTGCTATATCGCACCATGTATGGGAGCCTTTAGCCGCATACACACGGCACGATGTACTGTTTGAACGATATTGGTGAAAGATTTCCTTTGAACTTTCTGTAGTGCAGAACAAACGATATTGGGTTTACACACTGAAAGACATCTTTGAAAGATATCTTTCAGTGAAGTCATCCTGCCCCATCTCTGAACAGGCAATTCTTGACGATATCGTCCAAATTGGCCTGCATGTACTGTACAGACGATCAAAGATATCGTTATCGTCTCGTGTGTATGCCCTTTACTCAAAGAATTTAATTACCAACATGTTTACCTCAGAAATTCATTGCACAGAAATAAATGATTCTGACAATTTCTGCTAGTTAGATATGTTCTCAAAGTGGGTACACACTTCTGCGACCAGCAATTGTGCAGGGACGGACACCATGGACATCGCATGATTAACTGTACACACTGCAACAATTAAGGAAGGACAGAACAATCACTTGTTCCGTCCTTAATTAACATGCATGGCGTCGTATGTGATATCGTCAGGTTTGATGTGCAGCACATCAAACTTGAAGTCGCATGCGACCGCAGAAACACGCATATAGTGCATACACACTGCATGATTTATTGTTCCAATTTGGCCAATTCGGAACGACATCGCTCCAGTGTGTACCCGGCATTAGTGGTAACATCCATTCTAAATGAAGGGCAGTTGCAATGTTGGGCTGCACCCATCCCCGGGAGTTAAGGCCCCTATACACGGTGCGATTGCACCGTGCGAGGTGATAGGGGATCCGTCATCCGACATATCGGGCGATCCGCACACACGGTGCTATCGGATGGCCGACTGCCCGATATCCCGGCTCACCCACATCGCATCCCCTGATCTCATGGTCCAGCAGACAGATCAGGGGGTGCGCTGTACGACCCTGCGGGAGCACGCTCGGCCCAATATCAGGGCCATACACGGTGCGATATAGCAGGCAAACATAGCAGTCGGATAGCCTGTTTTATTGCCCCGTGTATGGGCACCTTTACAGTACAACAACATTGAACATTTTTCAAGGAGAAAGTGGCGATAATGGCATCTGTGAGTTGTCAGCATTCCGACAGTACAAGCGTGCATCGAATGGTTCATATTTTCTCTGTGAACTATGGTCTTACTTGCAAATGATTTGAATTGCAGAGGAATGCATATTACAGCACCATCAAAAATCTGCACTTAGGTTTGAGTTGGCACTTGACATCCATAAATGAAACAATGCCAGTAATGGGTCACAAACATACGTCTCCCACGTCTCCAAGTTTAAATAAATTCCAAAGCAAATTATTGCAGGAACTGAAGTTTTGGGAGACATTTCTACATTTGGCAATTGATGCAGAGCTTCCTTGCTGCCAGATGTGGCTTCCTAGTGTCAGAACTCTACACTGTTGTTTTGCACTGTTGTTTTGGTCACCTATGAATTTACAACAGAACAAACAGGAAAACGTACCACACAAAGATCATAAATTACACTCTACAGTACATTAACACTCCCGAAAAAATGTATATTAAAAATATAACATTTGACTGTTACCTTTGAATGTCACATTTTCTTGTCCTTTTTCACTTAGGCTGCGACACAATTGTACACTGTGGAAATATGACATTGTAGGCACCAAATGAGTACGCTGCAGTCATGCCGCTATTAAAGGATTCACTAAGGTGGAAATTAAATTGTGTGTGTGAACTTGTAATAAGATAAAGTAACATTACCCGAAATGACGGGAAGTATAAAAGGGATGACCATAATCTACCATAAAGAAAATTAGATATTGCCCTGTGCACTTCAACTGCAATACTCTGTTCAGTGAACAATACTAAATGAAACATAATAAACACAATTTATAAATCTATAGTCATAATGACAGCTAGGGCGATAATGCAGGATAATCTATATAAACTTAAATGCACTCAGGGATGCATTTGGGGCAATTCTATATATTCTGACAACATGAAACACTCCATCGGTGCCGATAGTCGCTGCCCGACCCCCGGAGTGTACTATACCCCGGCACACAGTGACGAGGGCTCCCAGCTGCCTCCCGCTCCCTGTAAGCGGCAGACAAGCACCCAGCCTCGCCCCGTCCCCAGCGCTGCATCTCCCCCGGCGATCGCTGCTTCCCATCGTCTGCAATCCGACCCCCATGCTGAGCGGCCTACAGCCCGGCGGCCCGGGTGTCCCCCCTCCCGCCGATATCACACCGTCACCGAACCCGGGTTCCTCGCCGCCCTTTCCTGTACCAGTCCGAGCCCCCAGCCCCGATCCCACAACTTACAAATCATTTTTTCCGGATTTTTCCCAATTCTTTATCCAATCAGCAGGTATCACTGCCGCCGCCATCTTCCCCGACAGTAAGGATAGCCCGGATGTTTAGCTGCACATCAGCAGAGGTCAGAGGGGAGGGAGGAGGAGCGGGGCATGCTGGGTAATATTGGTGATTACATTGTAGCAGCACACATTTTTTTTCTTGTGTTACATTGTAGCTGTGTAATGTCTGACGGGACACAACCGTATTCAGCTCATCAGGTGTCTTTTCATCTTTACTAAGGAAGATATAAACGAATAGGAATCAATGTAATAATATCATAAGTGGCCAACCAGACAGAGATGCTCATTGGTGCTACAAAGAGGCATGTTTTCCCAAATGTTTTCTGAGAGAAGACTATTTTTTTTACCATAGGAGCCATTTACCAAGGTGCAGGGACAGGGCCGTAACTAGGGGTGCCCAAGCAGTGCAGCCGCACAGAGCGCAGGGTTCTATGGGCAGCACCATAGCTGCCCTACGGCCCTTGCTTCTAGCTAGCAGGATTGCTGCTGCAGTGCCACCTAGAGCGTCCTTTGGACTCCAGACAGGCACCCTGCAGAATGAACAGTCGATAGGAGCATCCTCTGGATGCTTCAATCAGTGCTGCTCTTACCGCAGCTGGTGGCCTCCTCCTCTCTGTGCGACGTAATGATGTAATGCGCAGAACATCATGACATTATGCGCTCAGGGAGCGGGGATGGTCATCGACAATTAAACCATCATTGGTTGACAGTTTCACACCATCAGATGAAAACCATGAATGGTTTTGCCATCGTTGGTCAGGTATGGCACAATGCATAGAGGACAGAAACTTTCACCATCGGGCCCCCACCATTGAGTGTTGAAATGTTCATCATCAGATGCAAACAATCAATCATTTTCAACCATCAATGGTTGACGTCCATCCATACCAAAGAGATACCACATTGATATCTCCAATATCTGCTGCAGTCTCCCTGTTAAAGATCACAAAAGCAGTTCCCATAGATTTCTGTGGTGTTTGAGTTAAAGCCCCATTTATCAATATTCGAAAAGCTAAAGTTGGCTCCACTATCTAAAGGCTCATACACACTAGACTATATGCTCTATGTGCGATATCAACAGTGTTTGCCCTTGAACTGCCGGTTAAATGACATAGGGCCTGATTCAGACCCACTCGCGAGCGGCTGTCCGCTCGCAAGTGGGTCGATGTTCTGGACTGAGCATGCGCACGACAGAGGGAGCTCCGTCGTGTGCATGCACCAGACGCGACGAGCGAAGGAAAGTCCTTCGCTCGTTGTGTCCGATCAAAGGGGACGTGCTGTCAATGTTGATTGACAGCACGCCCCCTTTGGTAGGCGTGCCTCCCTGACGGGGGCGTTCCCACGGGAACGCCTCCCGTCAAAAGCCGGCCCACTGACATCACTAGTGATGTCAGTGGGAGTGATTTTGGCTCTGATAGAGCCAAAATCACTCCGGAGCTTGCGGTTGAAAACCTCAACCGCAGGCTCCGGCTCGCAATTTCGATGGTCGCGATGGTCTCGACCATCGCGTCCATCAAAATGCACGCTCGTATAGCCTGTGGGTGGTGACCCACAGCTATACGAGCGTCCAGAAGGACGCTCCATTTTCATGGAGGCCGGCCCTCATTCAGAGCGTGCGCTCTGCTCAGAGCGTACGGCTCTGAATGAGGGCCATAGTGCATACACAATAAACGATATCGCAAACGATATCATTCAGTGATGTTATCCTGCCACATCACCGAACAGGCAGTTCATGACGATATCGTCAGATTGACCTGCATGTTCGGACGACAGCAGACATTGTTATCATCCTGCGTGAGCACACATCGTTGGTCTTTCAGACCATTCACACTAGACGATATGGACGATATATCGTTGAACTATATCGGTATTCATATCATTCACTTTTATCATCTAGTGTGTACGTGGCATAACACCATCTTTAGATACCGTTAGCTACAATGCTGCAAAAATTTTTGGAGATGCACTCACTACTGCATTTTTCTCTGCACTTTCTCTCACCAGCTCGGGAGGGTTTAGACATCTGACAGCAGGTGCAAATCTTCATATCAGGGACCTTTCATACTCTCATCCACGGTTCACTGCAAGCCGCACACGGGTGAAAGTAGAAGCCTGAGGTACACATGCATGAGTTTAGCGCTATTTTCTCAAACTTCTTCATGGGTATCTGGTCTGTAGTCGACATTCAGAATGTCAGCATTCTGGTGTTTGCATGTTAAATGTTAACATTCTGAACGAGCAGACATTTTAACCATGTCAACCTAATTGTTTGTCAACATATTTGTTGTCGACCTAATGTCCATGTCAATATTCTGACTGTCAACATTGAGAACCTCTCAACATTCTGAATGTTGACCTTAGAGGGGCAATCCAATTAGCCGCAAGGGGTGTGAATCGGATGCATTTTGCCATTGCCATGGTGTTCAAATGCAGTCAATGGCATCGCATCTCGCGGCCCTCTTTTGGGCTAAATTCACACAATTTTGTATGTAGCCCTATGGGGCTGCGAACAGATTTGAGAGAATTCAGGTTGTCGCCAAGAGTGGCCGTTGTCATGATGACTCTCACCCGCAAGTGCTTTGCGCATAATTGGATTGACCACTATGAATGTTGACTAGTCACATAACACCCACTTTATGCATGTCTTTAGTTTTTGAGACCACATTAATTATGCAAAAAGGTACTTGTTCAAAACCAGCTTTATGAAAAGTATGGACCAAAAAGGTTGACAGGTGATCAAGCCAGAATGGTGAAACGTACGTCCTGCTGTCTTCTTAGTACATAGAAACTCTCCACTGCTGGAAGAAGCTGCACTCTACAAGGAGAATACTGGGAATCATTGGCGCATTACTTTCCCTACAGGTACTACCGTACTTCCTTCTGGTGTGAGAGCATACTGTACATCCCACAACGCATTTGATTCCTGCAATGCATTACTCACCAGGGATCATCTAACAGCGGCATACAGGATACCAACCCACACACCTCTCCCTTTATTTTCTCTTTCTGCGGTTTCCAGTCCCTCTCTTATCTGTGGTCCGCTCTTTGAAGTCAGCAGAAAGCAGAGGAGATCGGGATCTCTCTCAAACATTATACTACCTCTGTCCTCTACAGCCGCATTGTGTTCATATTATCCATTGGTTACCATAGGCAACAGGGTTTCTTAACAACCACCCTGCATTTTCATACAAATGATCACGGCAATCACATAGAATGAGGTATTATTATGATTCTCTGTATATATAATACTATTCAAGCATGTATGATTGGTATATTTTTTATGAAATTATATAAGGAGCCACATGCACCAGACAGTGCTCATTAAGGTGGTAATCTGCTATGCACAGTGATTGATACAGTACTTCTTTTACTAAATAAGTATCACAGATGTTACTGTATACATGAAGTGGTTATTTAGCATGCACTCTTTTTGAAATATATATTTATTATTTCAACTTTACAATTTGTTACTATGTGCATCATAATTTTGAAACCCAGCAGTCTGCGATATGGGTGATCTGATGTATTAGCAATCAGTGACATTGGGGACAACTATTATGCTGATGTGTTTAAGTGTATCAGTCATATTTGATTGATCTATACTCCTGATATTTTATATGTGATGGTTCAAAATTGTGTGATAGACCCATAGTGAAAGTGTGTGTGCTCAGGATCTAACCCCTTGAATTTGTTCCAAAGGATAACACTTGGAACCAGTGATAATAGGATTGAAATGTAGATTATTTTCCTCTATATCTACTATGAGCAAATATTTTATTAAGAATTGCATTCTCCTTTGTTCATTAATGTACATAAACAAATTAAATGTCAATAAGTATATAATGCATATCACTAATGCAACAAATATTTTCACCACAAGGCGATTAATGTAAACAAATGTGTTTATATAAATCTGTGCATAACGTACAACAGATTTACGTTTTATATATCTTTATAACCCCCATATTTTAAAGGATCACTATGGGGGAGATGTACTAAGCTCTAGAAAGTGATAAATTGGAGAGTGATAAACTACCAGCCACTCAGCTCCTGTCTTGTTACAGGCTGTGTTTGAAAAATGACAGGAGCTGATTGGTTGGTGGTTTATCACTTTCCAATTTATCACTTTCCAGAGCTTAGTACATCTGCCACATATATTAAAAGTTAAGTTTTAATTATAACTACATAACTTCTGCTACTAAAAGTGTGCTCAAAAAGGTATTATTTTTCCCACTATTGGCCCAGGCCAAATTGTGTTTTTTGTTTTAGTATTTTTATTGAAAAACATGCCAAAGAATTTCATGTAATTTACTCTCTGATTTACATACATTGTATCACTTCACAATTATTTTGCATTCAGGTCAGAGCTGGCCCTAGGCATAGGCATTGCAGGCAAATGCCTAGGGCATTTGCAACGCCTTAGGGGCATCCTGCTGCTTGGCAGCAGGGCCCGCAGCCAGCAGTACTAATAATGAGTCACACTGACTCATTATTGCAGAGTCTTTCTGCGCTGCCTACGGCTGTCCGGGGGCCGTACCAAGGAAGGAGGAGGAGGGGGGGGGGCTTCTTACCCTCACTTTACTGTACATGATCAGCCTGTCACTAGACTGCCTGAGACCCAGCCCCTCCCCCCGAGTCCCCGCCCCCTCCTCTTCGTCTATTCTACTTACACAGTCCTTTCTGCCTGAGACTCCGCCCCCTAACCCCAGGTCCCCACCCCTTCCTTTCCAGTCTAGCCCTCTCTGTCACAGCCTCTCCTCTCCTGTGACTGTCATCATGTGTCATGGAGACCAGCCCCAGCAGGGACCACACATCCTTTTCCAGGACAGGTAAGTGCCAGTGTCATCTATGGGGTGGTATCTGTATGCAATGGGGAGGGGTGTATTGTTTTTTTTTCTGGTGGAGGGAGGTTGGAGTGTGTTTTACTGTTTGTGGTGTATTAATGTAGTAGTGTGTTGGTGGGGCTGTGTATTAATTTAATAGTGTGTAGGAGGAGTTTATTAATGTAGTGTGTGTGAGTGGGGGGGTGTATTAATGTAGTGTGAGTGGGGGGTGTATTAATGTGATGTGTGTGTGAGGGGGGACTGTATTAATGCTATGTGTATGTGAGGGGTTTGTTCATATTAACTGTGCTATAAGTTATGAGGGTCCTATGTTCTCTGTGTTATATGTCTCTCACTGCGGGTCTCTGTGCATTGCACTCATTGCAACTCTGCGTTATATGGCGCTCACTGCGACACTCTCTATATTATATGCTGCTCACTATGACACTCTCTGCATTATATGGCGCCTCTGCGTTGCACTCTGAATTATATGGCACTACTCAGGGGCGTCTTAAGAGAGGAGGGGGCCCGTGTGCACTCCCCGTGCGGGGCCCCCTCCTCTCTTACCGGTGGCCGGCCGCTGACTGATGCGGCTGGCCAGCCACAGGAGCATTAGTAGACTCCGGGCACTAGAACGTGCCCGGAGTCTACTGTGCATGCGCAGAACGCCAGGAAAATGGCCGCGGCGGCCATTTTCTGGTGTTTTTAGCGGCGCTGACACCCGCCACGGGACCACGGACAGGTAAGTTTAAAATAATATAGGTGCAGGGTGTGCGGTGCAGGGCCCCCCTGGACCCGGGGGCCCGTGTGTCCCGCGCACACTGCACCCATTATAGATACGCCACTGGCGCTACTGATACCCTATGTGCGGCAAGTAAAATGGATATGGGAGGGCATGCTGCGCATGTCCTACCGCAGCCACCCCTCATATGTCACGGCTCCGCCTCCATCCATAGCCCAGCACCAACCAAGTCCAGCAGGGACAGGCCAGAAGCTGGAAGAACAAGCAGGGGTGGGCACGACTGCCTCCCTGATCCTGATCCGCCAGATCGGACGACATAATGTCTAGTATGTAGCGGCCCCATTTATTAACAAAGCTAAACACCAGAAGCATTTTTTTATTTAGAGTGGCAGTGACACAAATGAAAATGCCCCTCCGGTGAGTTGCAGCAAAGTCCTCCTTGTCGGCCACATCCTCCTCCTGCTGAATAGGTAGTGTATAGATCCCCTTCAATATTTGTACCTGGAAGTGACATGCAGTGAGGGCGGACGTTCCATGCCCATACATTCCACAAAAAGAAGAAATTTGTTCACTTGCAGGCTCGTTTCGCTCTCCACTCTTCGGGCACAGTTGCTCGCTTTGCTCACCACAGGTTTATATTCCCCCTTTATTTCCCCTTTATGTCCATGTGGATAGTAGGGAATGACTTTGGACAGTAACTGATGACATCAGGGTACAAATACTGAAAGGGATGTATCCACTATCATGCTGAGGGGTTCTAACTGCTTGATAAGGGGTACATAATGAGGCCAGGGGTGCTGTTCTTGATTTGAGGTGCTGGATGAGGCCAGGGGTGCTGTTCTGGATTTGGGGTGCTGGATGAGGCCAGGGCTGCTGTTCTGGGAAAGGGGTGCTGTGTTGAGAGGGGTGCTGTTCTGTGAGGTATGCAGAGAAGGGGCAGTATGTGGTGCTGTGAGGTGGGCAGCAACTGGATCAGTGTGTGTGCTGTATATATGTGTTTGTGTGTGGGTGTGTGTACATGTAGCTATATATCTATCTAAATAGAGAGTGAGAGGAAGATGTAATAAATATGTCAAATGGGGGGCAAATGAATCACAATTTTATGAAAGAAAGGAAGAAAGAAAGAGAAAGAAAGAAAGACCTAAGAAGCAAGTGAAAATTGAGTATCATGTTTGAAGAGGTGGGGAGAGTGTCTTTAGAGTGTAGTGTGGTGGGATTATCTGCTAGGGGTCACCAGCCAAAATCTTGCCTAGGGCACCAAATTGGTTAGGGTCGGCTCTGATTCAGGTCATTTAATCGTGAACCAGGAAACTGTCCACTTTTCTTCCTTTATACTTGCAGCCAAGAGTCACCAGACTCTCTCATTCGTTGTTCACTGCGGACTGTACACAGTGGAAAGCAGAAGACTGGGACCTTTTATTTGTGAGATTGTGAAGTACATTCAATTTTTTTTTTTTGTTTACATGATACCAGTTGTTCATTGAATTTGTATCCCTACACTGGGCCGTAGAGTGCTGGCACAGGCCCCTTTACACTCAGGGTGTGTGGCCTAATTGCAAGAGGTGTAGTCACAGACCCCTTAGAAAAAAATGACAGTGGCTCTTTGCCAACGAGGTAAGGGGGGGGGCGCTGTAAGTCCCTCACCCAAGGGCAAAACCAGGGGAAGGTTCGATCAGTGTACTCCTTCCCCCTCACCCACGCACAGGCAGAGGAGAGGAGACTGCTGCTGCTGCCCAGCGGTAGCAGTCTCCTTGGTCTCACTGCAGCCCAGCATATAACAGCATGTGCTGGGCTGCTGACAGGTTAGAGGGGGGGAGTGGCAGCAGACCCAGGCCTTTGACGGGCCCCTCCAACAAGCTTGGGTAATTAGTACCCGCTCCCCCCCTCTCGGCATCCCTGTCCAGACACACATTACATGTCAAATGGAATCATCCACAAAATGTATATGTGATACAGGGACTGTGGTGTAGTTTTAATATTTACATTGTTGTTTTTGTCTATTGCTTCATGCATCATTTACCTTATTTTACCTTATTTTCATTTTGTGTGCAAATCTTTATTTGACCTACCTAAAGGGTACACCTCACATGCCATCTCAAGAGTAAAGGGTTTTGTTTACTTTTCACGTTGCATTCACGTGTATTACGTTTGATTATTTTTTGTTTTTTTGTATTATGTATATGAACGCTCTGCTTTCTGTGTTTAAGACATACTTGCCATCTTTCCCTGATTGTCAGGGAGACTCCCTGAAATAGTAGCAATCTCCCTGACTCTCTGAAGGGTCTAACAATCTCCATGATTGCACCTTACCCCCGTTAAAGCAGAGATATGTACATTTAAATGGGAACATTAGTATCATTTCCTTGCATTGGTTATAATGAATAATGATCCCTATGGCTACTTGCATTTTCTGAAAAGTATCACTGTGTTTTCATCAACACATAGATCTTACTAACTGCTTTGGAGCTCATCATCAGTCCCCCCTGTTGCAGGTGATCTCTGCACACACAGAGATCAGCTTACCAGTGCTCGGGGGAACCTTGCAATTTTATTTTAAGCGCATGCACCCCGAAATGCCATTCGCATGGCATTCTGGGGCACAATATTAGGAATGATGGCAGCAGTCACAGACCACCACATCACTCTCTGGGGGCCTGAGGAGGAGGCGGAAATTTCCTCCATTACAAAAGAGGGATCCGCAGATGTAGCACTAACGCATGAGATGCGACGTGGCTAGGTAACACAATCCTGGCTGCAGTCGCATTTCATGCGTTAGTGTCAGGCAAGTGGTTAATGGAGCAAAAGGACATGCACAGATATGTAATATTAAATAAAAATGCACAGCATATGTACAGGTCACTCCACTAGTGAGGAAATGTTACAGTCAGAGCCAGGCTTATGTAGAAACTTACAAGCAGCCGGCATTGGCCACTGGGCCTGATTCAGACCCGGTCGCAAGGCTGTCTTTTCAATCAGCCTGCCATTGTTTGCAATCTGTGCATGCGTACAAGAAGCAGTGCGCGTGCGCGAACCTGTCACTGCGATCGGGAAGCGTTCGCAGTCAGTACACAGACTCTTCGCAAGCATGAGTGACAGGATGTACCGTTTGTGGGTGGTGAAAGGGGGTGGTCCATGGTAATGGGGGTGTGGTCATATGCGCACGCAGGGGGGGTTTCCGAGTACCCAGAAACCCCCCCTCCATCAATCCATCGCCGCGCATCAAAGACTGGAGCTCAGACACGCAGGGGCTGATTGTGCTGCCGGGACAGTGGGAGAGTTCCCGCTGAGCCGGTCACATTATCCCCCCATCACAGCCGGCTCACCTGTCCCTGACTGATTCGTAAATCAGCCGGGCAGGCTGCAAAGCTTCCAGGATTTGCCTTCCGCTGCGGAACGCAATCAGGAAGCTGTAAACAGTCATCGGCTAACTCCAGGAGCAGAGCATGCTTAACTCACCATATGCAAGGTGACTCATGGGAGTTGAAGTACACTTTTCACTCCATGGAGTGTTAGAGTGTAGCTTGGGAAACTCTCTTTCCCAGCATGCTGCTGGACCTGGCAGCATGCAAGAGCTGGCACATGCTGTTTAACAGGAAGAAGTGTCATGGAGCTGCCGATCTCCCTACACACGCAGGAGACGATCTGATATTCACAGCACTTTTTATGTAAGTCTTCTGGTCAGGAGCACTTTAGTAAATGTGATTACAACACATTCAACTCAGCTCTGTCCTGCTCTGCTACATCTGTCACCCTCTCCTACACATTATCTTCCTCTACTATAGCTATCACCCTCTGTTACACACTATCCTCTGCTTCATCTATCACCCTCTACTACACATTATACTACTATCCTCTGCTACATCTATCACCCTCTGTTAAACATTATCCTCTACTATATCTATCACCCTCTGTTATACACCATCCTTTGCTACATCTATCACCGTTACACACTATCTTCCTCTGCTACATCACCCTCTGTTACACACTATCCTACTCTTCTATATCTTTCACGTTCTGCTATATATATAGGACTAAACTGCCAACTGGCCCTAGGGACATACACTCCCACCCTATCCTTTGGCTACCTAGACAGAGTACCCCCCAACCCAGGAACATACACTAGCCACCATATGACACATTCCCCAGCCCCAGGGACATACACTGCCCACCCTACCCCCTCCCAAGTTTTATTTGTTTTTCCTGTGGGAGCCAATGAATTTTATTATTTTCCTGTGTTTTCCTGTTTAATTTTTTTCCTATTGTGGCCAATATGTTTTCTCTTTATTCTGTGGAGATCAATGTGTGTGGAGTTTTGCTTGTGGGGGCCATTGTGTTAATTTTTTTCCTATTGAGGTTAATGTGTGCTGGCGGCGGGATACTAGAAGTCAGCAAAAGTTCAACGACCATATAGTATTGTGGTTAAAAGTTTTTCCATTGGTTCTGTATTAGGAAACAACCCTTTCAAAATCCTGCGTTTGCCACTGGTGGTGTTGCGAATGCAGGCGTGTCTGTGTGTCTGAACACCATTTTAGGGGCGTGCATAATTAAGACGCATCGTCAGCATACACATCACATGGCTGATTTACACACAGCAGCACTCGCAGTGCTTGCGGTAGGGTATGGTCAGCCACAAGTGGTGCGTATAGGTCCGATGTCAGCCGATGTTACCGATTGTTTAATACACTTCTTGGAGGTGACGTATGTTACTAAGGGAAAGTTGGCGTCTTGTGTCAGGCTGGTGGGCATCTGATTTCATACCACGATCGCACGGAAAAACACAGTGGGCGTGCTAATGTCTTGCTAGCAATCACGGGATTGCATACTTCGACTGCCGACAGCTGCGTGCGAACGGCCAAAAATGTTCGCGGTCGTTTTTCGCCAAAGTATGCAACTTACAAAAAAAAAATGTTTCCAGTAATTTATCATTAGGAGGGGTGTCCAAAGGGTCCTGAAAGAAATCCCCACATCTTTAGACAAAAATAGGGATTTTGCCATTTTTTCTCCTGGTCTGGGACGGAGAAAACTTTTCTCCAGTTTTTTTTCGCCTGTTGTCTTTTTCACCTGTTTTCTGGGGAAAATGTCATCGTTTTTTTGCAAAAAACGTCCACTTTCGCCGCTAATTGAATACAGCCCTCTGAGTCTGAACTGGCAACAGGTGGGAGCCGTGTCAACTGCAGTATAAAGGAGAAGGGGAGTGACAGTTGGACAGCTATTTTCCCTGGGTACCTGAGTTGGGGAATCTGTCTCTGGCTGGAGCTCATGATCCAGTGACTGCCAAAGCTGATCCAGAGAAGGTGTGATGGCAGAACCAGAGGCGGGACCAGTGGGTGTGAAAGGCCATGGGCGGAGAGACAGACTCGGCTTGTGTAGGTATTATCCAGAGAGGTGTCTCACAGTGCTGCAAACTGAGTCCTGAACAGACAAGTGGTGGTGAGTTTACAGTTGGTCATACTTGCCTACTCTCCCTGAATGGGCGTAAGGCTCCCGAAAAGTGGCGCTCCTGGACGCCCGGAAGAGTGGACAAGTCTGCTGGCCAGTTACCACCCTCTCGCACCCCACACTGCCATCCATTCCCCCCCCAAATGGCGTAATTTGCGCTGATTCGCATCATTGTGGCCCTGCCCTCTGCTGCACAATTCCAGTGATCTCTGCTTTGTGTAGCGGGGGCAGGGCCGTGATGACAGTGATGACACTGTCATGCCCTTTAGCTTCATCCCCAAACTCACATTATGCCCCTCACGACGCCCTCCACTGTGCTGACCTGGCTGCCTCCTCCCGGAGGGGGTAGCCAGATTATCTGCAAGTATGCAGTGGATCAGCAAGAGCATTGAGGTAATAAAGCACACCCCCCAGGTGGCCCCACTTGTCTGCTAACTGGCCACTCGCTCCTCAACAACCCCAAAACCCATTAAGCAAGTAGCAGAGGAGGGAGTGGGACATGTAAAGAACTGTAGCCCTGGTGCCAGCCCCACTGTATACCTCAGTAGACTGAGCAGTTAACAAAGACTGACTTCTGCAGTTTTATCAATTGTGCAGTACAGGAAATAATGCTTGTTACTCCCTGATCAGAGCCGAAACTAGTGTTTTTGTCACAAGGGGCAAGACAATAATTTGGTGCCCCACCCTGGTAATTCCCCCGCGGCAGTGCCCCCGTGGTAATGCCCCTTCAGTAGTGCACCTATAGTAATGCTCCTGTACTAGTGGTCATATGGTAATGTTCCCATAGTAATAGCCCTGTAGTCCCCATATGGTAATGCCCCCATAGTAATGCCCCTGTAGTCCCCATATAGTAATGCCCCTGTAGTGCCCATGTAGTAATACCCCTAGTAATGCCCCTGTAGTGCCCATTTAGTAATGCTCCTGTAGTGCCCCCTAGTAATGTCCCTGTAGTACCCATTTAGTAATGCCCCTGTAGTGCCCATGTACAGCCCCCTACTAATGCCTCTGTAGAGCCCCCTGGTAATTCCCCTGTAGTGCCCTATAATGCCCCTGTAGTGCCCCCGTAGTGCCCCCTGATAATGCCCATGTAGAGCCCCCTGATAATGCCGCTGTAGTGCCCCCTGATAATGCCTCCTGGTAATGCACCCATAGTGCACCCTGGTAATACCCCCGTAGTGCCCCCTGATAATGCCGCTGAAGTGCTCCCTGGTAATGCCCCTGTAGTCCCCCTGGTAATGCTCCTTTAGTGCCGCTTACGCACACACAAAAAACAGAAATACTTACCTTAAACCCCGCTCCTGCATCCGCCGCCATTTGGTCTGCCCGCCTGCTCCTCGGAACAATGTCTCTCCCATAGTGCCTGTGGGGAGAGCTGGAAGCTGGAGTTCTGGAGAGAACTCCAGCCTCCGGCTAGTGCGGCGCTGCAGAAAAGAGTTGGGCACCCGCTGGTAATAACATCTCAGCGGGCGCCCACATTAGAGTCTCCCTGCGGCGCCGGGCTGGAGGTCACTGACGCCGGGTGCAGCGGCGCACCCGGTGCACGTGCACCTCCAGCCCCCCCCCCTAGTTGCAGCCCTGCCCTGATATAAATACTAGGACAACAGCCTCATTTACTACAACCTTCTGAGGTTTTAACCTTACTGTACTTTCAGAATAAGTGACAGTAATCCATCATAGGGACAAAAACTCAGCTTCTTACTATTACTGCAGTCCGCTATCCAGTCAGGAATCACTGCAAAAATGTATGAGGAACCTGTGCACCAATGTGATTGACCCAGACTTTTGCCCTTGAATGATTGCTATGCAAATTGGGTTTTATACTGTAATATAAAGAATAAAATAAAAATGGGTGTGACAGAGTGGGTCTCTCCCACATTTTGGGGAAAGGGTTAACCTCCTGTAGCCAGGGAGGAACCACACCCTTTTCTTAATTAAGACCAGCTAAGGTGTAAAAAGATGGTTAGATGAGTTAAGGCCCCCATACTCCTACTGTCCGGTCGTGCGATCATGTGATCAGATCGGAAATGCCGACCGGTGCCCATAGATGTTTTGCAATCTGTCGGAGGATCTGTGAAATTCTCCATGTTAAATTTCACCTATTTTAACATGGAACATGTTGGATTTCACCAAGCCTCAGACCCGGCGTCTGGGGTTAGCAACATTGTGGCGATCCATCGCTAGTGTATGGGCCCCTTTAGTCAGGGAGAAATGTAAGGGGGAGGTTGCAACTTAGGCAGCTCTCTATGCTTGGAATACTCTGCTTATTTGAACTGCTGTCTTATGTAAATAACAATACAATTACAGTGCTGATCAACATATGAAAACCGCAATACTGATGATGAAATAGTCAAAAAAGTATAATTTATAAAACGTGTAAAGTAGCATGTGAATTAAATAAGCATACTTAATACAGTAGTGCAAATTGCTCTCTAAAAGGCAGTAAATTCAATCTATAAAGAAAGAGAAGACCAATGTCCATTCAGCGTAATAGTAATGCCACTGTGTGTTGTTAGTGAGTATAGCTTGTTCCTGTTGAAAAGGAATGAACTTATGCAGGCTAAATAGTCAATAATTGTGACTCTCCATTCAGTACAAAGTTATAAGTCCACAGACCAGGTAATTACCGGATTATTACTTCTGGAGGAAAAAGTCCCGTATGTTGGTAATGAAAATCCACCAAGATCAGTACTCACCAGGTAGACGGTGTCTTATGATAGTGTCACAAAGGAATGGGGAATAATGACATCCCAATTAAGTCCAAATAGGATCATGCCCCTTGGTTCAGTCCTGGTTCAAGCATTCCACAGTGGTCAAAATGGTCCTTGTTGGTCTATAAAGAGCCCAGTAACGCGTTTTGCTGCTATCCAGTGCAGCTTTATCAAAGGTAGTGGCTATATGGTTAGATCAGGTATATATACCCATTTCCATTAACAATTATTATCAGGTGCACGGCATCCACAACATTAAATACAAATACATTTAAAACTCATCATCAAATGTGTAAAATAATCTGATTTATATATGAGAGACTATTGAGGCAAACCTATTCAATAAATACATTATACAAATACTATGTAATTCTTTATTTATAACTTTGTTGGAGGAATGATTTTCGTTAATCTAAAAAGTTAAGCGGTTGCGAGGTATTAGCTCCGCAGACCGACTTACACACTTACCTGTGACTGTGAACACTCGTCACGCCGCAGAAGAATGGATATGAGCAGATTAACTTAATCCGCATTATCGGAAAATAGATCCCAACCGGAGGCTGACGTCCCTCAGACATCAACAGTGTAACTATGCCAACACCAACTTCCGGTAGTTGGAACGCATAGCCACGTGATTTCCTATGCGTGAGCCGCATAGAAACTGTAGGTGTTTCTACAGCGGCTGTATGTATCCAATTACATCAGTAACGTTACACTGTATGTCTCTTTGTTTAAGGGAATCAACTATCTCTGGTATGAATAGCTGTCAAAGAACAAAAAATATTTCTAACAAGAATTAAAATAAAATAAAAAACTTATCTCATGATGTATTTGGATGGTTTTATTATTTTCAATCCGTTAAGTTTATTTTTGTTTTTATTGTTATTTAGTACATAGCATTTTGGCCCCAATATAAAAATAGGAATATTAGGACGGTATACAATCGGGAAACCAGCTGCCTTAATACCGGCAGCCGGCTTCCCGACTGTCATATCCCGATGAGGGTGAAATGCCGGGCGTCTATATCTAGACGCCTGTCATTTCCCAAGCGCCGGGAGACAGGCACCCAGCATTCCGATCGAAGGGATCCCGGGCGCCGTGACCGGACAGCTGCGGGGGGGAGGGTTAGGTTTAGGGCACCTGGGGGGGACTTAGGGTTAGGCACCCCCCCTTGAGGGTTAGGGTTAGGCTAGGGGGAGGGAGGGTTAGGGTTAGGCACCTCCGGGGGGGACTTAGGGTTAGGGACCCCCCGGGGGACTTAGGTTTAGGCAGCGGGGAAGGGGGAGGTTAGGGTTAGGCACTTAGAGGGGGGATTAGGGTTAGGCACTTGGGGGGGAGGTTAGGGTTAGGCACCCCTAAGGAGAGTTAGGGGGTTAGGGTAGTTTATACTTACCTTGGGGACGATCGGAATTTCCAGCGCTGTCGGGCTTCCGCTGCTGGGCTCTGCTGATCTGTTGGGCTGCCGCTGCCAGGAAGCGAACTGTCGGCCATGCGGCAGCCGGGATTCCATACCGATTCCATTAGGAAAAGTAAACGCATCACTATATCATCTAAAAAGAAATCCACCGGATCCATATTAGCAAGTATCATCACTATGGCTGTACTCAATTTAGTTCATAGTGGTAGAAGCACATTACACAGGTATATTATGTTCTACATTAGCATTAACAAATCCCTTGTAGTGCTAAAAATAACCATAAATAAATAAAAAAATTTAGTAAAAAAATAGTAAAAAAAATAAATAATAAAAAGAACTTCTAGATGGGGCACTATCTCTTATAATGCGTGTGTTACGGTTGTCTGGGGCTCCAGACAACCAGAATACCTAAAGGAGTGAGACTCTAGGACGTAGGGTGAAATCTAAATAAGTGACTTTATTGTCACAAAAGAAACAGGCAAGCACGTATAAAATAATAGTCCAAAGTACAAACGGTGCAGCTGAACGCTGATGGTGCAGCTAGGGAGCCGATGGTGCGGCTAAGGTGCCAGTAGAATGACCGGAGGTCGATGTTGTGGCTTGGGAGCCGATGATGCAGCTTTAGAGCCATTGATGTGGCTGGAGAGCCAGTAGAGTGACCGGAGGTCGATATTGCGGCTTGGGACCCAATGATGCAGCTTAGGAGCCGTTGATGTGGCTGGTGAGCCAGTAGAGTGGCCGGAGGTCGATGTTGCAACTTGGAAGCCGAATTTGTGGCTTGGGAGCTGAGAAACAGTCTATGCACCGGTGCAGCTTGGAAGCCAGGAGACAGTCTGGGCCTGATTCAGAGCCAGACGCAATTCTTTGTTCGCTCGTACGCATTCAATGTTTTCCAACCACGCATGCATCCGGTTATCACTGCGCATGTGCGGCCGTATCTTTGCGGTCAGTTTTCTTTGCTCGTATACACAGTGAGCAGGAAGTGACCTATGTAATTTGATTGACAGAATGGTCCATGTATGGGTGGTGACGGGGGTGGAGATTTGAAGACGCAGGCGTGTCTAGCCATTTTTTGGGCATATATTAATTATCTTGTGCGAATGCAATATTTGAACGGAAGTTGTGATACGTCACTGTGTGATCCAGTTTCCATTATGACTGCTCGTTCAGCTTGTGGTAGGGTATTGGATCTTGCAAAGATGATGGTGTCTTCGTAGCTCCCTTAGCGAATCGATGATTTGCTATTCTCCTGAATAAGGCACAAGACCAATCACCTAATAATTGGATCACTTGTTAAAATGTGATTTCCAAAGGCCCTGATTTATTAGCTAAATTAGGAATGCATGTTGTGATCCTATTTGTTTGTATGTTTGGAAATCACAACAGCAATCACCTAATAAATGTTTAATTTGTTGTGTTATTTGAAATGTGCTTGTTTTATTTGCTATATTTCGTTCGCATGTTGTTGGCACATTTTCTTAGTTATTTTAGAGCACAACACCAATCACCTATGTTTGTTATTTTTGTGTGTTTTTTTTTGTTTAAATACACAAAGATAATCACCTACTAATTGCTTAGCTTGTGTTATTGTTTACTTACCTGTTGGGGTTTTTTTTGTGTTGGGTTCAAATATTTTAGTATATGATCTTTCTCATGTATGTAAGTATGTTTGTTGCAGTCCCTTTTACCCAGTTGATAAAGAAATTTCAAACCATTTTTTTTATTTTTTTTTTTATTTGCACACAAATTTTATTAATGTAATTTTTACAAATTTTCTTTATTTTTGGTCAGTCAAAAAGGAAAATATTGTCAATTGCACAAATAACAAATATTACAAAATAAAAAAATCACAAGAAAGGAGATGGAGGTTTTTGTGTGCACAAATATGGGGCAAACACAGAGATGGATTTTGTGGAAATTAGCCAGTGCTGTCAACGCCTTTTTGTCTGCTTGGCCTGGTGTTGCTGGGACTATAACTTTGTCCGTGTGCTCCTGTGCCTGGCCTGGCCAGAGATAGATGTTGTTGCCTCTGGCCTAGGCATAGGGCTAGGCACATTTTGAGGGATGGCCGATGTTGTGCCAGAGGTGGAGGGCCCTGATGTTCTGTCAGGAAGGGAGGGCAGCTCCAACATGCGCAGGCGGATGAGCTGCTCCAGGGCATTTGCTATTCTCACATTGGCCGCAGCATTTTCCTCCAGGGCGTCAGCCACCCGTAGCAGATTGGCGTCCATCCTCATCAGAATCTCAGTAGCAGTTTCCTGTATTCATTCCACCCTACAGTTACTATTAATTACCATTTACCAAAAATACACAAATCCCTCACTTCACCCCCGGGCCGACCTATTATTTCTGGGATTAATTCTATTACTTCAAATCTTTCTTTTTAAGTAGATTCCTTTCTGCAGCCTCGTGTCTCCCAATTGAGGTCCCACATCAAAGATACCACTCAATTTCTCAACAAAATTAAAGATATAGTTTGGAAGGAATCCTACGCCTTCTTAACTTTAGATGTGCAAAGTCTGTACACCAATATTCCTCATGGATTGGATGTGCAGGCTATTGCCAATAAATTACATAGAGATGGGGACCTTGATGGGAGACACTGTTCATTTATTTTAGATTCTATAGATTTCATTCTCAAACACAATTATTTTCTATTTCTAGACACATTTATTTTACAGGTGATGGGAACGGCCATGGGAACCAGGTTCGCGCCCAGTTATGCTAACCTCTACATGGGTGAGGTCGAAGACCAGCTTGTGTGGGGGAGCGATTTTGGCACGCACCTGGTTCTCTATGGCCGTTCTATAGATGATCTATTTATTATTTGGGATGGGGATCACATATCTGCTCACTCTTTTGTCACTCATCTGAATTCCAATTCTTTTAAATTAACCTTTACGCATTTATTTGATGTTTCAAAAATTTATTTTTTAGATATAACACTAGAAATAAAGGATAACAAAATGTGTACCTGTAATAATTTTAAGGAGGTGGGAAGTAATACCTACCTCCATTATAATAGTGTACATTATCCCCCTTGGAAAAAGAATATTCCAAGGGGTCAGATGCTACACCTTAAGAGGAATTGTTCTGACATAGAAACTTTTGACAGACAAATCCGACCTATGATAGAGTCCTTTTCGGAACGTGGATATCCAGAACTATTAATTAAAAAAGCATACGAAGAGGTACGAGAAATAAATAGGGAGGATCTTCTGACCCAAAATAAAATAAAGAAAAAAGAAGACTCTATTGGGGATTTTGCATTTATCTCTACATATAATAATCAGTGTGCAGAAATTAAGAGAATTGTCCAAAATAACTATAATATTTTGAAACAGGATAATATACTAGGAAATCTGTTACCACAGAAACCTCGCTTCTTTTTCGGAAAAATAGGTCTTTTAAAAATATATAGGCACCAAGCCATTTGAAACCTATAAAAGAAAAAACAGACTGTCTAACAAAAGAACTATATTGGCTTCCAAAAAGACCAAAAGGATTCTATAAGTGTGGAAAGAGTAGATGCATCACTAGTAATTTTGTACAAAATTGAACCCTTAAAGTCAATCTAGAAAGGGAAAAACCTTGTTATTAAAAATGTCATTAATTGTGATACATCTTATGTTATATATATGCTAATTTGCGGATGCAACTTAAAATATATAGGTAGGACCACACGTCCCCTCAAAATAAGTTTTTTAGAACATCGCAGAAATATACTGAATGGAGTACAAACTCATAGTGTATCAAAACTCTACAGTGAAAATCATAAAGGGGATCCCAAATGTCTAAAACTAATAGGCTTGGAATCCATTCAAGTAACTGAACGTGGGGGAGACCGATATAGGAGACTATGTAGACTTTTGGATGTATAAAATGAATTCTATCTTTCCAGAAGGTCTAAATGAGACAGTTGAATTAAATACTGTGATATGATTTGTAAAAGAATATAAGAAGAAAAAATACCCTTATGAGTGATAAATGCATGTTTTATATGCATGTAATATATGCATGTCTTATAGTTTTAATAATATTATATTTATTATATTGTTAAATATGAATTGTTAGATTTAGCATGATAGGAATGGCTATCAAATATTTAGAAGTCATATATTAATATAGTAATCAAATAGACTTGTATGGACCCCAGTGTTCTTTGTGCTTTGTTGCTAAGATTAGTTACAGTAGGGTTATTTCACACTATTTTAGGTTTATACAAACATAGATATCTATCTTCTTTTCCTTTTAAAATAAAACATATGTTATAATAATTATTTGGGGAAAGAAAGAATTTTTGTCTCTCCGATTTATTTATTGTTTAGGGCCGGTTGTCATGACAGTAAAACATGCCCACCTCTTTTGCGCATACAGAAGATGAAACGCTGATGTATGCGTTCCAATTAGTGGGTAGCTAATTGAACAATTGTCAATAACTTGGAAGGAGTAACACTTAATATGTTATCTCCTTCCGTATTTAAGCCCATATATTAGGGCTTATGGAGAGGTGTGCCCTAGATTGAGCCGTCCGGTGGAGTGACTTCAGTCATGGAGATGATATGCTGATGTATGTGTTTCAATCAGCCGGAAGTTATTTGAATAATTACCCAGAAGGAGTAACACTGGGTGGAGATGAAACACTGATGAAGTCATTTGAACAATTACCTGGAAGGATTAACGCTAAATGCGTCATCCCCTCTTGAATTCAAGCCCGTGTATAGGAGCTATGGAGATGTGTGATTTTTAGCCGCCTGGTGGAGTGACGTCAGTTGCCACCACAAGGGAGTTACTTTAAATAAATGAGGAGCGTTGTTAAGCGATCACATGATCGCGTATATATTGAATATATGTTATCAAAACAATTCTTTTTTGCACTTAGTGCGTGTTGAAATAAATGGATTATAGATAAGTCTGCCTCTGAGTCAAAATATTGTTGTTTTTAGATGTTTATAGATACGATGTATGTAATTAGATGGCCAATTAACATCAGATGCACACAGAATGGTTCATTTAGGAGGGTATTTAAACCCAGTCAAGCCAGAGAGAAAGTCACCGTTGATAAAGCTGCATTAGAATAGCAGCGAAACGCGTTAGTTGTGGATCTTAAACCTATCAAGGACCTATCAAGAACCTACTATCACGCTTGAACAAGGATTGGACTTCAAACTTACCATCACTACTCCAAAATTTGGGACACTTTTTCATCTGCCAATTACAAAGGACTCTACCAACAAGACAACGCTTACTGGTGAGGAATTTACAACCCCCCATTAATATTGGGATAACAACCACTATTGAATATGGGACTGTTCCTCCAGCGGTGTGGAATTGGGAGACCTAATATATGGACTATGCTCTAGCATGCCTACATGCCATTTTGTCCTAGTGAGTAGTACTATTTTAGTCCAACCAAAACATTAGGAACAAGTGTATGTATCATTGGTTCTTGTACCATGTATTTTAATATTGATTTTTAAAATCTTTTACACATATATTTGTAATAAATACCATTTAATTGTGAGATATTATTGTGCATTTTGCCATTATCAGCGCTGCTTGCTTTTTTTTTTTTGTGATACTCATCAGAATCTCAGTGTTCTTATCCTTTTTTTCATTGAGATCTGTGAAGAGGGCCACTGCCTGCGAGGGGGAATGCCCTGGACTCTTTCATTAATAGAGAGTGATATTGAAAGGCAAATTAACAATCCAACAGCAATACCACCACTTACGCAGTTAATGTTGGTGTTACATTTTTGTGCCTCAGGATCCTTCCAGACCACAGTCGGCATAGTTGCAGGAATTTCCCAATCCTCCTTTTCAAGGATCCTGAGGGCGGTAATGGATGCCCTATTTAAGCACCTCCATCATTTTATTAATATGCCATTGGATATGGGGTCCCTTAATGTGGTTAAGCAGAAATTTTTCAAAATTGCAGGTTTCCCACACATCATAGGGGTTGTGGGCAGCACTCACATACCACTTCAGCCTCCAGCAGTGCTGGAGGCAATATTTAGGAACCAAAAACATTGCCATTCAATGAATGTAATGGTAGTATGTGATGCCTCCCTCCAGATCCTGTCCCTGAATGCCAAATTTCCAGGAAGTGCACATGATTCATTTGTCATCCGGCAATAAGCGCTTTGGCACAAATTAAACAACCTACAAGCTGGTGATGCATGGCTTCTGGGTAAGTGGTACCCTTAATTTTAAAAACACTGTTGACTTAGAAATGGTACTGATGTTTTTTTTATTTTCACAGGAGACAGTGGTTACCCTTGCACGCCCTGGCTGCTCAGTCCTTATTTGGTTCCTACACCAGGGCCACAAAGTCAATATAATTCTGCACTTACTGCCACCAGGCAGGTGGTGGAGCACTGCATTGGCCTTTTAAAAAGCCGATTTAGATGCCTCAACCTCTCTGGTGGCGACCTAATGTATTTGCCGGCTATGGTTTCCAAAATTGTGGTCCTGTGTGGGATATTTCACAACATCGCCATAAGGAGTGGTGTCCCAATGCAGCCAGGGGATGCCTTGCCTGAGGATGGCCCCTCCGAGGTTGGTTGGAGGAGAGTGTCTGGGGGGGCCATATGTGATGACGTAGTGGCACGTTTTTTCAGGTAATTTTTTTTAATCATTTAGTTAATCAAACATATGTTATCTGATTTTTTTTGGACTGTTAAATTTCAAATGTGGTATTTTGTTTTAATTTTTCTTCTCTTTTTTTACCAACAAATAAACAACCTGCATACTACCTGAAAATAAACGACTATGACAAATATGTTCCAAAATGTGATTTTACATCTATACAAATGAATTATTACCATGAATTGTGGAAACATGTTGGCATGCTACATCTACAACCAGTTCTTGATGTCCTTTTTTTGAAAATGTACGTTAAGCGTGTATGTGTTGTGTTTATTAAAAAAATTTTTTTTAAATATGTTTTTTTTTTTTTTTAACAATAAGTTACCCAAACTTTTGGCTTTAAAAAATGGGACAATAGCTTCTTAATTTTGTCCCAAGTGAAAACTGTTGAAAATGTAGCTAAAATGTTTTTAAAGGAATTCACTTTTTACACAGGTTTTTTTTTGGGGGGGGGTTTAATTTTTTTTTAAAAAAATTTGGAATAACAAAAGGTATTATGGCGAAGCAGTATGGAGGGAAAGACTAATACAAACACGTTTATGTAAATGTATCCATAAAAAAAAAAAACTTAATGTGTGTTAAGGAATTTGCCAAAATTCTTATTAAATGTAATGGTATTAAAATGACCACTTTCATAATTACTTGGAGTTTCCAAATATTCCTTTTCAAAATGTCAAAACACATTCCACAAATGCAAACATTATTTATCCAGGGATTAAAATGTTAGAGGCAAGGAAAGAGACTTATTAACCTTTTTTTTTTTTTTTTTTAAATGAACAACTGTATCAAACAAAATAAAGCACAATTAGGGCCTCCTTAAGGCCAACAAATGGACCACACACAAGAATGCCAATAATATGGCCACGCAGATGCCCAAGCTCCTCGAACATTGCATCATTCTGCAACTGTCCCTCTGTTGAAAGAGAAATGTATGTATTATTAAAATGTAGACATTAATATTTTTTATAATGGTCGTTAGGATTAACATATAAAACAAGATAAGATACCATGCAAAATGGGGCAAACATTTCACATTTATTAAAATAAACTCAACATTGTAAACTTTCAAACACAAAGCAAATGAAAAAAGTAAAAATAAAAATATAACAGTGGTTAGAACTAAAACATTTGCATATGAAGTAAGCCTAACACAAGTTGACAATGTTAAAATTAATTAAAAAACATGAAAGACACAAGTGGCAGTGGTTTTGCATGTGTCATATGCGCAAGGTTAAACCAACATTTTTTTTTTTCAAAAAAACTAGCAGATTTGTACTAAACTGATTTTTTTAGGTACACAGGGCAAATTTAAAATTCATATAAACATGGATAAAAAAGAAATATAATGTCCAAAAAACAAAAACAAAAAAACCCCACAGTGTATGCATATAGGGTACATTTAAAAACATTACTTCCACCAAAAAAAAAAAATACCTGCAGCATCCAGAACCGGGGCAAAGTGGCCAACCTCACCCTCGGATGATGTCGGCCAATGGACATGTGATGTGGGAGGGGTGATATGGGAAACAGATGAGGGAGTGGAACATGGAGAGGGTGGATCAGGGGAGGGAGTAGAAATATGGATGGGTATGACAGGGGAGGGAGAGGTGGTTTGGGATTGGGGGCCAGGAGAGGGAGGGGAAATATGGATGGCAAGGTCAGGGGAGGGTGGAGAATTTGGGGAGGAGTGGGCAGGGGAAGAGAGGGATGGAATGGGGGATAGGGGTCGGGCCGGCCTTCTTCGCCGCCTCACTATCCACTCTTGACCTAAATGATGGATAGTTCAAAAGATTAACTAAATTGGCATACATTTTTAAATTTTTGTAAAAAATAAAGCCTAAATTCACATACACAAATACAAGGTATAATTTATAACAAAACAAGGCCATATTGCAAACATGCACACGCATTAATGATAAATTACATTAGCAAAGTACATTATGCAAATAAGATTAAGATTAAACCATTCACATATACACTTACGCCGACGGATACGCAGCCGGACAGACTCGAGCAGGCGGGGTGACCTGCGTCGCAGATCAGACCATCTGCGCTCCAATTGGCCGATGTTCCGGCGGTAGCCCATGGAACACAGACAACGCTGCACCTCCGCGTACGCCCGCCTCTTCATTATATTAGTGATGTGGGGCTGTCGTGTGGTGATTCTCTAGTCCATTACCTCAGTAAGGACCAGCAACTCACGGCGTGTGAACGCACTGGCTCTCATGATGACAATGATTTTTTTAACACAAAACAGTTTTAATAAAGGTACAAGAAAAATCTGATTGGCTAATGTACTTTCATAATTAAAAGGAACAATTCTATTGGTTAATGTGTGAGTCATGTGAAAAAACCCCAAAAATATATTGGGACTTATGATTGGCTTGATGCATTTAGATGCGTTAGCAAAGGTCAGAACAAACGGAATAACCATATAATCTGTTTGTAAACCAAAAAGGAAAACATTAATAACAGAAACATTCTTTGAAATTATACTATAAATCTGCTTTGTCCTTATAACCATACGGATTCAGCTGAACAAATGTCACACAATACAAACAATAAAGTTTATTGACATTCAAAAAAAAAACAAGATTGAAAACATTTGAGGTTCAATTAAGTAACTTTATATGGTGATTGCCACCAATCGATTCAAGTATGTTTGCCGAACGAGAAACAAGGCAATCGAAAACTGACAGGCCAACTTCCGGAAATTACTTGTGCAGCGCAGACATCAACCAAAGACGAGTATAGCGCTCGCTATTTTGAACGCTCGCTAGCTAGAGGAGGGGTTGGCTGAATATGGGGCAGAAGCCTAGCTATGAGCGAACAAACGTGCGAGCGCTATGTTTTACATATTTCCATTCGTATGGACTACGAGCGAACGGCTGCTTGCGTCCGGCTCTGAATCAGGCCGTCTGTGCACTGGTGAGGCTTGAAAGGCAAGAAGCAGTCTGTGCACTGGTGCAGCTTGGAAACAGTCTGTGCAATGGTGCAGCTTGGAAGCTGGGAAAATGACTCCATAAACAGGAACTATAAAACTGGGAAGACTGGGTAGGACTTCTGAGAAAAGACCAACAAACACAGCATGTCAGACGATATAGCCGGCAGTGAGTGCAGGGCTGGCTGTATACTTATGAGATGTAGGATCTAATCAGAGACAATTCCTGGAGAGTAATTCCTAATCAAAGGCATGTGTGTACCTGCTCTGCAGACAATCAGCTAGTTAATAAATGAACTCAGTACACAGACAGGCAGGAATGACAGGCTATGAGCTGTACACAGACAAGACAGGTTTAGATGCAGTATCCCAGTCGCAACTATGGCTGGAACCTGCCACCAAGATGATTCGCTACACGCGGATACTAACAGCATATTTTCATTCTGGGGTATTCCTTATATAACTAGCTTATAATTAGAATCTTTGTAAAGGAATAATTGAAGCAGACAAAGAAATGAAAATAATGAATGGCACAGAGTTTACTCTTAAGAATATGCTGGAAGATCCTGTTTCACAGATGAAATTCTGGTTCACATCTTAGTCACAAAGAAAAAATCATATTACAGTGTTCACTTCTACTGATTCGTTAAGCCCTTCTGGATGGATGGAATTAATTTTAAACATCCAGAATACTTCTTGTCTACACAGGGTTTTGAACCTATCCCCCTCACGTTGGGTTACTTCAATGTCTTCAAGTCCCAAGATTTTCAAGCATTTAGGATCTCCATTATGGATGTCTCTGTAGTGTTTAGATACGCTGTGGGTATGAACCTTGTTCAATATATTTCTGCGGTGTTCTAGAAACCGCACTTTTAGAGGCTCACTTGTTCTGCCAATGTATTTCAAATTGCAACCACAGATAAGCATATATATCACATATGTTGTGACACAGTTGATAAAATTCCTAATAACATATGGCTTATCTTCTCCTTCTATGTTAATTTCAAGTGTTCTCCTTTGTGTATATTCACAAGTAATACACCGATTTTTTTCCACACCTGTAAAACCCCTGAAGTTTTCGTTGCATCTAATTGGTCTCATTGGGTGATTTTGTTTGAGTTCCAGATGAATTTTTTAGATGGCTTGGCGCTAGTTGACTTTTAAAAGATTTATTATTCCGAAATATAAAATTAGGTTTTTGTAGAAGAATGTTTCACAAAATATTGTCTTGTTTGAGAATGTTATAGTTGTTCTAAACAATTCTCTTAAATTCTGAACAAGAATTATTATAGGTTGAGATAAATGCAATATCTCCTTCACCATTTCTCTCGTTCTTAGATATGTTCTGTTTCAATAGAGTATCTCTATATTCTTTACTTCCTTAAAAACTTTATTGACTAACTGTTCTGGATATCCTCACTCAAGAAAGGAATCATCATGAAGGAATCTAAATCTGAACAATTCCTTCTGAGGTGAAGTAGTTGACCCTTAGAAATGCTCCTTTTCCAGGCCGGATAATGTATACTATTATAGTGCAAATAAGCATTAGTAACAACCTCCTTTGTATAGTTAGATGTGTGTATTTTATTCCCATTTATTTCCAATGACAAATCCAGGAAACTCATTCGCGAACAATCAAAGGAATGGGTGAACACCAAATTAAAAGGATTAGAATTAAGAAATGTGACAAAAGAGTGATCAGAAGTGAGGTCCCCATCCCAATTAAAAAATAGATCATCTATGTATCGGCCATAGAGAACCAGGTGCGTGCCGAAATCACCTCCCCACACAAGCCGATCCTCTACCTCGCCCATGTAGAGGTTGACATAACTCTGCGCGAAGCTGGTTCCCATGGCCTTACCCGTCACCTGTAGGTAAAAAGTGTCCAGAAATAGAAAATAATTGTGTTTGAGAATGAAGCAAATAGACTCCAAGATAAAGTGCCTGTGACTCCTCATGAGGTCCCCATCATGATCTAATCTGGTGGAAATGGCCTGTAAACCCAAGTCATGGGGTATATTGGTATATAGGCTCTGAACATCTAGTGTTAGGAAGGCATAGGACTCCTTCCATACCACATCCTTAATAAGGTTCAAAAAATGTGTGGTATCTTTGATGTGGGACCTCAATGAGGAGACACGGGGTTGTAAGAAAGTCAACATAAAAAGAGAGATTGGAAGTTAAAGAATTAATGCCAGAAATAATGGGACGGCCTGGGGGTGATGTGAGGGACTTTGGGGAGGTGATAGCAAATAGGGATTGTGGGGTGCGGGGAATAAAGAAAACAAAATTCCTCCTTGGAAATGATTCCATCACTTAATGCCTGATCAAGCAAATTATATAATTCTAGGGTAAAGGTCGAAGTTGGATCTTCCTGTAAAGTCCTATAAAAATCTGTATTCCCAAGCTGTCTATTCGTCTCCATGATATATTCCATCTTATCCTGTATAACGAGGCCCCCCATTATCAGTTTCTTTGATTACTAAGGAATGTTCTTTCATTAGTTTACCTAAAGCCTTCCTTTCCCACTTGTTCAAGTTGCCACTCTTTATTTGTTTATGAGTTTGTTTGGAACATAGCTCTTTAAAGTCATTCAGAGGATTATTGATTGGGTTGTCTGTTCTATTCTTTTGACTATAGGTCCTGACACATCCTCTTTTAAAATTAAAAAGAAGGGAAATTACAACTAAAAATGTAACTAAAAATATATTTAATCTCTCTTCAAGAAAATTTACCAGAATGAAGTACAGATTCTCAGCAAGGGTTTCAAATGTTCACCATCAACACCCCCCAATATGTTCAACTTGTTTGTAGAACTCAACAGGTTCATTAGAACACTGTGTAGGAAGAAGTTTTTTGCCAAATAAACCCTCTTCAAAAATGCGGAAGAAGCCTTTCCTATCCTGCTGGATTCAGAGGATATGCCAGTTCTAGAAATCTTGAAAGATCTCTGGGAAGAAAATAACAAACAAAGCCCAGATAAGATACCATCAATTTTTAATATTAGCAATGGGAGGAAGAAATTTAAAGTAAGATCAGATTTTTACCTGATAAAATCTAAGGGTGTAAGTATCGAAAGCTTTTACAAAACAACTCTCAATGACTTTAAATAGCTATGTTCCAAACAAACTCATAAACAAATAAAGAGTGGCAACTTGAACAAGTGGGAAAGGAAGTTTTTAGGTAAACTAATGAAAGAACATTCCTTAGTAATCAAAGAAGCTGATAAGGGGGGGGCTCGTTATACAGGATATGATGGAATATACCATGGAGGCGAATAGTCAGCTTGGGAATACAGGTTTCTATAGGACTTTACAGAAGGATCCAACTTAGACTTTTACCCTAGAATTATATAATTTGCTTGATCAGGCATTAAGCGATAGAATCATTTCCAAGGAAGAATTTTGTTTTCTTTATTCCCCGCACCCCACAATCCCTATTTACTATAACCTTCCCAAAATTCGCAGGTCCCTCACATCACCCCCAGGCCGTCCCATTATTTATGGCATTAATTCTTTAACTTCCAATCTCTCTATTTATGTTGACTCTTTCTTACAACCCCGTGTCTCCTCATTGAGGCCCCACATCAAAGATACCACACATTTTTTGAACCTTATTAAGGATGTGGTATGGAAGGAGTCCTACGCCTTCCTAACACTAGATGTTCAGAGTCTATATACCAATATACCCCATGACTTGGGTTTACAGGCCAATTTCACCAGATTATATCATGATGGGGACTTCATGATGAGTCAAAGGCAGTTTTTCTTGGACTCTATTTGCTTCATTCTCAAACACAATTATTTTCTATTTCTGGACACTTTTTACCTACAGGTGATGGGTACGGCCATGGCCAGGTTCGCTCTGAGTTATGCCAACCTCTACATGGGCGAGGTAGAGGATCGACTTGTGTGGGGAGGTGATTTCGGCGTGCACCTAGTTCTCTATGGCCGATACATAGATGATCTTTTTTTATTTGGGATGGGAACCTTTCTTCTGCTCACTCTTTTGTCACATTTCTTAATTCTAACCCTTTTAATTTGGTTTTCACCCATTCCTTTCATTGTTCGCAAATTAATTTCCTGGATTTGTCATTGGAAATACAGGGGAATAAAATACACACATCTAACTGTACAAAGGAGGTTGGTACTAATGCTCATTTGCACTATAATAGTGCACATTATGCGGCCTGGAAAAGGAGCATTCCTAAGGGTCAACTACTTCGTCTCAGAAGGAATTGTTCAGATTTAGATTCCTTCAATATGCAAGCGTTACCAATGATTGATTCCTTTCTTGAGTGAAGATATCCAGAACAGTTAGTCAATAAAGCTTTTGAGGAAGTAAAGAATATAGATAGAGATACTCTATTGAAACAAAACATATCTAAGAATGAAAGAAATGCTGAAGGGAGATATTGCATTTATCTCAACCTATAATAATTCTTGTTCAGAAATTAAGAGAATTGTTTAGAACAACTATAAAATTCTCAAACAAGATAATATTTTGCGAAACATTCTTCCACAAAAACCTAATTTTATATTTCGGAAGAATAAATCTTTTAAAAGTCTCCCAGCTCCAAGCCATCTAAAAAATCCAACAGGAACTCAAACAAAACCACCCAATGAAACTAATTGGATGAAATGAAAACCTCAGGGGTTTTACAAGTGTGGAAAAAAAATCGGTGTATTACTTGTGAATATACACAAAGGAGAACACTTGAAATTAACATAGAAGGAGAAGATAAGCCATATGTTATTAAGAATTTTATCAATTGGGACACAACATATGTGATATATATATGCTTATCTGTGGTTGCAATTTGAAATACATTGGCAGAACTCGGCCTTTAAAAGTGCGGTTTCTAGAACACCGCAGAAATATACTGAACAAGGTTCATACCCACAGTGTATCTAAACACTACAGAGACATCCATAAAGGAGATCCTAAATGCTTGAAAATCTTGAGACTTGAACACATTGAAGTAACCCAACGTGGGAGGGATAGGTTCAAAACCCTGTGTAGACAAGAGGTATTCTGGGGTGTTTAAAATTAATTCCATCCACCTGGAAGGGCTTAACAAATCAGTAGAATTGAACACTGTAATATGAATTTTTCTTTGTGACTAAGATGTGAACCATAATTTCTTTCTGTGAAACAGGATCTTTCAGCATATTCTTTAGAGCAGTGGTTCTCAAACTCGGTCCTCAGGACCCCACACAGTTCATGTTTTGCAGGTCACCCAGCAGGTGCACAGGTGTATTCATTACGCACTGACACATTTTAACAGGTGCAGCTAATTATATCACTAGTAATTATGTGAGGAGACCTGCAAAACATGCACTGTTTGGGGTCCTGAGGACCGAGTTTGAGAACCTGTGCTTTAGAGTAAACTCTGTGTCATTCATTATTTTCATTTGTATGCTTCAATTATTCCTTTACAAAGATTTTAATTATAAGCTAGTTAATAAGGAATACCCCAGAATGAAAACATGCATTATAAGAGATAGTGCCCCGTCTAGAATTTATTTTTATTGTTTATTTTTTTACTATATTTTTTTATTTATTTATTGTTATTTTTAGCACTACAAGGAATTTGTTAATGTTAATGTAGAACATAATGCAGTTAGACTAGTCCAAATACCAGTTACCTACTTTTGGTCTATAAATAGGACCTTATACATTCACCTGTGTAATGTGTTTCTACCACTATGAACTGACTTGAGTACAGCCATGGTGATGATACTTGCTAATATGGATCTGGTGAATATCTTTTTATATGATATAGTGATGTGTTTACTTGTTCTAATATTCCTATTTTTATATTGGGGCCAAAATGCTATGTGCTAAATAACAATAAAAACAAAAATAAACTTACCGGATTGAAAATAATAAAACCATCCAAATACATCATGAGATAAGTTTTTTATTTTATTTTAATTCTTGTTAGAAATATCTTTCGTTCTTTGACAGGTATTCATACCAGAGATAGTTGATTCTCTTAAACAAAGAGACATACAGTGTAACGTTACTATTGCAATTGGATACATACAGCCACTGTAGAAACACCTACAGTTTCTATGCGGCTCACGCATAGGAAATCACGTGACTATGCGTTCCAACTACCGGAAGTTGGTGTTGGCATAGTTACACTGACTGGTGATGCCTGAGGGACGTCAGCCTCCGGTTGGGATCTATTTTCCGATAATGCGGATTAAGTTAATCTGCTCATATCCATTCTTCTAAGGCGTGACAAGTGTTCACGGCCACAGGTAAGTGTATGTTAGTCATACTGCGGAGCTAATACCTCGCAACCGCTTAACCTTTTAGATTACCGGAAATCATTCTGCCAACAAAGTTATAAATAAAGAATTACTTAGTATTTGTATAATGTATTTATTGAATAGGTTTTCCTCAATAGTCTCTCATATATAAATCAGATTATTTTACACATTTGATGATGAGTTTTAAATGTATTTGTATTTAATGTTGTGGATGCCGTGCACCTGATAATAATTGTTAATGGAAATGGGTATATATACCTGATCTAACCATATAGCCACTACCTTTGATAAAGCTGCACTGGATAGCAGCAAAACGCGTTACTGGGCTCTTTATAGACCAACAAGGACCATTTTGACCACTGTGGAATGCTTGAACCAGGACTGAACCAAGGGGCATGATCATATTTGGACTTAATTGGGATGTCATTATTCCCCATTCCTTTGTGACACCATCATAAGACACCGTCTACCTGGTGAGTACTGATCCTGGTGGATTTTCATTACCAACATACGGAACTTTTTTCCTCCAACGGTGATAATCTGGTAATTACCTGTTCTGTGGACTTTTTACTTTGTACTAGGGATGTGCAGGCTCGGTTCTACTCGTTTCCGTTCATTTTTTTTTACCAAATCTTATTGGCTATCCAAAACTCGTGACAGCTGATACCCAATAAGATTCGGTAAAAAAAAACGAACAGAACCGAATAGAACCGAGCCTGCACATCCCTACTTTGTACTAAATGGAGAGTTGCAATTATTGACTGTTTAGCCTGCATAAGTTCATTCCATTCAACAGGAACAAGCTATACTCACTAACAACACACGGTGGCATTACTATTACGCTGAATGGACATTGGTCTTCTCTTTCATTATATATTGAATTTACTGCCTTTTAGAGAGCAATTTGCACTACTGTATTAAGCATGCTTATCTAATTCACATGCTACTTTACACGTTTTATTAAATGATACTTTTTTTTTACTATTTCATCATCAGTATTGTGGTTTTCATATGTTGATCAGCGCTGTAATTGTATTGTTATTGTCATTTTATTAGGGAGTAGACAGCTCCCTTATTTTTTAGCAGCAGCTATTAGAACTGCGACTGACTGACCCAACTGCGTCTAATTTTTTACCTTGGTAAATACCTATTTGCTTTCTTATGTAAGCTGAATTGTTGTCCCTCAACTGTTGTTTGCCTTGTGTAAAAAGCCATTGCACTGGCTCTGCCTTTCAGTCTGGAATAAAAGCTTAAGGTCCTCTTACATCTCCGCCGGTCAGAAATGCCATCGATGTTCCACGATCCGTCGCAGGATAGGTGAAATTCTACTTGTTTAATTTCACCGATCTGCGAATTCTGATAATTTTTTGATCGTGATCGGCATATCTGTGAAATCCAACATGTTGGATTTCAGCGATCCTGCAATGCTGGGTTGCAGGGTCGCTACAACACGACGATCCATTGCAGATGAATGGGGGCTTTTACTTGTTTGCAACATCTGAGTCTCCTATTGGTCACCAGGAACTTACCTGCTACAGCGGGGTTAGGTGTTTTTACATTATTCTAGTTGTAATTCAATGTAAGTTTTTTTAATAGTGTAAGTTATGTTAATCATGTATGAAATTACACGTTAACACTTTATGAAATTGAAACTAAGCGGAGAAGTAATTTATTGGTCTTATAATCGGTTAATGTGAACTGTAAATTTTGAAATAAGATTAATTGCTTATTTATTAAATTGTTGGTGAGTTCCTAAAAACCATTGCTGTGGACCTTCTGGGAAGCTGCATTACTGAAAAATATAGCTTTTACTGTTATGCTATTTGTGCTTATTGTGTGTAAAGAAATGTTGATGATCTATATGAGGGGTATGCAGTCGGGAAGCCGGCGGACCTAATCGCAACAGCCGGCTTCCCAAGTGCTTAAACCCAGCGAGGGTTAAATGACAGGCTTCTAAATCTAGGAGGGAATTAGGTTAGTCAATACTTACCTTAAGGACGATCGGGATTTTCACCCATTTTGGACAGCCGCTGTCGGGATTCCAACCACCGGACATGCGTCTGGCGGTAAATCATACCGATTCCATATGAGGAGACCTATATAGGTGAAATAGAAGTTGGCATATGTTTACATTACTTAGCATGATTCATCACCTAAGCATATTGACTGCAAACAATAGAGTTATACTTAGGAGGCTTACATGCTCATTTTAAGATAATAAAGAAACTTGCCTCTCTGAAGTGAGTAGGAGTTTGGGGAATAGGAAAGAAGAGATATAATAAACTACTCACTTATCACGTTCCTAAAGCACAGACCTGTGAAAATTCTGAAACTACAACAGTAGCTGTATGCTACAAGTGTACTATTATAGAATGCTTTGTAATTTTTTTCTCCTAATCCTGGGCCATTTCTGGTCTCGGGCACACCAACATGAGTCTCATATTTTGGTATATGCAGGGCCGCAACTAGGGAGAGGGCTAAGGGGGCACGTGACCTGGGTGTTGGACTTGAGGGGATGCCGGCGAGAGGCTGCCCGGAGGCTAGGTTCCTGCTCTTGTGGGTTTGGAGCCGCGTACTGGCCTTGAGAGGCACAGAGTCAGTATAATGTGGTGCTGGTCACAAGCCAATCAGTGCTGCCAGTCCGTGAGCTCCAATTGGTTCACGAGCGGCTCCACATTTCAATTATGGCAGTACTGACAGTTCTCCAGCGTGTGGCAGCCCCGTCCTGCGCCAACCCGAGCTCACCCACCGCATGGCCTTGGCAGGTAAGAGAAGGGAGATGGGGCCTTACTGTGGCTTAATGTAAAAGAGGCCTTACTGTGACATAATGTGTAAGGAGCCTTATTCTCGCATAATGTGTAAGGGGCATTACTGTGGCATAATGTATATGTGGCATAATGTGTTGTAAGGGGCATTACTGTGGCATAATGTGTTGTTAGGGGAATTACTGGGGCATAAGGTGCTATAAGGGGCATTACTGTCTCAAAAAACCACACACTGTTTTTGTCGTCTATTTTAAAAAAAAATTTGTTTTTTTGGGGGGGGCTCCAAATTATGGCCTTGCCCTGGGTGACAAAAATCCTAGTTTCGGCCCTTGTATATGCATCTCCATAATGCTCCTTCACTGAAGTATCAGTCTTTTACCAAGAGGGCTATCTTGTCACTGTTTTTGAGTGCCACAGTACTACATGGACATGTAGTACTCAGCTCCAGGTAGAATCCACTGTTTATACCATACTGCAGTGCCACTGCAGATACATGACTGTATGGTCCGCTGTATGGTGTCTACTATTAATCAACCTGTGTATAACACAAGTAATACACACATATATACCTCCCAATGATGGTGATTTTGCAGTCGAGACATCCATGGGTCATAGGCGTGCGTGTCCAAAAAGGGGGTGTAGCCTATCTATAAAGGGCGTGGTTTCATGCACGCCCCCTCATTACATCACTCAGGCAGCGAGCACAGCACTCCCAAAGATGCTGTGCTGCCCCAGGATCTGCCCTCGCAGCGATGTCATGCCGCGCACAGCATCTCTTCACTTGCTGCTTTGCTATGCACAGGTTATACACTGGTTGAAAACAGTGACAAGGGCCAAAAGCGGGACAGTTGAGAGGTATACACACATAACAGGTTATAAGCCCAGGCTCGCAGGCACCCAGGTATCACAAGCGCCATAGAAAAGCAAACACTACAGAGTGACTCAGCATATAACATGCACACAGTAGCTACATCCACAATGAGTTTCATAAAACTCATAGGTTCAGAGAACTATGACACATGGACGTTCGCAATGAAAATGCAATTTAAGCGTGAGAGTCTGTGGAAAATTACTATTAATCCAGATGAGGGTCCTAATCCCAACCCCAATAAAGATTTGGGGACCATAGGTTTAAATGTTGAACAACATGTTTATTCTGTCATACACGGGAAGATGTCAGCACATAACATGTGGACAGATCTGCAGGCAGCCCATGAGGATAAGGGTCTCATGAGAAGAATTAATCTGAGGCAATGCACAAGTTTGAGTGACTATATCGATAACATGATATCTATTTCTCAGCAATTAATGCCTGAGTCCAAGTCGATAATGAGGAGATTGCTATAGCGATGGCGGATTCGATTTCCTAATAGTAGCTTTAGAAGCTAATACAACTACTCTATCAACAGAGATCATTAGGACAAAACTACTGTAGTTCCGAGAACATGTACCAGTTGAATGAAATGCTGATAATACTGTATTATACACTAAGGGCTGGATTCAATTAGGTCGATGCCTTCCCGCGGGAGGAATAGAGTTGTAGCCTTGGGTAATTATACCTGGAGCTATTCAATTACAAGCCCTTTTCTTAGCGTGGTTAATCTGCGGCTAGCCTGCGTTAACCCATAGATTCTGGGATAAGTACCTGGAGCTACGGGTTAACGTGTTCACAGCGACCATAAGCCCAGAAAGCCTTACTTAACATGGATTTCTGTTCGAACCTCAAGAGTGGATGATCACAAATCCATGTTAAGTGCAGGTATGTGGGCTTATCACAGTCTGCAGTTGAATAGCCCCAGGCAGTGCTTCAAACCTAATTGAAGCTTCAAGGCTAATTGAATCTGGGCAATGTGTGACAGATGAAAGATCTCTGACCTTTACTGAGTCCTTCTTTGGTGGTAAGATAAGGCACAAAGAGCCAGGGAGATAAACATCAATAGAGGCTGTGGAAATTGTGAACCACACAACAATTTAAGGCCAGACCCATAAGGTAGCAGCAAGAAATCTTGAGTACACTAGGGACCTAAATCGCACACTAGCCCTGATTCAGCAGTGCAGGTATGTGCACTGCTGAACGCAGATTCCTGACTGTCGGGAATCTGCGCAGGCACCGTCTGCTGTCATTTGTGGGTGTGGAGAGGGCGGCGATGGTCACCGTTTCTCAAAACGGGGGCATGCCAAAGCCTCATAAGTGGCCAGGAGCCAGCCAGACTGGGTAAGCTTTGGCTTATACAACCTGACCAAGGGCAGCAATCATCACGACCAATGGTAGCTGTCATAGGCAAAACTAGACATTTAGTAATGGGTTGTCCCAGTTCCAACCCCTTGGCAGAACTTATGTTACCTTCAGCGGTACAGGTGTAAATTATCTGTCAAAGGGACGGTATGCACGCGCCTCCAGCGCATGGCCAAAATAATAGGCGTTGCTGCACTTCATGATGGGTGTGGTCACTTAAAATGGGGGAGTGCCCTCATGACACTCCACCCATTTCTCATCACTATGGGAGCATTCCTCTACATTGCGTTCCAAATACAACTTACCTATATGGTGGTTTCTCTGCAACGTGGAACCTCTTTTGAAACTGATCCTCCATGGGCAGATGGTATTTAGTTGGCATTCACTAATCATGTAGGAGATCACATGATCCAGAAGATGCGTGTTTGTGTAGAAATATAACCAATGTCATCATAATACAACAGAGGTTCAACCAGACTCGTGCCCTGTGTATCCCCTCCAGCCTCCTGCCTCTTGTGTCTCTCCAACCTCCTTTCTTTACAGCCTCCTACCCCATCTCTCCAGATTCCTGTTCCTGCCACGTCACTCAAGCCTTCTGTCTTTCCAACCTCCTGCCCATGTCTCTAAGGGCAAAATTTACTAAGCGGCGGTTTGACGGCGGGTTCTGTTCTATTCTAAACCCCGGCAGTTTGGTGGTGGGTTCTATTCTGTTCTAAACCCCGGGGGTTTGGTGGCAGTTTTGCAGCAGTTTCTAAATGACAGCCCTGTTCTATTTTATTCTAAAATGTCTTTAGACTGTGGTTTGGCGGCGGTTTTGCTATCTGCAGATTTACTAAGGCCAAAACCGCTGCAAAATTGCCATCAAAACACATTTTAGAATAGAATAGAACAGGGCTGTCATTTAGAAACCGCTGCAAAACCGCCAAAAAAACACCCGGGTTTAGAACAGAATGGAATCCGCCCCCAACCTGCTAGGGTTTAGAATAGAATAGAACCTGCCATCAAACTGCCGCTTAGTAAATTTTGCCCTAAGCCTCAATTTATCCCATGTCCCTCAGCTTCCCCCTCACCCTGTGTCAGTCAGCCTCCCCCCATGTGTCAACCAGTCAGCCTCCCCCATGTGTCAACCAGTCAACCTCCCCATGCATCAGCCAGCCTCCCCCTGTGTCAATGAGCCAGACTCCCCCCTGTGTCAATCAGCCAGACTCCCCCCTGTGTCAATCAGCCAGACTTCTCCCTATGTCAATCAGCCAGATTCCCCCCTATGTCAATTAGCCAGACTCCCCCCTATGTCAATCAGCCAGACTCCCACTGTGTCTTAACCAGACAGCCTCCCCCGTGCGTTTATCAGCCAGACTCCCTCTTTATCTAATCCTCTGCCTCTGCAGCTACCAGTCCAGCCAAGCACACTTGACTTACCTCCTCCTGCAGTGCCGCTCACGCCCAGTCCTCTCTTCTGTGCTTCAGTTCTTCACATGAAGGGGCGAATGCATAGAGAGTGTGTGGCATGATGTCATCACATCATGTCATGTGAGGCCCATTGAATAGATGCAGCAAGGGAGGCGGAGCTCTGAATTTCTAACACAAGTAGTGTTAGTCCTCCCGATCCTTACTGGACCGTCCACAGTGGTGACCGCAGACGGTAAGTGCTTTAAATTTGTGGCTGGCAGGCTGGCTAATGGATGGTCCGGTGAATCCCCAGACCACCCCTTAGTTTTGCCTAGGGTAGCTATGGTCACAATATTGTTTTGAATCAGTGTCCACCGATGCTAGTCTCAGATTGCATATGCATGCAAGATGTGTCTATGTCTTACAGATACCACCTGCTTACAGATGCCACCACCTGTCCACATCTGAATCAGGCTAATTATCTGCTCCCCCCTCCTTCCCCACAGGTCTGGAAGAATTAAATGGAGGAGTTGGTGGAAAACTTAGCCTACCATCTCTAAGGCCTGAGAGAACATGGCTGGGGTAGTGATGGATAGTGATGAACAAAGGATGATGTTTGGTAGTAATGTGGGCTAAGGACTCACTGAAATATAAGAATAGATAGCAAGAGGCTATTGGGGCAGTCCATCGGACCACAGGTTGTCTGAATCCAGGTTCAGTATAAGAGAAACACCATTGAATGCCTATAAACATGGATTTCAAAAGGGGTTTCACTTCAGAATTGGACACAGAATCTCATCAGCCAGGATCTTGCCACAATCCAGGTGAGATGAGGGCATGCTAACGGAAACGACATGGACAACCAGTGATGGTCATTCAGGAGAATAGATGCCATACAAAAGGACATCTGGCCACTGAAATGGCCTTCAACTGCTGCAGGCATCAGGCATTGAAAAGAGATGATGGAGGACGGACAAGTTATGCAGCTCCCAGGAGAGACAGTGCAGCCTGACAGCAACCAAGTGGCATGGGGAGACCAGGAAATGGTTGTCAAGCACTAGTCCCCAGTTCAGATGCAGTCCTTGGGTAGCGGCTCTGGAGCGTGTCCCAGTCACCAAATAACCTACCAGTTGGATTTGGAGGAAATCAGAGGCCCTGGAGGAAACACATCGCAAGCACGTGGAGAATATTCAAAGACGCAAGGCCATTATGGGTATCGAACCCAAAACCTCATTGCTGTGAGCAGGGGCTGGCTGGCAACTTTTAGCCTGGGGGGCGGAGTCCAGGGCACTGGCCCATAAACGGCTTATCCCTAAATAGAGATTGCGAGGTCTCGCGCGTAGACCGACCGCGAGAACGTGTCCTAATCAATGGCTCAAATATGGATGTTAGTTTCAATACATACACTTAAAACATTATAAGAGGAAAATAGAATTGTGGATATATCTCAGAAACAGAAACAATATAGGGCCCCATTTAACAATGAAACAGAATAACTTTAGCACTTACTTAAAGAGGTTTTGGTCCTCTTTCAGTATCTAATTAACAGAAGTAAGACACATTCCCTAGCCCCAGTATGTCTCTGCCTCATTCCCCCAGACCCAGTGTGTGTCTCTCACTCATTCCCCCAGATCCAGTGTGTATCTCCCAGCTCCACACCCCCAGACCCGGTGTGCATCTCTCAGCCACAGACCCAGTGCAGTGCCCTAGTAGTGCCCAGTATGCAGTGCCGCAGTAATTCCCCTTATGTTGTGCCCCCAGTAATGTCCTTAGTAGTGCCACTTATACAGAGCCCCCAGTAATGCCCCTTACGCAGAACCCCCAGTAATGCCCCTTTATGCAGAGCCCCCAGTAATGCCCCTTATGCAGAGCCCCCATGCAGTGCCCCCAGGCTGGCCCCTAATGCTGAGCCCCCAGGCTGGCCCCTTATGCTGAGCCCTGAGGCTGGCCCCATATGCAGTGCCCTCAGACTGGCCCTTTATGCAGTGCCTCCAGGCTGAAGTAGTGCCCCTTGTGCAGTGCCCCCAGGCTGGCCCCTTGTGCAGTGCCCCCAGGCGCCCTTGTGCAGAGCGTGCAATGCATCTCTGGGAACGCTTGCCTCTGAAGCGATTGCAAAAAACTTTTTTCACGTTATCATTATAGGGTATTGTGTGTAGAATTTTGAGGACAAAAATGAATTTATTCCATTTTGGAATAAGGCTGTAACATAACAAAATGTGGAAAAAGTGAAGCGTTGTGAATACTTTCCGGATGCACTGTGGTTCTAGGCTAGCTGTTTTGGATGTGTGTTCAGGGGTCCGCACAGTTGTTCCTGCTGGTTATCAGTCCTGGACTGTCTTTTCTCTCCCTTGCTGCGTGTGAGCGCCAGGAGTCCCACTTTGGCTGTTCCTACCATGGGGCTTGCTTCAGACCTTAATGCCTTATGGTGCCATGTACACCCTTAACCATACTTACCTACCCTCCCGATTTGGTCGGGAGCCTCCCGAAAATCGGGTGCTGCTCCCGGTCCCACGGAAAGGTAGGTAAGTCTCCCGGTCCCCGGCAATCCATCTGGCTCCCCCCACGACTACAGTATTATCCCCGGCAGCGGGGGGCCCGATGACGCGATTCGCGTCATGATGGCCCCGCCTCCTGCTTCACACTGCCATTTATCTTGGCATTGTGAAGAGGAAGCGGGGCCGCGATCGCGTTATCACGCCCATGCCCCGCCCCCATTGACTAGTCAAGGTCTGGGTCACGCCCCCTTTTGATGGGACACGCCCCCTAGTGAGGATGCCCGACAGCTCCCTCCCGGAAGGAGGGAGCTACAAGTCGGCAACTCTGCCCTTAACCCAGTGATGCTGCAGTGCCCGACAATCTGGCGGATCATAAATTGCCGCAGTCTGGGTTGATGAAGTAATAACAGAATTAATATATATATATATATATATATATATATACACATGCTTCACATTAATAATTCATACGATTGGATTGTACTTTCCATACGGGGATTGTAACAGTGAGCTCGATTCTATGTAAAGTGGATATAAAATGTAACCAAAGCACATCAGAACAAAATTGTGAAATAAAGAGTTGGAAAGCGAGACCAATATATATATATATATATATATATATATATATATATATATATTGTATACACTTTCTTTTTTTCACACATTCACTCATTACTATTCACATAATCAATTGCTTTTAATGTTTCACTGGAGAGGAATGTTATTTTACTGGAAATACTCTGGTCTAGTGGGTAAGATCCTGCATCTCTCTGCCAAGAACCTGGGTTCGGTTCTCGGTCAGGGAAGCATCTATTTCACATGTCAAGCAGTCTCCTCAAGCCTGCAAGCTTTGCATATACACCTCCCTCTACTAAAATAGACATCTACCCGACTTTGGTACCACAAACACACACAAGTGTAACAATTTGTACTGGCCATGTGGATCCAGCCGAAGGTATTCGTCTAGCACCGGACTCCTCAATTATATTGCAGGATGTCTGGAGAGTCTGCAGGTTACAAGTCGCCAGTTGGCACAATGCTTACAGGGAATCGCTAACCGTCAGGATAAAATCCAAAACTCTGCTCTTATGTCCATGTCCTTGTAGTGAAAATCAGACATGAGAGGCTTAAAATTGTCCATTTCCAAATGGTAAGTTGTAGGTCTAAAATAGAACTGCAGCCATTACAATTAAAAATTTTGAAAAATAGTACAAAACAAAAACATAAAATCCCCATTGAATATATCATATCATAAAAACCATTTCAATTCAAAGTCTTTAGTTAGACTGTTAGGAAAAAAGCGTCTTATAAGTATATATATGGTTAATTTCAGCTTTAGCAAAAGAGGAGGATATAAAGGTTGGAGTCTTTTGAGATGACTCTATATATGGGATTTGATTGATGTGACTTACAACAGAGAAAGAAACCTTTATGGGAAAGATTTACATCTCTGAATTGTGAGTTTGATATGCCGTTTTAGCACCTTTATACTAAAGATACCTTTATATGATTTCTACCATTCACTTTCTAGTGAGTAAATGGTACGCAGTGCATTTTTCCCTATCCACTTCAACACACTTGGTGGGGGGACCACTCCAAAAGATACCTCTATATAGGGACGACAGACACTGTGTTTTTCTTATGAGTGGGGTACACTCTGTCATTGGCGTGGACTACATTACAAGTTTGGAACACACCTCTTTCCATCTTTAGAATAACAACAGTGTGACTTCATTTTATTGATACATTTTTTGTTTCCTTTTATACCATATACATCAGGTAAGAGATAGTTTAATTACGTCCAGGACATATTAAGAAGGACTATTATGAAGATTTACTTCTGATCCAAGGGATGTTCATAACTGACTGGGGGGTCTATTCATCATTACATAATTATCACTGGTGATAATTATGTTTTAAACTCACTGCGAGTTTAAAAAATAGTTTGAAGGCATTCGTTATGCCTCCCGAACAAAATGATCACTTCCAAAAAGCTGCTCCTATTGCGGAGTCAGCTTTTCGGAAAAGTGCTACTTTTTCCCCTACACCTGCAGTGTTCTTCCTATGGATCTTCCCGCAGCCGGTTACCCCCCACCTACACCCACTAACCATGCTGCTGTGTGTAACCCCCACCCCCAATTGATGAGAAGGGTGTTTCAACACATGTGGCTGCAATCATAAATTAGCTGGGAATTCCAGGAATAGAGCATTTTGTACCTAATGGAACGGGTCATATTGGAGGGTCCGTGCCCATGCTGCTGTGCAGGGAGGCTTATGTCCTTTCTTTGTTTGGCTGCTTGTCTAGATGGATTAATGGAATAGGAGGAGAAGCCTTTGGTCTCTCCCACTTTGAAGGCATATTGTTCAGCTAGGCAGGAGGGTCACATTTTGAGATTTTGGGCTGCAACAAAGTAAAGCATGACAATGGCAGATTCATACTTTTATTTGGTGAATATTATATATAGGTAATAGGGAAGTGTTGTGTGTTTAATGTGAACGTATAATAGTATGTTACAAAATGGTTGAAAAAATTATTGAATGACTATATATATGTGGTATATTTCATGCATGTAAAAAGATGTGTGTGAGAAATGGGTAATGAGTGAAATGGCAGTCATCAAAAATACAATAAGAAAAAAAAAACCTACATTTTTAAAAAAAAACTATTAAAACCTACTTCTAAAAGTATAAAAATATGAGCGGAGGCAAAACGCCCCCCAAAAAAAACAAGTTAAAAAAATGGTAATTTGTTTCCCATGTAATGTACTATAGGTATATAATGTTATAGCTGTTTTGGAGGGGTGGTGAAATTCCTGCTGCTGTAGTGCAATGCCTCAGGAGACTATCCCTACTTTACCCTAATAGATGCTTTCTCGCCTCCGTTAGTATTATAGCTGGTACTTCTGCAACTGCTTTGGTTCTCTCTTCGGCGCTTGTGTCTTAAATAGACAAGCTGCTGTGCAGTGGCATGATGGATATGGTGGCATACAAATAGTGTTTGAACTGCTGGGGGCGATCTGTTTAGCACTTAGCACTGTGCTTTTCAGACCTGCAGGTGCAGTGGCGTAACTAGGGTCTTCGGAGCCCAGGGAAATTTTAAGATTGGCGCCCACCACCACCACCACCACACACCAAAACATTTTTTGTGCGGTGAGAGTTTGTGCCAAAAAAGGGCGTTGTCAAATACCTGAAGGGGCGTGGCTACTGAAAATGGGGCATGCCAACATGACACACCACCCATTTCTTCTCACTCTGGGAAAATTCCTTTCCATTCCATATGCACCTTACCTCTATGGTGGTTTCACACACTGTGGAACCACTGAAGAAATATATCATCCCTGGGACCAGGGCCGCCATCAGGAATCACGGGCCCAGTACAAGTGGATCATACAGGGCCCCCCCCCTCTCCCAAAGCCCTGAGGGTGTAAAAGTGTAGTGTAGAGTGCTTAGTGATTAAATAAATGAGAATTGTACTTACCTGGTATCCTTAGATTGTGGCGTTAAACTTGGTTGTGCTTCCCCTTCATCCATGCCTCTTCTGATCGCCAGCCAGCGGCCATGGTTCTATGTAGAACATTCAGGAGACGAGGATGGACAGACATAAGGAATGGAGAAGTGGTAGATGAGGGGGTAGAAAGTTGTGGCATAAGAAGAAAGTGAATAATGTGGACAGACAGCAGAAAAAGATTTGGGAACAGATGGGATTGGGAAAAAGATGGATTAATGCAGTCCTGACCAACCTGTGACTTTACAGCTGTTGCAAAACTACAAGTCCCAGCATGTTTTACCAGCTAATCACGGGAGTGTAATCTGGGTCTTGTAGTTTCACAACAGCTGGAGAGTCACAAGTTGGACAGGTCTGAAATGTGACACACAGGAATAAAGAAAGTAAAAAAGTGTTAAGAGTCACACAAGTGGAGTGGATGCAGAGGCATTCATAGGGAGGGAAGGAGGTGCATAGGCACACATGGGGAGGGAAAGGAGGTGCATTGGTACACATGGGGAGGGAAGGAGGTGCATAGGTACACATGGGGAGGGAAGGAGGTGCATAGGCACACATGGGGAGGGAAGGAGGTGCATAGGCACACATGGGGAGGGAAGGAGGTGCATAGGCACACATGGGGAGGGAAGGAGGTGCATAGGCACACATGGGGAGGGAAGTAGGTGCATAGGCACACATGGGGAGGGAAGGAGGTGCATAGGCACACATGGGGAGGGAAGGAGGTGCATAGCTACACATCGGAAGTGGAAAAGAAGCAATGGCACAATTGGGATTTGCAGTAGGAGGCAGAGGCACTAATGGGAAGTGGAGGGGATAGAGGCACTCATGGAGCTGTGAGGCAAAATCACCCATGGAGTGGGATGGGGAGGGGCAGAGGCACACATACTAAGCTACATAGAGTTCACTACAGTCAAATACAGAGTACAGACAGGGGAGAGAGACAGGGATAGACATCATGGTGGTAGGGAGAGAACATAGAGCTGCAGACACAAGAAATGAGATCCATGTGGTACTTACTGGGCTGTGTCTGCAGCGTTCTTCCTGGGCTGTGAGGACGACAAACCACCTGACCTCCAAGCTGCAGTGTGGATCACAGATATGCTAGGGGAATCCAGCACCTGACAGCACTAGCTTGTGTGCTGCTAGTGATGTCTGGAGAGTTAATGAATGACTCATCACAGCTTAGCTGTGCGATGATTCATTCATATAACTCTCCGGTAAGCACTACAGCAGAGTCAGCTGTCCCGTGTGACAAGTAATTAATTAGCAATCAACTCTGCCTGTGGCCGGGCCCCTCAGCTGTCCGGGCCCGGTACAGGAGTACTGGCAGTCTCCCCCTGATGGCGGCCCTGCCTGGGACGATGGCGTCTTCAGTAGGTATTCAATATTCATCTAGGTCACATCATCCGGAAGATGCCTGTTTGTGTAGAATTATTAACAAGGTCATCATCATATGACAGCAGTTCAACCAGACTCATGCCCCCTGTGTAATTCCCTTCCCCCTGCATCTCTCAGCAACACCATCATCTCACTGCATGATCTCTTAGCCACATCATCATCTCCCTCCCTACGTCATCTCTTAGCCACACCATTGCCTCCCCCCTGCATCATCTCTTAGCCACACCATTGCCTCCATCCATGTAATTTCTCAGCCAAACCATCACCTCCCCCCCTGCATCGTCTCTTAGCCACACCATCATCTCCCTCCCTGAGTCATCTCTTAGCAACACCGTCATCTCCCCTCTACATCATCTCTCAGCACACTATCATCTCCCCCTTGTGTCAACTCTCAGCACACCATCACCTCCACCAATTAACACCCCAACCCCCCCTCCCATGGCAGCTTAGCCATCCAATTCCCTCCCCCCCCCCCTGTGGCAGCAATCACCCACCTACAGTGAGCGGAGACAGAGAGGGATGGAAGAATCACTCCTCACCGGCGAAGATGGCAGCTCTAGTAAAGGTCAGGAGGATAGAGCTTGGTAAGAAGACTGCCTGGAAGGGGCTGCGCACTTCCACTGCAGTTCCCCCTACAGGCAGCCCAGCCAGCACCAGGCACACTTGCCTGCTCGTTAAAGAAGGGCAGACTCAGGACACATTGGTGGTGAGAGGGGGAGGGTGGGTGTGCGGGTATAATAACTTTGCTGGTGGTGCCCCCCTCTGCAGGGCTTGCAACGTCGCCCAGGGCACGAGCCCCGCTCGACCCTCCCCCCTAGTTACGCCAATGTGCCGGTAGCTTAGTGCTTGTGAATAGATGCAGCCTTCAACTAGTTTTGTCCCTGTATGAACTTTTTCAAGGAAGCCTGTAAGTCCTAAGCACTTCCTGTATATACCCTGGGGTTAGGTTTAATTGGTTCCCAGAGTGAGTGCACAGCTGGTCCTTAAATAATTAATTAAAAGGTCAACTTTATTTGGTTCATTTAAAAATGTGTGCATAAATTGAAAGGATTATGGACCTCATTCAGAGTCGGTCAAAGCAGCCGCACGGTCGTACGGGAAAAGGGGCCGGATATTCAAATGATTCCCTCGCAAGTTGCGTCCCTAAGTTCGGATCGGTAGTTGGCCGACCAATACGCCCCCTTCTCGTACGCATTGCACGTCATCTCCGGGCATATAAGGATTAATCGAGACCATCGGGAACCATCGGAACTGGTCGTAGAGCTTAAGGTTGACCATACCCTCTCTTAAGCTCTACGATCATGTCAGTGTAAAAACCTCCCATGTCACATGTGCCATGACGCTACTTTGTTAATTATGCACTCCTATAATCCGTATGCACTCCCATAAAACGCCATTCGCATAATGAGGCACGCCTGCGTTTGGATCTCCACTCCCCCGTTTTCAAGCACCTTCCCCTGTTACCACCCACAAACGCCTCAATCTGTCATTCAAACTACCGACCTGGCTGTGTTCAAGGAGAGAGAAATTTCTGATCGTAGCGGCTAGTTTGCTAACGCGCATTGCGAACTTTACGCATGCGCAGAATAGCGATTATCGGTGGCGTACGACCGTGCGGCCGCTTCGACCAACTCTGAATGAGGTCCTATGTGTAGTGGTAAGGTACATTGCTGCCAGTAAATGTAAAAATATATATAAAGTATAAAAATTACAATAAAAATGCCACAATATGGTAGTGGAGTGTGATGTGTTGTATATGTAGTGTTCAGAAATAAATCAGCTGTAATTTAGTATTACCTTAAATAATGAGTGTATGAAAGGGATGCAATGAAATCACTCTTCATGGTTGTGATTTTTGGATAAGAATAAAAAATTATAAAAAATCCTTAAAAGGTGTCATAAAATCAGTTTTTTTTTCAAGAAAGAGCTCAGTGCCTGATTTAGACCCGTTTGCAAGGCTGTGTTCGCACGTAGCCAGACGATGTTTGCAATCTACGCATGCGTACAAAATGAAGTGCGCGTGCGCTAACCAATCACTGCGATCGGGAAGCGATCACAGGCAGTACACAGACGCTCTGCAAGCATGAGTGACAGGATGTTCCGTATGTGGGAGTTGACGGGGTGGTCGGACGAACGCAGGCAAGTCTGTGTGTTCCGACGCCATTTTATGGGAGTGCATAAATTACAGCTTGCGACTGCATTTGTAGCTGGCAATACACACAGCGAGTGAAAGGTGAGCAGTTCTTGAGGTAGGGTATGGCCAACCACAACTCTGCGTGTAGGTTATCCCTGACTTGATGTTACCGATATTTCAACAGAGGTAGTCTGCATACTTGATGATAATAGTCTGCATACTTCTACAACTGCCTTCGCACCATTTACTCACTTTACTGAGAGAACTAGTGCACCTGCTTTTCTTCACAATGATATAGGAAATCCTGGCTTGATTTTTTTATTTTTTTTTGGGATAGAATAAACTTATCTTAACGTGGGTATGTGTATGACACCTTATTTATTCACATGACCATGTATATTGTTTACACATGAGCCTGAAGACTTGCAATTTTGAATGTTTCTTTTTATTTTTTTCTATTGAGGTTACAATTCAATATTTTATTTTTATTTTTTTTACGGAAAAATAAACCATACATAAATACATTCCAAAATAACAAATTATTTTTTTTTTGGAAATACAATAAATTTTAAATTCTGTAGGAAGGAAAGGGAGGTATTGATTAGTGAAATATGGGGACTGCACAAGATTGCCAATGCTGTTATTTCTTGCTCTTTTTGGACCCAGGCAGAGAAAGTTTAGAAGCTGCCGACTTGCGGGTTCGGCGGCTTGTGCCCTCACCCGAGGTGGTCGGAATAGGGTTGGGGCTGGGCATAGGGTCGGGGCTGGGCAATGGTATTTCAGAGGTGGTGGGCATAGATCTTGCTGCAAGCAGGGGCGCCGAGAAAAGGGGGCGTGGGTACTAATTACCAGGGCTTGCTTGAGGGGTCAAGCGGGGGCCTGGGTCTGGTGCTGGCCCCTCTCCCTCTTACATCAAAGCAGCCCAGCACATGATATCTTGCAACTCAAAGTAAAGCTGTCCTTGGATGCCAGGGTTACATATTAACTGGTTTTATGCTTGCCACCTTCTAGGTTTGCCTTATTTCATTTGTTTGTTGTTTTGGGAGTTATGTCAGAGGCCCATTTTTGTTTTCCAGTTTAATAGTTAGTTTAATTTTTCCTTACCTAGGCAGATAATGTTTCTTTATTATGGGTATATTTGTTTATTACTTTTACATTTTGTAAAATTATAAAGTAACATTCGTTTATTATTTTAGGTCAACAAGGATATGGCGAATTCATTGCCAGTAAGACTTTTTGACTTACCACTAAAGATAAGTGTTATTTATGTTGTTGGTTTTTACCTGGGTTTTATATATCCCTTTTTCCAGTTTGCATACGAGACCATGATCTACGCCGTACTTTCACACCCCTACCAAATCTGCTCATCCTCCAAGGCATAGGCAGCGGAGGTGTGCAAGGCCCCAGATTTTTGGTACACGTGTCACCCTGTTTGGAATGCCTGACGATGTGGTTCTGAGACGTTTTTGCCTACCGCCCCAGGTCATCCTAGATACTCTATAATAGAGAGTGATCTAGAAAGTCAAACAAGCATTCCTACAGCAATATCACCACTTACCCAGTTGTTGTCGGTGTTACATTTCTGCTCCTCTGGATCCTTTCAAATGACTGTGGCTGGGATATCTCAGCCATCATTTTCTAAGACCCTGAGGCACGTTTCCATGGCTTTTATCAGACGCATAAGTCAATTTATAAGTACTGTATGCCTTTGGATATGGAATCCCTTGGTGTGGTGAAGCAGCCATTTATGGCTATTGCTGGCTTCCCACACGTGATGGGGTAGTGGATGGCTCTCACATACCACTTGTGCCTCCAGCTGCCCAAAAAAGCATGTTTAGGAATTGTAAATACAGTATTACCATTCTTTGAATGTAATGGTGGCATGTGATGCTTCCCTCCAGATCTTTTCCCTGATATTCCAAATTTGCAGGGAGTGCCCATGACTCATATGTCATCCGACAATCAGGGATATGGCAAAAAGTATCAATGATGCAAGCTAGTGACACATGGCTTCTGGGTAAGTCTTAGTTTTGAAAGTTCTATTTTGTTAAAAGTTGTTAGTTATTTTATTTTTTATTTTTTTTCTATGCAGGAGATAGTGGATATCCTTGCACGCCATGGCTTTTGACTCCTTATGTAGCCCCCACACCAGGACCACAAACTCAATATAATGCTGTGCTTACAGCCACCAGGCAGGTTGTAGAGAGCTGTATCAGCATTTTAAAGGGTTGATTCAGATGCCTACATCGGTCTGGTGGTGACCTTATGTATTCGCCGGCTAGGGTGTCGGAGACAGTGATCCTGTGTGGGATATTACACAACATCGCCATAAGGAGTCGGGTGCCTTACCATATTTGTGGTTTATTTGTTCAAATCCAAACATGGTTTTTAAAGATATGCTATACTGTATGTCATTTTTTGATAACAATTTTGAAAAATCCTTTGAGTGTCTAGTATCTGAATGTGGCATAAAGGTGAACAAGATACTACACAAAATAAACACTATAAATTAAGCTTATACTGTAATTATGGACAACAATTCAACCACATGAGTATATGCATATGTTTCAGACTAGTATTTGTTTGTGAACCCGGTGTCTGATATTTGTCTGTGCTGATGTCTGGAGGCATGTACAGAAAGCTGGCTGGCCTAAGGAGACCTCCTGGCATGTAGTAAAGAACACTTCCCTGACCGGGAATTGAACCCGGGTCTCAGCGAAGAGATGCCGGATCGTACCCACTAGACCACGTTGGTGTTGAAGACAAGTTGTTATGTGCAATTCAGAGGAGAGTGTGGCAGTCGTTTGACCAGGCTGATACTGGATTAGTACTGTAGATATATAATAAAAACACTCTTCTTACTGTAACCGGAATGCTGGAGTGGTAGATCTTGGCAATGTATTCACCAGGCTGAAACTGGGTTGTCGCTGTAGTCCAGGATCCAGGAACACTCAGATGGTAGCAGGACTGGATGCAAACAAAACACCAGCATGGTTAGTAGGTGATGATACCTGGAACGGCATCTAATGGAGCAGAAACACTCACCAAATAGTGAGAATGGTATACACAGGCGAGTTGTAGGTTCAGATAACAGGAACAGGTAGGTATTCTCTGTGCAACTAGTGGGATAGCTGCCTAAGGCATAGACAGAACCGGATTCAGGTTGGACATCGGAATGGATAGTGGATAATGATAACAGGGACGGCATCAATAGTGCAGGAACCAGGAACGCTCACCATGCAATAAGAATGGTATACACAGGTGAGTGGCAGGTTCAGATATCAGGAACAGGTTGAGATTCTCCATGCAGCCAGTGGAATAGCTGCACCAGGTGAAGATCACTTGCAGGAGTCCATGTAGCAGTTGGAAGCAAAACTGCACAAACAGGATACAAGCAAACAACAGGAGCTCAGTATAGCTCACTCAGTAAGAACTGAGATTAGACATTGTACTGGCACTTATAGTAGGTAGAGTCAGCAGCTGGGCTATATACCCCTGGACTACCTGGGATAGGTTGAGGAGAGACAGGTGGTATGGAGAGGCTCAGGCTGTCAATAGATTGGCCACTACAGTCAGGTTATCGGAATTTGACAATGCAGTACTCTGTAGCAGGCTTAGATCTTGCTTGGAGCCTAGCAGGCCGAGAAACACTGAAGCCTGTGCGTCTGGAATGTGACAGAGAATGCTGGCAGAATGAGTGAGTGACCCAGCAACAGGGTAAACAGACCTGGGTCGTGACAATATGGTGACAATCTAATCTATTGCAACATTTCTTTGACCATCCACTAAAGGTATAACAAGCCACGTAAACATCCAGTACATATTATGTGTGTGTGTATTTGTATGTTTGTTCATTTGCATATTCCTATGCATAAGCATATGCTGGGTAGAAACCTCAGTGATTGGCCAGAATTTTTCCCAAAAATTTATTTAAAATAGTAACATGCTGAATGAATGTAAATTATGGGTTTTGAAGAAAAAAAACATACATTTGCAGATGTGCGATGTGACTTTTGGGCCATCACCAAATGTCCCTACTTCACCTCCTCCAAAGCAAAAATCACCTCCAAATGTGTGCCTTTCCCCCATACGGCTGCAGCCTTTCTGCCCCAACAGCTCCTTTAAAAATGTATTTTAAAAATGTATTTGTTTGACTTGAGACATAAAGAGACAGATAACGAGACAAGTGTATGAAAATTTTTACCAGACACAGCATGTGGGGCATCTTTGCCAGGCAACAGATGTAATAAATTGGCATCTGCCAACAACCTTCGTAAAAAGGACCCCAACAGTTGGATATCACGTTGGGTTAAAGCCAAATTGTCAGGGAGGGGACCCCCTGGCCCATTTTTGTGTTTGATCTGGGAAATTAACTTGCTCCGGAGCCGGCTGTAATTTGAGTGCAAAATTATAAAGAACATCTTGATATGTCAAAAGTTATATATATATATATATATATATGTATATATATATACGAAAGAATAAGGCACTCAGGTATATATAAATTTTTAAAATCCTTTTTACGGGATTCAGTGCAACAAACAAAATAAATATATACAAACACTTCCCAATTTAATGGGTGGCTGCTCATTGCAGTAAAATGTGTATAGGTGAAACACACTTAAGTAAAATTAAATAAATAAAGATAAAAGAGCACCTACTAGTGTAAAAATCTATTTAAAAAGTGCCTAAATAAAGTGCATAAAGGGACAAGAGGATCTTATAAGGGAATGATCTTCAGTCAACTGACCATCATTTGAATGTATATGAAAAAGAAGAGCATAAAACCTCACATAGTGTATACCATATATAAAGAATGTCTAGTGGAGAGAATAATATTCATATGCAAATAATTTAGGAACACTTAGGTCCCAGACATATAAAACCTCCACAATAATTTTAAAATGATATATGTAATAAAAAAATTTGGACAACAGGCATACGGTAAGTAGCACACGTACAGGATTACAAATAAAAACAGGCTTATCTGTCCATACAGGTGGTCCCAACACATTTCATCTCATGACAGAGACTTCATCAAGGGGATAAAATTCAATGGAGGCCAGCAGCACATACCTGTATAACAATAATCAGAGTGCACGGAATCCAGGAAAAATGGAGCCAGCACATCCATTTAGACAATCAAGCAATATTTATCCAATACAAAAATATGAAATATCCATAGCATAAAAATGAATAATCAGCATCAAGGTTTGAGGAGACTAATTAGCAGCAAAAAATAGCATAATATAGCCAAGTCAGATACTTATCAAGCCAAGTAGTAAGTCAGAAAAAGCCCTCATCATATGTATGGTGCAACACAGCAGCCGTGTTGGTGTCAAGCATACACCTTCATCATGAGCATAGATACACAAAACCCCAAGCATGCTACATACCTGCAAACCAATTAACACAAGAGGACTCACCTGTGTATGTAACCGCACCTGTGGGCAGACACCAGCATCACAAACATGTGCCGCGTTCAGCCCCTAGCGTGTCAAGAAACTGTGCATTGTGGCTGGACCAAGATGCAATATATAGCACCTATCCTTGTGTATTACTGCCTATTTCCCTATAGATTGTAAGCTTGCGAGCAGGGCCTTCCTACCTATATATCTGTCTGTTATTACCCAGTTTTGTTCTGTCAATGTTGACAATTGTAAAGCGCAACGGAATATGCTGCGCTATATAAGAATCTGTTAAATAAATAAATAAATCTAGATCTCTCTCTATATATATATATTGTTGAAGTCGGATAGTTGGCTGAGGCAGGATCGGTTTAAAATTAAATCTGCACAACACCATTTTGCGAATGGCAATGAGATGCCATTTTGTGACTGGCCACCCAGCGCAATTTTAGTGAATCTCGCCCATTATAAGTACATACGGAGATGTTATTATTTAGCGACGTGCGATTCCTACGTAATAGAAAGAAGTTAAAAGTCCTCATCATATAAATATAGACAGTCACTAAAACATATAAAATGATCAACCCTGCAAAACACGTACCATGGTGTACTCCACAAACACGTAGCCACACAACGCTAACTAGCATCTTTTCCCAAAACCCCAATATTTACACACTGCACACTTACATAAAAGGTTCCCTAGCATTACAGTGTAATATTCACGGTTTATTCAGTATTATTAATGTTGTGAAATAAATGTAATTTGATATCTAAGGTTTAGTACATGGTAAGCAGACCGTGTTTGGTGTTGTACTGATCCACTGTGTTTTTGCAGATTTCTGGTATCATCGGTGGGAAGATCGCAACATGTGTCTGCAAAGTATGGACCATAGAGAGTTAAACATTAAAATGTACTCTGTAATGTAACCAGCTTAGATTTGTTATGCAGCGGGAAAAAGGACACAAAGGGCTGTTGGAGGCTGGATTGTGTTCATTCGAATTGACCTATGAACTATACTGTAACAGAAGAACCAGGAAGAAGAACCAATGGAATCATGCCAAACTGTCCTATTGTATTGCCTATCCCTGTAAGAGTATATATGTGGGCTCTCTAAACCTGGATGCTAGCCTGCTTGCTTTGCTGTTGACAGAGGTTTCTACTTGATGCCGGTATCTGGGTCCAGAGTGCGTGCGTATGTAACAACTGTACCTTGGGTCTGTATGATTTATTTGCGCTAATTGTATTTAGACCACAGCATGTAACCATCTGTTTTTATATTAAATAATAACTTTTTGTGCTTTGGAACCACACTGAAAGTCTGAAAGCATTTATTTCTTGTGTGACTCAATGCTAAATAGCAACAATTGAAGAAGGTATAGGTAGGTAGGAATCGATAGGTAGGAATTGAAAGTTGAGGGCTCGCAGTGTGAATCATGCTACCGGTCACTTGGTAACACTCGGTCAGCGATTTCTCAGCAAAAGGGTGGAGGCACCATAGCATTGTGTCTTTGAAAATCTGCTACCACTTCATTGCTGAGAGTCCGCTACCCATTATTATTGTGGCTTAAGGAGCGCTGATTAGAATCCAGGGACAAAGGAGGAAAAAGTTTGTTTTCCTTCATTGATAGATTTTTCTGTTAAAAAGGGGAAGTTGCAAAATAGCGTAAGGGTAATAATACGTTTTGAGTAGTAGTCGCATTATTGTGTATGCGACCAGTCGCTCAATAGCGTATACGTATTTCCTGTATTGCTGCCACATGAGCCATTGAGAGTGCATGGTGATATTGATAGATAGCATTGTTGTAATTACCTTGATCAGTGTTGCCATAGTCTGGGAAAACGTGTATTTTTCTGCGCAGGAAAAGGGTGTGTAACAGTGAATATTTGTTGGTAGGGGTAACATGTTCCCTAGTTAAGAGTATTGTAGGACCCTTAAGTGTTAGGCGCCTGGTGTCGGCCTAGTGGCTCGGTAGTAGATACCGCAGTCTATACACATAAGCAGGTGTAGTTGTTGTCTTTGTTGTAGTTTCGGCTCTCAGTGTGATTACAGTATTCAGTGATCAGTTAGGGTTATTTGAGCATTGTAATTGATCCGTACAGTTTTTGATAAATTGTGATTGTGAACTGAGTAGAGGGTGGACGAAATCACTGAAAAGGGTGGGTGTTATTGGAATGCCTACATGCTAGCAGTTGAAAGGTAGTCAAAAAGGGATTAGGTGCGTGGAAGCAGCCTGTTTATTCTTCCATAGGTGTGTGGGCGCATCCTGTATATCGTACACAGGTAAGTGAAAGTATCTTGACTTTCTTTCATCAGTCTAAATCTCTATTGAAAAGCTTAGGGTTCTCCCTAGATGGGAGCCAAGCAAACGGTAGAGATGTTAAATGATGTGCTACTGTTGGAAGCGCCGCTTGGGTCGGCACGGCATATTATGCATACTAGGTACGGTGCTTATGCTTAATAGCTCAATTGGGTGTATATTTTCCAGTAGTAGTTAACTGGAGTAAAATTTTCACCATAAAACAAAAAGAGAGTGAATCTGCAGAGAATTATTGTACCCGAGCTCTGCAGGCTATCACCCAGTACACTGGGATAGAGGATATTAAAGATAGCACTCATCACAGGGGAATGATCATTACGGTACTTATGGATGGTCTAAAAGACAATCTAAAGACCCGTGTTCAGACCTCACTACCTGGCTGGAGAGGAGTTACTGTAGACACACTCATAGAATCCGCCATTGAACATGATAAAAACATCCTCAAAAAGAAAGAGAGAGACCCAGAGCGAGAAGCTAATGGCTGTTAGTATTCAAGCTCTAGAAGGAATGACTGTAACATCACAGCCACCAGACACACATGCACCTGCACAGCTACATGTCCTCATCACCAATCCTGCACCACCACAAACACAGCCCTACCTCACTTATCACACACAGCCTCAAACCCATACTATCCACAACCACCATATTACCCTCAAAATCTTTACCCACACCCACAATCTTTCCCTACCGCTCAACCCACACAGTAACCCTTTCACCCACCTCACTCACAATGGTGTTTCAACTACAACCAAGTGGGACATGTAAGTAGGAACTGTAAGGTGAAGAAGGTAGGACCCCCTAACCAGGGAGTACATGGATATCCTCATAAGGGCTATACACAGAGTACAGGAAATTTCCAACAGTCACCAGCTCCAATTGTGGCCTTAAATGCTTTATTGGAGAGTGAGAGTCAACACTAGGGGTCAGGTCATACCTGTAGTCTACAGATAGTCAGGTTAACGGGAAGTACTAGGGAAGAACCGGTAATGATGGTTGATGTAGCTGGTACTAAATATCCTTTTCTTGTAGACACAGGGGCAACGAGATCAGTGATAAAATCTGGCAGCAGCGGCTCCTACTAACCTACTGGGAAGGAATTTGTTATGTAAGATGGGATCTGTCATATATTGTACCCCTGATGGTATATTTCTAGATTCCCAGAGAGAGTTGAGCATGAGGTGAGGGATATGTTGGACACTCCCCAAATGATAATGTATCACTCTACCGGTTCAGGTAAAAATCCATCAGTGGACAGGACACTGGATTAATGGCAAATGTAGCTCCCGTAATGGTAAATCTAAAAAGCGGTAGGCAAGCTCCAAAAATTCCCCAGTACTCATTAAAACAGGAGGTAGAATTAGGGGTTTATCCCAAAACTGAGTGATCATTACAGTAGGGAATTTTAGTCTGTACAGCAATTGTAGCCACAGTCCCATCTTCCCAGTGAAGAAGAGTGGTGGGAGGGGTTATAGGCTTCTACAAGACCTTAGAGGGGTTAATAAGGTAGTAGAGAGCCAATTTCTTGTAGTGCCAAATCCAGCTGTCATTCTTATTCAGATCCCACCAAATGCAACCCATTTCACTGTCTTTGACCTCTGTTCTGCTTTCTTCTCTGTACCTCCATCCTGACTGTCAGTACCTATTCGCTTTTACATACAGGGGTGTACAATACACATGGACATGATTGCCCCAGGGTTTTATAGACACCCCCAGTTTCTTCCCCCAGGCCTTACATGACTGTTTACAATCTTTTCAACCTGCCAATGGATCTGTTCTAATACAATACGTGGATGATTTATTGTTATGTTATGATTCGTTTATGTCATGTTTAAATGATACTAAACTTTTATTGCTTCATCTCTCGCAAACAGTACACAAGGTTGCTAAGGACAAACTACAGCCATGCCAGTACAGGGTTAAATACCTGGGACATTGCCTAACCATGGGGTTATGACATCTGACAAATGACAGAATCCAAGCCATACAGAACATGACACTGCCGCAGAATCAACAGCAAATTCGTACCTTCTTGGGAATGTGTGGATACTGCAGAATGTGGATAACAGCTTTTTCTATTTTGGCCTTGCCATTACAGGACTTAGGACCTCATTCAGAGTCAGTCATAAGCGGCTGCTCGGTCGTACGCATCCGATGTTTCCAAACCACGCATGCGTACGGTTAGTTGTGATCCAACATGCTGTCGATCGTATGGCTTACGAGCAGGAAGTGGCTGCCGAGAGTTGATTGACATGAAAGGCCATTTGTGGGTGTTGATGGGGGTGGTGGTCTGAAAACGCAGGCGTTCCTCACTGTTTTCAGGGCGTTTTAGGGGTGTACATAAATTACCTGCTACGACCAACATAGAAGGCCGGAAGTAGTAAAACGTCACTCTGTGAACAGGTTCGAGGCCTGGCTGATCATACAGCTTGAGGTTGGGTACGTGCTCTCTCAAGCCCCAGAGTACAATCTATACTATCGAATGTTACTGATGTTAGGAGTGATGTTTCTATTTTGAGTCACACAATGCAAGCAGCTAATAATCGTTTGTTGCTAATTGGCATGTAATTGATTCAGCTGCGTTTGCATTAGCGAATAATAAGAATAAATATATTTCATGGGGATGGCTTATTCTATGCAGTTTTTTGCTAATTTTTGGTGTAATTTGCACACAACACAAGCAGCCACAACCATAAGAAGAAAATTAACATACAGCGACTTACAATGACTGACAACGATTGACTCGATCGCTAGCTGCTATCACTCGCTAGCTAGAGGAGGTGCATTGTTCATGTATGGGCGTTACTTTGGTTGCGACCGACCAGCCGTGCGATCGTTTCCTTTTTCAGTTTTGTGTTTGTTAGGCATACGACGAGCGTCCGCTTACGACTGACTCTGAATGAGGGCCTTAGTCTCTTCCTCAAAGCCCGATCGTGTCATACACACAGAGGAATCAGAGCAGGCTTTCCTTAATCTTAAGGATAGTCTGACAAGAGCACCTGCATTGGGAATACCTGATTATGAAAAACCTTTTGATTTGTATTGTACGGAAGCTGATGGTTGTGCAGCAGGTGTCCTCACACAAAAACATGGTGATGCCAGTAGGCCCGTAGCATACTACAGTGCACAATTGGACACTGTGGCAAGATCACTCCCAACGTGTTTAAGAAGTGTAGCAGCAACTGCTCTATTGGTCAGTAAGAGTGAGGATGTGGTACTAGGCCATGATATGATTGTCTATACTCCCCATGCTGTATCTGCTTTGCTAAACTCTGCCCAAACCAGACATGTCTCCTTAGCTAGATTCACAAAATGGGAACTAGCCTTAATGGCACCTGCAAACATCACCATCAAAAGGTGCAGTACGTTAAATCCAGCTACGTATTTACCATATGTGCAACATGATGCACAAAGTGTGGAGAGAGGTGAGTCACTGGCGAAAGGTGAGTTCTACAGGTATATTGATGCAGATGATTGTATGGAATATCTGAATCAAACCTTTACTGCAAGACCTGCCATATGGGATACACCTTTAGAAAATGTAGATGTGACATTGTACACGGATGGGAGTTGTCATAGACAAACTGACACTGGAGAGTTATGTACAGGTTATGCTGTGGTAAATGACAAGGTCATTATAGAGGCCGAACCTTTAGGCCCACCACACTCGGCCCAAGTGGTGGACCTGGTGGCACTAAAGAGAGCGTGTGAATTAGCGGAAGGTAAATCTGCTAATATCTACACTGACTCTAGGTACGCCTTCGGGGTAGTACACGATTTCGGCGCTCTATGGCATCTGAGAAAGTTTATGACAGCAGCAGGCACACCAATTGCACATTCCAGACATATAAAAGGACTACTGACAGCAATCCAATTGCTTGAGACAGTGGTGGTAATTAAGTGTAAAGCCCATACATGTGAGGATGATCCTGTGTCACTGGGAAAAACCAGGGCAGACAAAGCTGCAAAATGGGCAGCAGGGTTAAAAATGAATGTACCAACTGAACAAATGATGACTTTTCAAATGATTGATATGCTGAAATTAATTGAGATGCAAAATTTGTGTTCCATTCAGGAAAAGGCAGTCTGGAGGTCCAAGGGATGTGGGCAAGAGTCCTCTGGAGAGATGGACAAGGTTAGCCAGTGGCTCCCAAGGTGTACTAACCAAACCTGGCTGAGGCAGCGCACGGTCTGACTCACCTGGGAAAGCAAGGTATGTGCACCGGGTTTTTCTTCTCAAGCGGAAAAGAGAGCAATGTCCTGTCTGACCTGCTTAAGGAAAAACATTGGAAAAATGATCCCTACCGAACCATCCCACATTCCTCCAACCGACGGACCTTTTCAGGTAATACAAATTGATTTCATCCAATTACCAGAATCTCAAGTATGTATTAGTGTGCACTGATGTGTTTTCTAATTGGGTTGAGGCATACCCAGCTGCCACTAATACTGCTGCATTTACTGCCAAGAAAATTGTTCAGGAGTTTGTATGCAGATACGGTATCCCTAAAATTATTGAGAGTGATAGGGGTACTCATTTCACAGGTGATGTTTTCCAAAATATGTGCAAGCTGATGGGTATTAATAGTCAACTTCATACCCCCTAACGACCGCAAGCCAGTGCCAAGGTGGAGAGGATGAAAACAAATTTAGTAAAATCATGTCGGACACTGGACTGGGTTGGCCAGAAGCACTACAACTTGTCCTTAATAGTAACAGGACAACTCCTAGACCCCCTCTAAATCTGTCCCCCTTTGAAATACTGTTTGGTAGACAACCTCATTTGATTATAAGTCCGCAGGAAGATTTGAAAGGTAACAACGAGGTAACTAAGGTATCTTATAACAGTGAGTAAACAGTTAAAACAGCAACAGCAGAACCTGAAATTGTTGTCACATGATATGCCTGAAACAACCTGTCATGATGTTGAACCTGGAGAATTTGTTATGATCAGAAATTTCTTGCATTCAGGTTGTTTGACTGATCGGTGGGAAGGTCCATATCAGGTGTTGCTGACGAGTACAACTTCATTGAAGGTGGTGGAGAGAGATACCTGGATCCATTCCATTCACTGTAAGAAGGTCAACCAACTGGTGGAGAAACAAGGCGGAATCGAGACAGATAACGTAGACCTGTCAATTGCGAGTCTGTTCCAGGAAGGTTAAAGGTAACAGTGAGATACCTGAGCTAAAGAAATTTGTAGATCTTTGTTTTCAGTGATGGGTTGGTCTGCTGTGGTTATCTTTGTGTTTTCTCCCAGAGTCCTCATTATTTTGGGTTGTTTCGGGATCTCTGGTTTCTGTGACGGAGGACAGAGGATGGAGAGGGGAACTGATGGTGATATCAATGGAATGGAGTCAGAAGAAGGAGCAATACAGTCACAATGACAGTATCTGACCAAACCCAGTACAGTAATTGTTAAGAGATCTGCTATTCTGGATACTCGGAGACAGTGTGAAGGTCTATCATCTGAGGATTATTTTATATGTTGAGTTCTGTGGGTCCGTAATTGATGAGAGATGAATCCAACGGTGTCAACCTAAGTATAACCAGTATTGGGGTGGGTATCCTTTAGAGGGTTATCACACCATGGTGGGCAAAATTTTAAACCAAACCGACTATTGGGTGTGCTCTCACATTCCCCAAGGACAGCATAATGTAGGATTAGTGCCATTCCCGTTAAATGTCTCTGAGGTTTTATAATCACAAAGAGGGCATGCACTAGATGGAAAATTCCTTAAGTCCAAACCACCTCATTTTAAACTCCATCAGTACTAAGTATATAAATCACTTTTATGTTTAAACATCACCAACTCCAATGAATCAGGAAGTTAGGAGGTGACTGGGAATAATCAGACGATGACCTTCTCACTAAGAGCTAATCGTGAGCCTATGAATTATGAACTGTTACACGCTATTAGGTCAGGTGGAAGACACATCCGGTATAAATATACACTAAGTTCCACCAAAGAAATGATTGGTAGGGTACCAGAAGGGTATTGTACCAAGATATTACAACGAGAAACTTGTATGAGTAAAATGGGAGAACCTGAAGTAGGATCACTTGCCAGGGAAATGTGTGCAATGATAATTATGTTTACTATTCCTTATGTTCTCCCCGATGATGTATATTTTATATGTGGAAGGAAAGCATATAAGTGGCTCTCTCCGAGTTCCGAAGGTTTGTGTTACCTGGGAAGAGTAGTCCCAGAAGTTATGAACCTTACAGATGGTGAAATGCTTGGTATTCATAAAAACACACCATCACCATATCTTCACACACAGTATGAACACAGAGACAAAAGAAATATGATACCTGGTGATTTGCATAAAGCCATACAGTTAATTAGTGAGACAACTGGCTTTCAAGTTTTGGTAGCATTGGATCCCACCAGGATCGCTCGTGGTACACTAAATTTTAGATATATCCAAGACCTTGCTAAATTAATAGATAATATCACCAAGATGTATGATGACACATGCAGGTATACAGGTAGGGAAATGCAGTCCTACAAGAAAGAACTGGTGCAACACAGTCTTAAATTATTTAACAGCTGTCAATGGAGGGTATTGTGTAACTTTGGCCACTCAGTTTAAAAGTAAAGTGTTGCACTTACATTACAAATGATAGAAGTGACCCCAAGGAGGTGATAGACCGGAAGATGGATGAAATTCTGCAGCTGAAATGGGAATTTCAGAAGAACCATAATTCTTCAGTGGCTGAAGTAGAGGAGAAGATAGAGGAATGGGTTTCATGGTTGAACCCAGTGAAATGGTTCTCAGGTCTAGGAGAGTGGGTCCAGGAAATGATTGCGATCATAGGTAAACTCCTGATCCTCATACTGGTTGTCATCATAGTAATTGGCTTATGTGTCAGGTGTGTTCCTACTGTGTTGAAATGTGGAAAATGTAAAGATAAGGTGAATCAAAGGAATTAAATTATGATGGTGGTCAGTAGTAACAATATGAATACTGAGGTAAATGTAGGACTGCATTACAACCCTGAACTAGAAGGTACCATCATATGATGTATAAGATTTACACATGTATAAAATGTGTTATTAAAATGTTATTTTAAAACATCTTAAATAATAAAAGTCCCTATTCCCCCTCAAGACTTCCTTTATAGGAATGGTGCATCCCCACATCTTTCCCATGATCTCCCAAGATCCATGGTGTGCGTATAAGGGTAGTTTTATGTCCCCTCCTAGAGACACATTATTGATGGATTAAGAACCACCTTGTACCATCCCATAAATTAACATTAAATAATATGTCATAATGTAAGCCTAAATTAATTTTAAAATCATAGTATGATAGCATGTTGTTTGCTATCAAAGGGTGGACTGTCAAAACCGGATAATTGGCTGAGACATGATCGGTTTCAAATTAAATCTGCACAACGCCATTTTGCGAATGGCAAAGAGATTCCATTTTGCGACTGGCCGCCCAGCGCCATTTTAGTGAATCTCGCCCATTATAAGTACATATGGCGATGCTATTATTTAGTGTCGTGTGATTCCTACGTAATAGAAAGAAGTTAAAAGTCCTCATCATATAAATATAGACAGTCAGTAAAACATATAAAATGATCAACCCTGCAAAACACGTACCATGGTGTACTCCACAAACACGTAGTCGCACAACACTAGCTAGCATCTTTTCCCAAAACCCCAATTCTTACACACTGCACACTTACATAAAAGGTTCCCTAGCATTAAAGTGTAATATTCAAGGTTTATTCAGTATTATTAATGTTGTGAAATAAATGTAATTTGATATCTAAGGTTTAGTACATGGTAAGCAGACCGTGTTTGGTGTTGTACTGATCCACTGTGTTTTTGCAGATTTCCGGTATCATCGGTGGGAAGATCGCAACATGTGTCTGCAAAGTATGGACCATAGAGAGTTAAACATTAAAATGTACTCTGTAATGTAACCAGTTTAGATTTATTATGCAGCAGGAAAAGGACACAAAGGGTTGTTGGAGGCTGGATTGTGTTCATTCGAATTGACCTATGAACTATACTGTAACAGAAGAACCAGGAAGAAGAACCAATGGAATCATGCCAAACTGTCCTATTGTATTGCCTATCCCTGTAAGAATATATATGTGGGCTCTCTAAACCTGGATGCTAGTCTGCTTGCTTTGCTGTTGACAGAGGTTTCTACTTGATGCCGGTATCTGGGTCCAGAGCACGTGCATATGTAACAACTGTACCTTGGGTCTGTATGATTTATTTGCGCTAATTGTATTTAGATCACAGCATGTAACCATATGTTTTTATATTAAATAATAACTTTTTGTGCTTTGGAACCACACTGAAAGTCTGAAAGCATTTATTTCTTGTGTGACTCATAACGCTAAATAGCGACAATTGAAGAAGGTATAGGTAGGAATCGATAGGTAGGAATCGATAATATATATATATATATATATATATATATATATATATGTGTGTTTATTAAATACAATAAGAAAATTAAAAAAAAAACATTAACAGGACCAAAAATAAATAAAAAAAACATACAACTAGAATCTCATTAAGAAGATCAAAGCTGCAATTAAAAATCCATTGCATATGAATAACAAGCAAACAGCAGTGGCATATCGATTGCTTAGATGAGTACCATTTATTTTAGCAAATGTCCTGCATATGGGTTCGATGGTTTGCGAGGTGACCGATGCTTCCGCTAACTTGCGGACTGCTCAGCTCGTACGTAAAGAGAGGTGGGTAGATTTTAATTTTGCTGGGTGTGTGTAACTTTTTGTTGTGATTTCCGTGCATATGCACGATTGACATGTATACGCACGCACCTGCAAATGGGTCCGAATCAGGCCCACAGTTCAAAGACAACATTCAAACCTCCTGGATGGAGGGTTTTTAATTTAGAAATCCATTTTGTTTCTTTTCTTGACATTTGTTCTATGTACAGAAAAAAGGGATTTGCCCCCAGCACACTGTAGCAAAATCAAAAATACTTAAATCCTACATGATAATAGAGATTCAGAGGTATTAGTTACATACATTTGCAAATATATGAATAAGCACCTAGTCAATCGTCAAGGCTCCTCTATACTGGCATCCCTAACATTAAGGGGTTCACATCCGAGAAGCAAGGCACCCCAAAAAATTCCAGCCAAGGACCATCCCCAGGGCATCACACGTAGAGAGGAAAAAGGGTGATAGTGAAGTGTAAAGGCTAGATGTTTAAGGATAAATCACTAAGTGTTAATGAAATGTGAAAGAATTAAAATGAAATAAATAATATACAATCAATTAGAGAAGTGATAAAAATATTCTATGTGAATTAAGTGGTGATGCCATGAGAAAGGTCCAGCCAGAACAACCCCGGGGCCCCACTCCCAAACACTCACCCCAAAATCATTATTGATACATAATAGTAGCACCCACTCTGGGTCATATAATTACAAATTAGTGTACTGCATGATAACAGCACATGTATGAGCTGAGAGCTAACTTACCTTGGAGGTACCCCAAAAAACCTCCACATGCCACTATAAGGATCAGCACCTCCTCCTAATTCTGACTCCCTTTATGCCTCTCCAGACTGCAAACAAAAAATATGGTAGTTGCTCAAATCAGCTTAATGACATACCACAGGTGCTTGTAAAGGGCTGGGTTTACACTGAGCACAGAAAAAAGGGATTTGCCCCCCAGCACACTGTAGCAAAATCAAAAATACTTAAATCCTACATGACAATAGAGATTCAGAGGCATTCGTTTTTATTTTTTTCATTTTTTATTTGTTCTATGTAGTCTCCTCCTTTCTAGTTTGGTTCTACTTTTTCTATGGCCATGAATTTGAGCCCTGTGGGATTTCTTTTGTGATGTGAAAAAAAAATTTATCGAAAGCACTATGCACTTGTAATCCCTTTCTTATATTATAAATATGTTCCCTAACACGTGTTTCTAGTTTTCTTTTTGTACCTCCCACATATTGAAGGCCACAAATACATTGCAGCAAATAGATCACTCCTTCAGTGTTGCAGGTCAGATGCTTTATCACTGTATATTCTCTAGTGGTTACTTCTGATTGGAAGTTTTTCATTGCCTTGGTAGTTACTGTATCCAGGTTTTTACATCCCTTACCGTTATTGCAATAATAGAATCTTTTGTTGCATCTATTTTCACCACTTCTCTCAATTGGTATATAGCTTGATATTAGTGTGGTTTGTAGGGTTTGTGCCCTCCTGCATACCATGGTTGGCTAATTCAAGAAGGGGATCAGTTCTTAAAATGTACTAGTGATTTTTAAGGATTCTCTCAAACCCTTTAGTGTTACTATTATATTTAGTGATGAATAGAATGTTTGTGGTTTTATCACTTTTTATTTCCTTATATTTGATCAAATCCTCCCTATTTTTCTTCTTAGTTGTCACAAGACTCTTCTCAATGAGTTTTTTTTGTAGCTTATTTCTTCAAATCATCATTTCAAGTTTTCACTCTGTACTGCAAAATCAATTTCCCTGGAACAATTCCTCCTAAGTCATTGGAATCGTCCCCCTAATATGTTGTTGAATTATTGAGGGTAATGGTTGCTGGATGCCAATAAATAATTTTTACAATCCACGTATTTGATGTACGTTTTCATTTCAATCCTACCTCGATCTTTAAATATGTCAAGATCTAGAAAGTTAATCCTTTCTTTATTGTTAGTCAAGGTAAATTCTAGTTTGAGATCATTTCAGTTGATATGTAAAAGGAACTTTCTCAAATCATCTTTCCTTCCATCCCAAATGAGTAGCACATCATCTATATATCTAATCCAAAAATGTTAATTTATTGTATAGGGATTATTGCTCCAGATAAGATCATCTTCCCATTTTAACACAAACAAGTGTGCATAACTCGGAGCAAAGCAAATTGTGTTCCAATATGTATTCAATACTGCTTATGATGATGTTTACTTGGCTGTTGGGAAGGTCCGATTGGTGGCACAGGTAATGGTGTGTATGGGCGCATTCATCTGCATGTCTAATACACATGTATAGTGACTTGACGTCACAAGCAAAAACATTTCTTTCCATCGTATATTGGCTAGCAGTTGTAATACTGCTGTGGTGTCTTTTATAAAACTTTTTTGTTGCACCACCAGAGGCTGGAGAAAAAAGTCCACATAACCTGAGAGATTTGACGTGATTGAATCTACTCCAGACACTATCGGGCGTCCCAGGGGATTCCTCAGGTCTTTATGTATTTTTGGGATTTGATAGAATACTGGGATCCTTGGAGATGTTTTATTCAGGAAAACAAATTCTGCTCTAGTTAAAATGCCTATATGGTATCCCTCTTCTAAGTGTTCTGTAAGTTATTTTTAGACTGTCTCTGTGGGAACTGTTTCCAATCTTTTGTAAGTGGTCTCATCCGAAAGGAGTCTTTCTGTTTCGGCTTTGTAATCAGTAGCGTTCATTATGATCAGGCCTCCACCCTTATCTGCTATTTTTATTACAATATCCTTGTTGTTCTTCAATTCATCAAGGACCTTCTTTTCTTCGCTTGTGAGGTTCATCTTCATTTTTGATTTTTCTGGTAGTTTTTCTATGTCTTTCTGGAAAGTTTCCATAACTGCTGCACCTTTCCTGTGATAGGGATTGAAAGTGTGTGTGTGTGTGTGTGCGTGCGTGCGTGCGTGCGTGCGTGCGTGCGTGTGTGTGTGTGTGTGTGTGTAGATCTGATTCCCACTTCTTTGGTTCAACACACCATTCCTTACATCTGGGTCCTTGACATAATATTTCTTCAAGCATAATTTGTGTACAAAATTGTGAAGATCAATGTACATCTCAAATTTATTGGGTAACGACTGGGGTGTGAATTTTAAACCTTTGCTAAGAAGGCTCAATGAGTGTGTGGTGTGGCTGAATTAAGATTGAAAATGCCTTCTGGTTTTGTCATTTCAATCTCCTTATTTTTATTTTTCCTTGTCTGTTCACCTCCTGTTTTCCCTCTATTAGTAAGTTTATTTTTATTTTTTCTTTATTTGGGGTGAGTGGGATATGTGCTCCTTTTTTCTCCCCTCTAGAAACTATAAAAAATATTCCTCTGAATCTGTTGTTCTGGTTCTTTTTTTGTTGGTTGTTGATTCTTCTCTTTCTTTGTGCTATAACATTATATACCTATGGTACATTTCCTAGGAATCAAGTTGCTGTTCTTTAACTTGTTTTATATTCTAACTTGGTTTTTTTGCCTCCACTAATTTTTTTTATACTTTTAGAAGTAGGTTTTAAGAGTTTAAAATAATAATAATAATAATATATATATATATATATATATATTTCATATTGTATTTTTGATGACTGCCATTTCACTCACTACCCAATTTCTCACACACATCTTTTTACACCATGTAATATACCACATATATACATTCTATCAATCATTTTTTTCCACCACTTTGCCACATACTGTTATATGTTCATATTAATGGCCTGATTCAGGTTGGCTTGCAATGCTGCGTTCGCACGCAGGCGGATGATGTTTGCAATCTGATTTCGCATACTTGCACATTATAACGAATGTGAAAAGAGGGTAAGGAAGCAACATTATGTAGTGCTGGGCATCTGCGTCTTGTGCTGCAATGGCAATGCGAATGCATTCATTAGCATATGTTTGCAGCTGCAATGTACGTGCAAACACAGCATTGCGATCAAACCTGAATCAGGCCCTAAACACACAGCGCTTTCCTATTACCTATATTTTTCAATTCCTATTATTTATAAGAAGGAAGGAAGCATCTCCAAACATTAAAGGTGCGCTATTATTATTTCAATTTACGTTTTTATTTGTGAATGTTTGAAGCTAGGTGGTATAAGGCAGCAGTTGTGAAGGTTTTAGTCTGGATTTCATTTTATGCCACACTGTATGGGTAAGTAAATTAGTTGAGTGACTTCATAGTGGTTTGACTACTGCACGGCTGGTTGAGGGTCAATCCAGGGCCGGCCCTAGGCATTAAAGGCAAATGCCTAAAGGAACTGGAATGCCTAAGGGCATCCCAAGCCTAGGGCGAGATGTAATTTTTTTTTTCTCTTTGGACTGCTGGGGTGCGGCAATCCGAGGCAACCAGGAGGAGAGATCAGGAGGCTGCAGCAGCAGGGCAGAGGGCACTCACACAGACTGGAAGTGTTTTTAGTTTCACTTTCACTTTGAGGCTGACTGCAGAGTGCAGAGGAGAAGCCAGACAGCACCCGTGGAGCTGCTGACAGATCCGGCTCCACCACACAGGATAAAAGGTAAGAGCTGGATGAGGGGAGGCAGATACATTTGGGTAGTGGGGGCTGATGGCACTACTATGGGAGGGGGAGACAAAGACATATGGGGAGTAGGGCCTCAGGGAGCTGATGATACTGATATGGGGAGGGGGAGATTAGATATACATATGGGGAGTGGGGGCTGATGGTACTTCTGTAGGAGGGTGAGGCAAAGACATTGGTAGTAGGGACTCAGAGAGCTGATGATACTGCTATGGGGGAGGTGGAGGCAGATATATATGGGGAGTGGGGGCTAATTGCACTGCTGTGGGAGGGAAAGACAAAGACATGGGGAGTAGGGGCTCAGGGAGCTGATGATACTGCTATGGGAAGGGGGAGGCAGATTCATATGGGGAGTGGGGGCTGATGGCACTGCTATGGGAGTGTGAGACAAAGACATGGAGAGTAGGGGCTCAGGAAGCTGATGATACTGCTATGGGGAGGGGGAGGCAGATACATATGGGGAGTGGGGGCTGAGGATACTGCTATGGGGGGGAGGGGGAAGCAGATATATGTGGGGGCTGATGACCTGTTATGGGGGAAGGCAGAGACAAGGGTGTGTGGGAGCTCAGGGCTGAGGACACTGCTATTGGGAGGAGGGCTGAAGGCAGAAACACATGGAGAGTGGGGGCTCCGGGTGCTAATGACACTGCTTTGGGGGAAAAGGGGAGAGATATTGGGAGTGGGGACCAAGGGGTTAGGACACTGCTCATGTGGACTTCATCATCCACATTGATAATAAGGGACCCAGTGTGTGGACTAGTGATGATGATGGTCACCAGGATAGAAGGGAGTAGGAAGTAACAACAAGTTGCAACCATCGGCTACCATTCTACTGAGATGTGCTACAACAACCTACATGGGTGCCCTGTAAACTTATATGGAGCAGGTGGGGTGTGGGGGTATGCCCTTACTGTGAGTGATGGGTGCTGACTGTGCTGTGGTGTGTTGCTGGGCAAGGGGTAATGGTTGCTGTGCTGTGAGGGGTGCTGTGCTGGGAGAGGTGTTGGGGAGGAGTGATGGGGCTGTGCTGAGTGAGGGGTATTATCCTGGGAGAGTGGTGCTGGCTGAGGGGTGCTGTACTGGGAGAGGGTTGCTATGCTGAGAGAGGGGTGTTGGGTGGGTGTTGTGACCTGTGCTGTGTGAGGGGTTCTGGGCAAGGGGTACTCTACTGGGTGAGGGGTGATGTACTATAATCTGTGCTGTGAGGGGTACTGTGCTGGGTGACAGGTGCTGTGAGAGAGATACTGTACTGGGTGATGGATGCTGTGCTGTGAGGTGCTTGGTGTTATAATCTGTGCTGTGGGGGGGTACTGTGCTGGGTGATGGGTGCTTTGTTGGGTGATGGGTGCTGTGCAGTGAGGGAAGAGGAGTGCTGTGAGGGTAGAAATTGCCCTATAGAATGCCTTCTATGGTGGGGGTATCATAAAATTTCCCCTAAAACCTGTCCCTTTTGTCTTTAGTTACAGCAGTGTGCTGAGAGGGGTGCTACGAGGGGAGAACCTGGGATATTCTGCTGGGAGCACCAGAGAAAATCTTGCCTAGGCCAAAAAATTGGCTAGGGCCGGCTCTGGGTCAATCCTACATTGCAGGATCTTCGGCCATCCAAATTGACATTCTTTTGTTGCTCCTCTTCTGGCTTCTCAGGGGTTGGTAGCAGAGGATGAGTAAGAAGTCTTCCTTTTTGGCCTTGCGTTTTCCTTGGCACACTTCAGCGCATTCTGGATTGGGGATCTGTTGGCCATGTGTAAAGTGGAGGAGAGCTCCAGTTTGTCTTTTCGGAGCTAGTCTGCCCCTCAGCTTTGCTTTGAAAGGTTGCCCACTACAAGAAGATTAGCTAGACTTGAGGCAGTGGGTCATTCTGCCTGCCAACTTCAACATTTGTATTAGCTCGATTAGTTTAGCTGGAAGGTGTTTGGCCTCAGGTATGGGAGCCTTGGCTTCTGGACAGGCACTTTACCCCCTTTACTAAAGTGCTGTGTTTCTGATATGGATTCGGATTAACCTGAGTTTGATATGCATTTGTTCTTCAATGGCAAGGCTGTGGTTGATGCTGTCACCGGTTTGCCTGTACTTAGCATTCAGATGTTAGGGCATAGGAGCTCAAATTGCTTTCATGCAGATTGAACCTCTGATTTACTAAAGGCAAAAGTGGGAATCCGTCGTGAATACAGACTTTAGAACACAATTGAACATTGGTTCACCGTTAATGTTTTTACATTAGAAGTATTGAAACCCCATATCTACTAAGCAGCAGGTTTAGAACCTGCCACAAAGTAAACGGCACACTCTCCCAAATAAGAGACTAGCTACATAGAGGCAGGTTTGTATCAACCACTTCACAAATCATTAGGATCTGTGCAGGCTATGATGTTAAAAACTGTTAGAAGATGGGAAAATTGGCAAAAAAAACCTGAATGTATGTCCCTCTCAGTGATAACCAATCCTATGCCTCTTAGCTTAGGCTGTTATGGAAAAATATGAAGGGGGAGTGGAGAAGGCAATATTTTTCAATAACCAGCACTTTGCTGAACCAGCCAGGGATGGTGACGATATAGGGATACATGCATTCCCCTCTCATAATGTCAACCAGCCTTAGACTGGTCAGCCCATAGCTGGAATCCCTAGGGAATTGGGTTTCCTCAAAAAATAGAGCCCCTGCCAAAGGACAGCCAGCCTTTTGCTCTTCTCCGCATCCCCAGGCTGTGTATTATCTTTCATTTAATATTTATTTTAAAGGTGGCAGTGGGCCCTTAATGCCCAGACATGCTGGCATGCGTTGTTCTCCATGTACCATTTTGTCCTGGCACCCTTGCTAGGACCAATAGTCTGCCTGTAATGAACAATATTGATATTACTATTAAAAAATTAATTACCTCCACTCCCAAAGCCCCAGGGTTGGGGAGAACAGCCCTGGACTGGTTGCCTATAGGAATGGAGGAGCATATATTTTGGGGGGACCCCACTTCCCTAGAAGTTACAGCCTTGGACTCACCAAACTAGGACTGGTTGGCATTATGGCAGGGAGAACCTTTAATGTGCGTCTCCCTGCTATAGTGTAACCAGTCCAGTCTGGTTCAGCCTAGTGCTTGTTCTTGAAAAGTAGGAGGATCCCATGACAGTTTTCCTATTATTCAATAACAATTAAAATGATAGTTAAAACCAATGCTTAGTAAATACTGTTACTTTAGACACTAATTGGCTGTCTAAACCCCTCAGTGTTGAATTGAAAGCAAAACCGACACCTTGTAAATTTACCTCCAATTTCTTTGTGGGAAAAAAAACATATAAATACAATTTACTGTAAGTGTGACCTTGTCCTATCTTCAAATGTTAATATTAAATAATGAATCTAAGTACAAAATACACAATAGTACTTGTTATATATATGGGCTCCACACGGACTCTGCCCTCCTGTACAGTATCATTCCCTGGTGCTTGAGTGCTAATGATGACAGTATTAGTAAACTACAATGTGATGTTGGTAGCTGCTTTCTTTGGTTTTATGTCTGTGTTTTAGAAATTTTATTTTTAGACATGATATGAAAAGTTGTATCTGATGTTATTAGAGAGATTTTATAATTTTTATTGAAGTCTAATAGCAAATATATATTTTATAAAAAAAATATGGATGTAAGTGTATGTGACGTATGCCTAATGTAAACTGTGTACAGTCAGAGCCGTAACTAGACTTTTTGGTGCCCTGTGCCAGAAAGAGCATTGGCGCCCCCCTCATTTTTTAAAGGGACATAATGCACCCAAAAAAGTGGAATGGCCTCATGGGGAAGGGCCAGGGAAGAGATAGAAGAGGCCAGGAGATGCTGGCGATGAAATAAGAGGAAGCTACAAGTGAGAATGATAATACACAGAAATTTGAAAGGCCCAAACAGCGCCCCCTTACCTGTGGTGCCCTGTGCGATGGCACCGGCCGCACTACCCTAGCTACGGCCCTGTGTACAGTACATATGATAGTGACAGTGTTAGGAAACTGTGCGACTTTACACACAGTAACCAATGTAGTATGGAACTGGAAATATAAAATACTATCCTATTTTATACTAGCGACTTTTCTTGTGGTAACATGGGGATTGTGACCAGACCTCCCAGCAGTCCTAGCCAGTGGTCAAAGGGAGAGTGTAGCCGCATACCAACTAGCGGCTCCTGCAGTGTGCTAAACATCTACACTCACCAGCTATATTGGACTGTTGGACAGGTAAATCTCTAAAACCATGTTAATAAACAGGTAATTAAACACAGAGGGGGGATTCAATTGTTTTTGTTCGCAGATGATGCACCCGACAGAGCAATTCAATAGCACGTACAGCCATGGGAGCACACATTTCTTCTTGCAGCTCCCCGGGCAGAAATGTGCGAGAAGTTGGCACTTTGGGCACCCAAACAGGGGGACTTTAGATAGGCTTAGTCATTTTACATGACTAAACCCTGTCTATTTGGGCGTGATATGCATGGGCACCCAAAAACAATTGAATATTGCACCCCGATCTCCCGTCTCTTTAGACAGGAGATAGGGTGCGATAAAACAATTGAATTGCACCCAGAGAATCTATTACAGTATATTTGAGCTGACTTTTATGGTCCATTGGATAATAGTAATATCACCAATCACCTTGGTGATAATCTTTGATTCTAGTAATGTTACTTTGTTCTGGACCTTTAAGAATTAGGTGGGGAGATGTACTAAGCCTTGGAGAGTAATAAAGGGGTAGACGTATGAAACAGTGAAAAGAGTGGAGAAGTGAGCCAGTGGAGAAGTTACCCATTGCAACCAATTAGCTTCTACCTATCATTTTATAGAATATACTTGATAAATGCAACTTCAAAGCTGATTGGTTGCCATGGGCAACTTCTCCACTGGCACACTTCACTTCTCCACTCTTTTCACTGCTTCATACATCTACCCCACAATGGAGAGAGATAAAGTACCAACCAATCAGCTCCTAACTGTCACATTACAGGCTGTGTTTGAATATTGACAGGAGCTGATTGGTTGGTACTTTATCTTTTTCCACTTTATGACTTTTAAAGGCTTAGTATATCAACCCCACGGGGGAATGTATCAAACCTTGGAGAGAGATAAAGTGGAGAAAGAAAAGGTATGAACCAATCAGTTTCTAACCGTCATTTTAAAAATGACAGTTAGAAGCTGATTAGTACCTTATCTCTCTCCACTTTATCTCTCCTCACAGTTTTATACATCTCCGCATTACCATCTTGTGTGTGGTCCCAGTGGGTGATTTAGCTTCACACAGAGTAGCTAACATGTTAACAGCTGTGATAGCTATAATATGGTAATGCAGCTGGAGATGTCACGCCTCCTACATGCATTACTGATCCAAGCTGCGTCCTTAGAAGCAGCATCGGAACATCTGCATGTCCATCGGCTGACTAAGTGACCATGGGGTCACTCAAGCCTGCCATCGCAGATGCTCAAAAGAGGCCAGGAAATCTCCATCAGCCGACGGAGATCCTGACCTCTCCACACCCCAACGGCAGTGACACCCCACCGTTTTGGGTATCGGAGGCTGTCACCGCCCCCCCACCCCCTTGCCTGAAAAAAGCAGCAGAATGTCAATCGCTAACAGTCTGCTGCCGAACTCCATACAACATCGCAGATGCATACTGCAAATGCACAGTACAGGTCTGGTGAATGTGCAGATTCCCAACCACAGGGAATCTGCGTTTGGGGCTAATTAAGGCCTCAATTCATATATGGATGCAAGCTATGTCCATATGTTTTTATTGAGGACTGTTAACTGGCAAACTAGTTTTCAAAAAACCATACATAATTTTTTTTTTTGATTGAATTGGCTCAAGAACATTTAATTTAAAAACATATCCAACACGATTTCATTAAAATATATTGGACCAATGATGTTCAGAACATTGTGACCATTGCGACTTTGATTTTCCCACAGTCGTCTCCTCTGAGCAGCCGCTCAGTACATACTGGGGGGGGGGTTATTCACATTTCTCCAACGGCTGCTTCATGGGCATTTCTAGAGAGGAGGGGGGCCCGTGTGCAGTCTCCAACATGGGTCCCCTCCTCTCTGTCCGGCAGCCGGCTGCACGCTGAGCGGTGCGCGGCCAGCACCGCACTTATAGACGCTGGGCACTAGAGTGTGCCCAGAGTCTATAGCGCATGCACAGGTCACCGGAAAAATTGCAGTGGCGCCCATTTTCCCTGTACTGTGCATGTTCAAACGATGGGAAAATGGCTGCGGTGGGCATTTACCAGCCGTTTTTACAGGCGCAGACACCAGAGCCAACGTGGGACTCCGGTGAGGTAAGTTGTATGGGTGCAGGGTGTGCGGTGCTGGCCCCACTGGACCCAGGGGCCCGTGTGCCCCGCACACCCTGCACCCATTATAAATACACCCCTGGGCTGCTTCTCTCTGCAGCCGCCGGGTGGGGGGTCCCGTCATGCTGACCAATCAGCATGGATTGGCAGCACGGCAGACAATGGGGTAGGCCAAAGATCCCTCTGCTAATGTTGGCTGCTGGAAGATTATCTTTCAACAGCCGCCCACTGTGCGTTATTGACAAGTTGCATTGTTTGCAATATGTCCGTTAACGCACAGCCTGGTGTGGTAATAAATGATGCGACCACACCAGGCAAGTGGTTAACTTATTTCAGCTGATTAATTATATTTAGTGTCATGCAGTTTAATACGCAGGTCCAATGTGAATATATGTGGTTGTCGATGGGCCTGATTCAGCATGCATCGCAGCTACATAATCGCACGCAATTAATTAACGAAAATATGCTAATGTCTGCCACCGCTCAGCCAGCATAGATATGCACACTACTGCCTTCTCATATCCATAATAACTCGCAGTCCTGCATATACATCGACCCCTCACGCACAATTACAGCAGGTATAACCTGTCTCCTTGCACGCAGTGAGTACTCAAGCTGCGTAGGCAATTGCAGTGGCTAGTTTATGCACGCCCATGCAACAGCGTTCAAATGGACAGGCATGCCTGCGTTTCTGCAACCACTCCCCCGTCACCACCCCCAAGCATGGCCTGTCACTCACTCTGCGATGGATTCCACAGTGTGTCCGTAATTGCAGTGCGATCGCCGCACATGCGCAGTGTGTTGCATGCGCAGTATGCATCAATAGCCAGATCTGCATACGCAGTTGCAATTGCGATCCATGTTGAATCAGGCCCTATGTGCTAATATATTTTATTGCTAAATTTGTGTGTTTGGTTTATAACACTACTTTTTAATAAAATATATATGTTTTGAATTATTAGCACTTGATTAATATCTGCACTCCATTGGGGCTTACATTAATCTCCATTATTTTTATTTTAAAGATATTTGGAATGTTTGTTTGTTTTTTTGCTCAGTTTGTAAATCTACAAATGTTGCACAAAGTGCCTGGTCAGACATACCATCAAAGGGTGGAATATGGAAATGATATGTTCCAATGTATGCACTTATAGAAGTGGAAAAGTAGGAGCATTTGTGCATGGAAAATACACTGTGACATGCAATATTTTTATGTATTTTGTCTTATGTAAGCACACAAACATATTTCTGATAAATGGATTTATCCTATGGCATATGTGCTAGAATACAATGAAAATAACATTTTACTTTTCATGACAGCTTCATAAATTACCATTGTTCACATACATATATATCAATTCTATAAATAAAGTCATGTATTTACTTGTTTTTTTATTAATGCTACTCATACTTTCCAACTCTCCCTGATTGTCAGGGAGACTCCCTGAAATAGTAGTAATGTCCCTGGCTCCCTGAAGAGTCCAGCAATATCCCTGATTGCACCTTACCCCCATTATGTAGTTGGTATATACTTAAATATAATCAGTGCCATTTCCCTGCATTGGTTATAAGGCACAATGATCCCATGGCTACATGCATTTTCACGTAAGGTTTCCTTTGGACACTTATATGATACTCCTTGTAAAACACAATACATGAGCGAGCCCAAAAGTATCAGTGTGTTTTCATCATCAAGTAGATCTTACTAACTGCTCTGGGGCTCATTTACATTTGGATTTAAGTAAATTTCCCTGAAATTATTTTTCAAAAGTAGGCAAGTATGTGTGCATTATCTGCTCAGTGTATCATGAATAGAATTTGTCACACCCCAAGTTAGACAAGACCGTAGGACAATGAGAGATGTTCCACGGTACAGCAGTGAGATTCTTCCCCCACTTTTTCTCCAAACATCCACTGCCACTTTCCTTACACGAGGCAGTCCATGTCCCACCTCTGCCTGCATATTTACTACAAGAACACTCAGTGGATAAAGCACCAACGAGGTAAAGGCACCATTGATAGCTCCAGAGCCTAGAGAGGGTGCCCAGACTGGAAGTCCTTGAATGTTCAACATATCTCTCATTGGCTCTTTACAGGAAAGAAAAATAGCACTTCCCAACATATTTCTGACTAGTATTATAGAAAAGCCTCTGTAAACTCCAATTGTTATATATTGTCTTTTGCTGTAGGTTTGGAACTCTTGCAAGATGGAGCTGGCACTTGGAAATCTGGCATTGTTACGACCATCCTGCAGAATGTTCTGTATCCTTTCAAATGGTACAAGAAGGGTGGCTTCTATTGCCCCGGATACAAATCCAGAAAGAACACAAGATCCAATTCCTGTTGTACCGCCCCGAGAAAAAAAATGTTGGAAGCTCCCTTGGATGCCAAAAAGCAAAGTTCCTTGTACAGTTTTTGACATGAGAGGGGGTACTAGGCCACGGTAGAGATGTTTAATACCTTCTCTGCTTAACTGAAGTGTGGCATCCTGAATGGTCAATGTGTGAAGTTGCTGTCGAAAAATTGTCTTGTAAATGGGAAAGGTCAAAACTGTGGACATAAAGGTGGAGGTTGCGCCCACTAAATAACCACGACCACTCCAACAACGCCATCTTGAAGTATCTCTATTTTCCATATTCTCAGCTCTTTGAATGTAGAAATATTTCTGAAACCAGAATCTGAGGAACCTTTGAAAGTTTTTATACAAAGAAATTGCAATCTTTAGTGTAGACAATCAGCATGGTCCATTGTTGACTTCTCCAATGAGCAATTTGATTTTAATCGAACTGCAAAAAAAAAAAACAGTTCATAACTATATTAAACAAAAGGTAAAATTTTTATTTTCATTCAAGTTTTTTTTTAAAATAATTGCATTATAATGTACATTTTGGGGTTTATTTACTAAGTGGCAGCTTGTAAAGCCCAGTGCTTCCAAACATGTTTATGCCCAAAATTAAAAAGGGCAATGATTTTACTAGCAAAACATGGCTAGTAAAAGCATTGCTGTTTTATATTTCAGCCATAAACTAGATCGCAAGCACCGAATATTAGAACCTGATGCTTAGTAAATAAACCCCTTCATGTCTGAAAATTCCTTCCTATGGATTTTTTGGTAATACTCAAAGCTTCTGCTAAACAAATCTATATATTCCTGTGCATTTCAAAATACAAATTGTATCCTCAGACTCCACTTTGCATATTTAGCCTGCAGAGGGTTCACCCGGAACCCTCCCCCGCAATGGCGGCCGCGCATGTGCAGTTAGCAGTACTGCGCGTGCACAGTAGCCCCGGCAGCACTCCGGGTGCATTGCAGGGACGGGCGCCTTTCGGAGTCCCTGTCCCTGCGGGCGCTGGTTAATATATTCCATCTCTATGATCGCATCTTGCAATGGGCAGTAATATGCCCAGATTGCATTGCAAGTAGGATCATTAATAAATGAACCATAACAGTGCATTCTTCCACAACTTTACATTTCATGTTATGTAATAATGATATACAGAGCATACCTTCATAAAATATATACCTTCACTGAAATTATTATATTTCGATACAAATTTATGGTCAATAAACATATGATAGAAATAGCAAAATGGTAGCAATATATGGCTAAGCTTTTTAGGAATAAAACTAAACAAACGAATCCTAAAAATCTAAATCAGGCGCAATCCTAAATGAAAACAAATAAATATCACAGGTGTTTTTCCTAATAGCAGCTCCCAATAAGTATTCTGGAGATACTAAAAAAATGAATAATATTAAAGGACCATAAAGGCACATAGGGAGCGCTTGACAGGGGCGTATCTGTAATGGGTGCAGGGTGTGCGGGGCACACGGGCCCCTGGGTCCGGGGGGGCCCCGCACCGCACACCCTGCACCCATAGCATACTTACCTCTCCAGAGTCCCACGTCGGAGAGGGGATCCGGCACTCTAAAAATTACCGCTCCATTTTGCCATCGTTTGCACATGCGCAGTATAGGGAAAATGGCCACCGCGGCCATTTACCCGGTGACCTGTGCATACGCTATAGACTCTGGGTGCACTCTAGTGCCCAGAGTCTATAACTCCAGCGCTGGCCGCGCACAGCTCAGTGCGCTGCCGGCCGCCAGACAGAGAGGAGGGGGAACGTGACGGAGACTGCACATGGGCCCCCTCCTCTCTAGAAATGCCTCTTGCGCTTGACCATTTATTTTATATAATTATTTAGACAAAAATATCACATAAGGTTTATAAAAAACATACATATAATAAAGGCTGAAAATTCAATACATGGAGAATAAAGTGTGAATGGCCAAATATTCTCTCTGTACAGCGCTGCAGAATATGTGTGCGTCATATAAATAACTGGTAATAAATACATACATATAAATAATCTCCAGCATTAGCAAGAAATAATACACATATAAAATACTTGCAAGGAACAATAGGATTAAAAAAGAGAAGGAGAAAGAAACAAATGCTGCTGAGCTATGAATATAAATAAATAAAAAAATTGTAGAGATAAGTTTAAGGGATCATAGTAATTACAATGTGTTGATTGGTAGTGAAGAAATATAAGTTATCGCTATCATTAAGGCTATGGGGTACTTTAGGTCTATCTCTGTATTTCTGCAAATCTCTGCACTAATCAGGTTTATTAAGAGAAACCAGCAGCATAAACATTAAAAATCACATTTCTACTGTATTATGTAATCCATTAATGATGTATATTCACCTTACAGCAATGAACATCCTGCCTCAGCCCGTCAAATACATCTGCTTACTAACAGCTTTTATTCTAAGGAAGCTACACCCTTTGTCTCAGCTTGATTGGAGGAGTTTCTCAACATCATTTCCTCTATAGCATCCTTTTGTTCTGAAATGTACCACTGTCAGAACGCAGGCAGATTCATTCAGCAAATTATAACAGGCATAATAACATTTCAAGTCATGTATTCCATACACAGCAGTCGTAAAAGGCAGGATGATTCTTTCTTGTAGAATTAAACACAGCAGACGGATCTACAGCAGCCTAGGATTGTGGGTAAAAGCATTTTTTCTCTAGAGAGTAGACAAAGATTTTCTCAGGCTGCAGTTCTGCCTGTTATGAGACTAGCACTGTGTACCATGCCCCTGATATACCAAATCCATGAATATTCACTGGTTATTATTTCCCAATTGACTGAAGCATATTAAGAAATAAAGGTGATAAGATAACACATTGACTGACTGAATCTGAAGCAAAAGATACCAACTAGAATTATTCTGTTAGGATGTGTAACAATATATAACATTTAATAGCAGTTAAATTTGGTAAGTAGTTTCAACAATTATAAATCTAAATGGAAAAATCAACATCAATAATCTACAATGTCTAATAAAAGCACATAGGCCCTGATTCAGACCCACTCGCAATTGGGCGTACGTACGTTCGGCGTACGCAAAAAAATATTTAAATTCAAGCACTCGCTCGTATTTTCGTACGCAGCTAAAAATCCGCCCCAAACTCAGCCGACCCCTCCTCTAACTAACGAGCGTGCCAAATAGCGAGCGTACATCCCCGAAATGGCTTGAAGGGAACGCACGCACAAGTACAAACCGGAAGTGGGACTGTCAGATTCCGATTACCTGCTCGTTTTTTCTGCCTACCTCCCTCAATCGTATCATGCCAATCAATGTATCAATTAGCTTAATTGTTTTTTTTTTTTCAACACAATGCAATAAACTTTAATCTTGTCCGTGTTTGTGTTTACTCGCAGAATACGTACGGCTGAAACCTTCGCTTTTATTGTTCAAAAGACATGTTAGCCCCAATTAAACAATTGTTCTATTTGTTTGTATCCCCACAAATTTTCTGTGGTTCATTTCTTTATTGAAATTTGCTTACGCATGTCACTGCATCAAGCCTATCATAACTCTCAAGAGATTTGTGGCCCTGTCGAACACATGACTCATACACTAACCAATAGAATTTGTCCTGTTAATTTCCCAAATACATTAGCCAATCAAATTTGTTTTGGGTGCTTTATTAAAAATATTTTTCTAAAAAAACACCATTGCCATCATGAGATCCGCCGCATTCACCAGGCGCGAACTGCTGGTGCTGACGGAGGTGATGGACAGGCGGATCACCAGTCAGCCTCCACCCATCTCAAATAGCCGAAAACGTTCCGCATATGCGGAGGTACGTCGCCGCCTGCGCTCCTTCGGCTCACGCCAACATATTGGCCAGCTGGAGCGCAGGTGGTCGGACCTGCACCGGCGTACGCCCCGCTTGCTGGCATGCTTTCACATGCAGATCGCGGAAAGTAAGTTTTATGGACTGTGGTTTTCAAGTTTATCTTGTGGGCCCTAACTGCGTGTGCATGTTTTCATGTCTGTCCTATTTAGTCATTGTAGTCATATCTGCATGTGCATGTTTTCATGTCTGTCCTATTTAGTCATTGTAGTCATATCTGCATGTGCATGTTTTCATGTCTGTCCTATTTAGTCATTGTAGTCATATCTGCATGTGCATGTTTTCATGTCTGTCCTATTTAGTCATTGTACATTTTTTTTATTTTTTTTATTTTATTTTGGATTCCTGTTGAAACTAACCACAATATTTTTTTCATTTTTTAGGGGAACAGCAAAGACTACGGCGTCATCGCCAGACAAGACGCCGGTCCCGGCCCCTCTCTCCAACCCCCAATTCCTCAATTACCCCCTCCTCCCCAGACCCTGTGGCCGAGATTTCAGGTCTACTTCCCCTTCAGCCCAATTCCCCCTCTCCTCCATCCGTCCCTCCTCCAAATACCCCCTCCCAGGATTCTTCAAACACCCTGCCCCTAGGTTTGGGGAATGTAGCCCCCTCCGAGGTGGTCCAGGGAGTGGCTTCTGGCTCTGGCGTTTTGCCGAACGATATGTTTTTTAATTTTATTTTGGGCACCACAAACTGTGTTTGTAATCATGTGTCGTCCCCATTTTTGTTGGCTTTCTGTTGCCTTAGGGTATTTTTGGGGGTTGTCTTTACCTGTTCCTGCTGATTTCACCATACACATATCACACCTGTGTGCATTTTTTTAGGGCCCTTGTATTTTTGGCCTAGGACATTTTGGGGTGCTGGGTTTTATCCGTGTAATGTTTTTTTTGGCCACAAGCTTTTAAGTTTTGGTTTGCTTGTTTTGTGTTTTTTTTAGAATGTTGCTTCATTATAGATTTATTAATCTCCAAACTTTTGTCACCCACAGAGGAACAGAGGCGTCGGGCAGAAATCTGTCAGTGTGTGGCCCGTATGTGGGAGCAGGTCACCGGGCTTCTGCAGGGCCTTGACCATCTGTTGGTCCTCCTTAGGAATTAGTTTTTTTTTTTTTTTTCTAATTGTTTCCTAATAAATCAGTTTTAAGTCAAGCTCGGTCTCATGCGTTTTTAGTAAATCCAAGATTCTTTACACTGACATAAGTAGACTCTTCAAGCAAGGATTGCCACAGAATCTCACTACAGATTGTGTGTTGTATTTTGAATGCAAACAGGCACAAGAAACCCCTCCCAGTACCAATGTCATTTTCCTTTTTTGGGGTGGACAACATGATAGTTTACAACATTTTTCAGGTTCCTATTTGGTGGCCAATCTGCTTAGGACAATCTTACGAAGGCAACTGATTGTACAGGATTCCTTGGTGTGTTGGTTAGTACCCCGAAAACATATTACATTTTAGCTCCACTTGCTTCATTACTGGGTTACCTCTTAGGTAAAATTAACATTTGGGAGTTTGTTTACACTTGCTTCTAACGTGCCCAAAAAGGAAACAAATTACACTCTCCAAATATTTATTCACAACAGAAATCAAAATACAAAGTGGTCACTCACAAACAAAAAACACAGTGATAATCAGAAATACACCACATACCAAAAACAGGAAACAAACACACAACAAATCAAGAACTGGTTGACGAAGGTCCATGCCCACATGATTTCAAAAATATGGCGTTGCAATATGGGTGTCATAATATATTCCAGAAGTTTCCACATAAAGGTTTTTGAAGGGTAGCAGGAAGTAGTCATCGTGGGAGTGCCAAAGATTATGCAAACAAACAGAAGATGGTGCAAGAATTAGTATAAAAAAAGATGAACGCCAAAAAACCGTAACACATTGGGTATACACACTGTTGTTTGGTCAATAATGACCTAAAATATCGGGCCACCACATCATCGCGTATGGCCCCCCCACATACTGACCTCCGACCAACCTCGGGGGGGCCATCCTCAGGTAAGGCATCCTCTGGCTGCATTGGAACACCACTCCTTATGGCGATGTTGTGAAAGATCCCACACAGGACCACAATTTTCGAAACCATATCCGGCAAATACATGAGCTCGCCACCAGAGCGGTGGAGGCATCTGAATCGGCCTTTTAAAAGGCCAATACAGTGCTCCACCACTTGCCTGGTGGCTGTAAGTGCGGTATTAAACTCACTTTGTGGGCCTGGTGTGGGAGCCAAATAAGGAGTGAGCAGCCAGGGCATGCAAGGGTATCCACTGTCTCCTGTGAAAAAGAATAGACAACATCAGGATCACTGTGTACCAAGCTTAACATTGTTATGTACTAAAGGTCTCCACTTACCCAGAAGCCACGCATCACCAGCTTGTAGGTTGTTTAATTTGTGCCATATCCCTGATTGCCGGATGACGAAGGAGTCATGTGCACTTCCTGGTAATTTTGCATTCAGGGACAGGATCTGGAGGGAGGCATCACATACCACCATTACATTCAGGGAGTGATAGTGTTTACGGTTGTGAAATATTGCCTCCAGCCGTGCTGGAGGCTGAAGTGGTATGTGAGTACCATCCACAACCCCTATGATGTGTGGGAAGCCAGCTATTTGGTAAAAATTGGCCTTGGCCACACTAAGGGCACCCATATCCAAAGGCATTTTAATAAAATGATGGAGGTGCTTGAAAAGTGCCTCCATCACTGCCCTCAGGATCCTTGAAAAGGAGGATTGTGAGATGCCCGCCACTATTCCCACCATTGTTTGAAACGATCCTGAGGCACAGAAATGTAACACCGCCATATATTGCATAAGTGGTGGTATTGCTGTTGGACTGTCAATTTGCCGCTCAAGATCACTCTCTATTAATGAGAGATTGTCTATGATGATTTTGGGAGGAAGACGGTAGCGTCTTAAAACCTCATCATCGGGCATTCCAAAAAGGGTGACACGTGTTCGAAATATCTGGGGCCTTGCACGCCTACGATGCCTACGCCTGGGACGAGATTGAGGTTGGTCGGCTTCCGGGAGCATGGCCAGAACAATCCGCCCAAGATCAACCTGAAATGGCAAGATTTGAATGTAAGGCTTTGGACCCAACCCAAAAGAAAATTAAGAACAACTTAGCTTGATGATAGCATCCATTGCTGCTTACATGCCGGGGTATTGTCATGATACGTCCAAACTGAAAATAATCCCAATATTAATTTGTAAAAGTTTAGTCTGTGCATTTATGTTTCTAAATTTTGTGCTAGACAAAACATAAAATAGGCGAAACACACATTTGGCCAAAGAGCAAAACGACATTGCACACAGTACATCAAAATGGGTTGAAATGTAAGCCAAAAATGCGAAAGGGCAACCACAAACAATTTTACAGGATTAATAATCATTTAAAAATGCGCTAATTATTTCGCCTATACAAGTCACTATACAAACAGAGAAAAATGCGCTAATTAGTTCGCAAATACAAGTCAAAAAACAAACATAGAAAAATGCGCTAATTATTTTGCCAATACAAGTCACTATACAAACAGAGAAAAATGCGCTAATTAGTTCGCAAATACAAGTCACTATACAAACAGAAAAATGCGCTAATTAGTTCGCAAATACAAGATAAAAAATGGACTTACCAAGAGCAAATATATAAGATTCAAAATCAAAAGGTCTTTGGGTCCGATATAAAAAAAAAGCTAAAAGAGATGAAATTATGGATCCAAAAATTAAAAACTAGAAGAAACACAATGAGACACCAATTGAACCAAAGTTAGACTTCACAAAACTTACCAAATCAAGAAACGAGGCAAAAAAAAAATAAACAAAAAAAGCGAACGGAAAATAAAAACGCAAATCTAGCAAACAAAATAAACTCCAAACGCCAACTCCTTTATCCGCAAACAAGAAACTCCGACCAAGGTAACCTCCAACAATCCAAAAACGCCACCTCGACTCGAGACACACCAAGCCATAAATAGTGTTTCGTTTCCCGTACAAATTAAGGAGGGATCATAGGAACGCACAATCAATGATGCGGCCGCAAAATAAGGACGCATGTATAAATACGTCACGAAAACACATTTAAATTGTGGTGTATTTCTTGTGTGGACCTCAGACATGGCTACAGACCAGGGAAACAATGGACAAGAGTCAGGCGGTAAGTCTTTCATGCATTTTGTCTCAATGATTAATTTGAAACATAAGATTGGGCAAGTTGTGATTTTGAGAAATCTGAATATTTACACAAATAGGTGAGTAGGATGACATGGAAGAGGCTGCTGGGCCCAGTATTCCGGCCAAAGCTGCCAAAAAAAAAAGGCAGCCACATTTCACAAGAAAGGAGATGGAGGTTTTGATTCAGAAGTGTGTGGACATCCTGCCACAGGCAGACAGGAATATGAGTACAAGCCAGAAGTGGAGAATGTGGGAAGAGGTAGCCGTTGCTGTCAATAGGGTGGGTGATTATGTCCGTCTAGCCCGGGATTTCAAACGGCGGTAAGTAAACACTTGCCCCCCCTAAAAACAAACCCCATTTTAAACAAAAGGATAATGGTTTCCATTTTATCCCACAGATGGGGCGACTTCAAATATCGCCTAAAGCAAAAACTCGCGGACAGGGCTAGGCATGCAAGGGGGACAGGTGGGGGTCCCACCCCTGTGTCATTGGAGTTGATGGAGTTAGAAGAGCTGGCACAGGGGTGTGTGCAGCCTGTGGAGGTGTTTGGCGTGTCCAACATGGATACGGACATGCCAGACTTTGCGGCTCCTCATGTTGTCCCAGGTAAATCTTGTGATGTCACCAACTCTGAAATGTTAGTGGGCCAATATGTAGATTCTAATGTGAGTCTTTTCTCATTTTTCCTAACAGAGACACAGGCGGATGAGTCTGCTCCAGAGGGTAGCCTTGGCCGCCGAATTTCTGCTGGCTCTGCAGGGGAGGAACCAGTACATCCGGCTGAGGACCCTGCAGAAGCCAGTCCAGGGCAGTCCCCCTCGCAGGCAGTGGCCCTCCTCACAGAACTCAATTTCAAATCGGATTTCCATACGGAGATTCTGCAGAGGATGGACGCCAGTCTGCTACGGGTGGCTGAGGCCCTGGAACAAAATGCTGCGGCCAATGTGACCATTGGTCAGGCCCTGGCGGAAAATACCAGGGCCAACATCCGCATCGCCAATGCCCTGGAGCAGCTCGTTCGCCAGCACATGGTGGAGCCGACCTCCCTTCCTGCCGGAACATCAGGATCCTCCTCCTCTGGCACAACATCAGCCAATCCTCCAAATGTGCCTAGCCCTGTGCCTAGTCCAGAGGCCACAACATCTGCCTCTGGACAGGCAAGCCCGATGACATCCCGGACCCGGTCTGGCGCCCTCCCTCCCCCAGCCAAACGGGTGAAAAAACGGTGAAAGCAATGGCGACTTTTCCCACACTCCTTCTGTGCTTGGCTCATATTCCTTTCTGGTCAAAACTTCCCTCTCCTTTCTTGTGAATTGTTTTTAATTTTGTGTTCTACATTTCATAAATCTTTTATGTTGGCCCAATTATTGTAACTTTGGAAATGAACCCTGCAAAAAAACTTTGCCCCCAATTTTTTTTTTTGTGATTTTTTGTTTGAGCAATAAAAAAATAATAAAAAACTGACATTGTATTCTCACATTATTGTCACAATGGATTACATTTAATCCTGGGCCAAAAGGCACAAACTGGCAAGAACCACATTTTACATGCCCCCCAAAAAAGGGCTCTTTAAGGAACGTTTCAAATTTAACATAACGAGGCAAATTCAACAGGCCAAAAGAAAAAGGGAAAAACCAAAAAAACATGATGACATTATTGTTACAATAGGCCCTAACCAACAAATTGAGCCCAAAAGAAACTACCACAAATGTACGTAAATTGATTGTGTAATCATCACATTAGCAGCTATGATTTCCACCTGCGTACGCTTTTGTGCTAACACAAAAAACTACTTTCAAAACACATACCAAGCCGGTTTTCAATCCACCACTAATTGCTGTTCAGACCACCCGCGATTAATCGCAGCAACATCGAGGAGTGCCGGGATGGAGGAGAAGGCCATCGCCAATGTGGTCGAGTAATCCAGACCCTAAGCTGTGCGAGCATTTTGAAGGGAAAGAGGATCATCCAGTGACGTATGAGTCGGTCCGTACACATTTTACGCTCGCATCTGCTAATGTATGTACGCCTCGCCACGCCTGCGTTTTTCCATCTTTACCCCCGTCAACACCCAAAAACGCCCTGTTCTGTCAATCACATTTGACATGTCACTTCCTGTACGCTATTTGACGAACGAGACCAAAAAAACTCGCAATCTGCCGTACGCACATGCGCAGTGTTACACCGACGCAGGCGCGGTTAGTCAACATCGGAACGCAACGAGTGTACTGCTGTTTGCGAGTGGCTCTGAATGAGGGCCCTAGTTCAATAAATGTACAAATAGGAAATAGGATTTTATATATATCTTATCTGGTAAATATATATACATAGTGAAATTGCACGCACTTACAAAATGTCTGTTTGGGTGCTTGACCTCAACAAATTTTCAATGACGTTCACTTTCCCAGCTCCAGCATAGGGGTATGGTAAAATACAGGTCAGCACACCATAAAGTGGCAAAGATATTTGTCTCAGTTCATTTTAATATTATAGCCAATAAGCCATCCATTTAAAGTGCAAACAGTGCATAACAGGTGCAAATACTTGCCGGCAGCGGGTCCCACCAGGAAACCTCTCACAGACTGAACCAATCTGTCACTTCGCACAAACTCGGGAATGTAGACAGGTTCCACGGTACTGAAAGTGACGTCATCGGGCGGCGCCACTCACAATGTAAAAACATAATCAATAAATAATTAAACCCAAACAAACACCTAAAATACAATGGCCCTCATTCAGAGCCACTCGCTAGCGGCAGTACGCTCGTTCCGAGCGATGTTCGCACATCTGCGCATGCGTACGGTTTTTAGTACGCATGCGCGAACCAGTCAGTGCGGCCGAAAAACATTTGTACGCAATATAGCGAGTGCCTGCTATTTTGAGTGACAGAATGAGGCATATGTGGGTGGTAACAGGGGAAGGTGCTTGAAAACGGGGAGTGGAGATCAGAACGCAGGCGTGCTTAAAGGTCGAAACGGGCGTTTTATGGGTGTGCATAATTAATATAGCAGCGTCAATGACCACGTCACTTGGTTTTTTTTAACTCAGAACTGCTCGCAAAATAGCGGTTGAAAAAACCAACCACAAGAATAGCGAGCAGTTCATATCCTGTTCGATGTACTCGATTAATCTAATAAATAGCGGACATGACGTATGGTGCGAGCGGCCAGGGGGCGTTTTTAAGAAATAAAAGAGCGTATGTTTTGCGCACTCGTTCAGACTTAGAGGTGTGAACAGACTGCAATGTGCGAACGGATCATTTGCATAGCCACCCCTTGTTTTTGAACGAACGAACGCATATAGCGAACGGCTCTGAATGAGGCCCAAAATTGGAAGCTGAAAACAATTCCCCATACTGAGAAGAGTATAATCAGAACATAGACCAGTGTGTTGATCATCATGTATGTGACAACCAGTCTGAAGCAAGAGCCATGCTAAGCAACCACCCACACACAATAATAGCCTTTTCCCATAGCTATAATGGGACTCACATATCTTATACAATTATTGAATTAAATCATTATTTGCCATCATATTTAGAACTAGCACATGTCCAAAGGTGGCTGGTCACTAATATAATACTGGGTTGGTCACATGCCGACCACTTAAAATGTGGGAGCACACCAGTGTGCAATAGTGTATTGTAACCCATGTTTAGATCATCTATAAATCAAGGTCGCCTAGCAACACTATGGGCCAAATGTAATAGGGTGAGAGTTTAGAAAAGTGAGAGTTTCTGACACTTTTTAAACTTTGCCAATGTAACAGAGTCCAAAAACAAAGTAGTGGTGCATACACACGGTCAGATTTATCAGACTTGTCAGATTTGTCAGATGAACGATTGAACGATTTGAACGATTTGAACGATTTTACCAAAGTTTTGAACGATTGAACGATTTTTGACTGCATTAAAATGAATGGAATCGTCCAAGTCTGACTGCAAACACATCAGATGTCAGAAATCGTTATCTGACCATCGGGAACGCGCATTGTAAATCGTCCATCGTTCAGGCATGTCAGATATGTCAGATTTTCCTTCAGATATGAACGACTGAACGATTTTTAAATCGTTATTGTTCATATCTGAAGGAAAAATCTGACCGTGTGTATGCACCATTACAGAGCGAACTTGCATGTTTTTTTAGACTTAAAGAACTCTCATGATTTAAAATCTCATTCAGATGTTTTCCCATTTTGAAGATAAAACTCAACCAATGTGAGAGTTTACTGCTAAACTCTCACATTTTCTAAACTCTCACCCTATTACATTTGGCCCAATAAGTCAGAATACTAGTAATTAAAATGAGCTGCTAGTTAGCATCGGTTATGAATAAATATTATTTTTATTAGACAAGTATCATAAGCGCACTATTAGATCCATCACACCATGGCCACACAGTGACCAGAGCTTGTCACCACGCGACCAACACATAAGGCCTATAAATAATCCATAGATATTTTTTTGTTAATTCACATTATGCTATCTAGTCATCCTTATTAGCCCATATGTAAAGCTAATAAATCTCATCCATAATTTTATATGTTCTGTCACAGAGTACATAATGTCAACACAACCTATCTCAACCATTATAGTTCAATATTTTGTCACATAAAGATCAGCATCCAAACAACCCAAAAATAACACCAAGATAGAGCAGAATCTACCAGTCAAATCCGTAGTAGGAAATGGACCCGGACTGGGTACAGGTAAATCCTTGTGAGCAGTTTCCTGAAATTGGAACGAGGCTGGATGAAGGGTGCTCTTTTTCATGAAAGTCTCTACCTTTGCTGGAAGATGCGGAGGACGGAGATAACAGGGAAAAGGAAACTAAACCCCACCGGGAATGCAGACCGCGGCTCCGGAGATGCTGAGGTATGGGAACTTGGTACCGGTGCTGACTGGGAATGCTGGTGGAGGAGGCTCTGTAATGTAGCACAGGAAGCGGTAGATTACCGGAACCAAGAAGAGCAGGGCACTGGCAATGGCACTATGTACTGGAGCTGGCAGCAAACAAATTCACCAACTGAACACTGCAACTGGGACACTGAAGGTAAAAAAGACAAGGAGCACAGAGAACTAGCACACAGACAAGCTGTGGAAGACGTTGCACTGGCACCCTGAGAACTCCCAGGAAGCCTTAAGTACCCAAGCCTGGAGCTGGATTGGCTGTCGGAGCCCATGTGAATCATTCATACTGGATTGGCACCCGGCAGTGTTTGCAGAGACTCCCAGCCACAGCAGTTAAAACATGCCAGAGACCCAGTGCTGTTTCTCAGGGACCTGCCTGCACACCGCACTAAAAGCCAGCAGCCTGCAACCCCACCAGATGGACCCCACCAGAACACCCGGACATGTAAGTCCCAGACCCACCGTGTTCCTCCAGAGTGGCCCGTGACATTACCCCCTCCTTTTGGAGTGGCCTCTGGACACTTTTTGGGTTTTCTTGGGATCTCAGAGTGAAACCTGTGGTCCAATAAGGGAGCATGGACATCAAAAGAATTCACCCAGGAACGTTCCTCTGGGCCGTAACCCTTCCAGTCTACCAAATACTGGAGGTGACCAAAACGAAGACGGGAATCAAGGATATTTTTAATTTCAAATTCAATTCCTCTTTCGGTGAATACTTTAGGAGAACAAGGCAGAGTTTTGAGAAACCGATTCAGAATCAGGGGCTTTAGTAATGAGATGTGAAAATAATTGGGAATTTTGATGTAAGAAGGCAGTTTGAGCTTATAAGTAACCGGGTTGATAACTCCTTCCACTGGAAACGGGCCAATAAAACGAGGGGCGAATTTCATCGACGGCACTCATAGACGTAGGTTTCGAGTAGAAAGCCATACTTGGTCCCCTACTTTCAAACTTGGAACTGATCTCTTTCTTTTCTCCGCCCAATGTTTGTAATGATAAGAAGTTTTTTGCAGTGTACTGTAGATTAAACTTTTTTACAAATCTTGGAGAAGTACTGTAAGGAGGATGTAACTGCTGGTAGATCGAAAGTTGGTAAACTTTGAAACTCAAGCACCCATAGATGTGTGCCATAAACAGTGAAGAATGGAGAGGAGTGGATATTGTGTGCGAATTCTGCCCAAGGCAGAAGATCCAACCAGTTATCTTGCGAGGAGGATAGATGAATACGAAGAAACATTTCCAGATACTGGTTAACACATTCTGTAACTCTGTTGGTCTGAGGATGATAAGCCATTGAGAACTTCAACTTTGTAATGCTGAGCACAGAGCTCTCCAAAATTTTGCTACAAATTGAACTCCACGATCGGAGACTATTTCAGAGGGTAGTCCATGTAAACGAAAGATTTCAGGAATAAAATGCTGAACCAATTCAGGGATGGAGGGAACTTTCTTAAGATGGACAAAATGTACTATTTTGGAAAATCGATCTATAACCATCCAAATTGTGGTATATTCTCTGGAAGCCGGAAGGTCTGTTACGAAGTCCATCGCTAAATGTGTTCATGGACAGGTAGGAATTGATAAAGATACAAGGTTCCCAGCTGGAGTTTGCCTGGAGGTTCTATGCTGTGCACATTTTGTGCAAGATGATCAGACTTCCTAGATGGCCACCAGTAAGAACGTTGTAAGAATTGTGTGGTTTTATGGATACCAGTGTGTCCGGCAAAGCCGGATGTATGTGCCCATACCAATAATTGCTTATGTAGTTCCCAAAAGGCAGAGTAATTTTTGTGGCAGCAAAAACTCTGGGTTCTAGGACAGGAAGCTCTCTTTGGGTTCCAGTAGGATTTCTGGGATGATCGAGTGAGGCAGAGCATCAGCCCTCTGATTCTGGGATCCTGGATGAAAGATCAAGGTGAAATTAAATTGTGCAAAAAACATAGCCCATTGAGCCAATCTGGTATTTAGACATTGGATATTCTTCAAAAATAATAGATTCCGGTAGTCTGTGTAGATAGTGACTGGTAAATTTGCTCCTTCAAGGAGATAATGCCACTCCTCCAATGCTAGTTTAACTGCAAGCAACTCTTGCGGCCCTATGGCATAATTATTTTCTGCGGGTAAAAACTTTGAGAAGTGTCCGCACGGATGGAATTTATTATCCTCAAATTTTTGTGACAGAACTGCCCCTACTGCTACAGTAGAGGCGTTGACTTCAAAGAAAAAAGGTCTATTTACATCAGGCTGGCGTAATACTGGTGCAGTGATAAATGTTTGTTTAAAGCAGCTATAAGGCGGTCTTGGCTTCAGGGGACCACTGTGTGGGGTTTGTTCCTTTGCGTGTCAAGGCCATAATTGGTGCTACTAGAGATGAGAAGCCTTTAATGAACTTGTGATAGTAATTTGAAAAGCCAAAAATCTTTGTATTGCCTTCAAAGACATTGGCCGTGACCAATTCAGGATGGCTTGCACCTTCTCCGGATCCATCTCTAATCCCAAACCAGAGACTATATATCCCAGGAAGGGTGTAGAGGTAACTTCAGCTTGCTTTCGCAATCAGTAAATAATTCTCTTACATGATGCTGATGATCCTCTAGATTGGAAGAGAAAATTAGGATATTGTTGAGATAGATGACTACAGAGATGTAGTGTAGATTTCATTAACAAAACTCTAAAAACCTGCGGGAGCTGTCACGGCTGCCAACACTTGAGACTCCTGGAGCGAGGCAGGCCTACTAGGCACAATAGATTGGGGTGCTCTTAGGAATGACCCTTTCATGAAACTCAGTAGCACAGGATAAAAGTAAAATAGAATTTATTCACAAAATAAATATAAGTAAGGTCTCATATGAAGTCTCAAACAGCACAGAGGTTCACATATGCAATAATAAATATAGGAGAAAATCCCCAAATATATATAAGCAGTCTTAAACATATAAGAACTAACATGGTAGGGAACCCCGAGTCCAGTATGAGGCTAACACCTCAGCATGGCATTGAGGACCTTTGCCAGGGTAGAACCCTGTAGTAATGGAAATCCAGAGCAGAGCGAGCCCTGCAGAATAATATAGTTCCGGGACAGGGCCGAGCCCTGAGGTGCAGTGAGAGATGAAGCAAACTTGAGCCTTGTGGTGTAGTGAAGTCGGAACAGGGTTAAGCCCTGTAAGGCGATGAGATTCCAGAACAGGGTTGAGCCCTGCGGCATGGCTAGGGTTCAGAGCGGGGTTGAGCCCCGTGATGCAGAGAAGATTGAAGCAGGGTCGAGCCCTGTGATGTGATGAGATTCCGGAACAGGGTTGAGCCCTGCAGCGTGGCTAGAGTTTGGAGCAGGGTTGAGCCCCGTGATGCAGAGATGATACTGTAACAGTGCAGTTGACAACTGTAACAAGGATGAGTTCAATATCCACAGGAACGGAAAGACAACAGGCAAAGTAAATAGTGCAGCAAAATGATGAAACCACAGTGATAGAGCAGTAAGCAATACTTAGGCAATAGGAATGCTGTTCTCTGTAGTGCAGCGGGTAACTGGCATCAGAAGTTCATCTGGAATATGACAAAGTCCACAGCAATCCACAAGCACAGCGGGGATCTGGCAGGAGTCCAAGAAAATACCTGAAAGCAACGTTGCACAGACACTGAGACACAGTTAGTAACATGCTTTATACTAGAGGTCTGTGATCCATAGGAAGTTACAGAACATGTGACCCAAATGGAATCAGATTTGAAATAATGAGCAATCTAGGCATCCACAACCTGACGACACCTGGGAAACAGATGATCACTTTAACACTCTATCCCCTGAATGAGAAGCATGCCAGCAAGCAGGATAGCTCCTCCAATGACCACAATGGAACTTTGGCGAAAGCAATCTATCTTATGTACTGAAATAGTCGCAGTCCTGACAGGAGCATTGCTAAGACCAATGCGGTCTTCCACTTGTCTCCTGTGTGAATTCAGATGAGGTTATAGGCCCTTGCAAGGACAATTCAGTGAATACTGTAGCTCCTTTTACCCGGTCATATAGCTCGGTGATAAGGGGTAAGGGATACCGGTTTATGATTGTAATGTCATTTAACACACAGTAATCTATGCAGGGTCGAAGTCCCCCATCTTTCTTCGTTACAATGAAGAACCCGGCACCTGCAGGTGAGGTAGATGGATTGATAAACCCCTTGGCTAAATTTTCCTGGATATATTCCGACATCGCTTTAGTTTCTGGAACTGAGAGTGGGTAGGTTCGTCCATGTGGAGGAGTTTTTTCAGGCATTTGCTCTACAGGTAGGGGCGGGCTGGGCCGGGGGGCAGGGTGCCATATGCCCCCCGGGCCGGTAGACTTTTGCCTCAGTGAGGGATGACTGATGCCCAGGTGACAGGCAGAAAGTGCTCTCAGTCGCTATGACTATAGCAGCATCAGAGCGGCTGGACAGCATTCTCTGCCTGTTACCAAGCTGTCTGTCACTCACATCTATGTAGCTTGTGGCTGCACACTGAGCAGCACTCCTTCTGAGGCCACTCCGCTGCAGGGGCTGTGTGTGCACCTACCTCTCTGTGTCCTCTGTCCCTTCCCTCGTGCTCCTTCCCCTCCCTGGCTAAGGCCCCGCCCCCTCACTGGACGGCCCCACCCCCTCTCCTACCCTGTCTGGCTATATTAATCTATCGCCTCCTGTCTCTGCTAAAGACCCCGCCCCCTCACCCCTAGTCTCCACCCTTTCTCTAGTCTAACCTGTATTTGTCTTCTCTTCCTGTACCCTGGAGCTCCGCAGGGACCAGAGACAGAACAGCCTTCCAGGCAGATAAGTGCCAGTGGAGGTGTACATGTTTAAATGATATTTGAGGGGGGGTGTAGTTATTTTTATCTTGGGGGCAGCCATTACAACGCTCCCTGATCAGGTGGTCATTGCGAACCTCTCTGCATTATATGGCAGTCACTGCTATGCTCCCTAATCTGGCTGTCACTGCAAACCTCTCTACATTATATAGCATTCACTGCGATGCTCCATAATCTAGCTGTCACTGCGAACCTCTCTGCATTATATGGCAGTCACTGTGACTCTACCTGATCTGATGGCCACTGCGAACCTCCCTGCATTATCTAGCAGTCTCTGTGACGCTCCCTGATCTGATGGTCACTGTGAACCTCTCTGCATTATATGGCACATCACTGCAACACTCCCTAATCTGACGCTCACTGTGACCTCTCTGCATTAGAATTTATATGGCACATCACTGCGACGCTCCCTGATCTGACGGTCATTGCGAACCCTTTCTGCATTATATGGCACATCTTTACGATGCTCCCTGATCTGATGCTCACTGCGACCTCCCTGCATTATAATTTATATGGCACATCAATGCGACGCTCCCTGATCTGATGGTCACTGCGAACCTCTCTTCATTATATGGCAGTCACTGCAACACTCCCTGATCTGATGGTCCATGCGAACCTCTGCATTATATGGCAGTCACTGCTATGCTCCCTAGTCTGGCTGTCACTGCGAACCTCTCTACATTATATAGCAGTCACTGCGATGCTCCATAATCTAGCTGTCACTGCGAACCTCTCTGCATTATATGGCAGTCACTGTGACTCTCCCTGATCTGATGCTCACTGCGACCTCCCTGCATTATAATTTATATGGCACATCAATGCGACGCTCCCTGATCTGATGGTCACTGCGAACCTCTCTTCATTATATGGCAGTCACTGCAACACTCCCTGATCTGATGGTCCATGCGAACCTCTGCATTATATGGCAGTCACTGCTATGCTCCCTAGTCTGGCTGTCACTGCGAACCTCTCTACATTATATAGCAGCCACTGCGATGCTCCATAATCTAGCTGTCACTGCGAACCTCTCTGCATTATGTGGCAGTCACTGTGACTCTCCCTGATCTGATGGTCACTGCGAACCTCTCTGCATTATCTAGCAGTCTCTGCGACGCTCCCTGATCTGGTAATCACTGCGAACCTCTCTGCATTATATGGCACATCACTGCAACGCTCCCTAATCTGATGGTCACTGCGAACCTCTCTGCATTATATGGCAGTCACTGCAATGCTCCCTGATCTGGTGATCACTGCAAACCTCTCTGCATGATATGGCACATCTCTGCGACGCTCCCTGTTCTGATGGTCACTGCAAATCTCTCTACATTATATAGCAGTCACTGCGATGCTCCCTGATCTGGCTGTTACTGCAAACCTCTCTGCATTATCTAGCAGTCTCTGCGACACTCCCTGATCTAGAGATCACTGCGTACCTTTTTCCATTATATGGCAGTCACTTTGACTGTCCCTGATCTGGCGATCACTGCGAACCTCTCTGCTTTATATGGCACATCTCTGCGACGCTTCCTGATCTGAGGGTCACTGCGAACCTCTCTGTATTATATGGCAGTCTATGCAATGCTCTCTGGTCTAGCGATCACTGCGGACCTCTCTGCATTATTTGGCAGCCTCTGCAATGCTCCCTGACCTGGTGGTCACTGCAAACCTCTCTCCATTATACGGCAGTCACCACAACGCTCCCTGATCTGGCTGTCACTGCACACCTCTTTGCATTATTCAGCGGTCACTGCATTGTTTCTAGCATTATCCAGCGGTCACTGCAATGTTGTCTTCATTTATGGTGGTCACTGCAAACCTCCCTGCATTAAACAGCAGTCACCACAACGCTCCCTGATCTGACTGTCACTGCACACCTCTTTGCATTATTCAGCGGTCACTGCAATGTTTCTAGCATTATATAGTGGTCACTGCGGTGTTCACTGTATTATGGTGGTCACTGCAGTGCTCTCTGTATTATATGGTGCCCAATGTGATGCTCTCTGTATTATATTGCAGTCATTGTATTATATAGCAGTGACTGCAATGCTCTCCGTATTATATGACGATCACTGCGATGCTCTCTGCATTATATGTTGGTGTGTATTATCACTCTGATGCTCTCTGCATTTTCAGACTGTTGCTGTTATGTTGTCTGCATTATACGCTGGCAGGGCTGCCATCAGAAATTGTGGGGCCCGGGACTTATAGGCAGGGCCCCCCCTTCCCATATATAGCTCAGAAACCGTGAGCGAGAGAGAGAGCGCGAGAGAGAGCGAGAGAGAGATAGAAATATCGGACGGCACTCCAGGTCTCAATAATGAAAATCACGACAAACTAAAGTAGTGAAGTCGTGATTTTCATTATTGAGACCTGGGGTGCCGTCTGTTATTTTTTGCTATATACGAGTTCCACTTGGAGGTGCACCCGGGCACGCTGTAGTGCTGCTGTATTGAGTGCTGGTCTACATATGTATATATATATATATATATATTTTTTTTTATTTTTTTTTACACACATCCCCCGGCAGACGCTGCTCCTCAATCAACACGGCTCTTCCGACCTCTCACCTCAGCGGCGCAGCGTGATGTCATAACGTCACGAACGCTGACTACAGGGCACTCCACGATTTACTTAAAGAGGACCATGTCTGCGGCGGCCAGTATCAGCGGCTGGCTGTGCCCGAGTAGTAGGAGCCGGCGGGCCCCCCCCTCCGTTCAGCCAGCATCCGGGCCCGGGACTCAAGTCCCGGCCGTCCCCCCCTGATGGCGGCCCTGTACGCTGGTCACTATGAAGTTCTCTGCATTATATTGTGGTCACTGCAATGCTCTCTGCATTATGATCTTTGAATTATATTGTGGTAACCGTAATATTCTCTGCATTATATGGCTGTCACTGTGATGTTACTTGCTTTATATGGCGGCCACCATAATATTCTCTGCATTACAATAGTGGTCATTGTAACAATGCTCACTGTATATTATATAACAGCTACTAGCCACTGTTCGAATCATCTAAAGTCTCTCCGGTCTTATGCTACAAAAATAAATATGGAAGGTGAAATTAACAGGGTCCTCAGAGTGCAAAAATGTCTCGGTACGGCTATGTGTGTTACAGTGCGACTAGTCAAAGGACATAGCTCTGTGAAAGAGCCAGACGCAATTCCAGGATGTTGGGCAGGTTGCTTATATTTACAATTTTTTGCTAAACTATTTCAAGTCAGTGAATGAGTAAAAACATACATTTCACACTTTTGTTGCTGCAGCCATTGTTAGATGTGCTGAACTCTTGCTTGACTGTGGCCTATAAGTTCTCATATGATGGTTTTAATAAATTGAGATTTTCCGTTCCGTCGCCTTTGAACTAATCAATGAAAACAGTACTTGTGCTGCAGCTTCATAGCCTATGAGCATAATGCAGATATTCTACCTGGGATGTTTGCTTATTGTTCACTAACAAGTAGTAGAATACATTATTATTAATCCACATTTGTAATGTTTTTATTTATTTTTTACTTATAGAATGGGAATTTATTAACCATACTTTTTATAAATTATCATAATCACAAGAATGGTCCCTGTATTGTATACCAGTCACTGCAATAGTCCCATATATTATATATCTGTTACTAAAATTGTGCCTGTATTATATATTGGTCACTAGAATGGTCCATGCATGATATATCGGTCACTAAAATGGTCTCTGCATTCTATACCAATCACTAGACTGTCCCCTATATTGCGTATCAGAGACTAGAATGGTCCCTTTATTATATATCTGTTACAAGAATTGTCCCTGTATTGTATATTGGTCACGAGTATAATCCTTGTATTGTATAATGGTCACAGGAATGGTCCCTGTATTGTATAATGGTAAGTAGAATAGTTCCTGCATTGTATATCCATCACTAGAGTGCTGTGAGCATTTTGTAGTGGTCACTAGAATAGTTTCTGGTTTGGGATGGGACTGATTGTTGCATTTGTTTATAGCTTTTTGACATAACAATTTATCATATATTTCATTGACTATTTAAAGAACACCCACATTAGGCACACCTTACTTACAGAGGCTATTATCATGTGTCTTTTCTCCATTGCAATGCACTGGTGGAGAAACTGGGCCACTTACTTGTGTCTGCCACCCAGGCCAAAAGTTGCCAGCCCCTGTCTATAGGACAGTCCCAACTTTTATGGGGAGCTAAGATATCAGTTCCAGATTTACAAAAATCATCTTTAAAAGAGGCATACTGAGAGGGAAGTTGAGAAAGTTCAGATAATTGAATTTTCTTTACAGGTTTCACACGTTGAAGACAGGAAGAATGACAAAAATTCCCCCAAGACAAAATTTGCATTGACATCCAATCAATTTGTGGACTATGCTTACTTAACCAAGGATAACCTAAAATAATTCCATGGGAGGTCTTCGGTATAACTAAAAGTTAGAATAGCTCCACATGATGATCACTGACACGAAGTTGTAGCGGATGAGTCTGGTGAGTGACGATTCTGTTAAGGATGTGAATGCCATCAACCGCAGAGAGAGAGAGAGAGAGCATGAGACAATGGCTGTACAGGAATTTGATGCTTTTGGACTAATTCCGCTGAAACAAAGTTCCCGGCTGCTCTGGAATCTAGAAGAGAAAGGACATTCTTAGATCCTTTAGTCAGCTTAATGGCAACAAGGATAGTAGATTCAGATTTAGTTGGAGACAGTGATATTACTCCCAACCTAGTGTCTCCATGATTGGTTAGGAGCTGTAGTTTACCGGGGGACGGGTACATGAGGCTACCAGATGACCGGCCTCTCCACAATACATGCAGACTTTCTCCCAGCGATGTTTCTGTCATTCTTCTGGGGTAAGTCATATCTGATTGATCTGCATAGGTTCTTCAGTGGTGGTCTCAGTATGGGCAGCAGGAGGAGGTGGTGGAGTAGGCCGAAACCTAAAGCGATCTGTTTTACTCTTCTCTGCCTGTCGCTCACAGTAGCATAGATCCACTTTATTGCATAATGAGATAAGGTCATCCAACTTGGGTGGTAAATCATGTGTCGCTAAATCATCCTTGAGGCAATCAGAAAGTCCACTCCAGAAAGCTGAAGTCAGAACTTCCTCGTTCCACTGCAGCTCCGAAGCCAATGTTTGGAACTGGATAACATATTGGCCTACTGTCCTGTTCCCCTGACGGAGGCGCATGATTTCAGTGGATGCTAAAGTCACCCTCCCAGGTTCATCGAAGATCCTTCGAAATGTCGACAGACATTTTACTTAATCTGCCAACACGGGATCGGAGCATTTCCACAATGGTGAGACCCATTCCACTGGACCAGAGAGGATTGATATAAGCGACCTTAGTTTTGGGAGAGGGAAAGTTAGTGGGCTGGAGCGAAAAATGGACGTCACACTGAATTAAGAATCCACGGCAAATTTTTGGATTTCTATCAAACTTGCTTGGGGCGACAGGTGGAGATGTGATGGACAGGTAGTTATGGTAGGACTGATAGGAGAACCAGGTTGAGGACTGGTTGTAGCAGGCATGCTGACCATGACAATGGAGGCTTGCAGAGTGTCCTGTCGATGAAACATCTCTTGCATAAATTTCAAGACCCTCTAAACGACTGGCAATACTCTGCAACAGGTCTGCTCTGGAATCCTCACCACTAGCAGAATCCATGAGGCCAGTGCAAGCTGTCAATTTTGAAGTGGGAAATGGACTCAGACTGGGTGCAGGTAAGTCCTTGTGAGCAGTTTTCTGAAATTGGAATGAAGCTGGATGCAGGGGGTACTTGTTCATGAATGTCTCTGCCTTTACTGGATTATGCAGAGGGTAGAGATCACAGGGAAAAGGAAACTAAACCCCATCGGGTATTCAGAGCGCGGCTCCGGAGATGCTGAGGTATGGGAACCTGGTACCAGTGCTGCTTGGGAATGCTGGTGGAGGAGGCTCTGTAAAATAGTGCAGGTAGCGGTAGATTACCGGAAATGAGAAGAGCAGGGCACTGGCAGTGGCACTATGAACTGGAGCTGGCAGCAAACAAATTCACCAACTGAACACTGCAACTGGGACACTAGAGGTAAATGAGACAAGGAGCACAGAGAACGAGCACACAGACAACTGTGTAAGACGTTGCACTAAAAACCTGAGAACTCACCCTAAGTACCCAAGACTGGAGCTGGATTGGCTGTCAGAGCTCATGTAAATTATTCAGTCTGGATTTACTCCTTCCTGACATGTGGCCATATGCAAGATGGCAACACTTGGCAGTGTTTGCACATACTCCAAGCCACAGCAGCTACAACATGCCAGAGACTCAGTGCTGCTTCTCAGGGACCTGCCCGCACACCACTCTAACCACCAGCAGCCTGCAGATGGACCCCACCAGAGTGCCCGGACAGGTAAGTCCCAAACCACCCGTGGTCCTCCAGAGCGCCCTGTGACACTACCACATATAGTAAGAAATCCCCACACTATAAATGTCAGTAAGAATGCATGGATCCATATTTTGTGAAGATAAATAAAGTATATGGTGGTGGATGGGATGCCGGGCGTCGAAATCCCAATGTCGGAAGCCTCATCCGGGACTAAAGTTAGGCATTGAAATCCCGATGCCAGTCTATATCCTGACACTGGAATCTTGACAGTCGCCATCCTGAACAAAGGTACACTGGGGCATCTTAGCTGTAAGCCCAGGGGGGGGGAGGGTTAGGTTAGGCAACATGGGTGGTTAGGGCTAGGCTTTAGGGGGGAGGTTAGGGTTAGGCACCACTGGGGGGTGGTTAGGGTTATGCACTAAGGGGAGCAGCTAGGTTTAGGCACCAAGGGGGGAGTGTTAGGGTGCGGGGTGGGGAGGGTTAAGGTAAGGATGCAAGAAGGGGGGAGGGTTAGTTAGTATACTTACATGACCACTTATGGGGATACAAGCATCGGGATGCCGTTGTTGGCATTTTGACAGCAGGCATCGTGACTGCCGGTATTTCATACCCAATATATATATATATAGGAACAAACAGCGGCACTCAAAGGACTTGAAGAAAAAAGACTCACGACTCCAGGGGGTCTGCGTTCAACGTTTCAGTCAAAGCGACTTTTATCAAGAACAACAACAAAGTGATACAGTACATACCTATATACCAAGTGACATCCCATAGTGTCAGCGTGCAACCTACCCAGCGCCGCCCGCCAAGTGAATGACATCACAAGTGCTGGACCGGCGCACATGTCATGACGCGGCTGTCGAGAGTGTCGTTGTCACGTGACTCATAATATGCATACACTCCATGAGCTATGTTAGGCCGAGTTAGGCTGACATTTTAGCTCATAATGTAGTAGCTAAGAGTATTTTGGCTTTGGCTCCTATTTCGTAATAGCTAAATTTAGTTTATTAGCCGATTGGTGTGACATAAAATTATTTAGCTCGCTGATTTGTTGGTGTATGTTAGGGTCTGGATTAGATTTGTGCTGCAATACAAATTTCTGCAGTGAATCTAACAGCTTCAGGGCCTGACAGTAAACATCGCTATTGCGATTGCAGCTCTGTTATTGCACGCAGATCTGCTGCAAAAATATGTTAATAAATGTAATGGCAATGCATCGCACTGCTAGCATAGAGACGCTCACTGCCTCCCACTACTATTTCACATCCATAATACTTTGCAAACCTTCACAAACATCAGTAACATCGAGTACCATCGGTCCCTCGCGCAGAATTACAGCAGCCCTGACCTTACTTAGAAATTGCTTACTTCATTACACGCAGTAAGTACTCAAGCAGCGGATGCAATCGCAATTGATAATTTATGCACGCCCATGCAATGGCATTCAAACGGACAGGCACGCCTAAGCTTCTCTGACCACCCCCCCCTCGTCCCCACCCCCAAACGCTCACTGCCTGTCAATCACTCTGCGATGGCTCTGTGTGGTCTCCGTGATCGTAGTGGTGGATTCGCGCGCGCACTGTGATGCATGTGCAGTACTCAACAATCGCCCGTCTGTGTACGCTTTAGCAATAGTGATCCTTGCTGGATCAGGCCCTCAGTGTTTTGGGAAGTCTATCTCTTTTCCATTTGAAAGCTAAGATGATGAAGTGTCCTCTCTTGTGCGCCCCAGAAAGTTTTTGGAGAGATATTAACAATGTATTTCTGTTCAAAATACTCACAGAGGAAAGACATTAATGACCTGATTCTGAGGTGAGAGTTAAGCAAAAAAGAGTGAGTAACGTTGCACCTGGACAAACCATGCTGCACTGCAAGTGGTGCAAATACATGTATTTATTTTTGCATACAGGGTATATACTGGCTGCTGTGGCATATAGCACACATATGCTGGACAGCTTTAGTTGTACACTGCAATTTAGATTTCAGTTCAGACACACCCCTCTCACATCAACATCTGGGACATGAAGGGCCCATAGGGGGAATGTAATTTAGGGGCCCATTAAAGAGTGGCGGAGCATTCTGCGGTACCATCTTTCTAGTGATGTTGACAGAAAAATAGTGCCTCACACGAGCTAGCATAAGACTAGCCAGTGTCTGTGCTTTCTTCTGTGCATGTGTTTGCAATGTCAACAAGGATTACCCCACGTGACATTGTGAATATTCACTCAGGAAAGATGGAAGAATAAAATTATAATGTGATCATCTGCATTCATTTCATGATTGTCCAGCCATGTTTTTATTTATTTATTGGCTACTTGCAGACTGGTTAAGTTCACCTGCTCTGTACTCACTCATCTAAAAATCTCCAACTCATGGGATCTATTTTGCCTCTGCCTCTGGGCACTCTGCTTTCTCCAAGCCTGGCTGTGGTGTCCAATACTATATTAGGTGCGACAAATTCTGAAACCACTTTCCTATATCTTTTTAAAATTATAATTTTTTAAATCACCTTTGGTCTGGGATGAACTAATAGGAGAAAACTTGATAATAAATAATTATCCATTTTGTTGTAAAAAAAAATATATTCATATTTTAATCCCTTTTAGGTTTTATAGGATTAATAGGGGAATTCAATATGGAGCGAAAACTCAGTTTTTGCGTTAATATCGCACCTATGACATCGTTATCGCAGGTTTTAGTTTTACACTGTATTCAATTTCAAAGACTTTTCACAGGTTCAAAAAGTCTTTGAAAAAAAATGGGGATAACTTTTCACCACTGAATAGGTGGCGAAAAAAAGTGCAGAATTGGGGTTTAGGGGTGCAGGCTTAAAAAAAATAGCCTGCACCCCTGGGAATGACATTTTAAAAAGAACTGTGTCAAAAAAAAAAATAGGGACACCCCAAAAAATGAATTTAAAAATTGGGGTGAAAAAAAAAATGGGAAAAAAGTGTTTAAAAATAGGGAAATAGGTTCAGGGCTATTCTGCAAGTATGCGGCAGGTGTATTCTAGAATAGGCTATTAGCGGCAGGTGCATAGTTGCAGAATTTTTAAAAACTTATTTTAGGGACATAAAAATATGCTAGTACCCATTTTCAAGTACCCCAAATTTCATGGGACCACTTAAAAAAACGAAAAAAATAACCTAAGTGCTCTTCTGCAACACTTCTTCAATGTTGGGAAAAAACACCTGCTGCGGCTATTTAAATCCCCGACTTTCCTTTGCAGGCTAGAACGGGGGTACCCATAGTGATCCCCCATGTTTTTACAACTTTAGGGGGGTCCTACAATTTTTTCAAGGAAAATTTCGTAGTTTATCGCAAATCCCACTTCGCCAGGTCCCGTTTTCGTAGATTTTATATTGAAAACGGGGATAAAGCAGGCGCGTGCCTGATACTTTATCCCTGAAAAATCTCCGATGTGGAGCGAAAAGTACAACACGGACTTTTCGCTCCCATATTGAATACCCCTCTTAACCTCCTTATGATGTCTCCAGATACTATAAGGGACAGAACCTACCACTCTGCTCCATATTTAAGGAAGATACATACTTAAAACAACTGGGGCTTTAACAGAGCTGAAAACCCTGGAAGCAGCCAATGGGCAAAATTTACTAAGCGGCGGTTTGACGGTGGTTTCTATTCTATTCTAAGCCCCGGGGGTTTGGTTTTGCAGCAGTTTCCAAATGACAGCCCTGTTCTATTCTATTCTAAAATGTGTTTTGATGGCAGTTTTGCAGCGGTTTTGGCCTTAGTAAATCTGCAGATAGCAAAACCGCCACAAAACCACAGTCAAAACACATTTTAGAATAGAATAGAACAGGGCTGTCATTTAGAAACCACTGCAAAACTGCCACCAAACCCCCCGGGGTTTAGAGCAGAATAGAACCCGCCACCAAACCGCCGGGGTTTAGAATAGGATAGAAACCACCGTCAAACCGCCGCTTAGTAAATTTTGCCCGACATGTTTACAAGATGCAATGGGTGAAAAACATCCCACATATAGAGGCTTGTATAATAGGCTGCAGGCGTTGTGGGGGATTCATGCAAGTCTCCCCGTATTTTTAAAGGCAAAACTAGCTTGGTTTTGCCTTTAAAATGATTGCTGCTTTAAAATGACGGGAAGACGTGCATGGATCCCTGAATTAATCCCAGCAGCAGCTGCAACTTGCGACCTATTACACATACTTGCCGACAATCTGGCTGCTCCTTCCGGGAGGGAGCAGCCAGATCGGCAACACAGGGGGCGTGGCCGGCAAAAGGGGGCGGTCCAAACGAGGTGAGGTCAGTTTGCGGGCGTGACAGGGGGCGGGGCCACGCGATCGCGTCATTTTAGCCCCGCCCCCGCTACACAATGCAGGAAAAATAGGCATTGCAAAGCAGGGGGCGGGGCCAAAATGACGCGAATCGCGTCAGCGGCCCACCCGCTGCGGGGGTTTATCAGGTAATTCGGAGGGGGGGTCGGGGGATTGGCGGCAGGTGGGAGGCTTGCCTGCCTTTCCGGGGGGGCGGGAGCTGCACCCGTTTATCGGGAGGCTCCCGCCCGAATCGGGAGTGTAGGCAACCCTGCTATTACATAAGCCCCATGGCATTATAGAGAGCACATGTCACATGTTTACCCATGCACGGTACGCATGGGTAAACGGATTAGGGTTAAAATACTTGTAAAAATCTGTCTTCTTTTTCTTATGATGCTGCTGTAGGGATTCTTACCGTCGACATACTGACTGACGGGATCCTGTACCCAACCCTCTCAGGCTATAGGTGTGCACCAAAATATTGTATTACTTTCAATGTGGAACCGATAGCACACACGGACGCATACAGATGCATGCATACATACAGAAATACACATACATACAGACTAACACAGCAAAATATTGTATTACATCTAGTGTAGACCTGGCAACATACAAACACATGCACTGGTTTTTAATTATATTTTCAATACTTGGCAGCTGCAGGATACAGTCCTGGTGTGATGCACATAAACAGCCACTGATCCTGATGTGCCATGTATGCTGCAAACAGGGATAGGGTCTACATTTTGGGTGTTGTGGACAGACATGGTATATAAAATGCAGAGATGTGGACATGCACATGCTTATACACAAAGGTCAGGTACTCAGTAATGGGGGAGGGGGCACCAGGGAAAGTTTAATGTCTGAAGCAGAGCCAAATAAAAGGAATAATTGCAGACCTGGGAAGGGCACGTGTGCTGGGTCCATCTTCCTCCTGTGTGGTGCTGCTGCTGGCAGACTCACCCCTACTCTAGACTCTAGAGAGCATGCACTGCACTGCTCCACTCACCTCACTGATGTGATCTGCACATCATCAGTTCACCTCCACAAACCAGCCTGTCAGTATATTAAATAAGGCAGTTTACAGTTTACAGAAGAGCGTGACTGGCACACAAGGCTACGTCCCCCCTGTATTAGTGGATTTCTCCCAGTGAGCAGATGAGAATGTCCCCGCCCCCTCCCAGTAGTGGTAGGAGGCTGGAGCTATAATCCCAGTGGGGAGTTAGATGGGCCACTCCTACACTGGCTAGGCCCTGTGACTCTTGTGATAGAGGGCATGGCTATGACACAGCAGGGCCCACCGTGGATTTCCCCGACTCCCCGATGCCCCAGTTCGAGCCTGTCAGCCCCACCTGCAGTTGTGAAAGGTAGGCATATGGACTGGTCCTGAAAAAGGAGGAGGTCCCTGGGCCTTCATCCAATTCCACAGGCAGGGTGGCACGTATGTATGTATATATATATATGTATGTATGTATTAGGGGTGAGCGGGTTCGGATTTCTGAAATCCGAACCCCCCGAGCCCCCGCGATCCGAGGCCGATCCGAGTCAGGCTCGACCTTTCCCGCCTGACTCGGATCTGAAATCGAGGCAAAACGTCATCATCCCACCTTCCGGGTCTCGCAGGTTTTGGAGCCTATATAAGGTACCCGCGTCGGCGCTATTTTCTCACTCGGCTGTGGACAGTGAAGAGGGAGGGTTGGAGTTAGGGCTGGCTGGGCTGTGTAGTGTAGTGTAGTGCAGTGTAGTATTGTGCTGTGCTGCGCTGTGCTGCTGTTGTCCATAGGGGCTGTGTCCACTCCTTCAAAGTCCATAGGGGCTGGCTGGACTGTGTTGTGCAGTCAGTTGTCCATAGGGGCTGTGTCCACTCCAAAGTCCTGTGCAGTGTCCCAGTCCTAAAGGGGTGCTGTAGTGTTGTCCAGGGGGTGCTCTGTCCATCAGGGGTGCTCCCCCCAAGGGCAAAAAAATATATATTTTTTCTGTGTTTGTGAATTGTGTGCACTGTGGCTGCACGTGCATCAACAAAGGAACAGCGCCAAGCGTGCACCTGTGTCCCATAAGTAAAGGGCCGGCTGGCTTGTCCGTTAAAGGGTGCTGTAACCCCCAAAGTACACTCCAAACAAAATAAAAAAATATTTTCTGTGTTTGTGAATTGTGTGCACTGTGGCTGCACGTGCATCAACAAAGGAGCAGCGAGAAGCGTGCGCCTGTGTCCCATAAGTAAAGGGCCGGCTGGCTTGTCCGTTAAAGGGTGTTGTAACCCCCCAAAGTACACTCCAAACAAAATAAAAAAATATTTTCTGTGTTTGTGAATTGTGTGCGCAGTAGCCGCACGTGCATCAACAAAGTAGTGCCAAGCGTGCGCCTGTGTCATAAGTAAAGGGCCGGCTGGCTTAACTGTTAAAGGGTGCTGTAACCCCCAAAATACACTCCAAACAAAATAAAAAAATATTTTCTGTGTTTGTGAATTGTGTGCGCAGTAGCCGCACGTGCATCAACAAACTAGTGCCAAGCGTGCGCCTGTGTCATAAGTAAAGGGCCAACTGGCTTGACCATTAAAGGGTGCTGTAACCCCCAAAGTACACTCCAAACAAAATAAAAAAATATTTTCTGTGTTTGTGAATTGTGTGCGCAGTAGCCGCACGTGCATCAACAAAGTAGTGCCAAGCGTGCGCCTGTGTCATAAGTAAAGGGCCGGCTGGCTTGACCGTTAAAGGGTGCTGTAACCCCCACAGTACACTCCAAACAAAATAAAAAAATATTTTCTGTGTTTGTGAATTGTGTGTGCAGTAGCCGCACGTGCATCAACAAAGTAGTGCCAAGCGTGCGCCTGTGTCATAAGTAAAGGGCCGGCTGGCTTGACCATTAAAGGGTGCTGTAACCCCCAAAGTACACTCCAAACAAAATAAAAAAATATTTTCTGTGTTTGTGAATTGTGTGCACTGTGGCTGCACGTGCATCAACAAAGGAGCAGCGCCAAGCGTGCGCCTGTGTCCCATAAGTAATGGGCTGGCTGGCTTGACCGTTAAAGGGTGCTGTAACCCCCAAAGGGCACTCCAAACAAAATAAAAAAATATTTTCTGTGTTTGTGAATTGTGTGCACTGTGGCCGCATGTGCATCAACAAAGGAGCAGCGCCAAGCGTGCGCCTGTGTCCCATAAGTAAAGGGCCGGCTGGCTCATTTCTTAAAGCGTGGTGTAACCCACAAAGTGCACTAGTCTCCAACAAAAATAAAAAAATATTTTCTGTGTTTGTGTGCACCTTAGCCGCACGTATATATCAAATCAATATAACATAAATGGAGGACCAAACTTTCTCGGATAAAAATAAAATAGGGAAAGATCAAGAACCACTTCCTCCTAGTGTTGAAGCTGCTGCCACTAGTCATGATATAGACGATAACATGCCATCAACGTCATCTGCCAAGGCCGATGCCCAATGTCATAGTAGAGGGCACATACAATCCCAAATGACAAAGTTCAGGAAAATGACCTTAAAAAAAACATTTAAATCATCTGAAGAGAAACGTAGACTTGCCAATATGCCATTTATGACACGGAGTGGCAAGGAACGGCTAAGGTCTTTCCCTATGTTCATGACTAGTGGTTCAGCTACACATGACGATGGAAGCCCTCCTCCCGCTAAAAAAATCAAACGAGTTAAGCTGGCAAAAGCACAGCGAAGAACTGTGCATTCTAAGAAGATATCACAAATCCCCAAAGAGAGTCCAAGTGTGGTGGCGGTTGCGATGCCTGACCTTCCCAGCACTGGATGGGAAGAGGTGGCTCTTTCCACCATTTGCACGCCCCCTGCAAGTGCTGAAAGGAGCACCCGCAGTCCACTTGCTGATATGCAAATTGAAGATGTCACTGTTGAAGTACAACAGGATGAGGATACTGGTGTAGCTGGCGCTGAGGAGGAAGTTGGCGAGGAGGATTCTGATGGTGATGTGGTTTGTTTAAATCAGGCTCCAGAGGAGACAGTTGTTGTCCGTGGGATGAAAAAGCCCATCACGGTCATGCCTGGGCAGAAGACCAAACATTCCACCTCTTTGGTCTGGCAATATTTCTATCCAAATCCAGACAACAACTGTCTTGCCATATATACCATATGTAAAGGTGAAATAAGTAGGGGTAGGGACGTTAACCACCTAGGAACATCCACCCTTATACGGCACCTGCAGCACGTTCATAAAAAGTTACTGTCAAGTTCAGAAACTTTGGTTAAGACCGTAAGCAGTCCAGGGACACCTAAATCCCGTTGTCCTGTTGTATCCAAGCACCTGCAAACCACACCGTCAACTCCCTCCTCGTCAATTTCCTCCTTAGTCAGGATCAGAAGTAGTGCTGCAGGCCATGTCTCTGGCATGACTGACTCTCCTATCCGGGATTCCTCCGGAGGATCCTGCATTGCTACGCCTACTGCTGCCGCTGCTGCTGTTGCTGCTGCTGGGAGTCGTTCATCATCCCAGAGAGGAAGTAGGAACACCACTACTTTTACTAAACAATTGACCCTCCAACAGTCCTTAGCGAGGAGGATGAAGTACGACAGCAGTCATAATGAAGCAAAATGTATAACTGAGGCCTTGACTGCTTTGTTGGTGTTAGACATGCATCCGGTATCCGCCATTAGTGCAGTGGGATTTAGACAATTGATGGAGGTAGTGTGTCCCCGGTTCCAAATCCCGTCTAGATTCCACTTCACTAGGCAGGCGATACCGAAACTGTACAGAAACGTCAGAAAAAGTGTCCTCAGTGTCCTGAAAAATGCAGTTGTACCCAATGTCCACTTAACCACGGACATGTGGACAAGTGGAACAGGGCAGACTAAGGACTATATGACTGTGACAGCCCACTGGGTAGATGTATCACCTTACGCAGCAACAACAGCAGCGTCACCAGTAGCAGCATCTCAGAAACGCCATCTCGTTCCAAGGCAGGCTACGCTGTGTATCACCGGTTTCAGTAAGAGGCACACCGCCGACAACCTCTTAGAGAAACTGAGGGAAATCATCGCCCAGTGGCTTACCCCACTTAGACTCTCCTGGGGATTTGTGATATCTGACAATGCCACCAATATTGTGCGGGCATTACATCTGGGCAAATTCCAGCACGTCCCATGTTTTGCTCACACAATAAACTTGGTGGTGCAGAATTTTCTGAAAAGCGACAGGGACATGCAGGAGACGCTTTGGGTGGCCCGAAAAATTTCTGGCCACTTTCGCCATTCAGCGACTGCGTGCCGAAGACTGGAGGGCCAGCAAACACTCTTGAACCTGCCCCACCATCACCTGAAGCATGCTTCAGAGGATGGAGGAGCAGCAAAAGGCCACTCAAGCCTATACATCCACCTATGACATAGGCAAAGCAGCGGGTATGCACCTGACTCAAGCGCAGTGGAGAATGATTTCCGTGTTGTGCAAGGTTCTCCAACTTCGAACTTGCCACACGTGAAGTCAGTTCAGACACTGCCAGCTTGAGTCAGGTCATTCCCCTCATCAGGCTTTTGCAGAAGCAGCTGGAGAAAGTGAAGGAGGAGCTAAGACGGAGCGATTCCGCTCGGCATGTGGGACTTGGGGATGAAGCCCTTCATTCGCTTTGCCAGGATTCCAGGGTGGTCAATCTGTTGAAATCAGACCACTACATTTTGGCCACCGTGCTCGATCCTAGGTTTAAAGCCTATATGGTGTCTCTCTTTCCAGCCGACACAAGTCTGCAGAGGTGCAAAGACCTGCTGGTGAAAACACTGTCAGCTGAAGCGGAAAGTGACACGTCAACAGCTCCTTCTTCATTTTCTCCCACAACTGGGGCTGCCAAGAAAAAACTTAGGTATCCTAAGCAACCTGCTGGCGGTGATGCAGGGCAGGCAGGACCAAGTTTGGACATCTGGTCCGGACTGAAGGACCTGGCAACAATTTCTGACATGTCTACGGTCACTGCATATGATACTGTCACCATTGACAGAATGGTGGAGGATTACATCGGTGACAGCATCCAAGTAGGCATGTCAGACAGTCCGTACCTGTACTGGCAGGAAAAAGAGGCAATTTGGAGGCCCCTGTACAAACTGGCTCTATTTTACCTGAGTTGCCCCCCCTCCAGTGTTTACTCCGAAAGAGTGTTTAGTGCAGCCGGGAACCTTGTCAGCGAAAGGCGTAGGAGGCTGCTTCCACAAAATGTGGACAAGATGATGTTCATAAAAATGAATTACCAACTCTTTCAGGGAGACCAGCCTCCAGAATTTACAGAGGGACCTCTGGTGGTGGATTCCAGCGGGGACGAGTTAATAGTCTGTGAGGATGAGGATGTACACAACACTGAAGAGGGTGAGGAATCGGTGGATGAGGAGGATGAGGACGACATCTTGTCTCCGTAGAGCCAGTTTGTGCAGGGACAGATTAATTGCCAGCTTGTTTTGTGGGGGCCTAAACAAACCAATCATTTCAGCCACAGTCGTGTGGCAGACCCTGGCTCTGAAATGATTGGTTTGTTAAAGTGTGCATGTCCTGTTTATACAACATAAGGGTGGGTGGGAGGGCCCAAGGACAATTCCATCTTGCACCTCTTTTTTTTCTTTGCATTATGTACTGTTTGGGGCCTAGTTTTTCAAACTGCCATCCTGTCTGCCACTGCAGTGCCACTCCTAGATGGGCCACGTGTTTGTGTCGCCCACTCGTGTCGCTTAGCATAGCCTTTTGGACATAAAAACACTATTGTGAGGTGTTCAGAATAGACTGGAAATGAGTGGAAATTAAGGTTATTGAGGTTAATAATAGCATAGGAGCAGAAAAACCAACACATTCTGTGATTTTAGCTGTTTTTATTCTTTTTAAAAAAAAAAATACAGATCCAAAACCCAGAACTCAAAACACAGAAGGGTGGTTTTGGCAAAACCAATCCAGATCCAAAACACGAAGACAGATCCAGATCCAAAACCAAAATACAAAACACGAAAAGTGGCCGGTGCACACCCCTAGTATGTATGTATGTATGCTGAACTGAAGGTGGCCACACACACATGGCGATCTGCACACGATCAGCCTATGTGTACGATTTGTGTACGATTTCCCTTGAAACTCTCCCCGGCAGCTCTGCACACGATCTCCACACGATCTACACACAATTTGATATCCAAACTTCAAACGATCTCTCCTGCATCCAGACTTTCACAGTGCATCGTGTCCTAGATTGTCAGATCTGCCCTACTGCATGGCAGATCTGAAGATGCGATGTGCGACCAGCGGGGACGTGCATCACATCGTGATCGTGAGTGGGAACTCATGATTTACTCTCATGTTGCCCATATTTTACGTGTCCTGCACATGCGCAAACACCCCACCATTGAATATTGTGATATGATCGGGGGTTGGGGGTCCCTCTCCTGGGGTAGATGGACACCTCCTTACACACAGCAGCCAGTAAACAACACTCCAGTCTTGGGTTTTCGTGCAAGCTGGTCGGCACCAGTTTTTATTGTGCAACACCAACAATCAAATAAACAAAACATAAAGTAAACCGTAGCCCGTCTGGGCTCTAACTAGACAGTAAATTCCCTCACTAGCCGAACACTAAATAAGCTCATGTTCACAGTACCTTCTGGTTTATAGTGAACAGTGTCTCAGAGCAAGCTAACCTGCGGGCCTCCTCTCCCAGGTATGAGACACTGCATCAAAACTCTTACACAGCTATATTGAGCCACTTCCAGGTGTAATCCCTAATTAGCCTGCTCACAGGGTGAAAGGCCTAACACCTGAAACGGCCCTGTGGATGGAGCCCTCCCTTCACACATCCTCTCTCACATCCACACCCCCAGGACCCATTCTCCAACTTTTACCAAAAGCCGATACTCAGATCTGTTTGTAAAACAGACTCTTCCTGGGGGTTAAAACACATATTACAGGAATCTGGGACACAAATACACGCCATCCCTAACTTCTCCAGTGCTTCTATCACAATATGTATGTAAGCCATCGCCTTTAACAACTCTCTCTCTCTCTTGGCTTGCCATATCATCCCTTTAATTCAGGAAACAACAGATTCTGTGGTTGGCTGACTTCAAGTTTCCATTTCACCTGGTTTTAATCAGCCACAGAACATGTGTAAATCACGTGTCCCAAAGGGATGATATGGCAAGTATAAGTATTTTCGGAGGGATCCCAGCACCATCTGCCAATGCGAAGGCTGTGGGCATGGTGGTGGGCCTGTATTTTGGAGGATCCAGTCCCCGTCAGCCATTACTGTAGAGTTCAGCAGCGGCCATAGGTTCAGCGGATGTGGACTTCCACCACTGCCCTACATACACAATGGCATTATGGTCCATTTAAAAAAATGGCACAGCAAGCCGTGAATGGATCGCTTTCTGATTTTTTTTTTAAATAAAGATGACCGCTACGAGCCAATGGTGGCTCACACCATCATTGCCCCTACCCCTTGGGTTGGCTGATATTAGCCAGAGTGAGGCAGTGAATGGCAGTCCAACAGTAAAGTAGGAGGCAAGAGCTCCTGAGGAGAGAAGATGCCGGAAGTCCTGGGTGTGGCGGCCATGCAAAAGAGCTTAAAGGCCGTGGCCCACCAGGTGAAGGCGCTTGTCACTAAATTACTACAACAATCAGTGTTCTGTATTTATTTTAATATTTTCTTTACAGGCAGACTACAGGTGCCAGTGAGCCTTATTGCTTGGGAATGTTGCCATTTATTATTCCACAAGTGCCAGTTTTAACACCATGAACCCTGCACCCACCACCACTAGGGTCGGTTGTTGCTCTGGAAGGGGGACTCCATTTTATTTTTGGGGGTAATTGCAAAATATGGGGAACCCCAAGCAGTTTTTCCCCCTATTTTCCAATATCAGAGGTCCAGGGCTGCTTACTGATTTGGGGGGAACCCCACACATTTTATTTATTTAAAATTAACCTTTTCTTTAGCCTGCATAGATCATGCTGTGCAGTGTAGCTTTGCCCCATATTATGTAAATTTGTGTGAGAGTGGCAGCTGGTCTGCCAAACATTGGAGAGTGTGTATGGTGATACAAGCTTTTTTAGCAGATGCAGATTGGAGATCTGCTGCAAAATTGGACAAGTTTGTATGCATAGATTGGATTGTATAAACAGACTGATCTGGAGTCTGGTTGCCTGAGATTTGGATAGGTGTGTTACTAGCTTAAGAAGTGAGATGATCGCAAATCTATAATTTCCGTTCTCCTTCAGGAGCTGGAGTTGTACTGCATGTGCGTGGTCTGCTGACTACACATGTGCGAAGGCACATGGCGGGGAGGGCTCTAGAGGAACCCTCTCCCAGTAATTTGTACGATGTGTAGCCCTTAGGCTACAGGGCTAATGCCATCTTTAGATTAGCTGCCATTGCCAAACTTTGGAATGCTATGCACTGCAGAGCATGGTATATATAACAGCTTTGAAGCCTCCATAGAAACTACTGGGGCTGCAGCTGCTGCTGGAAATTGAGGGACTGCGGGAGACATGGAGTTATCTGCTGAAGTCCCTCCTTCATACATTGGGGGAATTCCTAATATTTGCCCCTGAAAACACCAGATACAGTTTACAGAAAATTGTATCATATAAATATGCTCTTAACTCTGAATGAGGTGTATTATTTAAAAATCTAAGCATATTAATGTCACATTTTTAAAAATGAGTATTCGTAAACATCAGAATTTTTTTATGTAAAATGTTTATTTAATTTGCTTCCATCCTACATAGTTCAAGTGATGGAATACTCACTAAGGAGCCTATTCATCATACCTAAACTTTTTCTGGAGGTAATTAGGTTTAGAACTCGCATGGAGTTCTACCTAATTACCAGAGGAATTCATCATTCCTCCTCCCCATAACTATCTATTTCGAAAAGCTGTCATTTTTGTGATGACAGCTTTTCAGGAAATAGGTAGTTATCTCTATCTACACTAACTTACCGCAGCTGGAATCCGTGCTGCGCATGCGCTGTTACATTCGTTAACCCAGCGCATGCGCAGCACAACCTACAGCTGCGGTAATTTTGTGTGTCCCCTCCCCCCTCCGCTCACCTTCCCCCACTCCCCCCTCCGCTCACCTCCCCCCGTCCCCAACTTACGTGCTCGCGCAGCAGCCTCTGGCTCCGTCTGCTATGCTGTCATGTGCTCTCCCCAGCAGAACACAGTAGTTTAGAAAAAAAAAAACGTTTTTTGTTTTTGTTTCTAAACTTTATTGTGTTCTGCTGGGGAGAACACATGACAGCATAGCAGACGGAGCCAGAGGAGAGTCCAGAGCGATGGAGGAAGACGCCGGGGGACATGCCCAGCTGAAAGCAGGTAAGTGTTAGCTACTATACGCCACCTCACAGTAACACCATCAAATTCTGAAAATAAATAATTTTTGGAATTTGATGAATAGCCTAATTTCCATATTCCCATACTAATGTATGGGTAGTGTGGAAATTAGCGCAGGGGGACTTAGCATGGAGTTATCAGTGATATCTCCTGTGTTAAGTATCTACATGAATACTAAAATAACATTAATTAAGGAAAATGTCCTTAAAAACGTTATTTTAGTGTTGATGAATAGGCCCCTGAATATCGACACACTACTCACATTTTTAATTTGTTCAGGTATTTTAATGAATAATACCGTACATATCAGATACAGAGATATAACCAGAAATTATGGAGTCTCATAGCAAAACTTAAAGGGAGTCTCCACCTTTCCAAGTCACTGCTCATCTCTGTTACATCACTCAAATCATCACCCCTAGATAAGATGAAAAATTCACTCTGCCAAGGGCACCATTCTCCAGAGCTATGGTGGCTGTAACGTGCAGTGATTTTACCAGGGGATTTGTGGAATGGGATGTAGTTGACATCTCGGTTATCAGGATGCCGGCCTTGGAATCCCGTCAGTTTTCAGAATCCCAGCACCAGGATCCAGACCGCCAGCATCCTGATGGTAAGTATTAGGGTTAGGGGGAGGGTTAGGTTTAAGGTTAGGGTTAGGCACTAGGAGGAGGGTTAGAGTTAGGCTGCGGGGGTGAGGGTTAGATTAGGCTGCAGGGCATGGGGAGGGTTAGGAATAGGCTGTGGGGGGGAAGGTTTAGGGTTAGGCTGCAGGAAAGGAAGGTTAGGGGGAGGGTTAGAGGTTAGGCAACCTACCTTTGGGTGTTGGGATTCCTCTGTCCATATTCTGACCGCCGGCATCCCGACTGCCGGGATCCCGTACCCAACCTGCGTGGAATATATCACAGACGTACACCCGACTTAATTGCTGGGTACACACTGCACAGTGCACTGCACAGGCGCTATATCTGTGGTTCATAGGCAGGTGTGTACAGATGATATGTCTGTGAACTACGTTGTTCACAGACATATCGCATTTGCCCTGCAGCACAGCCGATGCCAATATACAGTATCTTGCAGATATATTGGCTTGTCTAGCTGTGTGTACAGTGGTGACTGGCATCTAAACTGGGCGGGCAATTTAAATGCCTGTCCAGTTGTGATGTCAGCGCAGACACATCGACTGAACGATTGGTAAGAGTATATGTACTTACCAATCATAGGTAGGTGTGTTACCCAGCCTTTGTTTCTCCTCTCTGGGGGGGGTCTATTAATCATCACTAAAAAATACGATGGAGGTAATTAGGTTTAGAACTCGCATGGAGTTCTACCTAATTACCATAGGAATTAATCATTCGTCCTCTCCATAACTATCTATTCCAAAAAGCTGTCATTTTTGTGATGACAGCTTTTCAGGAAATAGATACTTTTCCCTGCCCCAACTTACCGCAGCTGTAATCAGTGCTGCGCATGCACCGTTGTCCCAGCACTTCAAAATATATAAATATGGCGGTAATATGAAATTAAAAGGCAGCTATTTTTTCATGCTGCTTTCACTTTTCTTTACTCTACTGTTCCTTTACATTTCCATAGAGTATTGACATTTTCATTTGTTCATTTTGATTTTTCTGAACTACAGTATATCTTACACATTGTGAATGCACAATGAGGGGTGATTTTCAGGGAGTCATGTGGCATGGACAACCCAACATAAAGGGGGTCTATGTAGTAATTATCGTGGCATTGCCGCTATTATTATCAGTCTATATTGCGCTGGGTGGTTTTTTTTTTTTTTTCAATAATACATTTATATTGAGCAATTATGTAAAACAGTATAGGGGTACAGAAACAAGGGGGTGGTAGGCACACAAAAGGTGGGAAAATATGAGGTAGTACTCACCAATACAGAAAAATATGCAGTATACTGTGTACAATATACATAAAACATACCTACAACACACCTAAATTAAAACGAATACACCAGACAGGTGACAGAAGAAGTAAATAACAATCAACGGCAATACTTTAAATAGTCAAAGACTTGTCCTCTGGAATCTCATTTAGATTAAAGGGCTGAGAGGGGCATAAGAGATTCAAGGTTTTGTCTGGGGAACCCTTACCCTCTGTGACATATGTGTGCCAAGAGAGCCACTTCAAAGGGAAGCAGAAGGGGGTCATTGAGTATGGAATATCTCTGGTTTCCATTTCAAAATGAAAATTGTTTTTTTAGATGACTTTAGCAAATGGGTGAGGAGCGGAGGACTTCCAATTTTTGCCGATAATGGTTCTTGCTGAAATTAGAATGTGCCCCACATAACGGTCAGGCTTAGGCACTGCAAAGGGGTACCAGTGAAGCAGGGCTAAAGCAGGGTCAGGGACTAGGGCTATATACCGCACTTCATTAATAAGGTAAAACACCTCCATCCAAAAGGGTGTATAACTGGGCAATCACAGAAAATATGTAGAATCCATATGATATTGTGCCTTCCATATGACATAAACACCAGCAAAAGTTTGAGCAGGAGGGCCAAAATCTATGAAAATCTATAAAGTCTAGTACACAGGGACATAGAGAAGGAGGACAGGTGAATTGTTTCCCATTGTTTAGGAGTAAATGTATGATGAAGATCCCTTTCCCACTGTGAATGATTCAGGGATTGATCTAGGGGCCCTTTGGGGGATTAACAAACATACCAGAAGGATATGGCCCCACACGAGGATGGGGTGGAGAGCTTAGACAGGATTTGGGGATGGGTGCTGGAGAGAATAGTCAGGGGCATTGTTATCATTTGAACCCAGTGGCACAATTGAAGATAATAGAACTATGCTGAGGGTCCCAGTGCAAACTTTATACATAGGTCTGAGAAGGGGAGAATAGAAGATGGGGAGAGCAAGTCAGCCAAGGTGGTAGTGCCCCACAAGACCAGAAGGAGATATGAAGATGGGACAACATCAAATCAAGAGCTTGCAGGGAGATGTTTCTAGTAGTTAAAGAGGGAAGGGAGTCTGGCATCCCACACGTTTAAGATATCAGTAACAGCCCATGGAAGAGTGCGATAAGTTGGTTGGAGCTGGCTGGGAGACCAGAGAAAGTCCAAAAGAGGAAAACCTGAGGAAAGGGCATGCTCCAGGTCAATCCAGGGCTTCGAGCAAGGGGGAAAGGAGGGCCGCCTCATGGTAGCGTTGGAGTACAGGAAGGCTCAGACCCCCTAGATTCTTAGAGCATGTAAATCTACTGAAGGCTGAATGGGGAGTCCTGCCCTTCCAGACATAAGAGAGCATTAATCTCTTCATAGAGTCTATTATGGTGCGGGGGATTGTATAGGGGATTGCTTGAAAGAGGTACATCAGTTTAGGCAGCAATGTCATTTTAAATGCTGCCAGACGGCCCAACCATGAGACCTCATAGTTCATCTAAGCTGCAGCTAAGGTTGACAATTGGGCTAGTAAGGGAGTATAGTTTACATCAAAAACCTTCAATATACAGGGGGTGGATGTGGATACCCAAATATGTCATGGAGGAGTTTTTCCAAGTAAAAGGGAAACGTCTCTTCAAAGACTGAAGGACAGAAGAGGGAACATTAACTGGCAAGGCTTCCATTTTAGAGGTGTTGAGTTTATAATATGAGGCTGCACTATATCCCTCTAAAATGGATTGAAGAGCTAACAACGAAGACTCGGGGCTGGACACAAACAAAAGAACATCATCTGCAAAGAGACCAAGCTTATGAGTGGTGTCGTGTATCAGAATACCGGGGAAGTCCGGGGAAAGGCAAATTGTCTGAGCTAAAGGTTTGATGGCTAATACAAAAATTAAAGGGGACAACGGGCAACCCTGTCTGGTAATTGAAAATGGAGAGGAAAGAAAACCATTGCTAAAAACTCATGCTGATGGACCATTATAAAGAGCAGAAATAGCATTTAAAATATCGCCCAGAAAGCTGAACCTAGACAGCACCTGCTGCAGGGCTGCCACCAGAAATTGTGGGGCCAGGTACTAATAAAATATTCAGGGCCCCCCTTAGGGAGAGCATAGGGCAGGGAAGGCTGAACCTTGTTGGGGGGGCAGGTTAGGAGAGGCTGGAGAAGGGGGAGGCACATGGGAGGGAGGGCTGTTAGGAGTAGGGGAGAGGCACAGGGCAGGGGAGGTTGTCTGGACTTGGGGGGGCGGACACGCAGTGAAAGGCTGGCTGCATTAGGAGGACCTATGTACTTACTTCAGCTGGTCCGGAGAGAGCGGGGGCCCAAGTTGCAGGGCCACAGCAGTGCAGTTATGCACCAGTAGCCAGCAAGAAAGCGTCAGTGGCATTTCAAATAAGGCACTGGCCGCGAGCCAATCACAGCTCGCGGACCGGCAGCCAATCATGAGCCGCCACTGCTGATTGGCTGCTCGCGGACCGACAGCCAATCAGGAGCAGCCAATCAGGAACGGATGCTCCTGATTGGCTGCCGTTCCGCGAGCTCTAATTGGCTCGCTGCTGGCAACTTATTTGGAATGCTGCCAGTGCCTGCGCCGCCTCTTCTCCATTAATGTTGACCACCTGGGCCTGGGACTACAGGCCCGGCAATCCCCCCCTGATGGCGGCCCTGCCTGCTGCATATACTAATTCAACAAGAGAAAAGTAATAATTCTGTCTGTGAGTTTGATGCCCATTCCACTATATCCAGAACCCTACGTGTGTTATCCAGGGCCTGGAGTCAAAACAAAACCTACCTGGTACGGATGAATTAAATGAGGAAGTAAGGGGTTAAGACAATTAGCAATTAGCATACATTTTTATGTCAGAATTAAGAAGCGTGATGGGCCTATAGTTTCCACAATCGGTGGGGTCCTTACCCTGCTTAGGGATAGTAATAATTTGGGCCTCCACCATTTCCTTCGGGAAGGAGCAGGTTGAAGAAGCTTCATTATATAATTGCAAAAGAATCAGGCATAAAACCTCATTGAATGTAAAATAAAAGGAGTATGTAAAACCGTCAGGGCCAGGAGCTTTTTGTTTTGGTAATCGTGCAATCACTGACCAGGGAGCGTTCAGGGACACGAGGGAATTATCATCTAATGTAGAGAGGAGGAGTGTCTCAAGGAAAGAAGTAATAGAGCCCAAAGAGGGTTGGGGGGTGGAGGGGTCATCCGTCAAATTATATAAATTGGAATAGTAAGCAGAAAACCTGTTGGATATATCTAACGGGTTAAGGCATTTCGATCCAGATGGGGTGAGAAGGCATTAAATCCTATGTCAAGCTTCGAGGTCGAGAGGCTTGACATAAGATTTAATGCCTTCTCACCCCATGGGTGAGAAAATGGGAGGCTTTATTTTTTTGTGCAGTATAAAATGTTTGGTGGAGATGCGCCAGAGCTGATTGCTTACATTGTACAAAAAGCTTCTGTAGCTGTGTACGCACCTCCTGGAGCTGTTTCCATAATAACCTAGTGGGACGGGAATGATTTTGAACTTATAAGTACCTAAGAGAAGCTTCAAGATCAGATCAGATTGGGTTTGAGCTGTACGAGCCTTCAATTGGGCTCCTTTCTGTAGAGAGGTGCATCTAAGGACCGACTTCATAGAGCACCAGTAGGTGAAAATGGAGGTGTCAGTAGGAGAATTAGTTTGTGCATAATGGGAGAGAGAGTCAGTAAGAGCCCGCAACGTCTCGGGGTTAGTCAGTTGATATTCAGGAAGATAGACAAGATACGTTGTAGCCACCAGCGCCCCTGAACTGCTGCTCAGTCCACACTGAGGTGAGTTTTCAAAGGGAAGAACACCTCCATAAATTGAATATTCTAGAAGGATATGTGAACATAATAGATTATTTCATCCTCTTTTTCCTCTTTCTGAGACGGTGAGGAATTCCAGACAAGAGGATTATCAGGACCGGAAGTGTTAGAGGAACTTTGCACTTGTGGACCACTCATTTTATGTATATGATATTCAGGAAGCCATCATGGATGGGCAAGAGGAAAGTATCCCAGGTTCGCAAAACAGGGGCATGGTCTGACCATGTAATGGGAAGAATATTGACCTGCCTGGTGTGTTAATCCTGGAATTACTACTATGGACCTGTGAGAAAAAGGTATACTCTCTTTCATCAGGTAAATAGGTTCACCTGGCATCGTACTCTGCCAGAAGTTTTTGGAAGACAAGGAAAGGGCCAACATCTCGGGGTGACGGTGTGAAACCTTTGGGGGAGGACTTATCCACTTTAGGGTTGAGGACTAAATTGAAATTCCCCAACAGCATAAGTTTACCCTGCCGAACCTTTTGAATCTCCTCAAAAAGCTCTCTCAGGAAAGTGACTTACCTAGAATTGGGGGCATAGATAGAGACAATGATAACCAGTGTGTCATCAATAGTGCACGTTAATATGAGGGATCTTCCATTCACGTCCTCTGATTTCCTTTTCAGAAAAAAGGGGGTGCCTACATGGAAAAGAATGGATACTCCATTGTTTTTGAAAGGCCCATTGGCCAGATAGCAGGTAGGGTACCTGTGATCCCTAAGGGTGGGGGATGGGGGGGTGCTGAGGAGGAGGAGAAGTGTGTCTCCTGGAGGGCCACGATATTTGCCTTATATTGGTGGAAGGTGGAGAGAGCAAGGCATCTTTTTTGTGGGGGGAATTGAGCCCATTTACATTAAGAGAGAGAGCATGTGACATGCCAGGACTGGAGAAGCTAAGTCACATGACCAGAGGCAAGATGGCGGCACCCATACCATAGTGGAATGGAAACACTGCCAGGCTTGCCCCAGCCAGAATGACACAGTGCCGTGGAACACATCGCACAGCCAATGCCTGCTGCCAGACACCAGCCCCTCCACCAGAAGGACCATGCCACAGTGCCCTCACAGGTAATACCCATCGTCCCCTATCGTTCCCCGGTCATGACAGTACCCTCCTCCTTACGGGTGGCCTCAGGACACCTTCTAGGCTTTTCAGGGTGAGCCAAGTGGACTTTGTTGACAGGTCTGGAAGTGTGTACATCCTCAGCTTTGGTCCAACAGGAACTGGAACCTGAAACCCCCTCCTGGTGTACAAGACTTGAAACCGCCTCTCGAGGTATGGAACCTGAAACTCCTTCCTGGGGTACGAGACTTGAAACCTCCTATTGAGGTATGGAACTGAAAACCCAATCCTGGGGCTGGACACTCGGAAATCCCCTATGGGGCTGAGGCTCTGGAAACCCCCTTTGAGGTTGAAACCTTAGAGACATCCTCTGAGGTTCAGGCTTTGGAGACCCCTTCTGGGGCTGAGGATCTGGAGACCCCCTTTGAGGTTGAGATCTGAGAGACATCCTCTGGGGTTGAAGCTTTGAAGTCACCCCTCCTGGGGCTACAAAGGACTTCCCAACAGATGGTTGCAGTTGTATCATTGTCAAAACTTTTGACCCAAGCACGGGTGTATTCCGCAGTGTTTCTGGACCACTATCAGGGGATAGTGACCGTGACAAGGCGTCGGTCTTCAGAAGGCAAGACTCTTGACATTTCACACTCCATGACTGAACCTGCATAGTGTTCCAATCAATTCTGGGGTTGTGCTTACGCAGCCACAGGTATCCAAGTATGACTTCATGGGAAGCCTTTGGTATGATAAAAAAAACTGATATGTGCAACATTGAGGGCTCCAACACGAACTAAAACAGGTTAAGTTTTCTTGGACACAGTTCAATTACAAAGAGATTTACCATCAATAGAGGTCAAGGAGACAGTATGATCCAAGGTGCTGCAGGGAATTTGTAATTTATCTGCCAAACGAGATGACATGAAATTTCCTGCTGCCCCTGAATCCAAAACTGCAGACACAAACACAGGGTTAGAATAAATTCTAAGGCTATGGACAAGACAGAGTCAATAAGTTTAGAGGACGGATGAATTGATCCTGAGTGCTCCCAGAACTAGCTAGAACTAGCAGGTACAGGAAGCCACCAGGTGACCCGAGTCTCCACAGTATAGACAAAGGTTCTCTTTAAAACGTCTCTGTCATTCTTCGTTAGAAAGACGGGTATGATTTACCTGCACGGGTTCTTCCTCAGAAAGTGAGGGAGTGGGACGGGTAGGGGAAGAGAAGTGCTTAGCTCTGTGCTTTTCATCTTGGCGCTCTCTAAAGTGTATATCAATTTTATTACAAAGGGAAATTAGATCACTAAGGCTAGAGGGTAATTCACGAGTCACTAGATCATCCTTTAAAAGATCTGATAGACCTTGAAAAAAAGGCCAATGGTAAGGCTTCTTCGTTCCATTTGAGCTCAGATGCCAACGTCTGAAACTGAATGACGTACTGGCTGACGGGACGGGTTCCTTGTTTTAACTTCATAATACTGGAGGAAGCAGAAGAAGTTCTTCCAGGCTCATCAAAAATCCTCCTGAATGTTGCTAGAAACTCTGGGTAATTATCCAGAAGCAGATCTGAACGCTCCCAGAGTGGAGAAACCCATTCTAGGGCAGAGCCGGATAACAAGGATACAATGTAAGCCACTTTGGTTTTAGGAGAAGAGAAATTAGAGGGTTGCAAAGTAAAGTGCAAATCGCACTGGTTGAGAAATCCACAACACAGTTTTGGACTGCCATCAAATTTATCAGGTGTGGGAAGATACAAATGGTGAGTAGTTCCAGAGGCAGAAATCACAGGAGTGGGGATAGGAGTAGCTGCAAGCATACTAGGAGCAGTTGATGTAGCTTGTACAGTATCCAGACGGAGTGCAATGTCTTGCACAAGCTGTGCCATCTGTCGCTGCATAGTCTCCACACTCTCCAGGCGGGTTGCTATGCTCACAATCAAATCCATTCTGGACTCCTGTCCCGTGGCCGAGTCCATTGGGCCAGTGCAAACTGTTATGATCTGTGTTTGTTGTGGACCCGGGGTGGTAACAGGAGCAGACACCGGAACAGATTTAAACTGAAAAGTGGGTTTTTTAAAGGGTGAACTTGAAGAAATGTACACTGATAATATAAAGTCCAGAATATAAATGGGGAGGTGATGACTTGAAACTGAAGTGAAGCAAGAGTGGGTAATGTCCAGGTAGTGACAGAAATAATAAAAGTATTTGCAATCCAAATGGTTACTGCGAGGCTGCAGACAGATATCAGGTTACAAATTGATACTGGTGTGATGAAATCCAGAGAGGTTATGGAGTAGTTGAATAACTGATGAGTAGCACTGAGATGGCTCAGTGTAGAAACAGGATAGCTGCAGAGAGACAGTAAAAATCTGGATCTATATTCAGTATCGAATGAATAAAACTGATGCATCAGTAGTGTAATTGACAACTCTGACCAGCCAAACAAAGGCCCTCATTCAGAGCCATACGCTCTGAGCAGAACGCACGCTCTGAATGAGGGCCGCCCTCCATAAAAATGGAGCGTCCTCCTGGATGCTCGTATAGCTGTGGGTCACCATCGCGACCATCGAAACTGCGAGCCGGAGCCTGCGGTTGAGGTTTTCAACCGCAAGGCCCGGAGTGATTTTGGCTCTATCAGAGCCAAAATCACTCCCACTGACATCACTAGTGATGTCAGTGGGCCGGCTTCTGACGGTAGGCGTTCCCTTGGGAACGCCCCCGTCTGGGAGGCACGCCCCCGGCACGCCCACCAAAGGGGGCGTGCTGTCAATCAACATCGACAGCACGCCCCCTTTGATCAGACACAATGAGCGAAGGAAAGTCCTTCGCTCGTCGCGTCTGGCGCATGCGCACGACGGAGCTCCCTCCGTCGTGCGCATGCTCAGTGCAGACCATTGACCCACTTGCGAGCGGACAGCCGCTCGCGAGCGGGTCTGAATCAGACCCAAAGAGCGCTAAATTGTAATAAAGATCAATTTAATACATAATTAGATTAAAATAACATAAAAATAACACATCGATAACACACACATAAACATACACAAAGCTGGTGATTAATAATGAGAATAGTCTAACTAAGCAAATTGGGTACACCTCTGCAGTAGGTGTATCTCAAAATTTGCCCTAAGAAAAAACAGTTCCACCATATAGTTTTGATTATCCGGGTAGGTAATGTTTTTCAGACAACAGAGTCACTATAATTTAAATCTCACCCTTGAAGATATAAATACGTTTGTTTTGAAGTTGGTACTTAATAACAAAGCACCAATTGTCAGTTATCTGTAGCAAGTGATTCTGAGGTTCTTCAGCATATCTTCATTGGTATGAACCTTAGTCATAGTAACATAAAGTACTCTCCATACACGTGTGTTAGGGACTGGTTCCCATAAATCATTTGTAATAATGTGTCTTACCGCCGGCCGGCTGTTGCACAAAAAGTCCTGCTCTGTCAGTAGAAAACAGACGGGACTCTCCAGTCGTCACTCGCAAAGCCGCATTGTCCTCAGTTGGGCTGATGTTACAGGTCTCACACGTGTATCCCCGGAGATGCTGGAACATACGTTGTTGGCAAAGTGTGGCAGAAACCAGCTGGTAGGTATGTAAGGGCTGCAGAGAGCTAGGAAACTGGAGGCAGTGTAGGAACAGGGTTAACTGCACACTCAGGCCCTGATTCAGAGCCGGACGCTCTGACAGAGTGCTCGCTTTGAATCAGGGCGTCTTTTTTTTTAATGGAGCGGCCTCCTGGCGCACAGCGAATAGCTGTGGGTTACCACCCACAGCTATAGCGAGCAGCCATGATGATGGTTGCGATGGTCAAGACCATCGCAACCATCGGACTTGCGACGAGACCCTTGTGGTAGGGTCTCGTGGCTGCAAGCCCCAGAGAGCTTTCGGCTCAAACAGAGCTGAAAGCTCTCCCACTGACATCACTTGTGATGTCAGTGGGGCCGCCCCCAAATGGTAGGCGTTCTCATGGGATCGCCTCCGTCTGGGCAGCCACCCCCTCGGCCCACCCACCAAAGGGGGCGTGCTGTCACTGAACATTGGCAGCACGCCCCCTTTGGTGCGAGACCCGGAGCTACGGATTGCCCGTTGCTAGCCGGGTCTCGCGCATGTGCACGACAGAGCCAGCTCTGTCGTGTGCATGCGCTCTGGGCCACCGTCGACCCGGTTGCGAGTGCTCAGTGCTTGCGACTGGGTCAGAATCAGGCCCACAGGTCTTTAGGCAGGGAGAGGGTTAATGGAAGATGCAGGGTGGTTCCAGCAGGAGACTGGGAGCAGGCAGAGCAATGCAGGCTGCTTGGAAGCTGGGATCCAGCAGGAACACAGGTAAACAGACAGGTTTACTAGAGCACAGGTAAACAGACAGGTTTACTGGAGCACAGGTACTCTCTCACAGCATATGCTGTGAAACACGTTGCACTGGCAACTATGGGAATCTCTGGACTCCCTTAAGTACCCAGTGCAGAATCGTGATAGGTCAGAGAGAGCATGTGACATGCCAGGACTGGAGCAGCTAAGTCACATGACAAGAGGCAAGATGGCAGCGCCCATACCAGAGTGGAATGGAAACACCACCAGGCCTACCCCGGGCAGAATGACACAGTGCCCGCGGAACACCTCGCACAGCCAATGCCCGCCGCCAGACACCAGCCCCTCCACCGGAAGGACCACACCACAGCATCCTCATAGGTAACACCCGTTGCCCCCTATGCCGGGAAACCCTGGTCATGACAATGTGTGGGGGATGGGAAGCGACAAACCACACCCATAAGACCAAAATAGATAATGAAAAAAAGAGGCGCTCAAAAGTTATGAAAACAGTAGCAAAAATGCAAAGTAATGCACATGTAACAATGGGCACCTACAAAATATAATACAATATAAACAGAATATGTAACCCGCAAATAAATAGACAATGGTAAGTACTATAACTTGCCATGAGGCTAAACAGATAATGGATATAAAGAGCCTAACAAAATATAAAGAGCAAATATTACAAAATATTACAAGAAAAACAGACATGCTTTTGAAAACAGAATAAACTTTTCTGAAATATAAGCGATACATCTAAAAAAAAAATACTTGCGTCAACCTCCTGGAATGGTACCAGAGAGCACTTTCCCGGACTATTAATGAGTCATTGACTAGAGAAGAGGACTAGGGGACTTAGGGTCTGATTCAGCAAGGAACGCACGGATGCAGACGCATGCACCCATCCGGTCCGAGAATATGATAATCAATGCATATGCATGGAGACCGCAGCACAAGTTGCAGACGCCAGCCCCATACTAAGCCGCATACTAAGCCCATACTTTACTCACAGCCTGATCAGCACATAAGATAGTGTAAACATCGGTAACATCGAGAACCATCGAGAATCTTGACGTTATTTCTTCTGGACCTGTCTTCTAGATCGACCAGCTTGTATTTAATTGCTGAAAGTTCCGATAGGATGGTGTTATGCAAAGTAAGAAGGGTATTGTGGGAAGAAACCAGCTCCTGCACTGTGTTTCCCAGATGGTCAGCATGTTCGCCCAAGCCAGTCACCTCACTGCTAAGCTAACGAACCGTGGATTGGAAGTCCACTGTAAGGTCTACATGGAAGGCCTGAAGCATTTGACGTAGCATGCGAATTGTGAGAGGACCATCTGCGTCAGGATCAACTCCTGAGGAGTGGGAGATATGGACATACGAACTAGTGCCGGAGATTTAACCAATGCTTTACTAGCTGCTGGATCCGGAGTTTTATGGGTGGTAAACCGAATTGGAGGAGCGAGATCGGAGAACTTGGATCTTTTAGGCGGAATGGTAAAGGGCGCGGAAGTAGGAACCAAACAGCAAGTAGACAATCTGGAGGCAGAGCTATAGTGGTGTTTCAGGTAAATAAATGGAGGTCACCAGAGTCTCATTGGTGTTAACGGCTGCGGTCACATAGGCATCACATAGGATCAGAACGTGGAAAAGAAGAAAAAAAAATCACACACTGCCAGGAAAGCCAAATAGAGGTTGGAGCAGGTACACCATCACATACATGGAAGAAGCAGGGCATAGGCAGAGCTCCAACTGGGGGGTGATAGGAACAAGAGACAGGTAGAGGATCTCATCAGGGCACAGTACCTTTAGGGAGTTGCAGCTGTAGAAACAAGGAAGCAGGTTCTTCCCCAGCACATCGGTTCCAAAATGGCCACCTCTGACGATACGCGGGTCTGAGCCCACGGCTCCCAGGTAAGTGTAGGCCGCTGGATTCACCCCGCAGCTAGTAAGAGCGTGGAGGGGAGAGAGGGGGCACACTGTAAGCAGGATACCCCCGAATGGGACAAATAAAGGTGAAAGACTCTTTAGAGGGAATCTGAAATTGCACATGCACACAGTGACAGATTCAGGAGCTGGCCACAGAGGAATCGGAAAATCCTTCTCCTTCAAATATGCCCCATAGGATTAAAGCTGTTGCCGTAGTCCCCATTGATAATAATAGGGACTGAGGTCTGCAGCGCTAATCAGCCTTCTGCAGGAGATTTCTGTGAAATTCATAGCAACAATTCATAAAATTATACAGAAACTGTAGATTCTACATAATTTTAGGAAAAAGAAAAGTTTGATAAACAGGCCCCTAAAACCTTTTAGTCAGGAGATAATATGGTCTTTCATTATGAAATAATTCTCAAAGTTGATCATTTCAGTTTAAATTTCCCCTATATATATTTATATATATATATCTATATATCTATATCTATATATATATATATATATATTTATTTATTCACCCAGAGGTCTACCCAGCTAAGGTCTACCCAGATTCACCGGGTAGACCTTAGCTATTTACTGTTTCCATTTCCATCTTACCTCTCCAGTAACAAATTATTCTTCACCTCTATAGTAATGCTTCACTGCTATAGTAAGACATTACTCTCCCTCACCTCTGCAGTAGAACATTATCCTCACTCACCTCTGTAGTAACACATTTCCCTCCCTCGCCCGTTTTGTAACACATTTGACATTCCCCTCCCTTACACCTCTAGTAACACATTACCCTCACTCACCTCTGGAGTAACATATTCCCCTCCCTCACCCATGTTGTAATACATTCTCTTCCATCACCCCGTAGTAGTACATTTGACATTCCCCTCCCTTACCTATGTAGTAACACATTTTCCTCTCTCACCTCTGTAGTAGCACAGTGTCCCTAACACTATACTCCATACTGTACACTTACCCCCTAACCCTAAACCCTCTACTATATGCCTAACCCCTTAACCCTAGACCCAAAACTGTCTTTACCCCCCTAGTCCTGCACCCAATACTGGCCCTGATTCAGACCCGGACGCAAGTGGCCGTTCGTACGTTCGGCGTACGTGCCGAAATATGTTAATTTAAGCGCTCGCTCGTAATTTCGTACGCAGCTAAACTTCCTCCCCAAAGTCTCCCAACCCCTCCTCTAGCTAACGAGCGAGCCAAATAGCGAGCGTACATCCCCAATGTGGCTTGCAGGGAACGCTTGCACAAGTACAAACCGGAAGTGGGCCTGTCAGATTTCGATTACCTGCCTACCTACTTCAATCATATCATGCCAATCAATATATCAATTAGGTTAATTGCTCTTCACATGTGTTCAAAACCCTTTTTTTTTCATTTTCAAAAAACTTTACTCTTGTCTGTGTTTTCGTTTACCCGCAGAATACGTACGGTTTAAACAATGGTTTTCTTTATCCAAAATACATGTTTGATCCAATTATCAAATTGTTTTCCGTGTTTTTACCCACGCATATTTTACTGGTTTCATTTCTTTATTTAAATTAGCTTACGCATGTCACTGCATCAAGCCTATCATAACTCACAATAGATTTTTTGGCCTGTAGAACACATGACTCATACACTAACCAATAGAATGGTTCCTGTTAATTTCCCAACTACATTATCCAATCAAAATTATTTTCTGGTCCTTATTAAAACTGTTTTATTAAAAATACACCATTGCCATCATGAGAGCCTCTGCATTCACCAAGCGGGAGCTTATTGTCCTGACAGAGGTGATGGACCGGTGTATCACCAGCCAGCATCCCCCCATCAGCAATCGGGAGAAGCGTGCCGCCTATGCGGAGGTTCGCCGCCGCCTGCGTTCCTTCGGCTCACACCGACAGATCGGCCAGCTGGAGCGCAGGTGGTCCGACCTTCAACGGCGGACGCCCCGCTTGCTGGCATGTTTTCACCAGCGTATAGCGGAAAGTAAGTTATGTTTTGTTTGGTTTTCATGTTTTTATTTGTGGCCCTATCTGCGTGTGCATGTTTTCTTGCTTGGCCTGTTTCTTGTTTTCACACCTATCTGCGTGTGCATGTTTTCTTGCTTGGCCTGTTTCTTGTTTCCACACCTATCTGCGTGTGCATGTTTTCTTGCTTGGCCTGTTTCTTTTTTTCACACCTATCTGCGTGTGCATGTTTTCTTGCTTGGCCTGTTTCTTTTTTTCACACATATCTGCGTGTGCATGTTTTCCTTTTTGTTTGTTAACCAATTAGCGTTTAGAAAGGTGAATTTAAAAACTAACCTCAATTTGTTATCCATCATTTACGGGCCGAGCGAAGACTACGGCGTCATCGCCTGCGAAGACGTCGCCCTCGTCCCCTCTCCCCAACTCCTAGCCAAACCTCCTCTCCCCAAAATTCCCAAAATTCCCCCTCCACCCCAGCCTGCCCAGACCCTGACGCCCCTCCCTCTTGGAGAATTCCCATCCCTCCAAATTCCCCCTCCCCTCAATCCACCCCTCTCTTGACCACCCCATCACCACTGTCAGTAATCACCCCACCGACCTCCTTAGGCAATTGTCCCACCTCCGAGGAGGACGATGGTGTGGTTCCTGGTCCAGGCGTCATTCTGAACGGTATGTTTCCCTTTTAACCATTTTTTATTTTTTTTTTATGTGTTGATGTAATCCTTTGTCTATGCCTTTTCCATTTTTTAGGATTTTAAAAGGTTGGTTATATATATCTTTGTTTAAAAATTTTGCAGATGTTTTGCCCATACACATATCACACATGTCCAAACACTCATACTTGTATCTCTTGTTTACGGTAGCAAGAATGTTTTTTTTTTTTTTTTTTTTTGGGGGGGGGGAGTTTTAGTTTTTTATTTGAAAATTGATTTGCTGTTTTTTTTAAAACAATTGTCACTTTTGGCTAAGTCGATTTTGCTTTTGTAGTTTTTTAGAATCATAAATTAAGGATTCATTTTAGTAAGCACCACAATTTTATAACCCACAGAGGACCAGAGGCGGTTGGCGGACCTAGCCGGGTTTGTCCAGATGTTAAGGGGGCATGTTATCGGCCTGCTGGTGGTCCTGGATAGAATGACGGGGATCCTGCGCCACTAATTTTTTTTTTTGCAAAATATTTTAAAACAATAAACATTAAAATTTTGAATACAGTCTCATTCCTTGTCTGTAAATCTTAGATTGTTTAAACTTACATAAGTAGACTATTGCAGCAAGTATTTGAAAGTAATGTAACTAAGATTGTGTAAAGCTGATTTTTTTAAGCAGGCACATGAAACACCTAACACTAACAATAGGTTTGGAGAGTTACCAGCATTTGTGTTTTTAATTTTTTTTTGGGTTCGGTAAATATTTTTAAAAACTTGCTTAGGCCGAGATTCTAAAACATACTGATTCTACATAATACCTTTTGGTGTTGGTTTTAACCCACAAAGCATAGTAAAATACAGAGCAATGTGACACATTACAGGATTAGCCATTAAGCAACTTTTCCTTGGGTGAACCAGCTTACACTTGCTTGTAATGTCGAAAAGAAATGATGTGTTTAAAATTAGTGAAGATTTATTAAACATAAATAATAAACAAAAAGTGTTGAGTCACAATCAATACACACAGTGAAAACAATCTAAAAAATCCAGCCTACACCATAATAAAAAAGGCAAAAAACAATCAAGAACTGGTTGACGAATTAGCATGCCAACATGATTCCACAAATGTGGCGTTGCAAAATTGGGTCCAGAAGATATATCCAATGTGGCCACATGAAGTCATTTTTGGGGAGCAGGAAGTAGTCATCATTTCATTCCAAAATATTATGAAAGAAAACACAAGATGGGAAATAAAAAAACGATTAATTTGATTTAAAAATAATTACCTTTCTACATTGTGTCAAATAACTTATTTTGTGTCAATAATTACCTAAAGAATCTGGCCACCACATCATCGCGTATGGCCCCCCCACATACTGACCTCCGACCAACCTCAGGGGGGCCATCCTCAGGCAAGGCATCCTCTGGCTGCATTGGGACACCACTCCTTATGGCGATGTTGTGAAATATCCCACACAGGACCACAATTTTCGAAACCATATCCGGCAAATACATGAGCTCGCCACCAGAGCGGTGGAGGCATCTGAATCGGCCTTTTAAAAGGACGATACAGAGCTCCACCACTTGCCTGGTGGCTGTAAGTGCGGAATTAAAATCACTTTGTGGGCCTGGTGTGGGAGCCAAATAAGGAGTGAGCAGCCAGGGCGTGCAAGGGTAGCCACTGTCTCCTGTGAAAAAGAAGTGACAACATCAGGATCACTGTGTATCAAGCTTTGCATTGGTATCTACTAAAGATCTCCACTTACCCAGAAGCCACGCATCACCAGCTTGTAGGTTGTTTAATTTTTGCCAAATCCCTGATTGCCGGATGACGAATGAGTCATGTGCACTCCCGGGTAATTTTGCATTCAGGGACAGGATCTGGAGGGAGGCATCACATACCACCATTACATTCAGTGAGTGATAGTGTTTTCGGTTCCTAAAAATGGCCTCCAGCCGTGCTGGAGGCTGAAGTGATATGTGAGTACCATCCACAACCCCTATGATGTGTGGGAAGCCAGCTATTTGGTAAAAATTGGCCTTGGCCACACTAAGGGAACCCATATCCAAAGGCATTTTAATAAAATGATGGAGGTGCTTGAAAAGGGCCTCCATCACTGCCCTCAGGATCCTTGAAAAGGAGGATTGGGATATTCCCGCAACTATTCCCACCGTGGTTTGAAAGGATCCTGAGGCACAGAAATGTAACACAGCCATAAATTGTGTAAGTGGTGGTATTGCTGTAGGACTGTCAATTTGCCGCTCCAGATCACTCTCTATTAATGAGAGAGTGTCTATGATGATTTGGGGCGGAAGACGGTAGCGCCTTAACACCTCATCATTGGGCATTCCAAAAAGGGTGACATATGTTCTATATATCTGGGGCCTTGCACGCCTACGATGCCTATGCCTGGGACGAGATTGAGGTTGGTCGGCTTCCGGTAGCATGGCCACAATAATACGACCAACATCAACCTGAAATGGTAAGAATTGTAGTTAAGGTATGTTGCCCCAAAAAAAGACTGAAAAATACTTATCTTTATGATACAATCCAAAGATGCTTACATGCCGGGGTATTGTCATGATTTCCAAAACCTACATTTCAACAGACCATAAAAAGTAAAGATTTTGGGGTGTCCATTTTGTAAGCTTGATTTTTGAAAAGGCACAAAAATAAAGGGGGTAAACACACATTTCTACAAAGAGCAAACCGACATTGCGATGACTTCCACAATTTGGCCCCCAAAAAACAACCCAGATTGTGAACGCTAAATAGTTCGCAGTTTAACAAGAGAAATCAAGCCTACAAAAGTGCGCTAAATAGTTCGCATTTTAACAAGAGAAATCAAACCTACAAAAGTGCGCTAAATAGTTCGCAGTTTAACAAGAGAAATCAAGCCTACAAAAGTGCGCTAAATAGTTCGCAGTTTAACAAGAGAAATCAAGCCTACAAAAGTGCGCTAAATAGTTTGCATTTTAACAAGAGAAATCAAGCCTACAAAAGTGCGCTAAATAGTTCGCAGTTTAATAAGAGAAATCAAGCCTACAAAAGTGCGCTAAATAGTACGCAGTTTAACAAGGGGAATCAAGCCTACAAAAGTGCGCTAAATAGTTCGCAGTTTTCACATCCCCAAAAACCCGGACGAAATCCGTAATGTCCCCAAAAGATGCGAAAAACAAATCATGAACATTTAACAAACAAGTTAAAATCCAAACTTACCAATACACGATAAAGAAGTCACAGAACAAAAAGGTCGTTGGGGCAGAGAAAAAATAAACCTACAAAAGAAAAAAAAAAGAAAAATTATTTTTGGGCCAAAACCAAACAAAAAGGAGAGCTATATTTTACAAAAGGATGACGGGAAAAAACTTACACAAAAAATACACCACAACTAAAAGAACTACACCAAAAAATGCAAACGGAAAGTTTAAAAAAAAAAATCGCCTCTAACAAATTCCAAAATACCTCCAAACACCACTCCCGCCAACAATCCACTCCGACCAACGTAATCTCCAACAAACAACACCCGCCACCTTGACTCGAGACGCCAAAAGCCATAAATAGTGTTTCTTTTCCCGCTCAAATTAAGGACGGATCATAGGAACGCACAATCAATGACGTGGCCGAATAATAAGGACGCATGTATAAATACATCACGGCAAAAAACTAACGGTCTGGTGTAGTTCTTGTTTTTGATGGAAAAATGGCTACAGACCAGCCAAACAATGGCCAAGAGGCGGCTGGTAAGTATTTCTCACATTTCTAATCAAGGCTTATTTAGAAGCAGAATATAGTGAAAGATTGACATCTAACTTAACAATAATTTAATGTAAATAGGTGTTGGGGATGACATGGAAGAGGCTGCTGGGCCCAGTATTCCGGCCAAAGCTGGCAAAAAGAAAAGGCAGCCACAATTCACAAGAAAGGAGATGGAGGTTTTGGTTCAGAAGTGTGTGGACATCCTGCCACAGGCAGACAGGAATATGGGTGTAAGCCAGAAGTGGAGAATGTGGGAGGAGATAGCCAGTGCTGTCAATAGGGTGGGTGATTATGTCCGTCTAGCCCGGGATGTCAAACGCCGGTAAGTAAAAACTTGACCCACAAAAATAAAAAGGGTCAAATAATGCAGGAATAATGCCTACTTTTTCACCCACAGATGGCAAGACTTCAAATATCGCCTGAAGCAAAAAATGGCTGACAGGGCTAGGCATGCAAGGGGGACAGGTGGGGGTCCCACCCCTGTGTCATTGGAGTTTAATGATTTGGAAGAGCTGGCACAGGGGTGTGTGCAGGATGTGGAGGTGTTTGGCGTGTCCAACATGGATACGGACATGCCAGACTTTGCGGCTCCTCATGTTGTCCCAGGTAAATGTTGTGATGTAACCAACTCTGAAATGTTAGTGTGACAATATGTAGATTGTAATGTTCCTCTTTTCTCTTTTTTCTCACAGAGACACAGGCGGATGAGTCTGCTCCAGAGGGGAGCCTTGGCCGCAGAATTTCTGCTGGCTCAGCAGGGGAGGAACCAGTACATCCGGCTGAGGACCCTGCAGAAGCCAGTCCTGGGCAATCCCCCTCGCAGGCAGTGGCACTCCTCACAGAACTCAATTTTAAATCGGATTACCATACGGAGATTCTGCAGAGGATGGACGCCAGTCTGCTACGGGTGGCTGAGGCCCTGGAGCAAAATGCTGCGGCCAACGTGACCATTGGTCAGGCCCTGGCTGAAAATACCAGGGCCAACATCCGAATCGCCAATGCCCTGGAGCAGCTCGTTCGCCAGCACATGGTGGAGCCGACCTCCCTTCCTGCCGGAACATCTGGATCCTCCACCTCTGGCACAACAACAGCCATTCCTCCAAATGTGCCTAGCCCTGTGCCTAGTCCAGAGGCCACAACATCTGCCTCTGGACAGGCCAGCCAGAGGACATCCCGGACCCGGTCTGGCGCCCACCCTACCCCAGCCAAATGGGGAAAGAAACGATGATAGCACTGGCTACTTTTCCCACACTCCTGTGCTTGCCCCATATTCCTTAAGGGCCAAAACTTCCCTCTCCTTTCTGTGAATTGTTTTTAATTTGTTGTTTTTTTTGGGCCAAAATTGGCTTTTTTTTAAAGACAAATGTAAAAAATATTAGTGGGTAACAATGACCCCAAACTTTTAAGGCAAAATGCACATGATTTGTTCAAAAATGTGTTGAGAAGATAAAAAATAAAAAAATGTAAAAAACTGTATTGTGACATTATTTGAAAAATGGTTTAGAGTTAATCCTGTACCACAAGGCAAAAACGAAATCTTAGCTTTAAAAAAAACCCCTAAAAAACAAGGGTTAAAAAAAAATGTTTCTTTAAGGAACACTTTGTTACAAAAAAAAACAAAATCTCCAGGCCAATGCAAAAGGTTACAATATATACAAACATGATGACAATATTGTTACAATATCACAAAACACTAACAAAATTGTAAAAAACATTCCTTCAAAAATACGCTAATTGATTGTGTAATCCAGAAATTAGCAGCTGAGATTTTCAGCTGCGTATGGTTTTGTGCTAACCCAAAGAAAAAAAAAAAAAACACATTACAAGCTGGTTTTCAATCCAAAGTTGATTGTTTTTCTGAGAAGCCGTGATAAATTGATGACACATCGAGGAGGCCCGGACCAGAGGACAAGGCCATCGCCATTGTGGTCGAGTAATCCAGACCCCAAGCTGTGCGAGCAGTTTGAACGGAAAGAGGATCAGCCAGTGACTTATGACTTGGTACGAACACATTTGACGTTTGCATGAGCTAATTTATGTACGCCCAAAAAACGCCTCACCACGCCTGCGTTTTCCCATCTCCACCCCCGTCAACGCCCAAAAACGGCCTGTTCTGTCAATCACATTTGACATGTCACTTCCTGTTTGCAATTTGCTGAACGAGTGAAAAAAAGCTCGCAAACTGCCGTACGCACATGCGCAGTGTTACACCGACGCATGCGCCGTTTCTCAACATCGGAACGCAACGAGCATACTGCTGCTAACGAGCGGCTCTGAATGAGGGCCACTGTGTCTTTATCTCCCTAACCCTGCACCCAATACTGTGTCCTTATCCCCTAACCCTGCTACCAGTACTGCACCTTTATCCACAACCATTCCCTCACTATTCAAATAGAGGAGCCACACCAACTGCCAGTGATGTTTGGCAGCACTTGGGATGACAGTTGGTGTTTGAATATGAACTGTGCTACAGCCACGATGAGACAGTCAGGCAGAACATTGCACAGGGGAGGAAACATTTTAGCCCTTTTCACCCCTAAAGGTGCATACACATGTAACGATTTTGTAACCAACAAGTTTCTGTCAGATTTTCTCTCAGATTTTCTCTCAGAGTTTCCTTGAAAAAGTGAATGACTTTTTTAAGTGTAATGAATGATTTTTTAAACGATGAACGAATAATGGCCCTGATTCAGAGCCGGATGCTCTGACAGAGCGCTCGCTCTGAATCAGGGCCGTCCCTCCTCCTTTTTGGAGCGGCCTCCTGGCCGCTTGCATAGCTGTGGGTGACTACCCACAGCTATAGCGAGCAGCCAAAATGATGGTCGCGATGGTCAAGACCATCGTGACCATCGTGCTTGCGACGAGACCCTTGCGGTAGGGTCTCGCTGCCGCAAGCCCTGGTGTGCTTTTGGCTCTATCAGAGCCAAAAGCACTCCCACTGACATCACTAGTGATGTCAGTGGGGCCGGCCCCAGACGGTAGGCGCTCCCATGGGAACGCCTCCGTCTGGGCAGCCACGCCTCCGGCACGCCCACCAAAGGTGGCGTGCTGTCAATCACCATCGACAGCACGCCCCCTTTGGTGCGAGACCCATAACGATGGCTTGGCCATCGTTATTCAGGTCTCACGCATGAGCACTCACGAGCGGGTCTGAATCAGGCCCAATGTTCCTTCCCTTAATGAAAACCATCTGAAATGAACAATAAACGATAACTTCAAACTACAAACGGAAGTGTGCATTTGTGATTATTGTTCATCGTTATAACTCATAAACTGAACGATTTTTTTGAACGATTTAACGATAATGACGTCGTTTTCGACAAATCGTTCAAAAATCGTACGTGTGTATGCACCTTTAGGAGTCGAATTTTGAAAAATCCCTTCTAAGGCCCGTATTTAATTAGCCACAAAACGTCTGAATCCACTAAAAAGTATCGCCGATTGCGACTTTCCGCCAGGCAGAACCTTATCTCCGTATTCATATGCAAACACTTTACGTGTACTCGAAAACGCAACGCAATGTAACAGGCGAAAAAGATTTGCCTCTGAATAGGTTGAGAATAAAAGTGCAAAATCGCTATTTTGGGGTGCAAAGGTGGGGAAACCACTCAGCACCCTTTGGACAGCCCCCCAAAGGATAACTGCATAAAAAAAGCACTTTGAAAATGGGGGCAAAAAAGAGCAAAGTGGGGGTACAGACTTTAAAACTAGCAAATTAGAATTTTGGGGGTCTGCAAGTATGGGTGAGGTGTTTTTTTGATTGCAGGTGCGTTGTTTATGTTTTTTTAAACTTTACTTTAGCAAGTTTAAACCATGTGTCAGGTTGAGGCCTAGGATTGGCCGTTACTCACTACGGTGCCGGCTTCCCCTGATCCCTCGGGTGGTCAGACACCAGGTGCCATGTGGACAGCCGTGTGCCACGCCGTGCCTTGGTTACTGCGGTTGCCGTCATGGACACGGCCATGACAGTTCACATCACCTGACTGCCCAATGGTAGCATGGTGGTGGTCAGCTGACGCTGTCCACCTATGATCTGCTACCTTAGGGTACAAAGCCTGTCTCCGGACAGAAGGAAGATGCCTGTGCAATGTTGTCACTATCCAATGTTTACTGCTGCTACCTCATTCCAGGTTTCCTCTTCGTGATATCCTTTTGTCTACAAATACCAACTCCTTGTGCAACAGAACGTTCTAACATCTTGCCTATGTGCTGACAAGTGCCAACTCTTTGTGCAACAGTGCATTCTATAACATCTTGCCTGTGTGCCGAACTACTGCTAACTCTTTGTGCAAAAGTGCATCCTATAACATCTTGCCTGTGTGCCAAGCTACTGCTACTCCTTGTGCAAAAGTGCATCCTATAACATCTCGCCTGTGTGCCGAACTACTGCTACTCCTTATGCAACAGTGCATCCTATAACACCTCGCCTGTGTGCTCTGCAAGTGTCTAGCCATTGTGCAACAGAGTGTATTTCCATCATCACCTGTGTACCTATCAAGTGCCCTCTTGGGGCGCAATTGTGCGTCTGGACACCACACCGGAGTGTATTACCGGCAGGACCCCTTGGTGCAACTCAGCGTCAAACTACCTTCCTGTGTATTATTACAAGTGCTACCTCTCGGCGCAATTTTGCGTCAAAAGACTCCTCCAGTGTGCAAATTACAAACTCCTCATTGGTGCAGTCTACTTCTACAGAAGTAGTTCTCCAGGGCCACAGTAGTAAGTTCTCTATATTCCCGTGGGCATCAGACACCTGACCAAAGGCCCGCGACCTGCCAGCTGGGTGCAACTAAACCCATATCCTGTCACGACCAGGGTTTCTCGGCATGCCGGCCAGCAGGTAATACCTGTGGGGATGCTATGGCGAGGAACGTTTGGCGGTGGCGCTGGTATCTGGCGGGGTGCATTGGCTGTGCGTAGTCCTGTGCGGGCATACTGTCACTCTGGTCTGGTTAGGCCTGGTGGTGTTTCTGTTCCGTTCTGGCATGGGCGCCGCCATCTTGCCTCCGGACATGTGACCTAGTTGCCCTATCCTGGTGTATCACATGCTCTCTCTAGCCTGTCACAGTGCGGCACTGGGTATTTAAGGGATTGCAGAGCTTTCTTTCATTGCCAGTGCAACGTGTTTCTCAGCGAAAGCTGAGAGAGAGTTCCTGTGCTTGTTCACCTGTCTGTTGGGATCATTACCTAGCCTGCTTCACCCTGCCTGTTCGAGCCTGCTGGATTCTCCTGCCCCCTCCATTACCTCTCCCTTGCCTGAGTACCTGTGTCAGCTGTTACCATGCACCTTGCCTCCACTTGCATTCCTCTGGACATTATTTTCTTCAGCCGGCATTTTCATTTCAGTCTCACAAAACCTGGAATACTGGACTGCCTTCTGTTATCACTACTTGGACATTTTCCCATTGCCTCACTACAGTTCCCAAAAATCGGGAAATGCCCGCTCCTAAATGACTCTGGGGACATCAAGTAGGAGTTATGAGCTCGTCCCCAAGTTCTAAAGATTTCGTATTGATCTTAGCCATAGATCTCAAGTCAAAACCTGTCTTCATTACTGCTCTACTAGATTCTGGAGTAGCCGGAAATTTTATGACCTCCAGCTTAGTTAACAAGTTACAGATTCCTTGTTCATCCCTTGATCACGCGATTTCCCTGACCGCTGTAGATGGACATCCACTGGCTAAAGAAGTTGTCACCAAGGAAACTCAACCAGTACTGGTCCATATTGGGGCACTCCATTCTGAGTCTCTAAAATTCGTAGTAATACCTTAGACCTCCCAAGAAATCATTTTAGGGCTACCCTGGTTACGCCAGCACAATCCCAGGATCGACTGGTGCTCGATGCAAATCCTTTCATGGGGAGTTGACTGTCAGAAATCCTGTCTTCCTAAGATACGACCTGTGAGGAAAACAGTCTCATTAGTATCTCCAGCAATTCCCAAGGAGTATCAAATGTTTACTGACGTCTTTTCTGAACAACAAGCGACTATCTTACTCACAGGGAATGAGATTGTCCAATCGATTTATTGCCTGACAAGATGCCTCCTCGTGGCCGCACCTATCCTCTAGCCTTGCCAGAGACCAAAGCGATGTCTGAATACATCAAAGAGAATTTGGAGAAAGGTTTAATTCGTCCTTCTACCTCTCCTGCAGGAGCTGGGTTATTTTTCGTTGGCAAGAAGGATGGTGGATTAAGAACATGTATAGACTACCGGGGTCTCAACGATATAATGGTCAAAAATCGATACCCGCTTCCCTTAATCACCGAGTTATTCGACAGAGTCAAAGAATCCGTCATATTTTCTAAACTAGATCTATGAGGGGCCTATAATCTTATTCGTATCCGCTCAGGTGATGAATGGAAGACCGCTTTTAATACCAGAGATGGGCACTTTGAATACCTTGTGATGCCCTTTGGATTGTGCAATGCCCCTGCTGTCTTTCAAGGCTTTGTTAACAAAATTTTCCGTGACTTTTTATATGTTTCAGTAGTTGTCTATTTGGACGATATATTGATTTTTTCGTCTTCTCTAGAAGAGCATCATAAACATGTGAAGGAAGTGCTATCACGTCTAAGGAAGATCACCTCTACTGCAAACTGGAGAAATGTGTTTTTAGTGTACCCAGCGTGCCATTCCTTGGTTATGTCATTTCTGGCTCCAGTCTAGAAATGGACCCCAAAAAGGTTCATGCGATCCTGGTTTGGTCTCGACCTCAAACACTGAAAGCCATTCAGAGACTGCTCGAATTTGCCAATTACTATAGATGCTTTATCAAGGGATTTTCATCTTTGATGGCTCCCATCACGGCCCTGACCCATAAAGGCACTAATCCTGCCCTATGGTCACCTGAGGCAGAGAGCCTTCCAGCTTTTGAAACAAGCTTTTATTACAGCTCCAGTTCTCAGACAACCAGACCTAGATAGACCTTTCTTATTGGAGGTTGATGCACCATCATAGGCAGTGGGAGCTGTTCTGTCCCAGCATTATGAAGATAACCGAGTTCACCCTTGTGGTTTCATTTCCCAGAAATTTTCTCCTGCTGAAAGGAACTATGCTATAGTAGAACAAGAACTCTTAGCGGTGAAATTGGCACTAAAGGAATGGAGATACCTGTTGGAAGGGGCTAAGTTTCCTTTCACTGTCTTCACCGATCATAGGAACCTCCACTTCCTCAAGAACATCCAGTGTGTGAGTCCTCGTCTGGCCCGATGGGCAATATTCTTCGCATGTTTCCAGTTCACTCTGACTTTCCATTCTAGAGCACTTAACCAGAAAGCAGATGCTCTGTCTAGATCCCTCTCCTGTGATAACAATTCCGAAATTCTACGCAGTACCCCCGTATTGGAGTCAAGGGTGTTTGCCACCATACAGTTACAACCTCCTACCTGGAAAACCTTTGTGGCCCCGGAGTTAAGGAAGCAGCTTCTCACATGGGCTCACTCCTCACGTTTCGCAGGTCATTCTGGTACTCGGAAGACTCTGGAATTTTTAAAGAGAGCCTACTGGTGGCCATCGATGAAAACTGATGTGTTGGAATTTATTTCTTCATGTACTTCATGCGCTCAACACAAATCTTCACGTCAAGCCCCAGCTGGTGAGTTGTTGCCCCTGCCTATTCCATCACATCTGTGGACGCATCTCTCCATGGACTTTGTAACTGATTTGCAGAGTTCTCAGGGTTACACTACCATCTGGGTCATGGTTGACCGATTTTCGAAAATGGTCCATTATGTACCTCTAAAGAAACTGCCTACTGCTTCGGATTTAGCTCATCTGTTCATCCAGCACATATTCCATCTTCACGGACTTCCTGCCGAAATAGTCTCTGACCGGTGTGCTCAATTTGTGGCAAGATTTTGGAGAGCTCTATGTTCTGTTCTGCAAGTAAAGCTAAACTTCTCCACAGCCTATCGTCCACAAAGCAATGGATCCACAGAGAGAGTCAATCAAGACCTTGAGACTTTCTTACGAATTTTATGTATTCATCTCAGAACAATTGGTCCGATTTGCTGCCCTGGGCTGAATTTGTGCATAATGCCTCCTATCACTCTTCCACAAACCAAACTCTGTTCCAGGTTGTTTACGGTCTCCATCCTCGAGTACCTGAGTTCCAAAGTCTGCCTCATTTTGATGTGCCAGCAGTGGAAGATACTGTACAGAGATTTGCATCAATATGGGCTCAAGTGCGTACTGATTTGGAGAAAGCGTCCTCTTGCTACAAACTTCAAGCAGATAAGAAGTGAAGGAAGGTACCTTGCATGCAAGTTGGAGACCAGGTTTGGTTATACACCCAGAACCTATAGCTCAGAGTCCTTCCATGAAGTTTTCCCCACGTTTCATCGGACCCTTCTCCATCACTGAAGTAATCAACCCTGTGGCTTATCACCTTCAGCTACCAACTCCTTCTATATTTCCTTACTGAAACCCTTAATCCTAAACAAATTCCTTAAAGTTCTCCCTGTTCCCCCTCGCATCCAGACTGAAAGAGGTCTGGAGTCTGAAGCATCCCAGGTTCTGGATTCTTGTGTCCGTAGGACCTTCTGGACTGGAAGGGTTATGGCCCAGAAGAACGCTGTTGGACCGATGCCCGGAATATACATGCTCTGGCACTCGTCAGGAAATTCCATGCTGTCCAGGCTGAAAAGCCTGGTGAGTGTCCTGAGGCCACCCATAAGGGGGGGTACTGTCATGACCAGGGTTTCTCGGCATGCCGGCCGGCAGGTAATACCTGTGAGGACGCTATGGCGAGGAGCGTCTGGCGGTGGTGCTGGTATCTGGTGGGGTGCATTGGCTGTGCGTAGTCCTGTGCAAGCATACTGTCACTCTGGTCTGGTTAGCCCTGGTGGTATTTCTGTTCCATTCTGGCATGGGCGCCTCCATCTTGCCTCCCGACATGTGACCCAGTTGCCCTATCCTGGTGTGTCACATGCTCTCTCTAGCCTGTGACAGTGCGGCACTGGGTATTTAAGGGAGTGCAGAGCTTCTTTTCATTGCCAGTGCAATGTGTTTCTCAGCGAGAGCTGAGAGAGAGTTCCTGTGCTTGTTCACCTGTCTGTTGGGATCATAACCTAGCCTGCTTCACCCTGCCTGTTCCAGCCCGCTGGATTCTCTTGCCTCCTCCATTACCTCTCCCTTGCCTGAGTACCTCTGTCAGCCGTTACCCTGCACCTTGCCTCCACTTGCATTCCTCTGGACATTATTTTCTACAGTTCCCAAGTGCACTTTAGCGCTATACCTGGACTTTTGTTTTGCCACATTCATGTCTGTTAAGCCACTAATTAAAAACTCCACGTTTATTTTTAAACCTGCTTCAGTGTCTGCTCCTATTACCACCCCAGGCCCACAACAAAACCAGAACCTCACATATCCAACTTGGAGGGTTTACTGGTGAACACCTCCTGGCTGGTTAGACTCCGCACCATTGGTCAGATCTCGCCAATGTCTGGTATTCATGGATGAGGAGATCTTACATCCAGGTCCCACGCCTCCAATCCCTTTCTCAGCCCGGGACCTCAGCTTTCATCCCCTCAGCAGGGGATAGCATACAGCTGGTCATGACAGTTTGCACAGGCCCAATGGAAGCTACCGTTTCCCAGGCAGTGGGGGTATTGCAAGACCTTGCCTCATGTATGGATTCTCAAGAGGCGGCTCAGCGGCAGGCGGGGCAATACCTGTAAGAGGTCTCTGGTCAACTAGTGGCTATACAGGTAACCCTAGCTACGCTTCGCTCTCCCCCTGCTGAGGCAGCACCGACCAATTCTCCAATTCAACCTCCGAGATTCATCAGAATCCCCGCCGATGCTAAGGGTACATCAACCAGTGCGAAATCCAGTTCGAATGCCTGCCACAGAATTTCCCGACTCCTAGGTCAAAAGTGGAGTACGTCATTTCTCTTCTGACTGGAACTGCTTTGGATTGGGTTTCTCCCCTATGGGAACGTGCTTATCCTTTTCTACTTTCAAAATAATTTTCGATGAACCTGGCTGTACTGCCTCAGCATCCACTGATCTCCTTCGAGTCCATCAAGGAACCCATACCGTAGGACAGTACATGGTCCAGTTCCAAACAATGTCCTCCGAATTGAAATGGAATGAGGAAGCCCTTAAAGCAGCATTTCTTCACAAGCTCTCTGAGAAGATGAAAGATGATTTAGCTTCTTGAGATCTTCCTTGAATCCTTTTCAGAGTTAATGTCTCTATGTATTAAAATTGACTTATGGCACAGGGAACGATTGGCTAGCAGAGGGCGAGGGGATCGTGTCCAAGATTGTTTCTCTCTGGAGGCCTGTCCTTCTTCACCTGCCACCAGTAAAGAAGAATCTATTGGTCTTGTCTGTCTACAGCTGAACGAACTCGTAGGTTCTAAAATAAACTATGCCTATACTGTGCCACTCTGGGTCATGTTCTGAAAGATTCTCTGCTTCTTACAGGAAATGCCAGACCTTAACTGGTTCAGGGGGTCTACAGTTAGGGGTTTTGATCAAGCTATCCTGTGTAATGGATAGTTTGTTATCAGTATCTATTTCCTATAAGGACCGGACAAAGGACTTGGAAGCTTTAATTGACTCCAGAGCTGCAGGAAATTTTATTTCTGAAACCCTGATCCATTCTTTAGGTATTCCGGTGAATCCACTGCCCAGCAGGCTAACCCTTTCTGGAGTCGATGGCAATATTATTTTGGGAAGCTCCGTTACTTATATTTCTCATACAGTGTCTCTTCGGGTTGGCTGCCTTCATCAGGAAAAAAGATTGAATTCTTAGTGCTTCCTAAAATGTCTTATGATTTAGTCCTTGGTCTTCCCTGGCTGAAAAGGCATAATCCTACATTAAACTGGTCAACTATGCAAGTCCTCGCTTGGGGTGAGAGTTGCTTCCATCAGTGTCTCTCCCATGTACTACCTGTACGGACCCAGCAATTTCCTCCAATGCCCAATCATATGAACTCTCTATTTCTCGTTTATCGGAAGCATATCAAGAGTTTGCTGATGTATTTAATGAACAAGCAGCGGACCAATTGCCTCCCCATCGCTCTTCTGACTGCGGCATTGATCTTGTTCCCGGAAAAATGCCACCTCGAGGTTGTATTTACCCTCTTTCTGTGCCGGAGATGGCAGCCATGTCTGATTACATTAAAGAACAGCTTGCTAAAGGGTTCATCAGACCTTCTTCTTCACCGACAGGAGCAGGTTTTTTTCTTTGTCGAAAAAATAGATGGAGGACTCAGACCTTGTGTCGACTACAGGGGACTCAACAAAATTACTATTAAAAACCGGTATCCTCTACCGCTCATCTCTGAATTATTTGATAAAGTTCGGGGAGCCTGCATCTTCACCAAGTTGGATCTCCGTGGTGCTTTAAACTTGATCCGCATCAAGTCCGGAGATGAGTGGAAAACAGCGTTTAATACGCGAGACAGTCACTTTGAATATTTGGTGATGCCGTTTGGTCTTTGCAATGCCCCTGCAGTCTTCCAGGGTTACGTCAATTAAATTTTTAGGGATATCTTGTACAAATTTGTGGTTGTCTATCTGAACGACATATTAATCTTCTCCAAGGACCTACAGAGCCATCGATGCCAAGTCAAGGAAGTTTTGTCTCATATTAGTGCCCATAGTCTTTATGGAAAGATTTCTAAGTGCGTATTTGAACAGTCCTCCATTCCATTCCTGGGGCACATCATTTCCGGAAGTTCTCTGCAGATGGATCTGGAGAAATTAAAGGCTATTCAAGATTGGCCTCTTTCAACATCATTGAAGGCCATCAAGCGCTTTTTGTGTTTCTCCAATTATTACAGAAGATTCATTAAGGGTTTTTCTACAGTAGTTGCACCAATCATGGCCCTCACTAAGAAAGGTTTGAACCTATCTCAATGGCCATCTACAGCCATAGCCACTTTTCTAGCTCTTAAGTCAGCTTTTTCTACAGCTCCGATTTTTTGTGTCAGCCATGATTGGATAAGCCTTTTATTCTGGAAGTGGACGCCTCTTCGGTAGGAGTTGGAGCAATCTTGTCACAGGTTGTTGAAGATGGGAGGAGCCACACTTATTATTATTTTTATGCAAATTTTCCCCAGCAGAAAGGAATAATCCCATTAGAGATCAGGAGCTGTTGGCCATGCGCTTAGCATTGGAGGAATGGAGACACCTATTGGAAGGGGTGAAGTTTCTATCTACCGTTATTACGGATCACAAAAATCTGTTGTACCTCTAAACTGCCCATCACTTGAACGCCAGACAAAATCGCTGGTCTCACTTTTCTTCCGATTTGACTTCAAGGTCCAGTTCGCCTAGGAATTTTAAACAAAAAGGCTGATGCGCTTTCAAGATCCTTTTGTCACCTCTTGAAGAGGAAGATCAATCTGTAGTTCAAACTAGATCCTCTGGTGTTTGTTCCCACTCAAGTGATTTCCTCTCTTCCAGGGAAAATCTTTGTGGTTCCTCATCTTCGAGAGAAATTGTTGACTTGGGCCCATGCCTCACTTTTTGCTGGTCACTCGGGTATCCTGAAGACGTTTAAATTCTAACAACGATCATACTGGTGGCCGACCATGAGAGAAGATGTTCGGAGCTTCATCGTAGCTTGCGCCAAATGTGCCCAACATAAGTCAAGTCAGAATAAAGTCATTGGTCCTCTACGACCTCTACCTGTGCCAGAAGCCCTTGGACCCATATTTCTATGGATTTCATTCCTGAATTACCACTTTCAAAGGGACACAACATGATTTGGGTGGTAGTGGATTGATTTTCGAAAATGGCCCACTTCATTCCATTAACTGGCTCCCGTATGCCCCTCAATTGGCTAAAGTGTTTATATAAGAAATCTTTCGGATCCATGTCTTGCCAAAGGAGATTGTTTCCAATCGTGGAGTACAATTTGTGTTAAAGTTTTGGAGGGCTCTATGTGCATTTTATGGGATTAAATTAAAATTTTCATCTGATTATTATCCTCAGACCAATGGCCAGACTGAGAGGGTAAACCAGGAGTTGGAAAAGTTCATCAGACTCTTTGTGTCCTCTTCACAGGATGATAGGATAAATTTTTTGCCCTGGGCAGAATTTGTACACAATTTTAGGTATCATTCTTCTTTGGATTCCACTCTATTTCTTACGGTATACGGTAAACATCCTCGGGTGCCGGATTTCCAAGAGTTGCCATCATTAGAAGTTCCTGCAGTTACGAATGTGGTCAATTCATTCTCGACCTTATGGAAGGACGTTCATTGTTCTTTGAAGAAGACTTCTTCTAATTACAAAAAATGTGCTGATCGAAGACGTCTCGCTGTTCCTTTTTTCAAAGTTGGTGATAGAGTATGGCTCTCCTCTAAGAATATTTGGCTGAAAGTTCCTAGCATGAAGTTTGTCCCTCACTTTATTGGACCATATCGCATCTTAAGGGTCGTCAACCCTGTGGTCTATAAACTGGAGCTCCCTCCTCAGCTAAAAATTTCTAATATTTCTTTACTTTGACCACTGATTCTTAATCGGTTAGTACAGTTTCCACCAAAGACTCCTCAAGTACAAACTCTCCGGGGGGGTGGAATTTGAGGTTCAAAAGAGTCTTGATTCTCTGCATTGCTTTAATTGCCTCCAATATCTAATTGACTGGAAGGGGTACGGACCTGAAGAGCGGACTTGGGTCAAAGCATCTGACGTTTATGCTCCTTTATTGATTCGAGCATTTCACAGAAAATTTCCCTTGGAAGCCTCATGGGTGTCCGGACTCCACCCTAAAAGGCGGGGGTACTGTCAGGTTATGGCCTAGGATCGTCCGTTACTCACTGTGGTGCCGGCTTCCCCTGATCCCTCGGGTGGTCAGATACCAGGTGCAGCGGAGGGTGACGTGCCATATTTACAGCCGTGTGCCACGCCGTGCCTTGGTTACTGCGGTTGCCGTCATGGATGTGGCCATGACAGTTCACATCACCTGACTGACCTTTACCCAATGGTAGCATGGTGGTGGTCAGCTGACGCTGTCCACCTATGATCTGCTACCTTAGGGTATAAAGCCTGTCTCCGGACGGAAGTTGCCTGTGCAATGTTGTCGCTATCCAGTGTTTACTGCTGCTACCTCGTTCCAGGTTCCCTCTTTGTGATAGCCTCGTGTCTACAAATACCAACTCCTTGTGCAACAGAGTGTCCTAACATCTTGCCTGTGTGCTGACATTTGCCAACTCTTTGTGCAACAGTGCGTTCTATAACATCTCGCCTGTGTGCCGAACTACTGCTAACTCTTTGTGCAAAAGTGCATCCTATAACATCTCGCCTGTGTGCCGAACTACTGCTACTCCTTGTCCAACAGTGCGTCCTATAACACCTCGCCTGTGTGCTCTGCAAATGTCTAGCCATTGTGCAACAGAGTGTATTTCCATCATCACCTGTATACCTATCAAGTGCCCTCTTGGGGCGCAATTGTGCATCTGGACACCACACCGGAGTGTATTACCAACAGCACCTCTTGGTGCAACTCAGCGTCAAACTACCTTCCTGTGTATTATTACAAGTGCCACCTCTCGGCGCAATTGTGCATCAAAAGACTCCTCCAGTGTACAGATTACAAACTCCTCATTGGTGCAGCCTACTTCTACAGAAGTAGTTCTCCAGGGCCACAGTAGTAAGTTCTCTATTCCCATGGGCACCAGACTCCTGACCAAAGGACTGCGACCTGCCAGCTGGAGGGGTCACTGAACACGTCCCGGCTGGTTAGACTCCAGACCATTGGTCAAGTCTCTCCAACATCTGGTATTCGTGGATGAGGAGATTTTACATCCAGGCCCCATGCCTCCGATTCTTTCCTCAGCCCGGGACCTCAGCTTTCATCCCCTCAGCAGGGGATTCCACACAGCCGGTCATGACACCATGCTTGCACCCATTTTCAAGTACCCCAAATTTGACAGGACTACTTATTTTCACCATAAAAACTGCTTAATGCTATTCTTCACCACTTGTGCACAGACGCTAATTAGAAGAAATTGACACACCTTAAGTACCCCAAATAGCTTTCTTAGGGCTATTTGGGGGCAGGCTGATTTCCCCAATTCTGACAGAACTTTTTGCCTGGTTTGCATTCGCCGGGTTGCGTTTTCGCGTCTTTTGGAATTGAATACAGTGAATAGCGGGGGCGCGCACGAATAGTTTTCGTGGCAAAAACACCCGATGTTGGCGAAAAGTACGGCATACAAAAAAGTATTGCGGGTGCGAAACTAATTGAATACGACCCTTAGTGGGAACTACATCATGGAAGGAATATTCCTATGGAGCAGCCACCAAAAGAAACGGTGAGAGAGGATGGGGCCAAGGGAGTAGTCTCCAGAGGAAATAGTGGGAGGAGACTGGGCCAATGGGAGCAGTCACCAAAAGAAGCAGTGGGAAGAGTTGGGGCCAACGGGAGCAGTCTCCAGAGGAACTTTGGGAAGAGACGGGGCCAAAGGGAGCAGTCACCAGAGGAATCAGCGGGAGAAGTCAGGGCCAAAGGGAGCAGTCAACAGCAATCTGATGCAGTATAATATATAAGTATCTATCTATATAAAGACTATTGCAGATACTTGTTTATTTAATACAGTTTTTATTACAAGACCCTGGGAAGAACTTACAGACAGTGGGGTAGAAGTCAGGGACGAGGAGAGCAGACACCAACGGCAGGAGTGGTGAGTGTGGCAGCGAAGTGGAAGGTAGGTGGTGCTCAAGTCGCAGCACTACAGGGCACAGTGGTGAGAGATCTGAATAGATTCCGCTGCTACACAAGCTGCCGGCAGCTTGTGAAGACATTCGGGGAACAATCAAATTCCGAAAATAAAGCATTTTTGGAACTTGATGAATCACACATTTGCTACATCCCCATACTTAAGTATGGGGACTGTGGAAATTATCAGGGCATATTTGTAACAAAGAGATATGAGTGATATCTCATTCATTACAGCATTAATGAATAGCTTTGCCACATGAAACTGAGAAAATTACATGAACAAATGGTAAAACTGTCACTTTAAGTGATGATTAATATGGACCTTAATGGTAATTAATTCTGTAACCACCTAGCATATTGAATAACAGAAATTCACCTCTGGCACAGCAGCCCAGCAGCTAATAGCTTTCATTTTTCAAATGAACACTCAATGTACTGTGCTTAATTTAAAAAAACTACAGCTAACATACAAATATTATTACTAATGTATAATCTACATTTATAGCTATAGAAAAGGTTATTATGTCTCCATTATTTCCCTATGAGTTCTCACGTATAGCAATGTCTCTGTGTGTTGTGCACCTGTTTTTTTTTGTACCAAAGACATGTTATCCTTCTGTACAGACACTAGGTGGCAGTGTTATTCCCAGCTTACAACTCTATAGCAGGAAATTCATGTACGAAAGACCGTTTTTACTTCCAGGTAGAAGAACACATTAGTGAATAGTTCCCGTTTCTCTAAGTCCTATATAGGGGAGAAGTTCTTCTGGTTTGATTGCGTGTCCAATGTAAGTTATATGTTACTGTAACCAAAATACTGTGCTTATGTGCGCTTGTACTGAGTTGGCTGATATGCCAAGCAGGTTGCATAACCAGCATCATCAGTGCACTTAATTAGATTTACCTTTATTTACCAAGTGGTTATTGTATGTTGTTGTATTTTTCCTTTCTTTTAATCTTGCATGGTACTAGTAATATTTGACTATAATATTCAGTAAATGCATAACAATAATTTTACCGAAAGTACAGTAAATTGAATTTCAGGCACTATGAATGCAATTTTATCCTATATGCAAATTGAAGTGTCTCTGTTTAGTAAATACGATTCTCTGAACGCCCTATGTGGACAGGAACACCCACATAATGTATTCTCTTATCTAGTAGGTGTGTAAGAAGATTGTGATCAGGCCCTGTGTGTTGTGTAAACTACACTGTGACTGTGTTCTAAATAGATTTCAATAAAGACAGTCACTGACACTCTTTCAATGATGATGATCACATGCAAGGACAACTAAAGCTGGACACACAGTTACCAGTTTTTGACAATAACCGTATAACTTGGAAAAAAAAAGTTTTATATATAATGTGTGTTTTTAAATAAAGCCCACACTAACAGCAGTAATCACATCCATTTGGGGTGCAGCCTCAATGTGACCGTCAGAAATGTTGAGGTCCATATATATATATATATATATATATATATATGTGTCAGTGTGTGTATACTGACTGTGTGTGTATGTATATATATATTACACACACTGTATGTACATATACCTACATACACACACACACATACATATATATGTGTGTGTGTGTATGTAGGTATGTGTATATACAATGTGTGTAATATATTCCATAGACAAAAATTCACATGTGCCATTAAGGCTACTTAGACATGATCTGAGATTTCACAAAACCTATTGATTTTCTGCCACTCAAACTTAAAAAATCAATGAAATTACGATCGTAATTTCATTGCTTTTTGAAGTTTGAGTGGCAGAAAATCAATAGGTTTTGTGAAATTTCAGTTCATGTCTAAGTAGCCTTAATGGCACATGTGAAACCGTAAGGATTTTTGTCTATGGAATTTCATAGTTTTTTTTAAAATGTATTAACTATCAGGGTTTGGATGAGCAAACCGGGCCACCTGCAGGGGAGAAGGGCAACAAAATGGTAGCCTAATGCAGGTAGAAGAGGGGACAGCATACAGGAGGTTGGTTTGGGAGGTGCAGAGTGCGAGATGGCTGAAGGCATGTGGGGTAGCGGCAGCATTGGTGCTGCAGAGCAGTGGCAGCGGTGCAGTGCAAAGGGGGTGACAGAGGGCTCAGGAAATCAAATCAATAAGTCACAGATGCACAAATGCAGCAGTGAGATCTACACATCTGTTAAAAATTGAATGTGTAAAAAAAAAAAAAAAAAAAAAGGCGTAGCCCCGCCCTCTAGAGGACAACCAGCATCGGGCTTTGGAGCCCCAGTACTGTTTGTGCTAAATACAGGGGACAAATGACGTGGGGGTCCCCCGTATTAAGCACAACCAGCACCAGGCTTTTCAGAACCAGTCCTGGTTGCCAAAATACAGGGGACAAATGATGTAGAGGTCCTCCATATTTAGTACAACCAGCACAGGGCTCTGAGCTGGTTCTGGAAATACACGGGTAAAATGCGTAGGGTCCCCCTGTATTTACCAGAGCCAGCACCGGACGTCTCCTAGCCGGGGGGTGATTCCACAGCCAGGGGAGCCCTTTCACCAGGCCCCCCAGCCGCAGCATCACCCCTGACCGCTAGTCAGCCCAGGCTGGAGATCCCTGGGGAGTTGGGGTTCCCCTCCTCAGGGCACTCCAGGCCCAGGCTGATAGCTCGGGGCTGTCCCCAGCACCCCTGGACGGTGGGTGCCGGGTTGATTATGTCGAGTGTGGTGCATATGAAAATATAAATATTGTCTTTTGCAGTAGTACTACAGGTCCCAGCAGGCATCCCCGCCTACTGGTACTTGGAGAACACAAGTACAAGCAGGCAGGGCATTAAAATAAAACAGACACAGTTTTTCAAAGTATTTTATAATGCTGCACCTTCACCTGTGGGTGGTAGCCTTTAAGCTCTTTTACATGGCTGCCACTCCCCCAGGACTTCTACCACGTCTTCACCTGGAGCGTGGCGGCCATTAAGCTCTTTTGCGCGGCTGCCGCCCAACCAGGGCTTCCGCTGCATTTTCTTTCTTCAGCTGGTCTCTCCAGCTCCCCAGCCGTCGACTATAGTTAAGCCAGCCGAGGGGGCAAGGGCGATGACGTCATGAGCCGTGATTGGCTCGCGGTGGCCATCTTTGAATTTCAAAAATGGCGCTGAGGCTCCATTTTTGAAAAAGGCACGCTCGTTTCTTACAATTGAAGTCAATGCTGAGAACAGCTCATTGGCTGAGAGGCAGAAGGCTCGCCTCTCTCAGCCAATGAGCGCTCCGCACCGGGATTTCTGTGCTGAACTCCCGGGCAGAGCTGTCATTCAGGTACTAATGTGCGAGGGTCCTGGGTATCTCATTTTGTGTGAAGAGGACCTGATCTACACATAGGAGGAGGTGAGTATGGAATTTTTATTACAGGTACTCCCCATTGGATTATCTATTGGAGAAGAGGACAGAATGGCTTCAGGGATACTAGGTGAGTATGTGAGATAGTGTGTATGTATGTGAGTACATGTGTGTGTGTGTGTATGTATGTTTTAATAATATTGTACTTTTCTACGGTGTGTTGTTTTTATTCTAATATTGCTTTTGCTGTGGAACTAAAAGTACCAGCAAGCCCGTAATGCCCCACATGCTGATACTTGTGGTTCTACAAGTACCAGCATGCGGGGGAGGCTTGCTGGGAACTGTAGTTCTACAGCAAAAGACAATATTTATATTTTCATATGCACCACACTTTACATAATCAACCCGGCACCCACCGCCCAGGGGTGCTGGGGGTAGCCGCGGACTATCAGCCTGGCCCTGGGGTGCCCTGAGGAGGGGGACCCCTTTATTGGGGGGGTCCCCAACTCCCCAGGGATCCCCGGCCTGGGCTTACTAGCGGTCAGGGGTGATGCTGCGGCTGGGGGGCCCGGTGAAAGTGGTGTGATATGTATTACTGGCGGGTGCATGGCCGGCGGTTCAATTCCCGACAGCGGATACCCGACAGTGCTGGAAATCCTGATCGTCCTAAAGGTAAGTATCAACTAACCTAACCCCCCTAACCCTCCTTAGGTGTGCCTAACCCTAACCTCCCCCCCCCGTGCCTAACCCTAACCCCCCCTCTAAGTGCCTAAACCTAACCCCCCCTTCCCCACTGCCTAACCCTAAGTCCCCCGGGGGGGTGCCTAACCCTAACCTCCCCCAGGGGTGCCTAACCCTAACCCTCCCTCCCCCTAGGCTAATCCTAACCTCCCCCCAGGGGTGCCTAACCCTAAGTCCCCCCCGGGAGCCCTAAACCTAACCCTCCCCCCCCCCCCCCCCCCGTGGCTGTCCGCTGCGGCACCCAGCATCCGCTCAATTGGGATGCCAGGCGCCGCTCTCCAGAAGTCGGGCAAATTGCAGGCGTCAACATTTAGACGCCTGTCATTTGTCCCTAGTCGGGATAATGCAGTCTGGAAGCCGGCGATCGGCATTTAGACCGTCGGGTTCCAGACTACATCCCGGTGAAAGGGCTCCCCTGGCTGTGGCATAACCCCCCGCGCTAGAAGGAGTCCGGTGCTGGTTCTGATAAATACAGGGGGGCCCTATGCATTTTTTCCCCCTGTATTTCCAGAACCAGGACCGGCTCAGAGCCCTCTGCTGGTTGCACTAAATACGGTGCTGGGACCTATAGTTCACCTGCAAAAGAAAATATTTAAAATGCACCACATCACGTAATCAACCTGGCACCCACCGCCCAGGGGTGTTGGGGATAGCCCCGGGCTATCAGCCTAGGCCTGGGTTGCCATGAGGAGGGGGACCCCTTTATTGGGGGGGGGGGTCCCAGCTCCTCAGGGATCCCCGGCCTGGACTAACTAGCGGTCAGGATTGATGCTGCGGCTGGGGGGCCCGGTGAAAGGGCTCCCCTGGCTGTGGCATCAGCCCCCCATTAGAAATAGTCCGGTGGTGGTCCTGGAGAATTCCGGGGAGACCAATTAACTGTCTCGTAGGCCACAGCAGTGCTGACAAGTGATCTGATGATCAGCTGTGCGTTCCACGGAGGTGGAACGCACGCGATGTGGTTGTTTCATTTCAGGATCATGGTATGTATTTACTGTTAACTTTATCAGACTTGGGTGTATTACCTTGGATATCCAACAGCTTTAGGAGCATTATGGCTTTCTTTTGTAGTGACAGGGTTAACTATTTTCTTGAGCTAATTGGAGAGGTGTGGTTTATGGGATGCTTGTGGTACTTAAGATTCAGTTTGGATGGTCATTACTGGCTGCCACTTGTGGGATTCAGGTGTCTGGGTCTTGACAAAGGGTAACCCGAAACGTCGATATGCTTTCAATTGCTAATATGTGAGTGAATAAACCTCAAGCTTTTTTCATGAAGAAGACTGTTGAGTGCTCTCTCTCTATATACATGCCTATATACAGTACTTGTCAAAGTCTGAGCACACCCCCTGAAATCGAAAAGAAGCTTGTTTATCGTACATTCTGCTACTTGTGTATGAGTGGAGTATAATAAAAATACACGTGCTGAAATCATTGTTTTGAGGGAAGAAGGTTATTCTTTGCGGCAAATTCACAAACGGTTGAAGGTATCCGTTGGGGCTGTGCGTCGGGTTATTGAATGAAAGTCAAAAACCGGTCAAAATGTTACAAGAAAAGGAACTGGTCGTCCAAAAACAACTGTTCGTGAGGACAACTTCATTGTGACTACTAGCAAGCGTAACAGACATTTGACGCTTCGGAAATAGGAAGGGAGTTGCGGAAAAGTTGTTCCCAGCCTGTGTCCGATAGGACGGTGGCCAGGAGCTTGCAGGAATATGATCTTAGTGGTAAGGTTGCTGTAAGAAAACCACTTCTATGTGCTACAAACGTAGCAAAAAAGTACGCATGGGCTAAGAAGCATAAGGATTGGACTGAGGAACAGTGGAAGAGGGTGCTTTGGACCGACAAATCAAAATTTTTACTTTTTGTCTTGCATCGCCAGGCTTTGTGTGTCGTCGTCCAGGTGAGCGCTTTCTCCCAGACTGTGTAGCGCCAACAGTTAAGCATGGAGGACTCAATTTGATGGTTTGGTTGATGTTTCGCGGGCAACCAAGTTGGTGGATCAAAAAATGTACCACAACATAATAGTGCGTCATGTGATTCCCTCCGGAAAGCGACTTGTGGGTCAGAACTTTGTTTTCCAACAAGATAATGATCCAAAACATATGTCCAAATTGTGTACTAATTATTTGCAAAAGAAAGAAGACTCTCAAGTTGTAACAAAAATGGAATGACCACCTCAATCACCAGATGTTTCACCCATCAAGTTTTTGTGGGAAGAACTTGACAGGGAAGTCCGAAAACAGATGCCTAAAAACACTGAGGGCCTCTGGGAGGCTCTTCAAAGCTGCTGGAGTTGAATGGATCGCCAGAAGCTGGAAAACTTATTAAATAGGATGCCAAGGATATGCAAAGCGCTTATCAAAGCTAAGGGTCGTCACTTCAATGAAATCACACTACCTAAATAAACTTGCCTAAAAGTCAAAGCAAGTATTTTTTTTTTTTTTTCCTTATTGTTCAAACAGTTGTTTATTTTGTAAACAAAGGCCATAAAACAGGTTTTATTTTATTACTGTGCAGTTAAATTGAAAATTCCTTAAAATATACTGGGGTGCTCAGACTTTTGAAAAGTACTGTGTGTGTCTGTATGTGTGTGTGTATATAAATATATATATATCTGTCTATGTAGTGTTCACTGTAGGTCCAGCAGCAGGCAGGGCGCTGGACCTATAGCTAGGTCAGTTCTGCGCGCGTGTGATTAGGGGGCGTGGTAAAAGAAAAGGGGACATGTCTTTATGATGTGTTCCCTTTTCGTCACTCCTGGGGGCGTGCCCGGCACTTACGGACATGCCGGGCAGCCCCCAAGGGCTGCGGTCACAGTGAATGGATGCCAGGCGCATGCGCCCGGCATTCATTCACCGGCGGTGACTGCTGCGTCGCCGTTTTGACCACTCGCGGGACACTGTGACCCGTGGGTGGAGACAGAACCCCGGGGCGCCACGCTGGAGGGCAGGGTGCTTTCTACCCTTCAGAAATAAGGCAGGACGCGGCGCCCTGCTAAATTAGCCTAGCGGGAACGCTATCTCTGTTTATCATCTATCTATCTTGTAGCCTACACCAATACATACACTATATAGGCTTATATACACCATATACATCTAATATATATACTTTGCACCTAATAAAAAACGTGATGCGTGCTAAAAGGCAGCCATGTTTGTTCACCCAAGTGAAGCCACTGTACACCCCCTGCAGGAGGCCATATACTGAACATGCGCAGCAAGTTGAACTTCCATATCTTTAAAAAAGGGCATATTTTGGCCAATTGTTAAAAAACTGTAACTTTCTCAATGACCTGAACCACAAAAGGCCATACACTGGAACAAGAGCTACCTAACAAACCAAACCTCAGTTCTACCCATCCATGCCAAATTTCAGCTCAGCACGTCCAATAGCTTTTGAGATGTAGTCCCTCAAACACCATGCCCCCCCCCTCAGGAATTCCCTATGGGAGAATGCAATTTATTCGATTCAGCCTTAATATTCGGGCACGACAATGCCCTTATAATAAAGCACTTCAGAATTTTCTGCTGACTTTCCTCCTCTGAATAAATTAGTGACGTCATGATCACATGCTGTATCAGACTCCTCTGGCACCGCTCGAACCAGAGAATTAAACTCAATGTGAGCGGTGCAAGGGTTTATTACTGTGATATTGTGCCTACACCAACCACAAAACACCCCCTCCAGTTCACCTAATTAAAACAGACTGCAGGCTAAAAGGCTGCCATGTTTGTGCACCCAAGTGAAGCCACTATACACCCCCTGCAGGAGGCCACCAACTGACATTGCTCAGCAAGTTGACAGTCCCTATATCTATAATGGGGCATTTGTGGGCTAGTAGTTGAAATAGTATAAATTTCTTAATTACCTGGGCCGCAAAAGGCTCTACTTTGGAACAAGAGCTACCTAATATAACAAACCATTCGTCCCCTACCCTGACTTATGCCTTCCCAAAAATCCCCCATAGATTGCAGCAGAAAAGTGGTCCTAATTGAAAGTGACAGGAAAAAACTGACAGTTGGAAATTTAGATTACTTCCATATCCTCATTTTTATTTATTTTTTTGCCCTGAAATTCGGCATGCAGCACCGAGCGACAGTTCTTCCAGTCCATGCCAAATTTCAGCTTGGTACGTACAAAAGCTTTTGAGGTGTAGCCCCTCAGGAATTCTCTCTGGGAGAATGCAATTTTTTTTTCAATTCAGCCTTAATATAAGGGCACGACTGTGCCCTTATAATAAAGTTGTTTAAAAAAAAAAAAAAAATACTTCTTGCAGGACTTCTCAGTCCTGCAAGAAGAGAAACTAGCAGCAGGGAGTGGGTGATTCTGAGAATCGCCTATCACTGCTGCGGTGTTGCTTACGTGAGGGGGAAGACACTGGCGGGGAGGCGCAACTGCAAGGAGCTCACACACAGCGGCAGCCTCAGACTGTAAACAATCCTAACAGGAACTCCAATCACAGTATGGGTGGAGAGTGGTGCGGGCTGCCCTGAGGCCTGTGAGGTCAGGCTGCAGGAAGACTTTTCATGCAGCCGTGGCTCCTTCATTATCACTATGGTGGAAGAAGGTTGCTAGGAGGGATCTGTAACGGAGCAGAGGAGCAGGCATTGCCCCCTGAGCTTGTGACTGCTGGTAGATTAGCCAAGCAAGGGGCTAACGCGGTTGGCCTGCAAGTTTTTTCTTATTAAATTAGCCGAGCAAATTTAGCTGCTGTCATTTTCAAGAGGATTTAATGCTGCTATTTTTTTTCGCAACCCCTGAGCAGGTGAAAAATTTCTGAAAATCACTGGAACATCCCCCATAATGGTTAATTAGGCACTTATTAGTTTTTAATCAGCTTAGCTTTATTTGGTCAATAATTACATGTAATTTTTTGGTTGATATTCTGCAAAGTGCAAAATAATGGGTTAAAAGATGTTTATTTGATTGAAAAATAGTTTTTTCACTTTTATAAAAATAAAAAAATGCAAAAATCAGCTACAGATATATTTTCCTTTCCCCGCTGATGCTTTATTATCCAATATATTTTTGCACTTTTTGGGGGGATTTCCCCATTTCCTCCACAAATAACGCCGCTATAAACAGTCACAATTACTGCACGAGTACTTCTTCCAATTGAATTGGTCGGGAATCGGGAGTGCACATAAACGCTGTAAACTCATTCCATCCATGCTCAATATAATATTTCCATAAGTATGCTCATTACACTCATTTTGGTTACATCTAAAGTGTGTAGTGAGGTAATAAGTGAGCAAAAACATCAAAGCAAGGTCAATAGGGACCTAGGTAATTAGTAACCCAAATGTCCTAATATGGTCATCATATAGGAATATCACAAGCTGAGTATTGTAGACACAGCGCTGTATATTATATATTTTACAGACCGTATTCAAGTCAAGCCGGGCGTCAGTGGACTCCTCTGTGTAGAGGGCTCGGGCTTAGACTGACTACACAATCTAAATGGCAATCATGCACTTTTAGTATAGGATTACCTAACATTTTGCATGCGATACATCTGGCCACTCATCGTATGCATGCCGACGTTAATAATGCTGGTATGCATGAAGAAAATGGCAAAGGACTGCTCTCCTGATAAGTGCTGTCCTTTGCCAGAGAGGGACTTCTGGTTTATGACCCAGAAGTCCCTCATGTGCAGAACAATGCGTGCATCACCTGGGGTGCTGGGAGGGATCCGATTGGGTCCCTCTCAAAGCACTTTATGAAAAGAATCCCATAGGCTTCTATTGGGTAACGATACCTACAAATGCCGTTACCCATCGGGTCCAAGCTGTGGAAAGCTTTGACCGCATTTCTGATATGCACCAAGCTTCGGAATGCAAACCACATTATTGATAATGCATTCTGCCACTAATGTTTTTGCATCAATTTATATACAGCTGGTATCAAGTGGTGTGTTTATGTTATAGTAGAGTGTGGGAACGGCACAATGTAATAAGCTGTTAATAAGACATAAATAATATTATATACAGCAGATGTAACAATTAGCCAGAATACAAGGTGTGACTATTAAATAACGAGAACGTACTTGTAAAACATAAACCATACTGTGTGAGTTAAAAGGAAGTGAGGGAACATTGACCTTGGACTATCCCAATTTGGTTTTGCAAGTGTCGCCAACGTGTAAAGTTACATTTTTTTTATAAATTGAACAAAACTCCTACCAAATCTTTCCGTATGCTAACCGAGGCTTACAGGACAGACTGTATGTCACCTGCACGTGTGTTTGAGTGCCACAAAAGATTTAGGGGTCTTTTCATGATGTTAATTATCTGGGTCCGAATGGACCACGATAATTAACATTCTAACTTCCCATGGACGCCGAGAAGCACTTAATCATTGCTCCGGTGCGGAGACAGCTGATCCGAAAATCAGCTGTCCTCGCGAGCGGCTTCACTGCTCCTTTCGGAGCAGTGAATATTTTCACTGCTCCCTTCGGAGCAGTGTAACAAGTGCAGATGCGTGACCTACAGGTCACGCATGTGCACAAGAGCCCCGATGTCCAGCGGAGGGATCCGAAAGGATCCCTCTTCGCAACCCGGGACTCCTTCCCATAGGGAAGGAGCGGGGAGCGGGAGCACTCGCCATCTGAAGATGGCGAATGCTCCCACAATCAAGCTCTGAAAATATTGTATTTTCGGAGCTTGATGAATTCTGTCCCCATACTAGTGTATGGGGACAGCGGGCCATTCCGCAAGAGGAAGGTAAGCAGGAGATATCTGTAATATCTCCTGCTTTAATTACTTAATGAATGGCCCGATAACTTAATTTCTACAATTGTAGGTGAAAATGTTACTTTTCACCGGCTTTTGTAGAAATTAAGTCATGATGAATAGGCCCCTTTGTGACAGTCTTAAGGATGTCGAAAATGATTAATGTCCCAGAAGGTCTTGCACATCAAAAACAAATTAAAATGTGGGAAAATTGAGATGATAGCTCTAATTGACCGTCGACTCAGCAACCGAATGATAGCAGAAATGGAAAACATTGACAAAGAACATGTTAGGCAAGTTTTGTATCAAGATATAAACATAACAAAAAGTTTTGCTAAGATGGTTCCAAGGCTTCTAACTGCCAAGCATAAAGAAAATCAAAAGCGAATTTGGAGCAAATTCAAGCGGATCCACATTTTTTAGATTGTTATTACCTGTGATGAAGCATGGATCTTCCAGTATGGTCCTGAGACAAAACACCAGTCCATGCATTGGAAAACACCATCATCACCAAGAACGAAGAAAGCACGTCAAAGCAAATCCAAATTCAAAGCAATGTTAATTGTTTTCTATGCTATCAAGGTTGTTATTTTGGATGACTGGATACCAGAACAACAGTGAACATTACTACAAAAATCTTTTAACAACTTTGCGGGGAAAGGAACAGAAGAAAGAGGCAGTTGCAGAAAAATGGTTTCATCCTCCATCAGGACAGTTTTTGGCTGAGAAACAGACAGCAGTGCCAGAACGGGATCGGTATGAATGACCGTCGGACCTATGCCCGGTGGTTCAAATCCCGACAGTGGAAGACCGGCAATGAAGATCCCGATGGGGTAAGTAAATTCACTAATCCTAACCCTTTCCCTACCCTAACCTTCTACCCCAGTGCCTAACCCTATCCCCCCTGTAAGCGTCTAAACCTAACCCCCCCTTCCCTACAGCCTAAACCTAACCCCCCGGGGGGGGCCTAACCCTAACCTCCCCCCGTGGGTGCCTAACCCCCTCTTTCCCTAACTCTCCCAGGGGGGTGCCTAACCCTAAGTGCCCTTAACCTAACCCTCCCTCCAACACCCCCTGTGCCTGCTGCCCGGCTTACCTTCATTTGGTATGCCGGGTGTAGGGCTCCGGGAATAGGAATAATGATAGGCGTCTGTATTTTGACGCCTGTCATTAGTCCCCTGTTGGGATTACACAGTCGGGAAGCCGGCGGTTGGCATTTCGACCTTCGGCTTCCTGACTGCATCCCGCTAGAACACCCTCCATACTCACCAGACCTAGCACCATGTGACTTCTTTGTTTTCCCTAAATTCAAATTTGTACTCAAGGGAACCCTTTTTGCATCAGTTACTGAGGTAAAGAAGAGCACGACGGAGCTGTTGAGACAGCTGACAGATGATGAGCTACAGCACTGCTTTGACCAATGGAAAATAAGAATGCAGCCGTGTGTGGATGCAGAAGGGGAGTACATTGAAGGGGAAAGGAGTTAAATGTACTTGATATCATTAAACATAAATTATGGCATCAATCTTGTTATTTAATAGCCACACCTTGTATAGGTATTAGCAGCTATTTAATGCATCTCATCCAACTAAAATGGATAGAATAAATAAACACGTAAAGATGAAAAATATAAATATAGTCATAAAAACAAATCACAAAAAGGTAATTCTGTCACCGGTATTAAGGATACAAATGTAAATATGTAACTCATATGAAAAAATATATATAATAGATAAAAAAAGGAGAAGAATTGTTTAATCCAAGTGGTAAGGAGTGAGGGGACATCTTGAGGGTATAAAAACTCCAAATTGGAGTGATTCTTTCCTGAGGTGGTGATCAGAAATTATGAAAATGTCCGCTGTTTTGGCGCCCTAACCAGGACTTAGGACAGGTCTTTTTGGGTGCGACATGCACAAAAAACAAACAATTGAATATTGCCCCATCAGTTTAGATGTTAATAAGGGGCAAACGGTCATGCAAAAACAATTGAAATCCCCCTCTAGTGCGAACAGATGACCTACAAGACGGCAAAATGTCAACATGTCAGATCAGCAATTGTATTTAACTTGAACAAAGTACTCTCCTAATTGCGAAAATCAGTTATAATAGTAGCATCCAGATTATACAAACATACTCTACCTGAATTATTATTAACAATTCCAGAGTAATGTAGCACAATATAACACACAGTAAGACAAGAATATGCTTGCATTATCTATAGTTATTTGATTTTGTTTAGCATTCCTACCAACACAATACATCAAATGTTTCACATGATAATACCAAAGCCTGAAAATCAGCCACAAGGGTGGACAAATATTGTACATAGCACTGTTTATTTCTGTTAATAATTATTGTGAATAACAGAAGTATACTGTTCCTTGTCATATTTTATTTGATTATTAATTATTTTTTGTTGCATTATTTAACTATTACTTTTCACTACTACTTCTTTCTGATATGGAACTTTTTCTGTTTCTAAAATTTAACCACAAACATAGTAATTGTGTTGGCTGATTTTACCTGGTTTAGAAAACTTAATCAGAAATTAACAAGATCATTGGCCTGCATTGATCATCATTGATGGCTGAACAAATGTAAATATATATTTTTATTGTTATTTACTGAGAAGTCCCTATTATGGCCGCAGTTGTTATGTTATCAGGCCAAACTCATGGATTTGAACAATATGACCGCCTTCATTTTTTGGTGACAGTTACAGATATTTCATTATTAGTTTAGCTCTGGTAATAAAGATGGTGGCTGGGTGTAAATAGGGTACCAAGGTAGTGGCTCGGGAGCAGCTATACTGTGAAGGTCACCAACCCACACAATAAGCAAGTCAAAATTATTTATGGATAGCGCTCGTCTCTCGAGTATACTCGATTAAACTAGGATGTGGGGTGTAGTCTGTCTACTGGATCACACACATGGTACATAAGGTTTATAACATATAATTTCACATGTTTAAATGGTAACATTTGTGGGTCTGGTAAAATTGACAATTGAGCCTCGAAAAAAGTCGCAAAACGCGTTGGGCCCACCTCTCCCTGACATAGGAATAATCTCACCTGCACCCCCTGGACATATATTTTTTGCTTTAATATATTTTATTTAGTTTTTAAAAATGGTTTTAACTTAATTAAATAAAAAACAACAATTTTTTGGTAACATTTGTTAAAAAATAATCAGCAGACAAGTGGTTAAGTATGTAGGAGTAATTCTTATGCTTTGCTGTAGACTGGTTCAGCATATGGAGTTGGTCCCTCTTTTGCAGCTATAACAGCTTCCACTCTTCTTGGAACACTTTCCACAAGATTTTGGAGAGTTTTTGTGCCCATTCATTCTGTAGAGCATTTATGAGGTCAGGCACTAATGTTGGACGAGAAGGCCTGGCTCGCAATCTCCATTACAGTTCATCCCAAAGGTGCTTGTTGGGGTTGAGGTCAGGGCTCTGTGCAGGCCAGTCAAGTTCTTCCACAAAACAAAATCATGTCTTTATAGTCCTTGCATTGTGCACTGGGGCAGTCATGTTGGAATAGAAGAGGCACTTCCCCAAACTGTTGCCACAAAGTTGATAGCATAGCATTGTCCAAAATGTCTTGGTATGCTAAGATAAGGGGCCTAGCCCAAACCCTGAGAAACAGCTCCATACCATTATCCCTCCTCCTCCAAACTTCGTGGCTAAGTTGCTGTTGTTCCTAAACGCTTCCACTTTCTAATAATATCTCTTACAGTTGACCGTGGAATATCCAGCAGGGATGAAATTTCATGAACAGTCTTATTACAAAGGTGGCATTTTATCACAGTGCCACGCATGGAAGTCACACAGTTCTTCAGAATGACCCATTTTGTATTGCAAATGGAGAATGCATGACTAGGTGCTTGGTTTTATACACCTGTGGCAACGGATCTGATTGAAACACCTCAATTCAATAATTAACAGATGTGGCCAAATACTTTTGTCCATATAGTGTGTGTGTATATATATATATATATATATATATGTGTGTGTGTGTTCATTCTAGCACCCTGCACCTGTTCAAACCAGTTCCACTTTCCTGCCTTGGGTGTTTGTTGCAGCAGCTGAGTGTGCTAGAAGCACCAGAGCAGAGTATATAATTTTTCATTTTTTTTTTTACCATTTTAATCTGAGACTCCCATCACTTTAGACTACAGATTGTGCGAAAAAAAACAATTGATTCCCCTCCCCATGTGTCCGATATATGGGCTGAATACTCCCCATTTATTTTAATTTTATTTTTATTTCCCTAAATTGAAATCTGTGCATGCGTATGAGTCGCACAGCATATGCTTCCCGATTGTCAGCGCTCAGCGACGCAGTACAGAATCGGACGTGGTCTGTGAATTTTAGTGGACGTTTTTGAGAGGTAATAGGGGGTGTCTAGGCCACTGAACCGCTCACACAGGAGTCCATACTCGGATGGAAAAACTTCACCTGCCATAGGGCTTGTGCAGGTTTTGATGGTGCGACGGATGGTGCAGCCAAAGATGCGCAGAGATGGATTTGCACTTTCTCAAGACACTGCAAGTTGGCATCTTAGTTTTGTAAAATTTGGCTGCGGCTTAAGCATAAGACGCTGCCACATCTACATCCTACTCAGAAACAGGCCCTTTGTGTTATTGTAAGTTCTTAGAGCACTGTGTATGAGCTCAACAATAAGGTTTACAATCATGTGTATCTACCCATAGCAATATGTACATCAAAAGCGAAAAAAGAGAAGGAAAATGAACTGTCATGGGTGGTGCACTATTAATTAAAACATAACTTTTAATAAATAATGGTTAATACCTATTATATAGGAAGGACAACAGCGAAAATTGGTAAAATATAAAGTAGTGTAACAAAGACAGAAAATGTGATTAAAAATAAGTGGCAGCGCATGTACCTGCCTCCATTATGTCATAATATTAATTGGCTGGTAATACGTAAGATATCTTTATTAACTCTCTAATATATTTGGGATACACCTTTCCCTATGTTATCGTGATAATATATAGATATAGATGAAATATAAGGTACTACATAAATATAGAGTTCATACCACTGATATTTAGACTTCAGCCAATCAAAAAGTGTGTTTGTGTTTGACATCTTTAAATAGCAAATCAACAGACACAAGGCCTATTTATTTTTTATTTTCATGGGAAATTAACAAACCAAGAAGATTAAGGATCACGTTGGAGTGATGATCACTAGAAAAAAATCCTTCTCTGATATATCAGAATTAAATCTGTTTTTAAAACGGCATATCATTATATAGTCTCAGGGAGTAACTGTTATAATGTACTCAGATAGTTATGGCAAATATGATTACACTTGTAAAATAACTCTCAGCAGTCCCTGTTGTTCTTTAAGACATCAAAAATGTATCTAATGTCCAAGTTTCCCCATTATAGAAACATATATTCACTTTTATAGCAATTTGTGCTTATTACAGCAGGTGTATCTGGGAAATCTGCAGATAGAATGCTTTCACCATGTGACCAGGTATTCTATGATGATCATTGCATCACAGACATAAGATTTGCACTGGCAATGTCAGATATTTTTCCGAGTTTGGACAAACACAAACAACACAACAATACTACATATAATGAGACATGAGGTCAGGTCACACGCGCCGCTTACCCGCGGCGTTTCGCTACACTGGCTTTGTCAAGGCAAGCCGAATCTAACATTGGGGTATCCTCATATACCCGGATGTCTAACCCTTGTCCAATCAGAAGAAATCATAAGTCCGAGTAACCAATCGCGCTAAGTCGCGTCATGCTGGTCACGCCCACCTGATCAGCTAAGACTATACTGCTATACAATGGGATTCAATGGTGTCTATTCAGGATGGAGTAATCGAGCTTAGAGTTCACTGATCCCAGTGAGACTCTAGTAGAGGCTAACCTATTAGCATATTCTCTCATAGATAGAAACATATATCGTGAATCGTGATTATTTTACCATTAATCAAACAGTTTAAAGGAATAGAAAGATCAAATAAGTAAATATACCATAACGGCTGATTATACTAATAGAATAATCTATATTTAATATCCAATGTAAAGACCCAATGAGACCAAAGTAATGGATAGAAAAATCATGGATCAGATTCCAATAAAAATAAATTGTCTGTGTAGAAAGCCACTCCATATACCACTCCATTATTAATGGATTTATATGGATTTCACTGCACAGCTATATAGATAAGTGTTTTCAGATATTGCAATCAATGGTGCTAATCTAAAATTACTAAATCCACATATCAACAAATATATTAATAAATGAATATCCAATATTCCTAATATAACTAAAATAAAATAAAAAATTACTGATAAAACTACAATAATGTAGTGTTAGCATAATACTATGTGATATAAGTGAAAAGTGTGAAAACAAAAAAAATGAACAAATAAATGTTAAAAAATACATAATGTAAATCATTAATTCCAAAACCTGTAATGACCCATTAAATATAAGTGACAGACAGTGACATAACTCTAATGAAAGTGATAATGCAAGTGTGTGTAAAAAATTGATGTCAATATGAATTATTTAACCATAAAGAAAAAGGGAAAAAGAAAAAAGAAGAAAAAGAAAGAAGGAAAAATCATGTGAACATAACAAACCCACTAAAGAGTGTGAAAAAAAATATAATGTAAAAAATTCTTTTAAATCACAGCAAAAATTGAAAAATGAGATAATATATATATATTTATCAAAAAATTACGATAATGAGTGAAGGTGACTAATGTAATATCAGTGGTATGAACTCTATATTTATGTAGTACCTTATATTTCATCTATATCTACCGTATATACTCGAGTATAAGCCGACCCGAATATAAGCCGAGGTACCTACTTTTACCCCAAAAAACTGGGAAAACTTATTGACTCGAGTATAAGCCTAGTGTGGGAAATGGCAGCAGCTGGTAGTGCCCCCAGTAGTAATTCCCCCTGGTTGTGCCCCCAGTAGTAATCCCTCCTGGTAGTGCCTCCAGTGGTAATCCCCCCCTTCAGTGCCTCCAGTGGTAATCCCCCCTTTCAGTGCCTCCAGTGGTAATCTGGTAATCCCCCCTTTCAGTGCCCCCTGTAGTAATCGCCCCCTGGTAGTGCCCCCTGTAGTAATCGCCCCCTGGCCCCCTGTAGTAATCGCCCCCTGGTAGTGCCCACTGTAGTCGTCCCCCCCCCCCCAGTAGAGAGAGATGTGATAAGAAAAAAAAAATCACTTACCTGAAACTCCCGCTCCTGGTCCCGCCGCTATCCGCTTTGGGAGAGATGTCGTCATGATGACGTGTCTCCCATTACCCACTGTGGGAGTCTGACAGACTCTAAGCTCGATTACTCCATCCTGAATAGACACCATTGAATCCCATAGTATAGCAGTATAGTCTTAGCTGATCAGGTGGGCGGGACCAGCATGACACGACTTAGCGCGATTGGTTACTCGGACTTATGAGTTCTTCTGATTGGACAAGGGTTAGACATCCGGGTATATGAGGATACCCCGATGTTAGATTCGGCTTGCCTTGACAAAGCCAGTGTAGCGAAACGCCGCGGGTTAGCGGCGCGTGTGACCTGACCTCATGTCTCATTATATGTAGTAGTGTTGTGTTGTTTGTGTTTGTCCAAACTCGGAAAAATATCTGACATTGCCAGTGCAAATCTTATATCTGTGATGCAATGATCATCATAGAATACCTGGTCACATGGTGAAAGCATTATATCTGCATATTTCCCAGATACACCTGCTGTAATAAGCGCAAATTGCTATAAACGCTATAAAAGTGAATATATGCTTCTATAATGGGGAAACTTGGACATTAGATACATTTTTGATGTCTTAAAGAACAACAGGGACTGCTGAGACAGTTATTTTACAAGTGTAATCATATTTGCCATAACTATCTGAGTACATTATGACAGTTACTCCCTGAGACTATATAATGATATGCCGTTTTAAAAACAGATTTAATTCTGATATATCAGAGAAGGATTTTTTCTAGTGATCACCACTCCAACGTGATCCTTAATCCTCTTGGTTTGTTAATTTCCCATGAAAATAAAAAATAAATAGGCCTTGTGTCTGTTGATTTGCTATTTAAAGACGCCAAACACAAACACACTTTTTGATTGGCTGAAGTCTAAATATCAGTGGTATGAACTCTATATTTATGTAGTACCTTATATTTCATCTATATCTATATATTATCACGATAACATAGGGAAAGGTGTATCCCAAATAAATTAGAGAGTTAATATAGATATCTTACGTATTACCAGCCAATTAATATTATGACATAATGGAGGCAGGTACATGCGCTGCCACTTATTTTTAATCACATTTTCTGTCTTTATTACACTACTTTATATTTTACCAATTTTCGCTGTTGTCCTTCCTATATAATAGGTATTAACCATTATTTATTAAAAGTTATGTTTTAATTAATAGTGCACCACCCATGACAGTTCATTTTCCTTCTCTTTTTTTGTTCATATACATACTATAGCTGTCAGTGGTAGCACCCCTCAAGAATACTTTTTGATAGTATATTAGGAGGGTCCCTGCTAGTTTCTAAGTCGTGAGTTATTATTATTCTTGTGCGACTGTTATTGCTTCTATGAGTACATCAAAAGCGGACTGTACATATGGGATAGTGTTCCTGTATTCCTGTGGACTTGGTGCTATATTTGTGTGGTGCGTTTTGTGTTGCTGTGTTGCATTACTTTAGATGGGGTTAGCTTCTATACCCCGTGCTTTTCGGTGTGTGCACGTGGCATGGGCTTTCAAACGGAGCAACAATGGAATAGCTTTGTTGAGCGCCCAAAAAACAGTTGAAGCATCCACTGTGGGCCTGATTCTGAGCCGCACACAATAACAATTCTATAAAATGGAAGTGTGTTGGTGCCCTTTCCACCTGCAGCCTATTATGTTTGTGCAACAGTACCCCTACTGTAAGAGAGATCAACAAATACAAGCAAAACAGCCAAACAAATACATGCACTATGGATACCTCAAAAAATTCACAATCAAAAATATAAGAATCCTATCCTTTTCACGATTATTCTTATAATATAGAAGGTAGTCTCTTCTTTATTCAGGTAGTTACTTCCTCTGTATAACAAAGGGATCTTCCTATTGGTGGAGATTTTCTATTGTCTGGCGAGTAGTCAGTGTATATGTCTCGGGTTGTTGCTTGGTTCATCTGCTGCTCCCTCAGACTCCGGACGTGCTCCAATGATCTGGAATGGTGCCCACATATCTGTTTTCACACCCACACTTCAATTTCTGACTGTACAGTCAGGAATTGAAGTGTGGTTTGTAATTGTACCATCAAGAAGTATATGCCCTATATTGTATGTGCGTCAGTGCAACCAATTTTTTCTTTTTTTTTTTTTTTATTGGTTTTATTTTAAGTTTTGAAGAAAAAAAAATAGTCATCCTTTACATAGAAGAGCAATCAACATTTGACTGATAATGTTCCATTATTTATATTCTACTACTCCATGAGCTGACCCATAACTATAGAATCTGAAGCACACTATCTGTACAAATGGCTCAATCTTTATCCACATTTAGCTCCAGCACATCATTCCCACAGCACATTCTGCTACAAGTGTCACACCATTTACTACATTAGGGGAAAATGAAATTTACTGCTATCCTTTGTTTAGATGCAGACTTCTTTCTTGCCACAGGCTGGCAATTAGTGACCAATGACTGACCATCACTGTTGCCAACTCTGAAATGAGAAACAAGCTACTCTTGAGTAAAAAACAAGCCTAAAACAAGCCCAACCCAATCCGATAAAGGCCAAAACATAAGCCCAACGTAATATGGTGGTACTGGTGTGGGGGTAATTTAATGAAAACCACAAACGTTATTGTTTATTGTTCATTTTATTAAAATACATATAAATATTTGCAAAGCACGGCTTTTCCCTGCTCTACGAATAAACTCCACTGTGCGAAGTAAAGCCTAGGGCACTCGGGGCCTGATTCGGCATAGGACGGAATTGCAAAGCCGCACACTAGCAGCTTTGTAATTCCGTCCTTGCTGAAATGCAAATGCAGCAGAAGGTGTCTGAAATCTCCTTGCTGCATCTGCGATCCCAGGCTGAGACCGAGGTGGCAGTCTGGGATCACCATTGCAATCAGACTGCGATGGTTGCACCTTTGGTCAGGCTGCGGTAGCTGAAGTTGGCCGTGTTCAGTCATCCTGCAAGGCCAGGAAGTCTGCATCCATGGATGCAGATCCTAGCTTTGCCACTCCCAGAAAGCGGAGGCTACATGTCCAAGTTTCCGGGAATGTAGAAAACAGGGGCAACATACCCCGGTTTCCAGGAACGTAGGCAGTCTCCGCCCCGCAAACTCCTCTGCCTGTTAATCAGGCAAATGCCTACAGGTGCCTGTGTGATATAGCAGGACCCGTTCTGTACATGTGCAGAATGGGTCCTGCGCAGATTTCCAAGCAACTAGTGTGCACTGTTGAATCAGGCCCTCTGTGCGTGGTAAAGTACAGGACAACAGTCATTTAAACAAACACGTCAAAACAAAATTACTGACATATGGGAAAATGTAACTTCTATTGATCGTTTAAACGAGTCATTCTAGTTAACCAAATCTATATATCTACATATACATACCCTCCAACATCTCTGAGTTGAAAGCCGGTACAGGGGAGTGGCCACAGATAAAGGGGGCGTGGTAATCTATAAGGGGGGGGGTGTCCACGGGTACTGAAGACTGGAGGCCGCTGGCGCTTGTGGGTCGTTATGTCAGCGTCAGTGCAGATTGCCAAGAACCACGGAGGACGGAGCCACCTGTCATTCAGCAGCGCTGCGGGAGTCTGTGTCCCCGCAGCGCTGCTATAGTATTCAGGAGATTGCACTCATCCGGTACATCGGTACAGCCCGTTTTGCCGGTACAGACCATCAAAAAACGGTACTGTACCGGCCAAATCGGTATAGTTGGAGGGTCTGCATATACAGAGAGATATACATACAGACAGCTAAACATAAATGGATTGGTTAAGGAGCTATATAACATTTGCTCACCTTAGTAGTGGGACCTGGCTATCAAGCCCAAAAACAAGCACACGGAAAAAAAACAAGCCCAATTCCGCTTGTTATAAGCGGATTTGGCAACTATGCTGACCATACTCCTGCATTTACTAAGAGCGTTACCCGCCCACGCCATTTTTGGCCACTCCCTAATGTCAATAAACATGTTACAACGTCTTTGACGACCCACGTGGGGTTGGGCGGGTGAATGAAGAATTTGTCATGATGATAATCATTGCACAGTGTCACGGGCCCTCCCTCCTTTCTGTGCTGCTGTCTCAATGTGACTGAAGGTGAGTAGCGAAAATGGCAGCTCCCGTTTATACGCACACTAGTGAGGCCGTGTCCTCTCAGCAGCAGCCCTGTGTAGAAGTGAATGCAGTGTACATAGGTGGGGTTTGGATTGGGGAGAGACCCACGTACGTAACGCCATGCTGTCAGTCAGGAAGTGCTACACTATGTTATGGGAAGTCGGTGTCTCCAGATGCTGCAGGTGCCTGACGGGTGTGTGTCTGTCTTCCGTCTATCCCTGGGTCTGCTGTATGTGCCCGCACATGACTTGTCATCTGGCATAGGAACTGCTGATGGGCACCGCTGTAATTAGGGTTCCATTACTATGCATTGTGTGTCTTTATCTCTAATAACTAAACAGTGCTGTGTTTTTATTTTCTGATCACCAGTTATGCAAAATCAAAGCTTCAAGTAGAAGCAACATTAATTACATAAGGTCTCGGGGATTGTAATTTGTTTGCACTGCATCCGATTTTCTTCCCTTCCCTTTTGTGTTTTGTCTGTACTTCTACCGATATCTACTTTTATGTTGTGCTAACAGGTAACATCACTTTCCTCGCAGTAAGGTTGAATTATACTGTATACTGCTCAGAGCTGAGAATTGCAGCTGTATGAGCTGGGCAATGTGCTCTGTGCCTGTTATACTGTCAGAATGCATGTGTGTTATTGTAGTGTCTGGTGGGGGGGGGGGGGGGGGGAGTTGAGAATTGCAGCTGTATGCACTGGGCAATGTGCCTGTTATACTGTCAGAATGAATGTGTGTTATTGTAGTGTCTGGGGGGGAGCTGAGAATTGCAGCTGTATGCACTGGGCAATGGGGAAGCAATCGGGAAGCCGACTGCCTAAATACCGGCAGCCGGCTTCCCGACTGTAATTTCCCGGCAAGGGTGAAATGCCGGGCGTCTAGATGTAGACGCCCGCATTTCCCCGACGCCGGGAGACCGGCACCCGGCATCCCGATCGTAGTGATGCCGGGCGCCGCGAGCGGACAGCATGTGCTCTGTGCCTGTTACACTGTCAGAATGTATGTGTGTTATTGTAGTGTCTGGGGGGGGAGCTGAGAATTGCAGCTGTATGCACTGGGCAATGTGCTCTGTGCCTGTTACACTGTCAGAATGTATGTGTGTTATTGTAGTGTCTGGGGGGGGAGCTGAGAATTGCAGCTGTATGTGCTGGGCAATGTGCTCTGTGCCTGTTACACTGTCAGAATGTATGTGTGTTATTGTAGTGTCTGGGGGGAGCTGAGAATTGCAGCTGTATGCACTGGGCAATGTGCTCTGTGCCTGTTACACTGTCAGAATGTATGTGTGTTATTGTAGTGTCTGGGGGGAGCTGAGAATTGCAGCTGTATGTGCTGGGCAATGTGCTCTGTGCCTGTTACATTCTGACAGTGTAACAGGCACAGAGCACATTGCCCAGCACATACAGCTGCAATTCTCAGCTCCCCCCAGACACTACAATAACACACATACATTCTGACAGTGTATGTGTGTTATTGTAGTGTCTGGGGGGAGCTGAGAATTGCAGCTGTATGTGCTGGGCAATGTGCTCTGTGCCGGTTACACGGTCAGAATGTATGTGTGTTATTGTAGTGTATGGGGGGGAGCTGAGAATTGCAGCTGTATGTGCTGGGCAATGTGCTCTGTGCCTGTTACACTGTCAGAATGTATGTGTGTTATTGTGTCTGGGGGAAGCTGGTGTTCACTTTCTCTGATCCTTCAATGATAGTACATTTATTAAATAACAGTTTTGTCAGTTAGAACATTTACAGCTATCAACCCTCTCATGTAGAAAGACATAATTGGAATATTGACATTTAGCTATTCATTTGTATGTATTTGATCACATAGGGCACTCCTGTACTGTTATAATGGAGATGTAAGTTATTTTTATTTCACTATTGTATGATAAGTTGCCGCTAAAAATTTTTAATTGGATGTCAGGCGCCTCCAGAAATCTTGGATGGTTACTGCGAGCTGTAATTATAGTTTGCGATCTGATAAACTCACCGGAGTCAATTAAGTGACCAGCCTTGACTTATCAAACAAACCTAAAACTAGAGTTATCAATCACATACCAATTGCTTTTGCATTTGACATCCAGTTTTACTGGTGTTTTTGTATTTGCGGGATTCTGACACTAGTGGCATCTAACCCAACCTTCCTCCATAGTGGAGCCCTGCTCATGCCAATATGTTTCTGCCATTTTCAGTGGCAGTCTATCCTGCAGAAACAGAAGTCCTAGGAAATACTATTTTGGTCTGAAGATGCAGAGGAAGGTACAGTGCAGATGAACTCTAAGGGCTTTTCAGAAGTGCTACGTTAGGTGACTTGTGGGCCTGACTTTGTCAGGAATATAGTTATTTGCAATATGTAAATACCCAGTGATTTCGTAAGGGGGCTATCTGATACCCTTTTCAGACAGAAAAACAAATTACCAGGTTAAACGCTTCAACCCGGTAATGGTAAAATGGGTACTACTTCTGTCTGAAAGGGTCATGCCGGGTCTACATTCCCGGGACTTCGCCCCAGGAATTTTCCTGGGTCGGAGACGGGAATTTAGACCCAGGTTGACCCTTTCAGACAGAAGAAATACCTGTGTAAATCAGCAAATTACCGGGTTGAAATGTTTAACCCGGTCATTTGTTTTTCTGTCTGAAGGGGGGTCAGGCAAAATGGCAAAACAACCCGGTACGCAAATGCCGGATAAAATCTGTGTTTTTTGCCATTTTCTGTCTGAAAGTGGTATAAGATATGTACTGTACAAGAAAGTTTTGGAAACTAAAGATAGATGAGAAGTTGCCTATATTGGTGGTGACATTCTTCTTCTCCACAGCAGACAACTTAGGGATGATGTAGAGTTGGTCTTGTTTTTGGCTAAAAATGTATGTGTAAAATGTTGAATAAATGACACATTTTGTGCATGTTGCAGAGCTGGACAAATGTCAAAATGTGTTCAGGTCTGAGCGGGTAGTAAATGCACTAATTTTACACCAGGTAGGAGCAGCAATACATGTGCCTTACACCAAGAGAAGTGGCTTGACAGTAGTAGTTATTCATTTGTAAACAGCCATGTGTGAGGATTGCAGCAATGTATCATGTTATTTCTACAATGTGCGACCCAAGTATAGTGCATGAAAGAGTGGAAAAATTACTGTGAAAAAGCGGCAAATAAGGGGCCTATGTATCAAGCCATATTTTACATAAAATTATACAGAAACTGCAGTTTCTGCATAATTTTATGTATCGCTCCTATGTACTAATTGCACAATGTAGGAGATTTCACAGAATTCTCTTGCAAAATGCTAATTGGCCCCTCTGATCTCAGTCCCCATTATTATCAATGGGGACTACTATCTGAGCCCTATGTACTAAAAAGCAATGCTTTTCCTTGTTTAGCACCGGTAGTTTTACACCATCTTTAGATGGTGTAAAGTAAACTACTGTTTGCCTATGTGGGCTCCTGGTGCAGGAGATAGATCTTTCGATCTCTCCCCCTGCAGCCCCCGGCCAGTCCCGGAAGCAGACTCTGGGCGCATGCGCATTGTGTCAGCTTCCCCCGGGGAAGTCTTTCACTTCTCTAAAAGACTTCTCCGAAATGCAGGGGATATGACTCATGGGGACAGCAGTTACCGCAACCACTGTCCCTGCGAGTTCCCATTAGTGCATAGCCTGGATATTTTCATTAAAATTTTTAAATATTCACTGTGAGTTGGATTATTAATACATAGACCCCTAAGATAGTAAAATAAAAGGCAAATAAGATAGTAGAACAGTATTAGGGGGTATTTATCAAAGCTGGGAGAAAGATAAAATTGTAAAAAAAAATTACCAACCAATCGGTCCTAACTATCATTTTATAAACACAGCCTGCAAGATGTAATTTGGAACTTGATTGGTTAGTACTTTATCTCACAATTTTCTCTCTCTCCCAGCTTTGATAAGTACCCCCCTTAGGCTATTAGTGGCTATAAGCAAAGTATTATATGTTAAAAGGGGTCAAATGGTGAATTTTTAAATTCAAAACATAGGTAGTCAAATCATAGCCAGCAAATGTTATTCAGTAAATTAGTCTCTCTCAGTATTTTTGAGGTGTATTAAAATGTTTTATGTGATTTTTCAGAGTTTTTGTACAAGTTTATAAAATGTTGGAAAAACACTTGCTCCCATCTGCAAGGTCAATGAGCAATTTCCCATTAATACAATCCCTCACCATGCATGTCCCATATCATTTAACCTGTATTTGAACTTTTTTGAGAAAATCACCTGAAAAATGACTTTAGTTGCCAAATTATACTATTTAACCCCCTCCAAATGCATTGTTATTCAATGGCAGGTGTGTACCAGTGTTTATGCATAGTGTCCCAACATTTTACCGTCAAATAAGGATTTCCCCAATGTTTGCCCCCTGGGGGTGTGAGCAGAAATCTGCGTTATGTGCTGCCTCTGGGCTGACCACGGGCCACTAATTGAATAATTCCAGGCACTTTCCCTGAGAGCTTGAGCTGTGTGGTAAAGCCCGCAGCTAATGCAATTCCCTCCTTAAGTATAAAGTGTCACAAGTGTAAAATTTGTTTTACATAAGAATGGATGAGTGAGAATTTTTTTTATTGTTTGAGTAGTGAAGAAGAAAAAAAATAGATAAGCGGGACGCCGCGATCTGTTCAAACTTCAGTGTTCTGATCACCTTGGAGTTTTTTCCCTTATACGACTTATTGACATACAATATGTAATACTCCAAACAGTTGCAATAGTGCGATTTAAGTGGACAATATACAGATCCACAATTGACTCCTAAGCCAAGAACATTTATATCATATGTGTATTATTTCTGTCTTTAATAGTTTAGCATTCTTGTGTACTTTTCAGCATGTTTACATTTGCGTGATACACAATTGTTCATTCCTTCATTAAGTAAAGTTGTTTTATTACATTTGTGTGTACATCATTAGATCACCACCAGTATAGCAATAATAACACCACCTCCTTTCTAATATTCTAGTAGCACTCCTATAGGATGCAACACATAATACTAAGATACTACAGCAAGGATAGGCTGAGCGCTACAAGCACTTGTTTTTAAGAATAAATATGCTTATACCCAACTCTAGATCTACCCACTTTTCAGTAACAGTGTCCTGATAGTTTCTATATAATATCTATTATTATCATTTATTTATATGGCGCCACAAGTGTTCCGCAGCGCCTTACAAAATATATAAGCAAATACGTGACCAAAGACTTGCAGTACAATACAATAGAATGTAGGACAAGGATAATATACATTGCTACATTAGCGACCATAACACCCACATAAGCAGCAGAGCTTAAGCAACCGTGTTAGGTGCCCTAGTGGGGAGTAAGAAGTAGATGAAAGTAAAGTAGGGAGAAGCACAAGAGGGTAGACGGCCCTGCTCATAAGAGCTTACATTCTAAAGGGGAAGGGCAAACAAACAGGTGAGTCACAGATGGGGTAGACGGGGAGGAAGGCGCATATAGCAGCAAGTTAGGATGAGAGCTGGAAGGCTTTAATGAAGTAGTGAGTCTGGAGAGCCCGTTTGAATGATTGTAGAGAGGTGGAGAGTCTGATGGGGAGAAGAGAGTTGCAAAGGTGCAGAGCAGCACAGGCAAAATCTTTGAAGTGAGAGCAAGTAATCAGTTGGCATGAAAGGCAGCATGCATTAGTTGAACGAAGAGGGCGGACAGGAGAGTGAAGGGAGATTAGATCAGAGATATAAATGGGAGAAGATTGGGAGAGGGCTTTCTAAGAGAGGCTGAGAACCTTGAGTTGGGTTCTGAAAGGGAAGGGGAGCCAGTGGAGGCCTTGTAGGAGAGGGGAGGCAGATGTAGAGCGTTTGGAGAGGAAGATGAGCCGAGCAGCAGCATTGAGGACAGACTAGAGAGGAGAGAGATGGGATTTGGGGAAGCCAGATAAGAGAAGGTTACAGTAGTGCAATCTTGAGATGACCAGTGAGTGTATGAGGGTTTTAGTAGCATCCTGGGTGAGAGAGGGTCTGATCTTGGAAATATTTATGAAATTAAAATGACAGGACTGTGAGAGGTTCTGGATATGTGGTTTGAATGACCGGGGTGAGTCCAGGATAACTCCAAGACAGCGCACTTTGGGGTTAGATGAGATAGGTGTGCCATCAATAGATAAAGAAATAGTGGGAAGTGAGGTTATGGTGGAGGGTGGGAAGATGATTAGCTCAGTCTTAGACATATTAAGTTTAGTAAATCGCTGGGACATCCAGGAAGAGCTAGCAGAGAGACTGTTAGAGATACGAGTCAGAAGAGAGAGGGATACAGGGAGAATAGGAGAGGTCCAAGGACAGAACTTTGGGGGATACCTACTGAAAAAGGCTGTTGGGGGGGGGGAGGAGTCATGAGAGAAAACAGAGAAGGATCGGTCAGAGAGGTAGGAGGACAGCCAGGAGAGGGCAGTGTCACGTAGACCAAAGGAGTGAAGGATTTGCAGCAAAAGTGGGTGGTCCACAGTGTCAAAAGCAGCAGAGATGTCAAGGAGAATGAGCAGAGAGTAATGGCCCTTGGATTTGGCAGCAAGGAGGTCGTTGCTGACTTTTGTGAGGGCAGTTTCAGTGGAGTGGAGGGAATGGAAGCCAGACTGAAAACGGTCAAGAAGGGAGTGTGAGGAAAGAAAGGTGGTTGTAAACAATGCGCTCAAGGAGTTTAGAGGAAAAAGGGAGGAGAGAGATGGGTCGGTAGTTAGAATATTATGATCAAGGTTTTTTAAGAATGGGGGAGACAAGGGCATGCTGGAATGCAGAAGGGACAGTGCCTGATGAGAGGGTGAGATTAAGGAGGTGGGCAAGATGGGAGCAGGCAGAGGGAGGAGGCGAGAGGGAATAGGTTCAAGGGGGGAGGTGGAAGGGGGGAGGACCGGATGAGGGCCATGACTTCTTCTCCAGATACAGGGGAGAAGGATGTCAGTCGGTAAAATGGATGGTGGAGGGGTGATTCGGGAAAGGAGAAAGTTGACAGCTGGTGGACTGGTTGGATATGATGTTGTGACGTATGGCATAAATTTTAGATGTGAAATAGGTAGCGAAGTCAAGGACAGAGAGCGAGGAGGGGAGACATACTAAACAGTTAAAGCTTACTGTGAAGTCCAATGATGATACAGTTACAAACTTTGGCAGTCCTGTTAGTTCAAATCAGACAGCAGGCCATTCAGCTGGATTACATGGGACACAGTAGGTATGATGAGAACATAATTGCACACAGTCAGATACATTTGGAAGTGAATGCTATTTTCCACACACCCCAAATACATTTCCCATGATGTATTTTTTTTCTGGGTCTATCTACTAATAATCGCAGTACTTATGTATCCATCTCGCAGGGGATATTTTCATTGTTACTGAAAATATACCCCCTATGTACTACCGGGAACTTGCAGGGACAGTGGTTGCAGTAACCACTGTCCACGCGAGTTATATCCCCGACAAACTGTGGAAGTCTTTCACAGAAGTGAGAGACTTCTCCAGGGTAAGCTGACACTGCGCATTCGCAGAGTGTCCGATTCCGGAACCGGGTGGGGGATGCGCGAGAGAGATGGAAAGAACTCTCTCCTGCTCCTAGAGCCTCCATAGGCTTACAGTAGTTTACACCATCTGAATATATAATATAAACTGCCTGAGTTAAACGCTGAAAAGCTTTGCTTTTTGGAGTTTAGTACATAGGGGTCAGATCGTAGACCCCATTGATGATGATGGGGGCTGTAATCTGAAGTGCTATTTAGCACTTTGCCGGAGATTTCTGTGATGTCTCCTGCATTGTGTTATTAGTACATAGCAACAATACATAAGATTATGCAGAAACTCTAGTTTCTGCATAATTTTATATAAAAATCACTTTGATACATATGCCTCTAAGGGCAGTATTCAATGTGGCTGCGAAAAGTCGGAATCGCCGATAAATTATCGCCGATGACGTCATTTTCGCATGTTTCAATTATCCCCGTATTCAATTACAAAGACTTTTAGCCGGTGCGAAAAGTCTTTGTAAAAAAAACGGGAATAACTTTTCACTATGTTTTACCTGGCGGAAAAAAGTGCAGAATTGGGGTTTAGAGGTTAAGGCTTAAAAAAAAAAAATAGCCTGCACCCCTGGGAATGTTCCCTAAAAAAAAGTCTGTGTCAAAAAAAGTTTGAAAATAAAAAAAAAAAAAAATCGGGACAACCCCAAAAATTAAGTTTAATTTTGGGGTGAAAAAAAAAATGGGGGACAAACTTCTAAAGTTCCTAAATTAATTCCAGAGGGGTTCCTAAGTATGCGGCAGGTGTTATACAGAATGCGGGTAGTAGCGACAGGTGCATTTTTGAATTTTGAAAAATAAATTTAGGGACTTGAAAATGGGTGTAAGCATATTTTTATGTACCCCAAATTTGATGAAAATGGTTTAAAAAAACAAACAAAAAAAACTAAGTGCTATTCTTCACCCCTTCTTCAATGTCGCATTTATGCACCTGCCGCGGCTATTACAAACCCCGACTTCGTAAAGCGGGCAAAAATGGGGGTACCCATAGTGATCCCCCATGTCTAGACATCTTTAGGGGGTCCCAGGAACAATTCCCGAAAATTCCAGTTTTTTGGCGATACTTACCTTTCCTCCGGCTCCCGTTTTTTCTGATTCCTAATTGAATACGGGGATGAAGCGGGCACGCGCCCAATACTTTATCCCCGGAAAACCTCTGATGTGGAGCGAAAAGTCCAGCATGGACTTTTCGCTCCAAATTGAATACCCCCCTAAGTGTATTTTAGCTTGTGTACTTTTAACAGAAGGGTAAAGCAAAATGATAAATGTCGCTGTCCCTAGTAATACAGTCAGGTGCATAAATATTGGGACATTGACAGAATTTTCATATGTTGGCTTCTATTCACCACCACAATGGTTTTGAAGTTAAACAAACAAGATGTGCTTTAACTGCAGACTTTCAGATTTAATTTGAGGGTAATTACATCCAAATCGGGTGAACAGTGTAGGAATTACAACGGTTTCTATATGTGCCTCCCACTTTTTAAGGGGCCAAAAGTAATGGGACAAACTAAACAATCCTAAATCTAACTGTCACTTTTTAATACTTTGTTGTAAATCCTTTGCAGACAATTACAGCCTGAAGTCTGGAATGCATAGACATCACCAGACGCTGGGTTTCATCATCCCTGGTGATGCTCTGCCAGGCCTCTACTGCAAATGTCTTCAGTTCCTGCTTGTTCTTGGGGCATTTTCCCTTCAGTTTTGTCTTCATCAAGTGAAATGCATGCTCAATCGGATTCAGGTCAGGGGATTGACTTGGCCATTGCATAACATTCCACTTTTTAGCCTTAAAAAACTCTTCGGTTGCTTTTGCAGTATGCTTCGGGTCATTGTCCATCTGCACTGTGAAGCGCTGTCCAATGAGTTCTGAAGCATTTGACTGAATATGAGCATATAATATTGCCTGAAACACTTCAGAATTCATTCTGCTGCTTTTGTCAGCAGTCACATAATCAGTAAATACAAGGGAACCAGTTCCATTGGCAGCCATACATCACCACGCCATGACACTACCCCCACCATGCTTCACTGATGAGGTGGTATGTTTTGGATCATGAGCAGTTCCTTTCCTTCTCCATACTCTTCTCATCACTCTGGTACAAGTTGATCTTTGTCTCATCTGTCCTTAGGATGTTGTTCCAGAACTGTAATGGCTTTTTTAGATGTTGTTTGGAAAACTCTAATCTGGTCTTCTTGTTTTTGTGGCTCACCAATGGTTGACATCTTGTGGTGAACACTCTATATTCACTCTTGTGAAGTCTTCTCTTGATTGTTGACTTTGACACATATACACCTACCTCCTGGAGAGTGTTCTTGATTTGGCCAACTGTTGTGAAGGGGTTTTTCTTCACCAGGGAAATAATTCTTCTGTCATCCACCACAGTTGTTTTCCGTGGTCTTCCGGGTGTTTTGGTGTTGCTGAGCTCTCCGGTGCGTTCTTTCTTTTTAAGAATGTTCCAAACAGTTGATTTGGCCACACCTAATGTTTTTGCTATCTCTCTGATGGGTTTGTTTTGATTTTTCAGCCTAATGATGGCTTGCTTCACTGATAGTGACAGCTCTTTGGATCTCATATTCAGAGAGTCGACAGCAGCTGATTCCAAATGCAAATGTCACACCTAGAATCAACTCCAGACCTTTTACCTGCTTAATTGATAATGAAATAACGAGGGAATAGCCAACACCTGTCCATGAAATAGTTTTTGGCCCCTTAAAAAGTGGGAGGCACATATAGAAACCGTTGTAATTCCTACACCGTTCCCCTGATTTGGATGTAATTACCCTCAAATTAAATCTGAAAGTCTGCAGTTAAAGCACATCTTGTTTGTTTCATTTCAAAGCCATTGTGGTGGTGAATAGAGGCCAAAATATGAAAATTCTGTCAATGTCCCAATATTTATGCACCTGACTGTATATGTATCCTCAGTATGCTATGTTAGGCAAGAGTCACCTTCATTATCAAGAAGGTCAGGTAGAGGAGTGGTCAACATTGGAGGTATTTGCAAAATGTAAATGATGAGGTGCAGCAAATATTGGTTGCAGTAATTATATAACACATGCCAGACATTATCAGCACCAGGTACTTGTTCTCTATGCAGGTTTACAATTACTGGGATTGTATATCACAGTCACCAATTCCCTTGTACAATTTATGTATCTTTAGTAATTCAGCAAGTAGCACCTTGCACTGTTACCCCCAGCGCTACTGGATGACAGGGATGGGTATGGGATTGCGGCATTCAAATGTGCTTAACCCTAACCCTCCCCCCAACCCCGCTACTTACCTTCGGGATTCCGGCGCCAGTATTCTAAGTGTTGGCATCCCCTGCACTGGAATACTGAACGTTTCTACTTAAGGGTCCATAGGGGGTCCACAGGATCTGGATCCACGGGCACCACGCAGTTAAAGCTTTCACTGCTCCCAGTATGCACTTGGGTCCATCCTCCTCTATACCCCGCCCCGAGCCACAGGCACCTCAGTTTTAGTTGGTGCCCGGCCGGAGTCGGGTCACCCTGTTGCAGTGGGGCTGCAGGAGCAGCCCCAAAGCTTTATTTTAAAGGTTTTTCTCTTTTTTTCTTTCTTTTTTACACTATTAGAGCGGCAGCATCAGACTGTCCTTTAGGACGTCCACGCTGCCGCTTCTATTCCCCGCTGGTGCCGCGACGCCAGTACAGATCTGGGGATCACACCGGGACCCCAGAATCTGTACTAGCCGGGCTCTGGGGACTTCCGTGGCTGCTGCTGGATCGCCGGGGAACAGGTAATGCTGGTAACGCCGGGGATACTTTACATGCAGTCAGAAGCCTCCGGTCTCTGGGGACAGACCGGAGGCGCTAGCGGCGGCGGGCTCCCCCTCTCTGAGGAATACCCCGCGCGACCGCTAGACCACCAGGGTAGTAGGCTGGAAGCGGGACCAGCAACCCGGGGGTTAATTGCTAGCCAGGGGAGGCAGTCTTCCCTGTCTAGCGGCTCCTCAGCTCAGCACGCCTTTCAGCACGCAGTCTGGCGTCTCTGAGCTGCTCTTATCTCTCGGCCACTCCTCCTCTGAGGTCTACGGCGGCCATCTTTACTGGCAGGCATCGCAGAACTCCCAGGCGGTATCAAGTGGACCGGTCCCCCTGTGTACCTCTCCCCTGCTGAAGGACAGTGTACACAGCGCTATAGCCCTCCCGGACACTGAATCTCGGCGGTTGATTGTAGCGAATGGTGCAGTGAGTACTAACTTTTCTGCATTGTATGTGACTATTGCTAGTGCTGCCTGTCTGTGACTTATTCTCCTTACTGTCAGCTTATACCTTTCCTTCTCCTTAGGCCCGGCAGGTGTGTGGGGGAAGGACGTTTTTCTGGTAACCTCATTTATATAAATCACATATTTGTGAGGTCAGTCACATACTGTTGTGTGCTACAAAGTACCATATCTGGGCTGTTTGTGTTGCATACTGGTGAGTGCGCGGGTGTTAACACCGTAATTCCTCTGGTGATACGTATTCACTGTATCATGTCTGATGAGGAGACTGAGCGCTCCGGGGCTCATGTGTTGTTTTCCTGCAGACGCTGTTCTGCAAGAGTGGATAGGGAAGATTTATCTCCGGGTGGTTTGTGCGGACGGTGCCAGCTGGTACCTGGTCCCTCTAAACCCCCTATCGCAGGACCCTCCTTGGGCGATGTTTTCCCATGTTCTGGCGTCTATTGCGGACCGTTGATCGGTCCCAACAACGCTCCCTTCTCAGGCGTTGCCCCAGCCGAACATCCCCCATTGCCCAGGTATTCCGCAGTTTTTGCAGTCTCCCCCCGGATCCCGGACTGTGGGTCCCTATACGGGGCTGCCTGTGTATGTCCAGTCTCCCCCTGTGACGCAGCAGTCTGTGGTGCCTGTTCAGAGTTTGCCTCAGTCGGCTCCTCCGCCCTGGGTAGATGTTCTCTCCAGCTCGGTACTGAGTCTGGCGGCCTCATCTTCAGCGTTTCAGTCGATGTTGCAAAGTCATGTGCCACCAAGGACATCTAAGCGTCCTGTTGTGGGTACACTGACTGCGCATTTGTCGGAGTCGGACGTGTCGTCAGATGATGGAGAGATTCATGAGGACTACCAGGAGGTAGAGACTAAGTCCTCCATTAATGTGCCGGCATTGGTTAGGGCGGTGCGGGCTATCCTCCATATAGAAGATGATGCGCCGGCTCCTAGGTCGAAGTTTCCTAATTTTAAAAAGGCTAAGGTAACTTCGAATGTTTTTCTCCTGTCTGACCAATTGACGGATCATATGGCAGTGGCCTGGCAGTTGCCCAGTAAGAGATTCCAGAAAAGGTTGGCGTCTAATTATCCTTTTCCTGAAGCACATTGCAGGAAATGGGAAACCCCACCGGCGGTGCATTCCATGTCACCCGCTTAATTTAGAGCGCTACGTTGCCATTGCCGTCTATCTCTTCTCTGAAGGATCCCATGGACAGGAAAGTGGAGACTTGTTTAAAGTCTATCTATTCCCTCTCTGGAGCTGTGGCCCCTCTGTCCATGGCCATCTCTTGGGTGGCTAAGGCCATTGAGAACTGGGCCAACGCGTTGGAAGATACCTTTCCGGACGATGCTCCGGATATCCAGAGGGCGTTGGTGGGACAAATGAGAGACGCGGCTGCATATATTGGGGAAGCGTTGTTAGATGCTAGTCTGCTGACCTCTAGGGTGTCGGCTGCAGCTGTGTCGGCTCGTTGATCCTTGTGGCTGCGGTCCTGTAGGGCGGACGCGGATTCTAAAAAGGGCCTGGGGAGTTGCTATTCGGTCCGGACTTGGACAAAATAGTGGATACTCTGGCTAAATCCAAGTCTGCCTTCCTCCCTTCGGCTTCAGCACCTACTAAGGTGAGGAGCTCTGCTTTTCGGTCCTTTTCGACAGGTCAGTCCTTTCTGAGGCAGTCGGCAACCAAGTCCGCCTCTAAACCCAAGAAGCAGGCCTGGAGTGCCAGGCGCCCTGCTTCCAAACAAGAAGATAAACCTTCTGCCTGATGGGACGGGCCTCCCTCTGGGGGACCCCAGAGTGGGAGGCTGACTTCTTCAATTTGCCCAGTGCTGGCACAATACCACCACGGATGCCTGGGTTCGAGAAGTGATCTCCCAGGGGTACGCCCTGTCTTTTCGGCACAGGCCGCCCCGCCAGTTTTTCTGCACGAGTCCTTCTCAGGACAAAACCAAGGCTTTACAGATTCAGGAGGCTATAGAGTCCTTGCTGTAAGCAGGGGTCATTGTTCCCCTTCCTCAATCACAATGAGGGACTGGGTACTACTCGACTCTGTTTCTGGTGCAGAAACCCAATGGTTCTCATCGCCCTATCCTCAATTTGAAGTCTCTGAACAAATTCCTCAGAGTTTATAAATTCAGGATGGAAACGTTACGTTCCATCATTCTGGTGATGGAACCTGGGGATTACATGGTGTCCCTGGATATCCAGGATGCCTATCTCCATGTTCCGATAGCAGCTTCGCACCAGCGGTATCTGAGATTCGCTATCCTTCATCATCACTATCAGTTCCAGGCGCTACAGCTGCAGATACACAGTTGCCTGAGCAGTTGCTGCTTGTCGGTCCATTCGGCAATGAGAGTTCTGGGGTCCATGGTGTCGGCATTCGACATGGTGGAATTTGCCCAGTTCCATTCACGGCCCCTGCAGGGGCTGATTCTATCAGAATGGAACAGGTTACCTCACCGGATCCGCTCTCAGATGCTGGTGTTGCCCCCGGAGGTTCGTCAGTCTTTGGCCTGGTGGCTTCAGACAGCTCATCTGGTTGAGGGGCACCCCTTTTGGATCCCGGACTAGGTAATGCTCACAACAGATGCTAGTCTCCGGGTTTGGGGGGCAGTGACAGGCTCGTTGTCACTTCAGGGACGTTGGACTGCGGAGGAAGCACTTCTCCCCATCAACATCCTGGAACTGCGGGCAGTGTACAGGGCCCTGCAGTCATCCGGCACCGCTCTTCAAGGAAGGGCGGTTCAAGTTCAGTCCGACAACGCCACCACAGTGGCGTACATCAACCACCAGGGAGGAACTCGCAGTCGGGCTGCGATGTCGGAGGTGTCTCGAATCTTGCTTGGGCAGAGTGCCACATTCCAGCGATCTCGGCGGTCTTCATCCCCGGAGTCCACAATTGGGAGGCAGACTTCCTCAACCGTCACGACGTGCATCCCGGGGAATGGTCGCTTCACCCAGAGGGGTTTCATCTACTCGTGGACAGATGGGGGCTGCCGGAGCTGGACTTGATGGCCTCCCGTCACAATCACAAGTTGCCCGTTTACGGGTCAAGGACAAGAGAAGCAGGCGCATGTCTGATAGACGCGCTGTCGGTGAAATGGAAGTTTCACCTGGCGTATCTGTTTCCTCCGATATCCCTGCTACCTTGGGTCCTGCGGAAATTCAAACAGGACGGCGGCACGCTCGTGCTGGTTGCTCCAGCGTGGCCCAGACGTCCTTGGTACTCCGATCTGAGGAGCCTCTCCATCGACGCTCCGTACCTTCTTCCTCAGCGTCAGGACCTACTGTCTCAAGGGCCCTGCCTTTACCCAGATCTGGGTCGGCTGTCTTTGACGGCGTGGCTCTTGAGACAGCCTTCTTAAGGTTTCGGGGCTTCTCGGGTTCGGTTATTAGTACCATGCTCAGGGCCCGCAAGCCTGCTTCCGCACGGATTTACCACAGGGTGTGGTGCACTTACTTTCAGTGGTGTGAGTCCAGAAACTATGATCCTCAGGTGTTCCGAGTTTCTATGATCTTGGAATGTCTTCAATCAGGTTTGGACCTAGCCTTGCGCCTTGCCTCCCTGAAGGTGCATGTGTCCACGCTGTCCGTGTGGTTCCAGCGAAGGATCGCTACACTGCCAGATGTTCACACTTTTTTCCAGGGTGTTCTCTGAATGCAGCCTCCCTTCGTGCCTCCTGTGGCTCCTTGGGACTTGGCGGTGGTTCTTCAGGTCCTGCAGGGTCCTCCTTTTGAGTCTATTGAGTCGGTGGAACTCAAGTGGTTAACGTTTAAGACCGTTTTCCTCCTGGCAATTGCTTCTGCCAGGAGGGTGTCAGTTTTGGGGGCGCTTTCCGGTCGTCCCCCTTTTCTGATGTTTCACCAGGACGGAGCAGTGCTTTGCACTCGTCCTGAGTTTTTGCCTAAGGTAGTCTCTAAGTTCCACATCAATAAGGAACTTGTGGTGCCAGCTTTTCAGTCTCCTGATCTTACAGCTAGTGAGGCTTCGTTGGACATTGTCCGTGCTCTCAGACTATATGTTGACAGGACTGCTTCTGTTAGAAGGTCCGATTCTTTGTTTGTCCTCTTTGGTTTTCATAAGAGGGGTTGGCCTGCCAACAAACAAACTGTTGTCCGTTGGCTTTGTTCTGATATTTGTGAGGCTCATATACAGGAAGGTTTACCTGTTCCAGCCTCTGTTAAGACTCATTCCACTCGGTCTGTGGGTCCTTCTTGGGCTGCTAGACGTGGTGCCTCCGCTGTTCAGCTGTGCAAGGCAGCCACTTGGTCTTCAATTCAGACGTTTTTGAGGTTTTATGCGTTTGACACCTTTGCCTCTCAGGGTGCAGGATTCTCCTTTCTGCACAGGAGCATCCCCGCCCTTAGTTGTACTGCTTTGGGACATCCCCAAGGTCAACCCTGTGGACCCCCTATGGACCCTGAAGTAGAAAACAAGAGATATGGTAAGAACTTACCTTTGTTATCTCTGTTTCTACAAAGTCCATAGGGTCCACAGGGCGCCCGCCCTGACGCACCTGGCTTCAAATGGTCTGTGTGGCTGGTCACCGGTTTTTCTGTCTCCCATTTCTGTGAGTATGGTTTCTTGTGTGTTCCAGTCTTCCTTCTCTCTGTTTAGTCTCCTCCTCCGGCCTTGGCTGCTTACCAACTGAGGTACCTGTGGCTCGGGGGCGGGGTATAGAGGAGGTCGGACCCAAGTGCATCGTGGGAGCAGTGAAAGCTTTAACTGCGTGGTGCCCGTGGATCCAGATCCAGCTATACCCCAAGGTCAACCCTGTGGACCCTATGGACTTCGTAGAAACAAAGATAACAAAGGTAAGTTCTTACCATATCTCTTGTTATCCCTGGATGACAATACTCTCCTTACAAGTTACCTTTAGGTTACAAATTTATTATTTTGCATATAATGTATTAATATTAATGTATATCTGATAAATATAAAATTTGTGTCCAACATTTGACATTTCCCCTGCCAGTCCGCAGGTATTAACATTGCTTCTGGCTAACACGTCAGATGCTGTTCCATCAAGGATGCTCTCTAACTACTTAGGATGGCAATAGGTTGATCTGGGATGTAATTTCAATCCCGGCTGTCGGGATGCCGGCGCTGGCATACTGGCTTCTGGCATTCCGACGGTAAGTAGTGGGGTTAGGCACTGGGGGGAAGTTAGATTTAGGCACCAGGGGGGAGGGTTAGGTTTAGGCTGTGGGGAGAGAGGCTTAGTTAGGGTACTTACCGGCAGGTGTCTGTATTATACCCATATTTTTCATGGTACCAGCTGCGTGGCAATATTAATGCCATATGTCTATATAAAACGGGTTAAAATCCACATTAAGTAGGGCTTTGGGGCTGGTCACAAGTGCCAGATGCGCCTTAACTGCATCGCACCCAGCACTTAGCATGGAAGAAGCTACTTAACGCGGCTATTCCCTTGCATTCTCGCTCAGAATAATGTACGTCGTGTGCTAAATTCCTGCATAACAATTGACCACCCGTACACAGAGCACGCTGCACGAATCTGCAGATATATTGGGCATCGACTGTGCTGCACAGCAGACACGATATGTCTGTGAACGACATTTTTCAGATGTATCTCTGGTACACACCAGCCGACACGTCCAATGTACTATAAGCCATTCAGTTGAACAGCCGATATGTTCGCCAGTGTGTACCCCAGCATCAGTGTCTCAAACATGCATGGGCTTCATTGAAAGCACTGTTTTTGATATGCAGCATGTTGAAGTTTTTAATTTTATTACTGATTTTCAATTCAGGTTATTTCTGTGACGTTGCTATTTAAATATTTTTCTATTTTTTGTTGTTGTTCTATGTAGATACTTACCTTTTGAAGAGGACATGACATGTAATTGTCCGAAAGCACCAGATGCAGCTTATGACACAGGGGTAGAGATGGACTACTCTGAGGAGTCAAATCGAATTGCATCATTCATCAATTTCCCAAGTGGTTCTCCAGTCTCCGCTCCAGCCCTGGCTCGTGCTGGCTTCTATTATACCGGAATCAAAGACCTTGTGGAGTGCTTTAGCTGTAAAGCTATGGTTGAAGGCTGGCAACATGGAGACACCGCAATTGGCAAGCATCGAAAAATATCCCCAAACTGCAGATTCATTAATGCATTTAATTTGAGAAGTGATTGTGTACAAACTCAAGCACCTACAAGTCAGAATTCAGATCCACTCCTAGTAAATAATTGTGCAGCAAATGATTTTAACCAGAAACCCAGTTCTGAAATTCAAGCTGATTTCTTGTTAAGGACAGGAAGAGTTGTTGATGAATCGGAACCCAAGTACCCTAGATATATTAATATGTGCAGTGAAGAAGAACGACTTAGGACCTTTGCCAATTGGCCATTTTATGTTCGCTTAACTCCAAAGCAGTTGGCAAGTGCGGGTCTTTTTTACACTGGCATCAGTGACCAAGTCAAGTGTTTCTGTTGTGGAGGAAAACTGATGAATTGGGAACCCAGCGATGAGGCGTGGACAGAACACCGCAAACATTTTCCTGACTGTTTCTTTGTTTTGGGCCGAGACGTTGGGAATGTGACTTATGAGTCCAATAATTTGTATAGCAGTACACGAAGACGTTCTGAAGTTCCTGAACATTCAGCTATGAGTCAGTACAAAGCTCGACTTGAGAGCTTTACTGACTGTTCCTATGCACTCAACAAGGAGGAGCTTGCTAGGGCTGGATTCTACAGTACTGGTGAGAACATAACTGTTTTATGCTTGCAGCAATAATACATAACTTAATGTAGTGTAAATGTCTTCCCAGTTGTATAAAGGCTATGCATGAAGATTTATCATTGGAATGTGACTTTGGTCAAGTGCTGCCAAGCAACCAACTTAATCACAATACATTTTCTACGCTACACACACACATGTTCTTTGAGGGCGATTCAATTCAGCGGGAGTTGAATAGCGCCGAGAGGGAGCTCCCAGATCTATTCAATTAACCACGATGTTTACTCCAATGGGAAGCAGTTAAGTCTGAGAATGCCGGTTCTTGCGCCTTAACCTGGGTGTTTAGTCGGGAGAACTGGCATTCTCCGATGAAAGTGTTGAGCACGAGGCTGTTAGCGCCGCGCTAAGCTGGATAACAGCCTCGCGGCCGGTACCTCAGGAGAATGGAAGAAGAAATCATTAGTCAGACTAAATAGTGCATTCAAATCCCTCCCAGCGTTTTTCAATTCCTGCTGAATTGAATTGCCCCCTTTGAGATTGATCAGTGTTCTACAATCTTAGGGGGTGATTCATTTCAGCGGAAATTGAATAGCGCAGGGAGCTCCCTCTTGGTTCTATTCAACTCCCGCTGAATTGAATCTCCCCCTTTGTATTGTAACTAATGAGACACCAGCCATACTGCTAGTCTAGGGAAGAGTGTTTACGTTAATCAGATTAGCTGATCAAAGGGCTCAATTCAATTCAACGCGAATTAAGTAGTGCCAGGAAGGAGCTCCTGGAACTATTCAATTCAGCACACTGTTTTGTCGGAGAATGCCAGTTCTCGCGCCTTTAAACATGGGGTTTAATCGCGAGAACCGGCAGTCTCCGACTAAACTTCCCGAGGCGATGGTGTTTCTGCAGCGCTAAGGGCAGAAAACAGCATCGCGCCTGTAGTTTTGTCAGATTTCTGCTCGCACCCCAGGAGGGATGCGAGAAGAAATCCTTGGTCGGGGTTAACAGCCCGCTGAATTGAATAGCTCCGGGTGCTCTGTCCTGGCGCTATTCAATTTGTGTTGAATTGAATTGAGCTCAAAGACTTTCTTCAGTTGGACTTTGGAGAGAAGACTGGATAAATACTGACTGGTGTTTTTGTGTGAAAGTGGAATTCCCCCTAGTTTTCTATAACTGAAGGCCATTAAGCAGAAAGTATATCATTGATGCATGGTTTTGCAGCCGTTTAAGACCACCACTAAGTTTTGAGAATACTTATTAACAAACTCCATCAAATACTGTAAGTGAGGTTTTGTGTTTAGTTTAGGTTGTTTACATTTAATCAAATGGTTGTTACATGTGATGTGCTGCTTTCCCTCTCCACCAGGTCCGAAACTCTATAAAAGTTCTCATGACGGTGTATACTAGTAAAACAAGTACATGCACAGTGAAATGATATACACAAATGTGAAGGACTTGTGTTTCTGTTTGTGGGTGAACAATCCATATATTTAAAGCAATTAAAACAGTGATGCCTCAGTGGCAAAGAGCTTTGTACACAATGTACTAGTGTGGTGCATACAATTCTGACAGGCACAGCTGTTGTTGATGGGCCGTCCCCTAGTTCAAGAGTAATTCACATTCCCTGGGTGCTGGGTTATCAACAACAGCTCTGCTATTCTCCCTTAATGCACTCCTGGTTTTATAGCAGCTAAATAGCAAATGTGCATTCATTAGTATTCATCGTAAACAGTGCTGCCTAGCATTTTTTGAGTTGGCTATATATATATATATATATATATATATATATATATATATATATATATCTATATATCACACACACACTCTAGGACAGCGTTTCCCAACCATGGTCCTCAAGGCACACTAACAGTCCAGGTTTTAAGGATAGCCATACTTGAGCACAAGTGTGTTAATTAGTACTGCAATTATTTTGATTTAACCACCTGTGCTCAGGCATGGATATCACTAAAACCTGGACCGTTAGTGTGCCTTGAGGACAGAGGTTGGGAAACACTGCTCTAGGAGAAACATGTCACTAGACACACACTTTTTTGATGTTAGACTTTATATGACTGTAAGCTCCACATTCCAGCCAATATAAGTTGTTCATGTAAAACGAAGTTTGGATTAACAAGTAAATAATTATTTCAGTGAATATACTGTAGGTCCACCTATAAATAAGAATGCAAATATGGAAAACAACACATTTATGTACATATGTTGAACACCCATAGCGCTTGATATACTTGACAACAGATATACATGTAGGGTTCCACCTCCACAGGCGTAAGGAGAGACCGCTATAAGTAAGTTTCTGTTCGGCCATGTATGCACATTTTTTACTATTTATGCATAGTACAGGCATGCATATTTTACAGAGAAAATAAAATATACCTATATCCAGTGAGCACCTGCGTTATTCTACATTAGTCTCAAGATTGTAGACACATTTTGTAGTACACACTAGAATTTCTGGCAGACTTGTGCAGAAACAATCAATATAAAGGTTCTAACATATGTGCAGTTATTCACATTAGTAACATATTCTGTACAGCGCTGCGGAATATGTGTGCGCTATATAAATAACTGTTAATAAATAAATACATATTCTCTCTGTACTATAGGTGACCAGGATACAACAAGATGCTTTTATTGTGGTGGGGAATTAAAAGATTGGAAAGTAAAAGATGATCCATGGGAATTACATGCCAGGTGGTATCCAGGGTAAGACACGTAATTGATGTGTATAATTATTTGATAGACCACCTTGGCTTATTCAGAAATCCCTTTGAGGCTTTCATCGTGCCATGGTCTTAATGGGAAAATGGAAAGGTGTTAACACTTGAGTATTATTGAATGTGGATATACACTATTTGGACAAAAATATTTGGCCACATCTGTTAATTAATGAATTGAGGTGTTTCAATCAGACCCATTGCCACCAGTGTATACAACCAACCACCTAGCCATGCAGTTTTTATTTGCAAAAATTTGTGATACAAAATGGGTCGTTCTGAAGAGCTCAGTGACTTCAAGCGTGGTACTGTGATAAGATGCCACCTTTGCAATAAAGACTATTTGTGAAGTTTCACCCCTTCTGGATATTCCACAGTCAACTGTAAGTGGTGTTGTTATTAGAAAGTGGAAGCGTTTAGGAACGACAGCAACTCGGCCACGAAGCGGAAGACCATGTAAAATCACAGAGCGGGGTCAACAACTGCTAAGGCACATGGGGCGTAAAAGTCGCCAACGCTCTGCTGATTCCATAGCTGAAGAGTTCCACCACTGGCATTAAAGGTAAGCACAAAAACTGTGCGGCAGGAGCTTATTGTAATGGCTTTCCATGGCCGCTGCATGCGAGCCTCACATTACCAAGTCCAATGCCAAGCGTCGGATGGAGTGGTGTAAAGCACACAGACATTGGACTGTGGAACAGTGGAAACGTGTTCTGTGGAGTGACAAATCACGCTTCTCTGTTTGGCAGTCAGATGGGCGAGTCTGGGTTTGGCGGATGCCGGGATAATGTTACCTGCCTTACTGCATTGTGCCAACTGTGAAGTTTGGTGGAGGAGGGTTAATGGTTTGGGCTAGGCCCCTTATCTCCAGTGAAGGACAATCTTAATGCTTCAGCATGCCAAGACATTTTGGACAATGCTATGATTCCCACCTTGTGGCAGTAGTTTGGGGAAGGCCCTTTTCTATTCCAACATGACTGCCCCAGTGCACAAAGCAATAATTATGATGACATGGTTTGATGAGTTTGGTGTGGAAGAACTTGACTGGCCCGCACATAGCCCTGACCTCAACCCCATTGAGCACCTATGGGATGAACTGGAATGGAGAATGCGAGCCAGGCCTTCTCGTCCAACATCAGTGCCTGACCTCATAAATGCTCTATAGAATGAATGGGCACGAATTCCCTCAGAAATGCTCCAAAATCTTGTGGAAAGCCTTCCTAGAAGAGTATATGTATATGAATACAATGTCATTTCAGTCCCTGTTGGTGTAATGGTCAGGCATCTGAATACTTTTGTCCATTATAGTGTATGTCAAAAGAATAAAGAACTTGCACAGAAAGATCCTATCAGCAGCTTTTGACCACCTAGGGATTTTACCACTTCCCAATATGTGCAGAAAATAAAATAGAACGGTGTCCATGTAGCGCTAATTGGTTTTACATGGAATACTAGTAATCGGACAAATAATACATTTCACATCAAGTTACAAAAAAAGAGAAAACAATGTCTTACTTAGGTTAGATAAATGCCAGATGTAAGAACTTGGTCATAACAGTAATACAACCCGTCCTTTTTCAAAGTATAGTTCCAAGCATGCTTGATGGTTTTTATTTTTTAACTCCATAGACTTCACACTATCCTCATATACTTGTAACCTCAAAAGAGAGAGAAAAGGCAGTAGTGCAACACCGTTGAAAAAAGGTTAACAATTTATTAACACATTATACTCACATTTCATTAAAAAAACAAAATTATATAAACCTCATTCAGTGGTATCTCCTTGAATAACAGTCTGCCTTACTGCATAAACTGCATACCCATCCAGATGGTATTGGACGGAAGAATCACAATGGTCCCGGAAACCAGCAATCCTATATGGGTAAGTGGCAGCAAGGGTTTAGTATCTGTCCATCCAGAGGGCTCTCCTCACCTGCTTGACGTGTTTCTGACGCCGGGGTCCTTCCTCAGAAACCTAAGACATTGTTTTCTCTCTTTTTGTAGCTAGATGTGAATTTAACTTTTTGTGGTATTAGTAGTATCCTATGTAAAACTAATTAGAGCTACATTGATACCTTTCTATTTTATTTTTGGTTCTGGGCCTGATTCAGAGTTGTATGATTATCGGTTGTCTGTGCATGCGCAGCAGCCGCAATGCGCACGTGCGGCGATTAAATTGTGAAAGCAAACGTTTTATGGGAGGTAACGGGGAGTGTCGGCTAAAACGGAGATGTGTTCCTGTCCTTTTCGGGGGGTGTTTGCTGCAGTGGCTGCGATTCTGTACACAGAGCATGGCTTCAGTGTCTCAGGTACAGTGGCAATGCTGTGTGACCATAGACTCACTCAAGGAGGTGATGTACATGATGGGTTTTAGTTTGACCTTCATTATACATGTCAGGGGTCACGGTGATACCACTTGAATATGTGTTAAGAAAGTGCTATTTACAAGTATATATACCCCTGTATGCTGCCAAAGGAAAAAGAATTAAGTTTTCTAATAACCAAACCTGTACGTTAACATTTAAACATATATATTTTGTATAAACTCTAGATCGATTCAATGTTTTTATTCTGATTATTCAAATACCAATAGTATTTGACAGTATTGTACCTATATAGCAGACTTGCAGAGTAAAGGCCCCCATACATCAGCAATTGATTGCAGCAATTTGCAATCAATTGTGTATAAAAATCTTTCCCTTTTTCAATAGATTGTGGCAATCTGCAATCGATTGAAAAAGGGAAAGATTTTTATACACAATTGATTGCAAATTGCTACAATCAATTGCTGATGTATGGGGGCCTTAAGCCTGATCCAGGTATCCCACCACACAATTCTTGGCTCCAACGGTTTCTTGGGCAATGTCACCAGATTTCCTGTAACTGCACACTCTGTCATATTGACTAAACCCAACATTCATAATCTGGTGGTTGTGTTGCATGTAAATGTGCAGACTATATTATTTATATACAGATATATCCACATACACCTATCCTCAAACAGCCTCGTTTGGTGCGTTGCGGACTTTACAACTTAGTGGCGCCATGCAACTTTTTTTTTTTAAATATGTCTTAATCTGCTACTTTATACCAATTTCTTTGCAACAAAAATGCTAATCTTAAGTGTTTAGTGGACTATTAGCAAATTTAGAAGCAAAATTCAGAAAAAAGTATGCAAACAAGGTAAAAAGGCAAAAGACAAGCGACTTGCACCATGCGACACCCCACGCATGGTTATGCTTAATCTACTACTTTATAATTTACTTTGCAACAAAAATACCAATCCATAGGGCCTGGTTCAGAGGAGTTGGCTATGTCGATGTTTTTATCTGCCATCTGTGCATGCGCCTGAGTCGAGGTACATTACCATAGTTGCTCGCAGGTAGTGTTTAAGGGAGGCAACTGTGAGTATCTGCTAGAACCACAGGTATGACCCGACTGTATCAGGTCCGTGTGACGTCCTGCATCTGCAGATTTGCAGTAAACATGACTCCTGGAATCTCATTCTCCCTGGCTATTCTGCGTGACCATAGAGTTACCCATGAATGCTAACATTAAATTATCTGCGACCGATGTGGCATCTTTGTACGCAGATGCTTGGATTTGCAAAGATATCTGTAGGTATCTGAATACATATATCGGTGGCTGCGACATCTGCATATTTTCACACAGCAGCTGCGGAGGCTGTAGTGTACAACTCTGACTCGGGACCACAGTGACCATAGTGTACAACTTCGAATCTGGACCATTAGTGAAAAAGTAAGCACGGGAATCGCTACCCATGGCAGCGCATCTAAGTCGCATCTGGTGTCTCACGCCATATGGCACAAAAAGGATGGGTATACGAGGGCACATCTGTACTATACTACTTAAAATGTTTATCTCTTTTAGAGGAGAGGATTTTGCTTATGTGCTCCATTATTTTTTTTGTGACAGTAATTATCTTCCATCAGTTTGTTTCTTTTTGTTATCGCAGATGCAAATTCCTAGTTGATGAAAAAGGGCAACACTTTATAAATAATATACAGTTATCCAGACCTCTGCCAAACAAACCGGTAAGTTTTTTTTTTTTTTTTTTTTTTTTAATTATTATTTTTTTTACTTGTTAATTAAAATTCCTACCCAACAAGTCAGTCTGTTCTTAGCACCCACCATGTACTTGTGGGAGGAATTAAATGCCACACCCCAAGACACAATGTAGCCATACCATTTATACAAACATTCCATTGTTGAACAGTCAACTACAAACATTTAGCTGAGAAATCCAGAGGTCTCACTGTTTCCCGTAATATAAATTGTGTGCCTATCAAGCTGGGATAAATTACAACTTTATTTGCAAAGCAATAAAAGTAATTAAACTATTTGGGAATAATAATATCACCGTTGTTAATACAGTACCATTACCTGAATTTACATTAGTTCTTTTTGCCTAAGGTTTACTTAATATTTGCAATCAAACATTTTCAGATGTCATAATAGCATATCTTCTAGAGCAGGGCCGACCAAAAAGTCGATCGCGATCTACGAGTAGCTCGCGGAGCTCCCTCCGGTAGATCACGTCCAGCCTGCTGCAGTTTCTGGGAATGCTGGTCTCTGAAGCGATCAGAGACTAAAGAAGCCTCTGATCGCTTCAGAGGCCAGTGTTCCCAGTGATGCAGTGTGTGGATGACATCACTCGCGTCTCCCCTGTTGTGAAGAGCCTGCGCGCCTGCTGGATGTTATTAGATCCAGTCAGTGGACGTCTACACGAGAGTGCTGACCAAGTAAGTACTGCACAGGTGACGGGGCACAGCATAAGGGGCACTACTGGGGGCTCTGCATAAAGGGCACTACTGGGGGAGCTGCATAAAGGGCACTACTGGGGGCATTGCATAAGGGGCTCTAATACAGAGGGCATTTCATAATGGGCACATTTAGAGGGGCATTGCATAAGAGGCTTTAATACCGAGGGCATTGCATAAGCAGCTTTAATACAGAGGGCATTGCATAATAGGCTCAAAAACAGGGGAACTGCATAAGGGGCATTTCATAAGGGGCACTACTACTGGGGGCATTGCATAAGGGGCACTACTACTTGGGGGCATTGCATAAGGGGCACTACTACAGTGGGCATTGCATTAGGGGCACTACTACAGTGGGCATTGTGTACAAGGGGCATTACTACAGTGGGCATTGTGTATAAGGGGCACTATTGTAGGCATTGTGTGTAAGGAGCACTACTGTGTGTCGTAACGTGAATAAGGGACACTGCTATGTGGTGTCATTTGAATTGGGGATACTATGCGTGATTTCGCCAGGACAAGACCACTCATCCCTTGCTGTGAGGCCACGCAATTTTTTGCATGCCACGCCCCCTTTTCGTCTCAGTAGATCACAAAAGGTTTTCAGTTTTAAAAGTAGATCACCGAGTCCAAAAGTCTGGCCACCCCTGTTCTAGACCATAGGTTCTCAAACTCGATCCTCAGGACTCCAAACAGTGCATGTTTTCCAGGTCGCCTCACAGAATAACAAATTAAATAAATAGTCCACCTGGGTATCTTTTACAATTTTTGAATGCATGGTGTTGAACCATCTGAAGGCGACGGCAGGCCCTCGCTTAGATCCCTTGCAGTTTGCCTATCGGGCAAATAGGTCAGTGGATGATACAGTCAATATGGGGCTGCATTATGTTTTGCAACATCTTGACCTGCCTGATACCTATGCGAGGGTTCTGTTCGTCGACTTTAGCTCGGCATTCAACATGATTGTTCCAGGGATATTGTACTCTAAATTGATGTCTTTGGGAGTTCCAGTATCAACTTGTGTGAGGATTGTTGATTTCTTGACAGACAGAAAGCAGTATGTGAAAGCTGGGGAGGTCACTTCATGTGCACGTAGGATTAGCACAGGGGCTCCCCAAGGGTGTGTCCTTTCCCCTATGCTTTTTTCTCTGTATACCAATGACTGTTGTGCTGATAAGCAATCTGTGAAGTTTTTGAATTTGCAGACAACACCATGGTTATTGGTTTGATCAAGGACTGGGATGAGTCTGCATATAGGAAAGAGGTGGCACAGTTGGCCTTGTGGTGTTGCAGGAACAACCTAGAGTTGAATCCGCTCAAAACAGTAGAGATGGTTGTGGACTTTAGGAAGAGTTCTGCCCCTTTGTCTCCACTTGTGATAGATGGAAATGCTGTGGCTACTGTGGACTCTTAAGTTTCTGGGGTCCACAATCTCATGAGCCCTTAAGTGGGGGCCTAACATTGATGTTATTGTTTCGAAAGCTCAGCAAAGATTGTATTTTCTGTGGCAGCTTAAAAAGTTTAATCTACCCCGCGAGTTGCTGATTCTCTTTTACACTGCCATAATCGAGTCAATGCTATGTTCCTCGGTTCTTGTCTGGTTTGGTTCAGCGTCTGGGAAAGATAAGTGTAGGCTACAAAGGGTTGTGAGAACAGTGGAAAGGATTGTTGGGTTAGGTCTCACCTCAGTTGAGGAGCTATTCCTGTCTAGGGCAAGGAAGCGGGCTACCAATAGTGTAATGGATCCGTCGCATCCTGGTTGTCCCTTGTTTCAACTACTTCCATCAGGCAGGTGTTGTAGAATATTGCCTGCAAAAACTTCCATACATCATAATAGTGTTTATCTGTAGGCTGTTTGTTTGCTAAATAACAAACTGGAGGATTTGCTTAGTTTTTTGTGGTAATAATTTGTTTGGTTTTATGTTTTTTATGATTGGCTGTGAATTGTTATATATGTGTGCAGTAACCTGAGTTAAATTCCGGGTATACGTTTGTATACTTGGCCAATAAAGATTCTATTATATTTTATCTCTTTAAAATGTGTCAGTGAGTAATGACTACACCTGTGCACCTGCTGGGTGACCTGGAAAACGTGACCTGTGTGGGGTCCTGAGGACCGAGTTTGAGAACCACTGTTCTAGAGCACAGGTTCTCAAACTCTGTCCTCAGGTCCCTCAACAGTGCATGTTTTCCAGGTCTCCTCACAGAATCACAAGTGAAATGATTATACCACCTTGTGGATCTTTTAAAATGTGTCGGTGAGTAATGAATTTGTCTGTGCACCAATTAAGTGACCTGTGTTGATTCCTGAGGACTGAGTTTGAGAACCACTGTTCTAGAGCTACTGTGACTAGAGGCTAGATGAAATTTGTGCATGGTTAGCTATTAAAGCATTAATCTCGAATGATGAGCCTTACCCACACCTAAAGAACATCGCAGCTCCTCCAGTGAGACCGATTATTGGCATTCAATATTCTAATGTTATTCAATATTGTGAGTTTATCACCAGATATATTTTTTGTAAGCAGTCTTTTTAATTAAAGTTGAAGTAGAAGCATGGCTGCACTGTCATTCCATCCTCCCTGGTGAGGGGGGATAGAAGAACTAATTTCTCAAACGAGGAGAGAACTCTAAAAACTTAAGTTGGAGGGAGCAAGTGAATATTAATATTCTAAGGTGTCAAACCAATTAGGTGTGAGTTTGCAAAAGCGAGTTTGTTTTATGAAACTCAAACATCGCACGATTGCACACACCAGTTCGCAGTACTCTCCAAGAGGGTGTGCAATTTTCTGTTACATGCGACTTAGGAAAAAGGCATGATAAAGTGGGGAAATCATCCTGGATCCCAAAAAAAAGTGACAAATTTGTTATCAGAATCATATGGCTGTTAGTGGGCATAAGAAAAGTACTGGAGGTTTTTAAACTGTCAAATGGCTGATTTGTGCATTTTAAAAAAATGGTAAAAAGCACACTTTCAAAAAATTTAAAAAAGAAAAAAAATTGATGGGGGGATAAATTTAGCTGCGGTAAATATTGCGCGCTAATTGTTTCCCCGGGGCTATCCAATTAGCCCCGAAGGGCGGGCGCATCTGGGATTTTTTTTTCGTTACCACGGCTAGCCCCGAAACAAAATCACTGATAATTAGCCTGTTTTTGGGAAGCCGCCAGTAAAAAAACACGTCCGTTAAGCTATCACAGAACCTATGTGTTTTCACCCAAAAACATAATTTTGGGGGGAGGGAAGGGGGGTCTAATTAAATTGCCCCCCCAAAAGAAATTATGAGGGCTAATTGAATACCTCCCTTTGTGTTAATTTGAGGCCACTTTAAGAAAATTAAAAAAAAAAAAAATTATAAACAGGAATTATTTTTCATTTTATGTAATACTTTTACATTTGAGGTGCTTAAACAAAGGAAAAAGTTGATTTTGGGTTTATTTGACCCCTTTGTTTTTTTTCAACACCCAAACATGACATAATTATTGGGCCAATTACACTAATTAAAAACTTCCAAATGCCTAATTAGTCATTAGGGGGTGTGTCCAAGGGGTTCTGCACTGTCCTCACATTTTTACCTTTAAAATAAAGATTTTCCCTATCTTTTCACACTGTCGGGGGTATGCACAAAAACCGCGATTTTCATTTTGAATAAAAAAAAGTGAGTTTGGAATTCAATTGACACTGAACTTTGCAGTGTGAGTTCCCGTGAGAACTCCTCGCACAAGCCAACTTGCACCTAATTGGATTATTGCCCCCTAATAGTCTTGGGAGCGAATGTAGTAGAGTATGAATCTGTAAAAGTACAAAATGTTTTGGATAATGTTTTAAAAGGCAAAATCAACCTGGTTTTGCCTTTTAAAATTATCACTACTTTAAATTCAGGGGCAAAATCAGCAAAAAATCATCCCTTTTACAATCTCGTACCCTATTGCATTTCTCGCTTAAGGTGGGTACATACCTGAAATATATATCTGCAGATCGAGTAATCTGCAGATATATCTTTAGATGATGGTTGTTCATACATACTGAATGGTTGTCATATATCCAGCAGCTGCGGGTCCCGCTGACAGGAAGGCAGGGCCAGAAGCCCCCCTCCCTGCGGCTGCCGCTTTGTGTCTACGGGCGGTTTGCAGACCGTCTGTAACCACTTGCTGATGGACAGATATGTCTGCAGACATATCTGTCCATCGGCTGTGCAGCACAGCCAATGCGATATGTCTGTGAACGACGCGATTCACAGACATATCGTCTGTACACACTGGCTAATGGCCAGCAGATATATTGGCCGATCTATTGATCGGCCAGTGTGTATGCAGCATTAGATTCACAGCAGAATGATGTTGTCATGGTGAGATTTGGGTGTGGTATAAGAGAGTAATTAGGTAGACATGGGATAGCCAACCCTGGTCCTCGAGAGCTACCAACAGTGCATGTTTTCTAGGTCTCACAGAATTATAAGTGAAATAATTAGTACCACATGTTGATCTTTTCAAATGTGAGTAATGAATGCAGCTGTGCACCAGCTAGGTGGTCTGGAAAACGTGAATGGTTAGTAGCTCTCGAGGACCGAGGTTGGCTACCCCTGCGATAGACAATGTCTAGGTAGACTCCAGATGGTCGACGGGATCAAAAGGTCAACACACTAAGCGTCGACATGCACAAATGGTCAACTGGGTCAAAGGACGACATGAAAATGGTCAACACATGATTTTTTTTTCTTTTTTAGCCCTAATCTGCACCCTAACCTATCATCCTGGTGCCTAACCCTAACCGTCGGGGTAGGTGCCTGACTCTAACAGTCCCTTCTAGTGTCTAACCCTCCGGTATGTCCCTAACCCTCTCTCCTGGTGCCTAACCCTAAACCTCCAGTAAGTACCTAACCCTAAAAAAAAAAAAAAAAATCATGTGTCAAACATTTTTTGTGTTCACCTTTTGACCATGTCGACCATTTGTACATGTCGACTTTTAGTCTGTCGACCTGTGCCGCAAGCTTGTGTCAAGTGTGCCATGGCGGTCAGATCAGCGCACTTGTACTTTAGTGTGTTTTATTCCTGTGGAGCCCAATGTAGTGTGTTTTTATTCCTGTGGAAGCCAATGTAGCGTGTTTTTATTCCTGTGGAGCCCAATGTAGTGTGTTTTTATTCCTGTGGAAGCCAATGTAGCGTGTTTTTATTCCTGTGGAGCCCAATGTAGTGTGTTTTTATTCCTGTGGAGCCCAATGTAGTGTGTTTTTATTCCTGTGGAGGCCAATGTAGTGTGTTTTTATTCATGTGGAGGCCAATGTACTGTGTTTTTATTCCTGTGGAGGCCAATTTAGTGTGTTTTTATTCCTGTGGAGGCCAATTTAGTGTGTTTTTATTCCTGTGGAGGCCAATGTAGTGTGTTTTTATCCCTGTGGAGGCCAATGTGTGTGTTTTTATCCCTGTGGAGGCCAGTGTAGTGTGTTTTTATCCCTGTGGAGGCCAATGTAGCACGTTTTATTCCTGTGGAGGCCAATGTGTGTGTTTATTCATTGGTCACACACGTTGCATCCCCATAGAGTGTATATTGGCAATTTTAAAATCTTGTGTAGGTGTGCCTCGAGTTGAAAAAGGTTGAAAATCACTGGTCTAATCGATGATAGTGTAGAACCCAGTTTAGAGAATATTATTTCCTCTGTGCAGATATAGTTATTCACTAGTGTGTAGAAAAGATAGCTCCAAGTGGATATTTTGGAATACTTAGATTCATGGAGGAAAATTTGGTCACCCTTGAATGAAACCCTGTTTTAAATTATTTAAAAAAAAATATATGACTTGGTAAGTAAGGTGGCTTGTATACTAGAACATGAACGGGTCCAGCAAACTTAATAAGTACGTCTGGTCAATCTCTCATTAAAACAATTTAAAAAAATTAAAATACAGAAAAACACAAAATGTTGTCTGTTTATTGTGCTTGAAGATTATTTATTGTACTGTTACCTTTTTTTTCTTAGGCAAGTGCTGCTGAACAGATTCCACCTGTCCGGACACCAGCTGTTTTACCTGCAGGTAAGTGTAACTTTATTAAGCTGAATTTTATTTGTGTTTGCTAAGATTTACCCTTACTTGTTGTTTAACAAGCATGAATGGTGCTAATACCTGGTGAAATAGCAATTATTATAGCAGTTTGTTCTGTAGCTATTAAACCGTATCATAGTATCAATCTTTTCTTGGCAGAGATTTAGAAGTACACCACATTGTATGTAGCTTTCTATTTCAAGGAAATGTGCCCGGAGTACAGTCCTGGTCATATTAGCAGACTATGTAAACAGGGTTGCACGATTTAAATCAAACGATGTAGTTGTAGCTCTGGATCGTGCACAAAGACGCAAATGCACAATCTGAGGTCGTACAAGTGTGCAAGAAGCTGTTTTGATGATCTTGAAGAGATTGGACACCACAGCAATGTAGTAAAGATGGCAAAGGCAAGAGCTAAAATTGCACTCACAGATGCCCACATGCTGGCTAAATCTACTTGATACTCGGTACAGGGGAAAAAAAGCTTAGTCCTGCTGAAATTGAGACTGCTATGGAGTTTGCTCATGCCAATAATCGTCAAATTATGCCGGTCATCATCAACTTGCGTGCATCCATGAAACCATTTACATCATACATGTTTGAAGTGGACACTTTACGCCAAGTATCTCCTCTAGCCTAGTGGATGTCCAACGCATCTCCTCTTCCGTTAGACACTTCTGTAGTAAATCTTCTGAAGCAGATGTTCACTGCAGTTTCATCAAGTGCAGGAATTGAAAGGATTTTTTCAACGTACTATTTTGTACAATCCAAATCGAGCAACAGATTGGGAAATGAAAAAGCAGCTAAGCTGATTGCATGCTACAGAGCCTTTTCTGTTGAGGACAAACTTGAGAACGTGGGCAAGACATGTATATGTTTGACTCAGACGCAAACCACTGATTGAGCGAAATTCAGAGCCTAATTGTACTTCTTGATGAAACTGTTTAGTGTGTATATATTCTATTACTGTGTTCATTTTGTTACTATTCTCACTTTAAAAATTGTTCATTTATTACTCAATGTTTAAACATCTAAAATTAAACAGTTTACTTTTAATTAAAAAAATTATAAAATAATCCTATCAGAAAATCTGATTTAAATCAAATAAATCCAATTTTTTTTTTTTTTTTTTTAATAAAAAAATCCGATTTTTATGCAACCCTGTAATGTAAACTGGTGTGACAAATGGTCTCAAAGATCAGGCCGTAACAGGTAAAAGAATGAGTTGGAGTAGACACTAGATTATCGCCATTAACTAAACTTTTCTGATTTATTTCTCATTATAAGCCAGCTATACAGGTTATTGGCAAGATGCATCAGTTTTGACTGCAATAGCTTTGTTTCTCATCTTTTGTGGGACATTGGAACATCATAAAGTAGCTCAAGTTCCTCTACTCTCTACACCCCATTAGCTACCTGGAAACTTCAGCTTTTTGATCTGTATTCTGAGCTGTGAGCTCAATTTCAGGGCTGCTTTTTATTACAGGTTTGTTCTGTTTATTTTTTTTTAAAGGTACTTTTTAATTAGAAGGATGGCAATGTATAACAGAGGCCATAATCCTCAAAATCTCACCTACACAGATGATTATCAAAAATAAAAGGTCTGTTCTGTATAGAAAAAGCAAGGAGATTGTGTTTATTTTAAAAGTTTAACACAGCCAAAAAAGAATTTAGCGTACACAACGGTGAAGTAGTTGAAAGAGAAGAAGATAGAGAGGGAGAGGAAGAGTCCCTGTGGTGGGTCCCTAAGCTGGAAATAAATATAAAAGTATATATAAATGACTGTTACAGGGAAAAAAGGGAGGGGGCAGATTGGGAGGCTAATCATGGGCTCCATATGTTATCAAAAGATTTAAGAGTTGTTAATAAGCTAGTCATATATGCCATATACAATGATGCAAGATAGAATAGACTGCATAGAAAGAGAATATATTTTTTTTTTACAATCCGATGCTAACTGACATTTCATTGCATTAACAATATGGTGCATCAATTTTTGATGCCTGGTCAGTGTAGGAAAGTCTAAAGGAAGAAGAATATACTTATGATCATAAGGAAAAGGTATAGGGAGTAAATGAGTTATAAGGCCAATGTCTCCTTCCAAAGATTTACTCTTAGGACATATCCAGATGTGGTGGTCTCAGCGGCACAATCTCTCTAACACCTATCTGATGTGCCAGGATACATTTTGCTCAATCGAGAGGGTACATAGTACCAGCTATATAGTAGCCTGTATGCGTTCTCTTTGAACTTAACACAAATTGTGCTAGAGGCAGCATTGCAATGGAGCAGCTTCTAAGGCTTTATGCCTGTAAGAAGTGCAAGTCTAAGTTCACTCAGGCTCACTCTGAGGGGGCTCTGCTGTGTGATTATTGTGACTCGGGGGAATCTGCTCCTGTGGGGGCTACCCCAGCCCAGGACCCCTCTCCTCCTTGGGTCCCCACTCTGCATCCGCCTCCTGGGGAAGATGGTAGCTTCTTTTGAGGCCTTGGAGTTCGGTCGCTTCCACTCATGGACCTTCCAACTGGATCTCTTGTCCCAGTGGTCGAGGTCCTCCACATGCATGCCTAGTGCGACTCTCCCCCAGAACGCGCATCTCTCTTCATTGGTGGATACAATCCAGCCACCTACTAGGAGGTCGCCGATTCGGCATTTGGGATTGGGTCATTCTGACGACTGACGCTAGTCTCAGGGGCTGGCGGGGGCCGTTGTTCTGGGTCATCACTACCAGGGACGCTGGTCGCGACATCAGGCCCTTCTTCCGATAAATGTTCTGGAACTCTGAAGTTTACAGTGCATTGCTGGAGTCATTTCCCCTTCTTTGGGGGCTGGCCATTCGTGTCCAGTCACACAATGCCACCTCCCTGCTCCAGCAGGGAGGAACTCTAGTCGCAGGGCCATGCGAGAAGTCACTCGCATACTCCGCTGGGCAGAAATGCACACCACAATGCTGTCGACGTTCATTTTAGGTGTAGACAACTGGGAAGCAGATACCAGGATCTACATCTGGGGGAATGGGCTCTTCATCCACCGGTATTCCAATAGCTGGTTCATCATTGGGGCATGCCCCAAATAAACCTCATGGTATCCAGACACAACCATCAACTTCCTCGTTATTGCTACCGCTCTCGGGATCCGGCAGCGATGGCAGCAGACACGCTGACAACTCTGTGGTGGTTCCAGTTAGTTTATCTGTTTCCGCCTTTCCCCCTTCTCCCTCGGGTGCTCAAACGCATCAAGAGGGAGAAGGGTCACTGTCATTCTGTTGGCTCCAGACTGGCCTCGCAGGGCCTGGTACTCCGCCTGTGGATGCTCCTCGCAGACGATCCTTGGCCTCTTTCACTGTGGCCGGATCTCCTCCAACAGGGTCCATTCCGCTTCCCTGTCTTACAGAGACTGCTTTTGACTGCATGGCTGTACAAGCCACGCTCTTGAGGCGAAAAGGCATACCACAGGCAGTTATCCCTACCATGCTTCGGGCTAGGAAACCAGTTCCCTCAGCCCACTATCATCGGATTTGGAAATCCTATGTTATTGTGCGAAAGTCAGGGTTTCCCTTCAACGTCGTCTTGTTTGGCCGCCACTTGCTGTTTCTACAGTCGGACTTGGATGCGGGTCTTCGCTTAGGCTATTTGAAGTTCAAGGTCTCAGCCATGTCTGTCTCTTTTTCAATGCAAATTGGCCTTGATTCCACATGTAGAGACTTTTTTTGCAGGGGTTCTCTGTCTTCAGCCTCCCTTTGTACCCCATACAGCACCTTGGGACCTCAACATGGTGCTGTCTTTTCTCCAATAATTTGTCTTTGAGCCATTAGAGTCAGTAGATTTGAAGTTCTTATTCTGGAAAACTGTGCTTCTGTTGGCCTTCGCCTCGGTCAGGAGAGTTTCGGAGCTTGGTGCATTACCTTGTCTCTCAGCTTACCTCAGTGATTCCGAACCTCGGTCCTCAAGGCACACTAACAGTCCTTGTTTTAGGGATATACAGGCTTGAGCACAGATGGTTAAATCAAAATAACTGAGGTACTAATTAAGTCACCTGTGCTCCAGTATGGCTATCCTTAAAACCTGGACTGTTAGTGTGCCTTGAGGACCGTGGTTGGGAACCCCTGCCTTACCTGGTCTTCAATGAGGTTCGCACAGAGCTTCGTGCTCGCTCTGCCTTCTTTTTGAAGGTTGTATACTCTTTTCACATCAACCAGCCCAGTGTAGTTCCGTTTTGCCGGGGGACTATCCATCCTCCCGTTCCTTGGATGTGGTTTGCGCCTTGCGAATCTATGTGGATCGGACTGCTCAGCTGCGCAGGTCGGATTAGTTGTTTAAAATGTGGTCAAGCGCGGGTGGTCCGCTACACAGCAGACCCTGGCACACTGTATTTGTCTGACAATTCGTCAGGCCTAATTGGCTGCATCCCGGCCTCGGTCGGATTCCATTTTAGCTCATTCTATGCGCTCTGTCAGCCCATCCTGGGCAGCTGCTAGGGGAGTTTCGGTTTCACATCTGTGCCTTGTGGCCACTTGGTCTGGGACCCACACCTTTTGTTTGCTTTTAAAGGTTTGACATCTTTGTGGCCTCTGATTCTCATTTTGGCCGCTTGGTTGTACAAGTGTTGCAGCACTCTCCCTCCCGCTGGGGAGCTTTGGGACATCCCCACAGTCGGCTCCAGCGTCCCCTGCTGGATGAAGGCAAAAACAAGATTATGGTACTCGCCATTAAATCACTAAAAACACTAGACGCACACCCTGCGCTGCTCTCTTTCGCATGATGGTTTTGGTGTGACTGCATGTTGCTGTAGATTGTTCTTGTAATTTATTAGTGGTGGTTCTGTTCTTCCTCCTTCTATACCGGTTCTTTCCTGTCCGTCTCCTCTCGGGCTCAGTTTCTATAACAGGGGATGAGAGGGGCATAGAGGGGTCACATTTGTAAAACAAAAAGTGCTGGCTCCACTCAACACCCGTCTATATTCCACAGTCTCGGCTCCAGTGTCTCCTGCGGAATCGGAGAAACGGATTTAACGGTCAGTATTAAAATCCTGTTTTTTTTATTTATTTTATTTTTGACACTTCATCAACATCCCTCAGCAACAGCTGTCTAATGCCTGAGACGGGAAGCTTGGCCGCTTCTGCCACAGGTAGTGCACAGAACCATCACACCTATAGCCATGGGACCCACAGTAGCTATGGCAGGGGAATCCCTGTATCGCACAAAGTATATATGGCAGGGACACCCTTGTATAGCTATCACACATATATGGCAGCGGCACCCCTGTTTTGTCCACACGTAGAACATATGGCAGGAGCACCCCTGTATCGCTCTCACTCAGTATATAGGCAGGGACACCGCTGTTTACAGGATATAAGGCAGGGACACCCCTGTATACAGTCTATATCACAGCAGCAAAGAAGATAGTTACCAGCATGATGACCCCCACATGCTGAGGACGATCCCGCACGCCACAATCTTGGGCCCGCAGAACAGCAACGACACCATGACCGACACAGAGGACTCACTGAGCAGCTCTGTCTGTGCCTACAGCTTCATTTGAATCTTGTGCCATTCCTGCGCCAATCTGGGCTCGCAGACCGGCAGCCGCTGCCGGTCACTGAGCTCCGATTGGCTCGCAACCGGCGCCTATTTGAATGACAGCGCTGTTTCTCTCAAGGGCTGCTGTGAGTGCAGCTGTCAGGAATTGGCCACACCGCCACAGCACAACGCCTCCTCCAGGACCTGGCCGTTTTTTAAGTGCGTCCCCGATCCTCAATACTGGGGAAATTGCACGCTAGACGTCATACAAAAATAGGTGCGCTTTTATACAAAAGCTATCCTGTGTAAATACTTGCAGCTGACAACTGAGGGCTTCTGTCTATTCCCTCAACTGAAACAAATAGAAAAAGAAACAATGTGTCTGCGCCATTATAAACACTCAGGATTCCAGAAGCTGATAGTAATTGTCACGTTATTACATATAAAACTGAACTGCAGTTCAAAAATAAAATAAATTCAATACCAAACACACATTTATGCATATATACTACAACAATTGCTTCAATACATTGCAACATATTAATTTTATCAATGGTATGTGAATAGTTCTTAAAAGTTAATTTAAAGCTCCCAAACATCACTTTGATAATGTATATCTCTATTAAATGATGAAAGATGTTATATCCACCAATCCAGACACCGATGTCAAAACTGTGTGAAACGTCTCTGCAAGAATAAGTACGTGTGATCTCTAGTTAGTGGCACAGCTGCACAACTTGGTGCCACCTGACGGGTTAGGAGATCTCCTTGTTTTAACCTCGCTATAGAAACAGTTCCCGGCTAGTCCTGATATTGAGATATTGAGGAGTATTAAAAAGTGAGTATAGCAGCACTCTGAACAACATGCGTTTGGTCCGGCTCTCGCCTCCCGCTAAGTGCGGTCCATTCAGTCCGGTTCTCACCTCCCACCAAGCAAGGTGTACTCAGTCCGGTTCTCACTCTCCGCTGGGCACCGCAATATGGGCAGGTGTGTAATGACGTGCTCTGTGTTTCCAAGACCTGCTCCCTACTGGCCTCTCTGCAGGCAGCACAATTGTCACAAACAAAGGTGTCTGACTGTATATTTCTCTGGATGAAGGCAAGCAAATCTCCAAAGTAATCCAAGGCTGACAGTGAGAGTCATATCCAGTTATAGAGGCAAGGCTTAGAATGAAATTCTGCAGTCCATAATATGCTTAAAAACACCCTTGATTAATTTCTCCCCTCTCACAGGGGTTTATTCATTGCCTTTTGAAAAAACCCTGTGAGAGGGGAGAAATGGATCAAAGATGGCGGAAAATTTAATGCGCAATTTGTGAAAGCAATTTTAGATGACATTACCAAGTAACTTTACAGTCTGTCATTTTATGATTGTGATTGCGTCCACTTGGATAGTTAGCTATAGAAATTTCATACTAAAATAATGTTTTCCTTTGGAAATATGGGCAGCTGAATTCCAACAAATATTTTGGCCTACTTTGGCCTCATACTATCAAAAATGTACTTTTTTGTAAGCCTTGAGGCAGTGAGTTTTAAAATTTGCAAAGTCAAAAATCAAAAGTTGTGTAAGCAATGTGCACTTTCACAACTTGTGATCTCCTAGATCTGTCACAGCAATTACCTGAACATTGCTGATTGTACACGGCAGAGTCGGTGACCGTTTCACCTACCTCCAATACCAGGGTCACAACTCCAGTACTATTGCATACTGTGAACTGAAACTTTACCAAAGTTAGTTCTACTGTACATATATACCAACCTTCATGCAAACTTTCAACAAAATCGGAGAAGGTTAAGTAGAGGGCCCTGGTCCACTTGACATGGAATGACCCACCTTCGAGGTGATTCAATTTGCACAGATTTATTGGGAGTTCCAGATAGAACCTATGTTGAAATGGAACAATTCTTGACAGCACATGACCAGTAAAGCTCATCATACTCTGCCCAGTGTTGCATCTATCTTTCTGTGTTGTCTCAACTATGTTTGCTCATTCTCCATTTGGGACTTCTAAATAGTGATGGTGAAGCTGGGGCCCATCACTCTTCAGTACCAGTTACCATAGTCTTTGGTCTCCAGAGGAGCCCAAGCTCTCCTGATAAACATGCTGAAGCTGTTCTCTCTGGTTGAGATGCTTTTGAATGTCCACAAAAACGTGAAAAGGGAGAGCATTTAGGTTATTCTTGTATCTACAGACTATACAGCCGTAGATGTAGCAGAGAGCTCATTGTGGTTTCTGCCTCGAAGACTCAATCTCCGGTCAGGGCCTCTTTAATCATCTGAGCTTACCTCAGCTGGTTTTGCTCTAATTGTTTGGCCATTGAGGCCATGATCTTTTTAAAATAAGGATTTTTTTGACTCTGTGGTTCAGACCATGCTCAAGACTTGAAAACCTGTTTTGGCCAAGAAGTACAACAAGTTTTAACACTGCCTGGTATGACTTGAAGTATACATCTTTTTGCTTGGAGCAGTTGCTGCCGTTTCTGACTGGACAAGTTGGAAGTGGTTTAAATCTCCCGCTCTTTGAAGGTTTAGGTCTTAGCCGTTCCGGGCTTTCTGGTAGTTACATATGCAGTTACCATGCACCACCCCACATTAGCTCCTTTGGATCTCAGCCTGGTGTTGACAGATTTGTAGCACCCTCCTTTGGAAACGTTGGATATGGTGTAATGTTGTCTTCATTCTCAGGATATTGTCAATGAGAATTTATGTCCATAGGACCCAGGGCTTGCGCATGACCGATGTACTGTTTATTTCCAATCCTCACAAGAGAAGCTGATTAGCTTCCAAATAGACCATTAAGTGGATTACTTCAGTAATTCAGCAGGCCTTTTTTGTGGCAAGATTGCCTTTTCCTGAAAATGGGAGGGCGCATTCCACCAAATTGGTGTGAGCCTCTTGCTTGGCGCAGCATAGGGCCTCTACTGAGTAGTTTAGATGTACAGCTTACTGGTTTTCGTACACACCTCAAAGTTTTACAGATTCAATACTTTTGCCTTTAAAAATGCCAGGTTTTGATGAAAGGTGATGTGCACTGCAATGTCTGAGCGTACCCTCCCTTAGGGACATATTTGGGACATCCTCCTAGTCTTCCAGTGTCCCTCAATGGATTAGAAGAGAAACCAGCTTTTTATGCATGCATTTCTTTTCCTGTACATCAACCTGATAGTGGTAGACAGGACAGATTTTGCACAGGTGCGAACTACACTGCTTTGAGACTATCCTCTGCTGATGGCCTAGTGATGTCACTGATAAGCACTGCATTCGCTTTTGGCTTTTTGATCATGGTTTGTCTCCATTGTGGTGTCAGAAACTGTGAAACCATTAATTTCACCTAACGTGTCTGCAGTTACTCTTCTGTCCTTTACCCATTTTTCTAGCACATATACAGCCATGGCCAAAAGTTTTGAGAATGACCAAGTATTGGTTTTCACAAAGTTTGCTGCTTCAGTGTTTTTAGACCTTTTTGTCAGATGTTACTATAGTCTACTGAAGTAAAATTACAAGCATTTCATAAGTGTCAAAGGCTTTTATTGACAATTACATGAAGTTTATGCAAAGAGTCAATATTTGCAGTGTTGACTTTTCTTTTTAAAGACCTCTGTAATTTGCCCTGGCATGCTGTCAACCAACTTCTGGGCCACATACTGACTGATTGCCGCCCATTCTTGCCTAATCAATGCTTGGAGTTTGATAGACAAGGGGAGGTGTGAGTGCTCGGAGTTTAGAAATGTGGGTGAGATAGTTGTGGACGATGACACAAATCTGGCTCATGGGTATATAAGGAATATATGTAGGAAAAGGGGGGTGGGGGGGATGGGGAATGTAGTATATAAGTCCTGGTGTAAACCACCGTACGAACTGTGAGTAGGATGGTCACTTGAAGACAGTTCAGTCACTATGTAATCTTACGAAACTGGGTCGGCAATAACTTGTGGCAGTATGTTCTTATAGGGTCGTCAGCTGGTTCTTTTAATAACAGTTAATGGTGCAAAAAAAGGAGGATCTCCCTTTGTCCACTGGTATATTATTCGGTATCCCGGCTCTCATCCTCAAACGTGTCCCATATGTAAAAAGAGGAGACCCGAGCATCAGGTTCAGGTAGGCAAGAATAGTGTAAAGTAAGTGGTGAGTACTTACCCAGATTCTTCCGCAAGCCCGCTGGTTCACCTGCAGTCTTTGCTCGACAGTCCAATGAGTATGGGTGTGGGAGTGGTTGTCCGGTTAACCATATAAACACTAGTACATGGACTCAAGGGGAGATTAAAAATGTGATTTATTGCCTGTCCACATGCAAACAAGGCTCCTGGTGGTACAGGTAACAAATGGTTAATGAAAAAAACAACAAAGGAAACTTTCAATCTAAATATAAAAGTTCAAGGTTTAAAGGGTAAGTCGCTGTGGTGTCCCCAATGCTTGGAGTTTGTCAGAATTTGTGGGTTTTTGTTTGTTCATCCGCCTCTTGAGGATTGACCACAAGTTTTCAATGAGATTAAGGTCTGGGGAGTTCCCTGGCCATGGACCCAAAATGTCAATGTTTTGTTACCTGAGCCACTTAGTTTTTACTTTTACATTATGTCAAGGTGCCCCAAACAATCTGAAAGGGGATTCATCAGAGAAAATAACTTTACCCCAGTCCTCAGCAGTCCAATCCCTGTACAGTTTGCAGAATATCAGTCTGTCCCTGATGTTTTTCCTGCCGAGAAATGGCTTCTTTGCTGCCCTTCTTGACACCAGGCCATCTTCCAAAAGTCTTCGTCCTGTGTCATGCCAACATTAAAGCATCCTGAGACCATTCATGCTACTCATTCATGAACAATGCCTTTTCCAGCATGATGGAGCACCTTTCAGATTGTTTGGGGCACCTTGACATAATGTAAAAGTAAAAACTAAGTGGCTCAGGTAACAAAACATTGACATTTTGGGTCCATGGCCAGGGAACTCCCCAGACCTTAATCTCATTGAAAACTTGTGGTCAATCCTCAAGAGGCGGATGGACAAACAAAAACCCACAAATTCTGACAAACTCCAAGCATTGGGGACACCACAGCGACTTACCCTTTTAACCTTGAACTTTTATATTTAGATTGAAAGTTTCCTTTGTTGTTTTTTTCATTAACCATTTGTTACCTGTACCACCAGGAGCCTTGTTTGCATGTGGACAGGCAATAAATCACATTTTTAATCTCCCCTTGAGTCCATGTACTAGTGTTTATATGGTTAACCGGACAACCACTCCCACACCCATACTCATTGGACTGTCGAGCAAAGACTGCAGGTGAACCAGCGGGCTTGCGGAAGAATCTGGGTAAGTACTCACCACTTACTTTACACTATTCTTGCCTACCTGAACCTGATGCTCGGGTCTCCTCTTTTTACATATGGGACACGTTTGAGGATGAGAGCCGGGATACCGAATAATATACCAGTGGACAAAGGGAGATCCTCCTTTTTTTGCACCATTAAGTGTTATTAAAAGAACCAGCTGACGACCCTATAAGAACATACTGCCACAAGTTATTGCCGACCCAGTTTCGTAAGATTACATAGTGACTGAACTGTCTTCAAGTGACCATCCTACTCACAGTTCGTACGGTGGTTTACACCAGGACTTATATACTACATTCCCCATCCCCCCCACCCCCCTTTTCCTACATATATTCCTTATATACCCATGAGCCAGATTTGTGTCATCGTCCACAACTATCTCACCCACATTTCTAAACTCCGAGCACTCACACCTCCCCTTGTCTATCAAACTCCAAGCATTGATTAGGCAAGAATGGGCGGCAATCAGTCAGTATGTGGCCCAGAAGTTGGTTGACAGTATGCCAGGGCAAATTACAGAGGTCTTTAAAAAGAAAAGTCAACACTGCAAATATTGACTCTTTGCATAAACTTCATGTAATTGTCAATAAAAGCCTTTGACACTTATGAAATGCTTGTAATTTTACTTCAGTATACCATAGTAACATCTGACAAAAAGGTCTAAAAACACTTAAGTAGCAAACTTTGTGAAAACCAATACTTGTCATTCTCAAAACTTTTGGCCATGGCTGTATGTAATTGATCCTCTTAGGGTACATACTTGCTGGTACATTTTTACACAAGTGTATTGGTTATGCATTTTCCACGTTTCTGATAGTTTTAGATTTATTTTCTAATGATCTTAAATGTGCCAATCATGTAGAAGTGGAACAAATGGTGTTTGTAAAAGCACAATTGGATATGGACTTGCTGTGAACAATGATTTTTAGTGTTCCACTCATTAACATGGATTATTCAGATGTCAGTGGGTATGTACCCTTATGGTAACCAGCATCTCCATGTCATTCTAGCAAAAAATGGGCATTGCCTAAATCTTTAAGTTTTTAGCTTCAGAGGGTTATCTGTTTTTCTGTTTGTTGCTTTGTTTATTTCTTTGTTGAATGATTACTGAGCGAGCAATACACACTGCAACATTAATATATATTTAAAGGAACGCCATCCAATGAAATTATTCAGGTGTTAAAAGATAGATTTGAGATAGAATAAGAGCAACCAAATGAATCAAGTACGCACCATGATCATTGTCTGCACCATCTCATGAGGCTGTCAGTCCAGCAGTGACTCTATTCTTAAATCAGACAGTGGGAATGTGTTTTGAGCCTAAATAAATTCACATAAAATTTTTCTTTAAATCTACTTTTCTTATCTATTACTTTGTCAGTTAACAGAAATGCATCTCTTTATAGACAGTGAATTAATGAAGAACCCTTTGGTGATTAATGCACAGCAAATGGGATTTCATCTGGAAGAAATTAAGACACTCATGTTGAAAAGAATAAAAACCACAGGAGAAAATTACACATCAATGGAGGTTTTGGTCTCTGATTTATTAAACTCTCAGACTGAAAATGGGGATGCAAAGCAAAGAGACATCGGTAAGGACACTATGGGAATTAGAAATTCAATGCTGTAAATATACAGTAGGATTTCAGCTTGGTATGGGAAACTGCTGCTTTAAAATAAAAAAATTAAAAAAAAGGAATTAAATAAAATACTAAGCTGAAGTGCACTTTGCATGCAATGTGGTTTGACTAGAAGTACATGCATGCGCTAAATATAGAGTAGATGTAGTTGACCTCAAAAGTCAGTATATTTCCCTGTTCACATACTGGCCAGCAGTAATATGCAGCGTCCCAAGTACCCATGTATGTCTGGAACCCCTAAGAGGCATAAGGTTGTCCTTGGGAAATATTTGGCTGCTTGCTACACTATATACGTACTAGAGCCTGGTTTACTGAACAAATAATTAAAGATTTAAAACTAAACCTTGTTCTATTTAAACACAACTTCCTTCTGCCCTTATGCATTTCTTATGGATGTTTTTTCTCTGTTCATTATAAAGGAAAAAAGGTTTTTGAAAAATTTTACATTCTGCAATGTTCTATCTGCTTTTGCTTATATATTTGTGAATATTATATCTTTATATTCAGACCCTTGCAGTGCCACAGATGTGAGTGTTTTGAAAATGGGGGAAATAGAAGTAATTCTCCTATCATAAAAATGTTTAACATGTTCACTTACAAATCCAGTATTGATGTGAGAAATACTAGTCCAGCAGCTCTGCGGTCATTTTAGGTAGTGATGAGAATAAAATCTATGATACGGTGGTGTGTGCGAGGCATGCGCTGTGATTCATGAGGATTATAAATGATGGCGAAAGGCTGCAGTTACTCATAGATGATTGACAGGATGCTGGGGCACATTCCACCTTCCAGTTGTTACACCTATAAAGTCTCTGTCATATAACTGGAATTTAGGGATTATTAGATGTAGGCATTTTGTACATTCTGTTGCTCACGTATCTGTATATGTCACTCACTTGCTCCTAGGAAATAGTTGTGGAGTCAATGTAATTAGGTAGCATTGTAAGTGAGATGAAGTAATACGGTATGAGACAGCTGTTATTATTTTGCATTACTCAGAGTTTTAACTTCCATACGTGAAATGATGCAACTGCTGTGCACCTGTTTTATTCCAGGGAGCCCCGTATCATACAATTGTCTGTCGACCCATGGATCTGCCATCAAAGCGGCCAATTGGTAAGGCAATACACACTTCCCAGTCTGCAACTCGATGTGTCTGGGCAGACATCGCAACTGGGCCGGCATTTCAACTTGCCTGCCCAGTTGTGATGTCAGTGTTGGCGGTCCATGCAGCAATTGTATGGGCTGGCGGCGGGTCACCCGTACATACAGCCAGATGCACTGATATATCTGCAACATATATCGGCATCAGCTGTCATTTTTCAAGTACATTCTTTAAAATGATGGGTACATACTGGTTGGTTGCTATGGGTAACTTCTCTAACTGTCCTATTCTCCAATCTTAGTTGGTCTGATAAATGTCTCCCTAAAAATTGTATTTCTCCCTCATATTTTCTACAATTATATACTTTGATGTGAATTCCATATCCCCCTTTTGAGTTTTTGTTTTTTAATAATGCATGTGGGTCGGGATTATCAAACCACTTTAGGAGGACAAGTGGAAAAGTTACCCATAGCAACCAGTCAGATTCTACCTATACTTTTATAGACTGTACTAGATAAATGATAGGATATGATTATTTGTTATGTTGTTGCGATGTCTGCACTATGCTTTATCATGGTTAAGAAGCCAACCTTGGAACAAACCGTATTGCAGACTAAAAGCTCCAGATTTATGGCAACCCCAACCATAGTCACTTTGCAGCAAAGTAAAAATAAATAAATATTACGAGTATTGTGTGTGTGTGTGTGTGTGTGTGTGTGTGTGTGTGTGTGTGTGTGTGTGTATATATAATAAATGGAACTATTGTTGTGTTTTGCTTTTACAGAGAACACCATAGAAGAAAAATTGAGAAAACTGGAAGAGGAGAAAATCTGCAAAGTTTGCATGGACAAAGCTGTGTCTATTGTGTTTATTCCCTGTGGCCACTTAGTGGCATGCTCCGAATGTGCTGAGCTGCTTGATAAGTGTCCTATATGTTGTACTATTATACACAGACGACAAAAAATTTTCATGTCTTAAAGTACAGCTATCATGAACTCAGAAATAAAACATAAGATTAATTGACAAATTCCACCTTTACGTTAGTTGCAGGTTACCTCTATTATCCTATCTCCCTGGCATGTGCTGGGTAACACCTATTGTTATTGGGGGACAAGTGAAATTACAATACACCAGCAGATCAGCTGCCTGTTCCCTCAAGTTTGGTCAGGCACACACGATGAGACAGACCAGTTGGGTGATCTTACATTTTCTTTTTAGTATTTTTTTTTTTTTTTTTGTGATATTTGTATTTTAATCCAGTCTCTCTTCTGACTTTACTGCAGTTATTTGTTACAATAATTTTATTCAAAATAACTAATACTAAAATGTAGGATTTTTCTCAGAAATAAGTCTGTATTAAATACTAAATGTAATGCATTTATTACAACTGATATAAAACTTACTTCATTTCCCTTGTCATGCTTATCAAACTTAAGAAAACGGTTTCTCAGACATTTTCAAAATCCGTTTTCCCTAAGTCCATACATACTTCCTCCCACCCTTTGAGCAGAAATGGTTGATGTCCACAGCATTGGAAAGTTGTTGTTGTGTTTTTTTTGTCCATACGCTCCACATTTTGGAGCATTTCAATTAGTATTGATAGCTGGGTGTTGTTGAAAGGCTGCGAATTTTGCCAACTTGGCACATTTTTCCTTACAAACATGGAGGCGCGCAGGAAATCTGTATTTATTGGAGATGTACACAACTGAACATCCCAGATAATTGAAATGCCCCTTTTGTTATAGATTGGCCTGCCAGTAAGATGGTTGTGCATTGGTAAGTTCTGATTAACTTGATAAACATATTTTTTTTTTTTTTTTTTTTTATAACTTGGACAGCAAAAATTAACATTTTAAGATTTTGATAGCACATTTGAGTGACTTCTGCTTAAACTCATTACACATGGATTAAATACTAGTCATGTTAAATGTACTATAAATGCTTTCATTGAAGCACTTTGTTTTATGTGGCATTCAAAGAAATATAATATTATAGAGAACAAATCATGTCCCCTGCATAAATAATATACATACTCATGGCTATTATATTTAAGTGTGTGGCATCTTTTGTATAGAATACATTTGTATTTCCTATAAATGCTAATTGGCATTTACCTTTTTTCGTATTTACACTGAGGAACATATAAACAAAAGTGAAAAAAAATTGAGCTCAAATATATTTTCCCAATAATGAAAGTCAATAAAGTCTTGTATTTTTTTTAATGTTTTCTTTTGTGCTGATGCAGTAAAAAAAAAAGGCTTGTGAGAACCAGTCTTTCAATGATAATACCTCCAAAAAATTATTTTAACCAATCGTCCATAAAAGAATTCCTATTTCTCCTAAAAAAAAAAAAAAAAAAGAGAAATTCCTACACCTATTTTTCTGTATGGCAGCATATAGTGTTCTCCAACATATCGTGGAATGAGAATGTGACTTTCACCACGCCCAGTGGTAAACCAGCACTTACACAATGGGTTTGATCCTATTAGCCGTGATGATCTCGCCGGCTCGAGTCATCGCGGCAATGGCCTCACTTTACAGCAGCCTGGATTCTGCGAATTCGGGCTCAGTGGGGTGCGAGGTGCCGATACGTTGCTGGCGTTTTAACGTCGTTGCAACGGCAACTCGCGGCTAATTGGATTGACCTTAATGAGTAAACTTCTGGGTTATTTTCAGGTAAGGAAGATCAAATATGTTTAATGCCTGTATGTTTTATATTTTTGTTTTCAGGATTTTTTGTAATATGTAAATAATATGGTCATGTGATCAAAAATGAAGAATGTACATGGGATCAAAGGAAACCTGTTTAATTAGATGGCAATTGGTATTTAGTGGCCATACTGTAAGTGTACTCCAATTTATGAGAAGGCCAATGACAAAATGTGTTAATAAATCAGCACAGAAGAACAGTTTCGATTAACTTATTATTGTGAAATTAAACTTTGAGCACCTTTTTTTTTTTTTCACTTCTATGTATATGTCTATTGTTGAGAGGTTTGAAAGTCACTCATTGTAAAAAAAAAAAAAAAAAGGCTGTGCTGTATCACAAACACATTCTGTACTGTTTATTTTACACCAAGGAACATGACTGTTCAGTAAGTAGTAGTAAATATGTAATTGTTGCCTGCCCTATATTTTCATGTACATTTTAGAATATATTTTTAAGATATTTTCTTTTTAAAAGTCATGTATATATTTTATCAGAATGATGTAATCTTTATAAATTGGTTTAATCTAGACATGATCCCTTTGATTTTCAATGTAAGTTTGTGTCTGTACAGCTGGTAATTATACTTTGTTTTTGTATGTCTGCTTTGATGCCCCTGTAGTACTATTGCGATCACCAGTATTATGTAGGCTATGGCAGCCCATCTGATTTTATAGTCCATTTCCTGACCAGTGCCACGTAAGGAATGTTCACATCATATTTCCCATTTCTTGTCCCATATGTTGCCAGTGAGTTATACAGGGAATTCCCCGTAGTTACTCCACTGTACGAACCAAGAGTTTCAGAATTACTCACAAATAAGAGCCAGAAATATAAAAAAACATATATAAGGTATTCTTTTTTAGTATATTGTAACTGCTCACTTATATTTTGCTTTGTATATGCTAGTCATAAGAGGGGCTTGTCTTCACTCCTCTGAAACTGTATTCGTACGGTCTTCCAATACCATAGTGAAGAATGGAAGCAAAAAAAAACTATTCCATATAATAATGCTGTAGGATAAGTGTGTCTAATGGTGCATACACACGATCAGATTTTTTCTTCAGATATGGACGATAACGATTTAAAAATCGTTCAGTCGTTCATATCTGAAGGAAAATCGTTCATATCTGACATGCCTGAACGATGGACGATCAACGATGCGCGTTCCCGTTTGTCAGATAACGATATCTGACATCTGATGGGTTTGCAGTCAGACTTGGACGATTCCATTCATTTTAATGCAGTCAAAAATCGTTCAATCGTTCAAATCGTTCAAAACTTTGGTCAAATCGTTCAGATCGTTTAATCGTTCAATCGTTCATCTGACAAATCTGACAAGTCTGACAAATCTGACCGTGTGTACGCTCCATTAGTTATCAAAATCTTGTAATTGGGCATTCCATGGTCTCCACAAAAAATTAATCTAATGAAATGGAAGTACTAAAATATTGTGTCTAGGCCATGTGTAAACTCTATCACTACATTGTCAGCTTTTTATCAGCAGAAAGAATGCGCTCGAAACTTGTGGTGTTCTGGCAAATTACTGTCCTTTTACAGTCAAGAGATGACAGATCTGTGGAGATCTTTTCACTTCACATCTTTTCACTTCTCTATTTGTTTGTATATTATTTATGTCATTTTATTTCTTTTACATTTCATTAACACTTATTGATTTATCTTTACAAAGCTATCCTTTTACACTTCACTATCACCTTTTTTCCCCTTTTCGTGTGATGCCCTGGGGATGGTCCTTGGCTGGAATTTTTTGGGGTGCCTTGCTTCTCGGACGTGAACCCCTTAATGTTAGGGACGCTGGTATAGAGGAGCCTTGACGTTGGCCCAGCGCTTATTCATATATTTGCAAATGTATGTAAACCAATACCTCTGAATTTCTATTATGTAGGATTCAAGTATTTTTGATTTATCTGCAGTGCGCTGGAGGGGAATTTTCTTTTTTCTGAGATCTGTGGCGATGTTATTTCCCCCCCCCCCCCCAATGCTTCCCTCTCCCCCCCAAACCTGAGACTCTGGAAGACACACTACAGTCATGAAAGGGGTTGATGCTTGATATTAAACAGTTGAAATTAACTTTATTTGTGCAGAGAATGATACCATGCTCAGAGCATCTAGAGTGAAGAAATCATTATTCTTCTAATAATATTAGTTGCAATAATTGGAAATTTCTTTAAGTCTATACTTTATTTATTTGTTAATGTTAAAAGTATGATTTTTTTTTTTTTGTACTTGTAAATGTTAATATAAATGTTTGCTTGTTTGGTGTACAGATATGTACCAAAATAAGGGTTGCAATTTATATTTTTAAAGTAATTGATCACTTATATGGCCTTAGCCTTATGCTTGACTATTCTTGGAACCCTAGCTAGCGTTTAATGATCTGGCTAGCTATTTCACGAATTGTGTAATTGCAACATGAGGCTTTTATTCCAAACAACTGCATAACAGAATAAAAAAGTTGGGATGAGTCAGCCAGAGATGGCTGATAAGTTTGAAGTGCCTATATTTCAGTACATTTGGTCCTACCGCCGCACCATCTCTCCTCTTCTGCACAACGTGCTCTGTATGTCCTCCGACCCTCATGTTTTAAGTAGGGAGCCTCAATAGTTCTAGAAGCCAAATAGTTCTAGAAGCCAAACAATAAAGCTTATCTGAAGTTAGCTACAACCGTTCACAGCACAGAAGGGCTATATGCACCCAGCACAATTCAATGAAGAAGAATAAAACATTTAATACACAAAGATCATAACAATCTGGTAATTTTCCTGATGTATGTTATTGAGAGATGTTATAGATGAAAACCTCTCTGTTGGCTACATGAGTGAGCAGGACATAAAGAGGAGATGTACTAAGCATTGGAGAGAGATAAAGTACCAACCAATCAGCACCTGTCATTTTTTAAATACAGCCTGTAAAGTGACAGGAGCTGATTGGTTGGTAGTTTCTCTCTCTCCACTATATCTCTATCCAAGGCTTAGTACATCTACCCCAAAGAGAGAGAAGTTGTCCAACAGAGGACAACCCTTTTTTCCGTGAAAATTTACTAGCCACGCAACAAAACTGATAAAGTTGCTTGTTAAACTTATACATAAGCTTTGCTTTTTTTTGTTTTGTAAATTTAAATTATATTTGCTTATAAAGAAGGCATCACTGCTTTAATTTGGATATTAGTACTATTTTTAAACAGCAGTTACTCAGCCTAGACATTGTATACTTGAGCTGGAATGTGTGGTGACCACATGTAAATTATTTAGTCTCACTTTAAAAATTAGGCAAAATATTTTTAATCGAGCTCCTACTTGATTAGTTTTCAGTGTTGGAGCACCCACAAATCTTTTAAGATAACAACCACTTTAAACAGACTGTGGTGGGGGGAGGCGTGTGAGAGGACCAATGAGAAGATTCAATCTTGATGATCACACTTCCACAGCTTTTGGTTGGAGCTGTGAGACAAACCACAAAGTCCCAGGTAACTTACTGACCCAGGTAGCTGCATGGATCAACCCCATAGAATACCACTTTTAAACCAAAGCTATGTCTTCGATCCTGATTTTTCCTGGTTTATTGGACACAGGGCCCGATTCAGACCCATTCGCCAAGCACGCTATGGGCGATTGTTGCCCGTCTGTGTATGCGGCAAAATACACATGCGCGAATTGTGTGCTTGTAGTACACAGACTGGACGCTACTTTGAGTGACTGACAGAATGAGCCGTTTATGGGTGGTAACGGGAAGGTCCTTGTGAACGGGGGAGTGGTACTGCGAACGAAGGCGTGTCTGGGCATCAAAACTGAGTTTAATGGGTGTGCATAATTGGCACAGATGCGTCATTGTAGAGGTCACTTCATTGTATTTCAGCCTGCAGTGCTTGCGGTGGGTTAGGGTCTACCTTGAGCGCTTCTCCGATGGCTCTCGATGGTTCCGATTATTCATACAGCTCCTGGAGATGACGTGTATTAAGAAAGAAAAGTGGGCGTCTTTGGACTGGCGTACGTTCGCTCTGCCGTCGCTCTCTAAGACAGAGGGCGTCCTTACACCATACAGTGTGATCGCGGATTTTGCATACCCGGCCCCTTTTGGCTACGAGAGAGCGCAGCTTAGCGTCCGGGTCTGAATCGACCCCACAGATTGGACCTGGTGACAGCTCCTATACCCCTTTCACACTGCACCTTGGTCCTCAGTTAATCCCAGGTCGATCCCTTTTTCACAGAACCCGTGTGAGCCCCTCAAAACCGTGTGTGTCATAAGAAATTGACTTTTTGGGTGCACACAAGTAATGAAAAGTGGTTGGTGAGTTCCTCAACTGCCAATCTAATTTTAAGCCAGACCCTGGTTGCACCTTTGACATCGCAGGCTATCCGGGTCGGTCCTAGGAATAACCCTGGTAGCGACCAGGGTTGAGGCCCCAGCAGTTTGTACCCAGACAGACCCTTTAACACAGAGAAAGGACCTGGCAATATCCCGGGTCCAAATCTCTGTGTGAAAGGGGGTATACTTGATACTTGCAGATAGATTTTTGCTTTTATTGGGCCACTTTACATTTTGCTTCCACAAGCAACTGCCTACACCTACTAGTTAAGGTCAAGTTAAAATAGAGGTGTGGGAGTTTAAGCATGTATTACATTGTACAGCAATTCTATAACTTTAATAAATTCTTTTACATTGATTTTTCAGGCCACATTTTTTAAATCTTTGCTACATTTAATAAGGCTAATAAATGATTAAAGTGTTTATTTTCTTGTACACAATCACCATAAAACCATGCACAAGGTATAGTTTTCAAAATTCTTTAAAATTATGGAACGTGAAAAACTGCAATGTGTCAAATGTCTCTATTTTAAATAAATAGAAACTACTGATCATGAAAATATGGTGGGGTTTTCTTTTTTTCCTGTACATTTGTGTGTAGCAAGGGAGATTGCCATATCAATCAATGCTCTCATTAGGAGATTATTTATTTTTAGATGTGTGTGCTTCCACAAATTATACACATATTACCTGTTACAGCATTAGGAAAGCACAAGGAAAAAGAGTTTACATCCGCACACATCAATCTGTTATAGGTATGGACCCCATAATTTATATCCACACAATTATATTCAGATCGGGGGTGCTGCCAACAGACAAAAGGTAAAATTTACCTATACTTACAAATGAAAATAGTTTGTCTTGGATGTGGCGCACAATATAACATTTTTGTTTAAATAAAATGTTTACATTTTATTTAAACAAAAATGTAATATTGTGCGCCACATCCAAGACAAAATCTTTTCTCTTGTATATTTTTAAGTAGTTACAGCATTATCAGGATTTTATTTCCATATCCAGTGCATTCTGTCTCAAATTTGTTGCAGCTGTTACAGAATAAACCCGGTGTTCCCATCCCACGTAAACTGTCCGCATAAAGCACCATAAGGGGGAAAATGTACTAAATCTGGGGGTTGAAATTCCATAGTGAGTACTAAAGGGAACGAGGGTGTGTTGGGGTGATTTTAGATAATTTTTTCACCTACTATAGTGTCACCAGTCCTAGCTGATAAAGCCATGTTCTGTGCCCCCCAATTTTCCCACTACCAGACTAAGCTTTAAGGCCTAGTGCTGGTTCGCAATTTAGAGAAGGACCCCATGCCGTCCTTTTTAGTTTTTTATCAAAGTACTATAGAAACGCTTGCGTGGCAGGATTGATTTTTAGAAACCAACAGGTTCAGGTTATTAAAGCAAATTAATTTAACGAAGAACCCACTGTCTATCAGCCGCTCGTTCGATTGGTTTCTACACCTCTGCAAATCCACCGCTTAAATAGTAAATTTCCACCTAGGACTGCCATTTTAGTCATTCAATTAAATTTAATTAACTCAGATCAAAATATATTGGATGATTATATTTCTTTCGAGTAAAATTTTAAAGAAAATGTGTGTACATCCTTATTTCTACTTTTTTGTAAGCCACAACCTTTATGACACATGTAAAGAAATGCCAGTTTAAAGTAACCTTATTTCTCCTTCATCCACCAGGGGGCACCCTGGAGATCAAGACACTGGGGTATAGATGGGTGGATGAGTGGAGCTGGCACTTTAAATCTTTTAAGTGTGAGTGACTCCTCCCCCTCTATCCCCCCAGAATCCCCAGTTTTAGAATTGTGCCCGAGGGAGCTGTTCACTTGGGGCTGAGCTCAGCCCACAGTTAGTATTTTACTTTTATTTGTTTTCTTTAATTTAATTTTTAGTCCCACTGAGAACATGCTGACAGCTGCATCTGTCAGTCTGCTACATCAGGGGACCCACTGCCACTATTACAGAGTGAGCGTCTGGAATGAGGCACGCTGATACTAGCTCAGGGTCAGGGAGGGACATGCAGCCTAATACAGAGGTTGTGTCCATGTCACCTTGCCCACCGCAGGACCTGATACTGGCGGCAAGATAGGTATGCCTCTTCTTAGGGGGAATACCACAAATTATCCATCTATCTCCTTACAGCTGCTATACTGAACTTAGAAAGCGCAGTGAAAAAAGCCTGTGTCAGAGGCATGCTTCCTGCACTTAGTGAAGAGGGAAGGAAGCACTATAGAAGTGGCAGAGTTTGTACAGAGGAGGGCTGGCTTGCGGCACCTCAGTGCTGCACTCAGCGGGGAAAGCCAATATGGCTGTAGCTGGAAGGGGGACGCCGACCCGGCACCTGCGGGAGAACAAGGGGACGGAGCCTCAGCACGCCTCGACTGTGTGTCTGATGCCGAGGCAGCGCATTCTTTGGTATTCTAGTGAGGAGGGGAGCCAGGACAGCCTCAGCTCTCTGACGCCATTTTACATAGGCGCTTAGTGCAGGGACAGCATACTACTGTCACTCCATGATTCTCCACTGCAGGCAGCATCCTAACTAAAGTACTCCAGCACTCATGTTAGTAGGTCGTGAGTACACTGGGGTGTCCTCTGGGCTGCTGATTGAGGGGAAATCTTCATTAGGGAGCGATAGTGATTCCTCTACCGAGTGGTTCCTCTCTATCTGTATTTGAGGTACCTCTGTGTGTGTATCTGTGTACAGCATCATGACAGGTAAAGGAGCAGCTGCTAAGACATTGCAGAAGGTGTTTGCTTGCTCTAAGTGTAATTCCAAGCTATCATGGGCATGCTTGGATGGAGCGACCCTATGTGATTCTTGCATTTTAGGGGGACCCGTTGTAGTGGGACCCTCTTCAGATGCAATCCCTACGCCACCTTGGATTTCAACCTTGGCGGGCATTATGGCTGATCTATCCTCGGAACTGGCTGCTGCATGCAGAGACTGAATCGGCTGGGGACCTGGTACCTGTTTGAGGTTCCGCAAAGAGCCAGGTTGGGTGAGAGATCTAGCCCTTTCTGTGAAGATTCGTTAGAATTCATGGGTTCTTCTACTTCTAGGGTCAGTGCGTCCGCTTGACCATCTAAAAAGAGGCTTCTAGCGTACGACTAATGCAGAGCCTTTTTCACAAAAAGAGAAAGCTGAGTCTGAGACCCTTTCAGATAGTGACGACCTTCACCAACAGGCCTCTGATTTGGGCATCCAGGGAGTGGAGGCCCTTATTCTGGCAACCCCAGATGATGGTCTCCTGATGAATCCTTATTTGGAACAAAGTAGAGGTCTACAATTTTCCTTTTTCACAGGAATTAAATGCAAAATTGCCTACAGCTTGGCAGCATCCTGACAAGAAATTTCAGATGCCCAAGCAGTTTTTGTCCATTTATCCGTTTCCGAAATAGGTTACTGAAAAATGGGAGGCTCTCCAAGAAGACTACGTTGCCTGTTCGTGCAGCTACAGCCCTTAAGGACAGTTCCGACCGTAAGCTGGAAACTTCATTAAAATCCATATACTCAGCAGCAGGGGTGTTGCTTAGACCGTCTTTGGTTGGCTCTTGTGTCAACAAAGCTGTGGAAAGATGGGCAGAGGAGTTGGTCAGCGGACTTGAATCGGGAGTGCCGATCTTATCGTCCTAGCTGAATACATTCGTGAGTCTGCTGTATACCTAGGAGAGGCTTCTAAGGATATTGGTCATGTCAGATCCAGGATCTCAGTGTCAGCTATAGCAGCTCGCAGAACTCTGGCTGAGGTCCTGGCAAGCGGATGCGGAATCCAAAAGAGCTATGGAAGGCCTTTTTCTGGGGATATCCTTTTTGGACCTGAATTGGACAAATTGATCTCCCAGGCTACAGATGGTAAATCTACCTTTTTGCCCTCCACGGCTCCCGCTCCGTGTCACTCTCAGGCTGGTCCTTCCTTTTGGGCCCCTCAATTCCTTCGGGATGTTCACCCAGACATTTTCTGACAGCTAGTACGGAAATGGGGTATGCCAGAAGTAGGTTTCATGGCGTCCAGACACAACCCCTGCCCCCCCCTTTTCCTCTTCCATGTGCTCTCAAGTGGATCAAGAGGGAAGTGACAACTGTCATTCTAGTGGCTCTGCACTGGCCTCAGTGAGCAATGTTGTCGGATCTTCAGCAGCTCTTTATAGGGGATCTCTGGCCATTGTCTCTTCGACCAGACCTTTTGCTTCAGGGACCTTATCTTTACCCAGACTACAGCAGCTGCGTTTAACGGCATGGCTGTTGAGTCCGCTATCTTAAGACGTAGTGGAGTTCCAGACATGGTAGTCCATACCATGCTCCAGGCGCGTAAACCGATCACATCGGCTCAGTATTACCATATCTGGCGCACTTATGTATCCTGGTGTGAAGACTGGGGGTTTCACACTACTGCTTTCCGTTTATCCCGTCTTTTTCTTTTCCTCCAGTTAGGTTTGGATGCGGGTTTGCACCTTGGTTCCTTGAAGGTTCAGGTATCGGCATTGTCGGTCTTTTTTCAGCCTTACTCCCTCATGTTCAGACCTTTTTACAGGGGTCTTTCGGATTCAGCCTCCGTTTATCCCACCTACTGCTCCATGGGATCTTAACTTAGTGCTAACCTTTCTCCATTCTTCAACGTTTGAACCCTTGGAAGATGTGGATCTGAAGCTTCTCACTTGAAAGACAGTCCTCCTTTTGGCCCTAGCTTCGGCTAGGTGAGTTTCTGAATTAGGAGCTCTCTCCTGTCGACCTTATCTCATTTTTCATGATGATCGTGCGGAACTAAAGCGTCCTTCTTACCGAAGGTGGTTTTGGCTTTTTACATCAATCAGCCGATTGTGGTTCCGGTGCTATCAGATTCTTCAGTCTTCACTCACCCTGGATGGCGTACGGGCTCTCCAAATTTATGTAGCCTGTACAGTGGCCTCATGGAAGTCGGATGTGCTGTTTGTTCTTTATGATGTTTCCAAACGAGGTTGACCTGCTTCTAAGCAGACGTTGGACAGATGGATCCGTCTGGTCACTCAACAGGCATACATTTCTGGTGGCCGGTCTCTTTCTGATTATTCCACTTGCTCCGTGGGTGCCTCATGAGCTGCTCATCGGGGTGGTTCTGCTTCCCAGTTGTGTCGTGCCACCACTTGGTCCACTGTCCATACTTTTGTTAGTTTCTATTGGTTTGATACCTTTGCGGCCTCAGTCTAGTTTTGATAGCAGGGTTTTGCAGGTTTCTCAGAGCTCTCCCACTTGGGGGGTAATCTTTGGGACATCCCCAGTGTCTTGATCTCCAGTGTCCCCTGGTGTATAAAAGAGAAAATAGGATTTTGATACTCTTTCTCAGATTCCACAGGGGACACTGGATGCCTACCCAGCACTGCTTTACCTGCCATTGTGTTCTGGGGTTTCTTTTGGCCACATGTCAATGTTTCTGTTGTTATGTATGTTTCTATTCGGCTTTTGTCGTTTTACCCCTTCTCCTCAGTTGTCTTCTGATTCTGTTTCCGTCTCCTCGGGCCCCAATTCTCAATTTTTTTCCTGTATCAACTAATAATGGCCACAATATGGCAGTTACCAAATATTTCCATTCATTATATATTTGTATCAATATATCATTTTGCATAGTATGTCAGTGTTTTTATGTACAATATGTGTACCTCACTACTACAGACCTTACAATAAACATTTCAGAAACACTGCTATTCCACAGGGGACACTGGAGATCAAGACACTAGGGTATAAACGGGTGGATGAGTGGAGCTGGCACTTTAAATCTTTAAGTGTGAGTGACTCCTCCCCCCGAGGGAGCCGGTCACTTGGGGCTGAGTTCAGCCCATACTTTGTCTTTTTTAATTTTATTTTTAGCTCTCACATTGAGGACAGGCTGACAGATAGCTGCATCTGTCAGCCTGATACATGGAAGCATCAGGGGACCCGCCGCCACTATTATAGAGTGAGTGTCCAGGTCCCAGACACCCTGACACTAGCTCAGGGAGGACATGACTGAGCCTAATACGGAGGCTGTGTCCATGTCATTTAGCCCACCGCAGGACCTGATGCTGGCAGCACAGTAAGAATGCCTCTTCCCCTGACTAACATGGGACTAAGATGGAGTAACCTGCAGTCCTCCCCATCTATCCTCCATTTCTCCTTTTCAGGAGGGCCAGCGCTGCTAGTTACTGCAACTTATATAATTGGTGCAGAGTTTGTACCAAGTACCAGCGCTGTGGCTCAGTGCACAGAGCACCAGTTTTGCTTCATAGATCAAATCATTGATGGAGGAGCGGCTATAGCGCCGCTGCTGATTGTTCACAGCACTTCGTTAACAGCCGGAGGGGGTGAGCGGCGCCTTTATCAGTTGTGTAATACAGAAAGCACAGTAGCCGCTGTATCATACAGGATGCTGAACCAGCGCCAGAAGGAAGAAATGGGGGGTGGAGTTACAGCGCGACTCGCAGATTGCGTCAGCCCAGCACTGCGTTGACTGCATAGTGGCCTTTAGTATAGCACTGCCGGACAGTGTATGTATGAGGCTGGGGTGGGGCTTAGTGCTAGCGCGACCCTTCTGCAACATCATGGGTCAGTTTTTAAGGAGATAGCTTGACAGAGCCATCACCTTGAGTTTGACCCCCATTAAGATTAGGGGGCCCATTTATTAATGATCGCATTTTGTAATGCAATCAGGGCATGCAGTACCGCCCATGATCACATTGCAAAATGCGATCATAGAGGCCGAATGTACGATCCGGCACATGCAGGGTGACAGGCTCCGAGATCTGGAAGATCCCTCCGCCGGCTGACATGCGGTAAGTCCCCATAGGCTACAGTGGCTAACGCTATCTTCAGATGGCGTTAGCTGCTGGTGCCAATATCAGGAATGCAAAGCATTCCCGATATTGATATATTTGGCAGCATCGCATCCCCCATAGAAACCTATGGGGGAGGCGGCTGCCAGCGGTAATGGAGGGATCGCAGCAGGTATCAGAGATACCTGCTGCGGTCCCTCCTTCATACATCCGGGGGATACTTAGTATTTGAGGTAAACCCCCGAAAACAGATGTTTTCGGGGAATTTACATCAAATTTCCTTTGATAAATGGGCCCCTAGGTGCTTTAAGCTGACTGATTTTCCCGCTCAAATGGACCAGAGGGAACTTCCAGCCGTGGTTCTCATACCTGGCCATTCCAAAAACCATGTTAAAAAGGAGGCCATGCTACCTCTTTATAATTGTGTGCTCCCACATTTTTAGTACACACTAGTATAGTGCACTGTTGTCCTGGCTTTTTACAAGGGACACAGACGGGCTCTACCCTACAGTCTGCAAAAATCTATACAGTCTCAACTATGTAATTGAGATTCACCTACGCGTTTCAACTCTTCCTGGCTTCTTTATAAAGACAGGTAATAGAAAGACCCAGGCTCCCCGCACCACAGGTAGAGCCCTCACACTGCCACCACTGTGACCGTGGAATGGAGTCCCTGCTGTTTGCCATTTGGGTCTATCACTGCGGGATTAAAGACTCAAGCTCCCAAGGGTTAATATCACCTGGAAATATATACAACCTTGCTGCCGTCAAATAAAGCCGCTATCCGCAAAACGGGTAGAGATATTACATCATGACCTCCGTTTACCTGGCTACACCTTTAAATTGTCGGCTCCCCAGGTTCAATAATACAAACCCTGAAGACCCTCAGCACTAAGGAAATTTATGACACAAAGCTTTACACATTTTGGTGGCAAGTATATACCCACTTTTACAGAACTTCCTAAGATCACGTATATTCTGAAATAAGTATTGCTGTCTATTGGAAATCAACAGTGCCGGTCCTTTATAAATTAGAGAGAGGAGTATGATTTAAATGTGTCACATATACACACACTGTAATTTATATGTGCTTTTATTTATTGTAAATTATCACTTGTCATTTTTTATCTTTTATAACTAAACAATTTGTTTTTGATACAAATGAAAGTATCCATTGAATGTGTCAATTGTATCCATCCTCTGATTCATAGGCTGCTCTTTTATATTGTGATCATATGGTTTTAAACACTGAAAAAAAGGACAAAAAAAATAGTTCAAATTGGTTACATTTGTGTGTTTTAACCAATTTGTCTGAACAACCATTTCTGGCTATTTTCCAGTGTTTGTGAGCAAATGGACGATTGTCATTTGCTCCCATACATTACCAGGTTGTCATTCCAACCAGACAGATATCTGACAGAAAATTGTATAGTGGATGCCGAGCTTTAGGCCCCCATTTAGTAACTGGTTTTATCACCAAAACGAGTGATAAATGTCACTGTGTATGATAAATGGTGCTCCAGCCAATCGGCTCCCAACTATAATTTTTCTAACAGTTGACAGTTGGGAGCTGATTGGATCGAGTACCATTTATCATACACAGTGAAATTTATCACTCGTTTTGGTGATAAAACTCGTTACTAAATGAGGCCCTTAATTTGAATGATTCCCAGGTGACTCACATTTAACATAATAGTTACCTTTATAAGGTTTTATATGTACCTCAGTATACTTGCCTGTCTGGGGAGATACCACAGTCACAAGGTTTTTCTCCCACATTGCCCTGTGATTTTTCCCAAATACGGAAAACTCTATTGAATATTTGTGGTAGTGAGGGACTGTGTTTGCGCTTTCCCCTTTAAACCAGAACTCAAACACATTAGTGTTTTCCCTATATGTGGAATTATAACATCCATTATTTTAGCAATAAGTTTTTACGTTTGGACTATAGCGTCTTCTAGGCTATATTTATATATGTATGTATATATGTGTGTGTGTGTATGTATGTATGTATGTGTGTATATGTATATGTATGTATTCCTTAGGAGACTAGGTAAATTATGTATAATTATATATTTTCCTTAAGCTCTGCTGGGCCTCTCTTACAAGCAATGAAGATGTGGACTGCCCGGTGTATCAGTAACTGGCTCAGGTTCTCTTTTCCTTTTTATAGGTATGATGATCGCTTCTCGGCTGTGATCATGTGTAGTAGTTTCTTATCAGTTTAATATCTGATTCACCCCTATGCGGGGCCATATCTTAAATTAATTTACAACAGGGAGATGGAAAAAGAGCTTGCTCTCTCTACTCCACGCATTAATTTGAGTATATCTATGTCTCTCCCTCCTTCGGGGAAGGTCTCCATTATCCAGTGTAGAGTATATGTTTATATCCATCCCAATACTAGGCTGTAAGGTCTGGTCTCTCCTCTGAACCAGTTCCTTTAGACTAGTGAGTCATAGACTGCGGTATCTTGGTGCGACCAGTAATGTCTCCACTAACAACTCTCCTAGTTTTTAACACAGGAGGAGGCATTTACTGGTGCTACTGCAGTCTACAGACCAGGTTGTAAAGTGTATGGTCTCAGTCGACCTATGGAACCTATTGGTATTCTACCTGTTTGAGGTTACTGGCAACGTTGAACACAGGTTGGTTAAGGCCACAGAGAAACCAAATGGCCCCTGGTCATCGCAGGTAAGGGTTTGCTCCACCTTTCTAAGCAGGTACTCTTGCCTCAGATTCATTTAGAAGAGTAACAGGCTCACTGTGCAACAGCACGCTTTTGACATAACACCTAACAGCTATAGTGGTAGACTTCTGTCTCAGTAGGCTACCTCCTTTCCTATCAGTTGGCTCTAAACCCTAGAAGTTTTGTTCTATATTCAACACTTCCTTCTATATGCAAGATGAGCCAGAGCAAAAGTATTGATGCTTCGCACAGACCTATTGTACATAACCTATTACAGTCATTATTTTATGTTAGTTTGTTTTTTTTTGCATCCTGCTAGTTCTCTATCCTTCTATGGGCCGTATCCAATTAGAAGTGAAGAGCCGAGATCTGCGGAAAATTATCGCAGATCAGGGCTTTTCGCGTGGCGGAAACTTATCTCTGTATTCAATTCCAGCCGGGTTTCGCGTACGCGGAAATTCAATGCAATGTAATAGGTGAAAAAGATTCGTCTCTGAATAGCAGGAAAAAAGAAGTACAAAATATTTATTTTGGGGTGCAAAGGTGGGGAAACCACTCAGAACCCTTGGGACAGCCCCCCAAAGGACAACTGTGTCAAAAAAGTCCTGGAAAACAATTAAGAACACCCCCAAAAAAGTACTTTCTTTTTTGGGGTAAAAAAGCACAAAGTGGGGGGACAACTTCAAAAACTAGCGAAATAAGGTTCTGGGTGTGCTCTAAGAAGGGGCCAAATGTTTTTGGGATTGCAGGTGCTTGTATGATGGAGGAATTTCACTTTTATTAAAACTTCACTTTAGAGACCTAAAAATATGCTAGCACCCATTTTCAGGTATCCCAATACTGCTTAAAGCCATTCTTCACCACTTGTGCAAAAACACTAATAAGAAGCTATTGAAACAACTTAAGGCCCCCAAATAGCTTTATTAGGCCTACTCGGGCACATCTACATTGATTCCCAATGTTATTGCATCTTTTTGGGGGGTTCAGGCTGATTTCCCCATTTCGGACAGAACTTTTTGACTTCGCAGTTTGCCGTTTTCACGTGGTTTGGAATTGAATAGGGTGAAGAGCGGGGGCGTGCACGTTAAGTTTCCGCATCCAAAGCAGGCGGAAAGTCGGGCAGTGGACGCGAAACTAATTGAAAACCGCCCTATGTCGGCTAGACCTGGTCTGCCAATCCTTTAGTGCACTTATATCTCCTTGGGGAGTTATATCCACATTGCCTTCTGAGGTACATAGGTGTTCATCATTTTCACTTACCCGGTTTCCCTCCTTGATAGAGTGATACGCCTTGGCTAACTGACTCTAGATGTTTAATGGTTCTGCACAATTACTTCCAGGGTCGATGGTCGCTTCATGAGTCAACTCTCCAGATCGATGTGTTGAAACTCTGTGTAATCTACACGCTCTTGTGGAAGCTACCTCCCTTCACGAAGGTTGGCCTGTTTGGATCCTGTTAGACAATGCCACTGCCGTTGGGTTTTTCATCCCTCAAGGAAGGACACGCAGTCACAGGGCCTTGCATGAGGTGAGTTACATTCTACGGTGGATAGAGCCCCATGTTTTGACGATCTCAAGGGTGTTCTTCCAGGAGTGGAAAACTGGGAGACCAATTTTCTCAGTCGTCTAGACCTTCATCCTGAATAATGGGACCTTCAGCATGTGGTTTTTTCCGAACTGCTGATTGGTTAGGCAGGCCAGACATACATCTCATGGTCTCCAAGCACAGTCATCTGGCGGTACTGCTCCAGAACAAGGGACCCAAATGCAGAGGTGGTAAGCACTCTGACAGTGTTTGGAGGTACGATTTCATGTACCTCTTCCCTCTTTTTTTTCCCCTTCCGCTAGTCCTCAGGCGTGTGAAGCGAGAAGTGGACACGGTTTTTCTTGTAACTCCGACTTAGCCATTGGGCCTAGTTCTCAAATTTCCAACTGCTCTTCATGCAGGATCCATGGCTACTACCGTTTCACCATGGCATGGCTGTTGGGCCGCAATTTTAGACGTAGCGGAGTTCCGGAGTTTTCACCGTGTTCAGGGTTCACAAGCCGGTTACATCTGCTCCTTATCATCACATCTGGTGTACTTATGTGATCTAGTGTGAAGAGCAGGGGTTTCCCACCACTACCTTACGTCGCTCCGTCTACTTCCCTTCACCGGGACCTGGATGCTGGGTTATGCTGCGGTTCTCTCAAGATTTCAGGTCTCTGTATTGTCGATATTTCAGCGCCGCCTGGCCTTTTCCCTCAGTTTCAATCTTTCTTCAGGGGGTTTTCCTAGGACAGCCTCCGTTGTCCCGCCTACACCTTAACCTGGTCCTGCTGTTTCTCCAGTCTTCTCTGATTGAGACTTGGAGGACGTGAAATTGAAACTCCGTTCTTGGACGACGGTCTTCCTATGGGCCTTGGTTTTGGACAGGCGGGTCTCTGGGTTGGGAGCTCTCTCTTGTCGGCTTCCTTATCTTATTTTCATGTTGTCTGTGCAGATTCTTTTCTAAACCATCTTCCTACTTAAGGTGGTTTTGGCCTTCCACATCAACCAACCATTTGTGTTTCTGCTGTCGATAGGCTCTCAGCCTTCCCACATCATGATTTGTGCGGGTTCTTCAGATTTAGGTGGCCCGTATTGCAGCATTGCGGAAGTCAGATTCCCTGTCTGTCCTTTATGGTGCTGCTAATCGTGCCTTGTCTGCTTCTCTGCAGCTGTTAGCCACATGGATCCACTTGACCATCCGTCAGGCGTATGTTGCTAGTGCCCGGCTTTCGGCATTTTTTTATTCTGTGCCTTCCACTCATGTGGTGTGTTCTTTGGCTCCCCGTGTGGCACCTCAGCAATCAGTCACTCACACATAAAGATTTAAAGTGCCAGCTCCACTCATCCACCTGTCTATACTCCAGTGAATTGATCTCCAGTGTCCCCTGTGGAATCGTAGAAGGGAATTTTACTGATAAGTACCAAAATCCTATTTTCTGTACACTTCTATATTTTTTTTGTGTGGTGGGAAGGGTTCCCACTAATTTATCAAATGTTGCACCCCATAAATAATGTATGAGTTGAAAACATTTTATTTAATAAACATGGGATATTCTGTTAAAATATTTATATTTTTATCCAATAGACATTCTTTCTTCTATTGAGACTGTACTATGCTTGCCTTTATGTCTATGGTAGCACCTCATTTTTATCTGTGACATAAATAATTTTTAAAATGTTTCATACACAACCTGATATTGTTTTGAATTGTTGACAAGCTGATATACTCAGTCTTTGGAGTCAATTCAATTAGGTAAGAGTTGGATCCTGCGAGCTGTTGTTATGGCGAACTCACACCGCAAATTACATATGCAATTCAATTCCAAACTCGCATTGATTTTTTCATTGGAAATTTGCTTTTTTTTGTGCACACCCCCCTGAACACATGAAAAGGAGAGGTTCTAATCATGGGAGATTTTAATCTGCCCGATATAAACTGGGAGGTGTCTGTGGCAAGTTCCACTAGAAGTAGGGACATCCTGAATTCATTGCAGGAAGCCTCCCTCCAGCAATTGGTGAGGGAGCCCACTCAGAAAGAGACAATATTGGACTTAATACTTACAAATGGAGACAGAGGGCAAAATTTACTAAGCAGCGGTTTGACTGCGGTTTCTGTTCTATTCTAAATCCAAGCGGTTTGGTGGCGGTTTTGCAGCAGTTTCTAAATGACAGCCCTGCTCTATTCTAAAAAGTGTTTTGACTGTGGTTTGGCGGCGGTTTTGCTTTCTGTAGATTTACTAAGGCTAAAACCGCTGCAAAACTGCCATCAAAACACATTTTAGAATAGAATAGAACAGGGCTGTAATTTAGAAACCACTGCAAAACTGCCACCAACCCACCAGGGTTTAGAATGGAATAGAAACCGCTGTGCAACCGCCGCTTAGTAAATTTTGCCCAGAATATCTGATGTAAAAGTGGGTGAAAACCTGGGATCCAGTGATCATCAAGCAGTATGGTTCAGAATAAAGACAGATACTGACTCACCCTATACAAAAACAAAGGTGTTAGATTTTAGGAAAACTGATTTTGCAGGGATGGGAAGATGTTTAAGCGAATCTTTGGCAGAGTGGAGGAACTTGAAAGAAGTGCAGGTGAGGTGGGAACATTTAAAAAGTGCAATATTAAAGGCAACAGACCTTTTGTATGAAAATGGTTAGGAAAACCACAAGGAAAAGGAAACCAGTGTGGTTTGGGAAAGAGGTAGCAAGTATTGTGAAAGCAAAAAATATGACCTTTAGGAAATACAAGCAGACGCAAAATAATGAAGACAAAGAGGTGTATCTTGTAAAACAGAAGGAGGCTAAGAAAGTAATCAGATGTGCAAAGGCAGAAGCTGAGGAGAAAATGTCAGTCAGTGGGTAAAGGGGGCAAAACTCTTTAAGTATATAAGCGAAAGGAGAAAAAGAAAAGGTGGAATAAAAAGACTAAAGACAGAAAGAGGGAGTCTTGTTGAGGGAGACAATGTAATAGCTAATCATCTTAATAATTATTTTTGTTCAGTATTCACTACTGAGAGAGAGGGCAAGGAGCCACAGTTAAGTTGCAGGTGTAATCAGAAAAATGAGGTAGGAACAAGCACATTTACAGAGGAGAAGATCCTAACAGAACTCTCAAAACTGAAAGTGGATAAATCAATCGGGCCAGCTGGGATACATCCAAGGATACTAAAAGAGCTTAAAGGGGTGCTGGTAACACCATTAACAGAATTATTCAACCAGTCACTAGCTACTGGAGTAATTCCAGAGGACTGGAAAAGAGCAAATGTCCCACTGCACAAAAGTGGAAGCAAGGAAGAGGCAAGCAACTACCGACCAGTGGGCCTTGCATCAGTAGTAGGGAAATTGATGGAAACACTCTTAAAAGAAAGAGTCGGAGATTATCTCAAATCCAGCAATTTGCAGGATCCCAAACAGCATGGATTTACTGGGGGGAGATCGTGTTAAACAAATCTTATTGACTTTTTTGACTGAGTGACTAAGGAAATAGATAAAGGGGGGTCATAGATATAGCTTATCTAGACTTTAGTAAGGCTTTTGACGCTGTTCCACATCACAGACTGATAAATAAACTGGAAAGCATGGGATTGGATACAAAGATAGTTGAATGGATAAGATCATGGCTGCAGGATAGGAAACAGAGAGTTGTAGTAAACTGAGTGCAATCTCAAGAGGGAAATGTTACCAGTGGAGTACCTCAGGGATCTGTACTTGGACCAGTGCTTTTTAATATCTTTATTTGTGACATTGCAAATGGTATTGAAGGGAAACTATGCCTTTTTGCAGATGATACAAAGGTATGCAACAGGGTAGACACACCAGGAGGGGTAAAACAAATGATTGATGATCTAGGTAGACTAGAGGAATGGTCAAGATCGTGGCAACTACAGTTTAATGCCAAAAAATGCAAGATCATGCAATTGGGTCTCAAAAATCCAAATGCTAAATATAGCATTAATTGCACTATACTGGAAACTACTGAAGAGGAAAGGGATCTAGGAGTCACTATTTCAGGTGACTTAAAGGCAAGCAAACATTGTAACAAAGCAATGAGGAAGGCAAGTCAGATGCTTGGTTGCATAGGGTGAGAAATCAGTAGCAGAAAGAAAGAAGTGATAATACCACTGTATAGGTCATTGGTACGTCCTCATTTCGAATACTGTGTTCAGTTCTGGAGGCCATATCTCCAGAAGGATATTAATACACTAGAGACTGTACAAAGAAGGGCAACTAAAATGGTGCAAGGTCTACACCACAAAACGTACCAGGAAAGACTAAAAGATCTTAATATGTATAGTTTGGAGCAGAGAAGAGATATGAGGGACATGATAGAAATGTTCAAATATATAAAGGGTTTTAACAAGGTAAAGGAAGGAGACATTCTTCAAAGAAAGAGAAGTATTAGAACAAGATGACATGTTCTAAAACTGGAGGGTGATAGGTTCAGGGGAAATTTGAGGAAAAATGACTTCACAGAAAGGGTAGTGGACAAGTGGAATAGCCTCCCATCAGAGGTGGTAGAAGCTAAGACAGTAGAGCAATTTAAACATGCATGGGATAGACATAAGGATATTCTTCAGAAGAAGTAAGGATCAATAAGGGTTGAGGTATCAATATGTTTAAAAATGGGGCAGACTAGATGGCCAAGTGGTTCTTATCTGCCGTCAAATTCTATGTTTCTAAAGGGTACATAAAATTTTTATTTTAAGGTAACAAATGGCGGGACACAGGTACTGTCTGTGTGTGTGTATATCTCTCTATGTATCCCTGCCAGTATGTGTGGGGGGGTGTTTGTGCGAAGTCTGTGTTTTAGTTTTTAAGTCCTGTGGGGGCCAATGTGTTTATTTTTTTCCAATCTGTGCCAATGTATTTGTTGGTTTTTTTTTTAACTGTATGTGTTTGGGGTTTTTTTTTGCTTTTTTTCCATGTGAAGCCTATGTGTTTTATTATTTTCCTCTAGGAGGGCCTATGTGGTTGATTTTCTTTCCCTATCCTGGGGCATGTGGTTTTTTCCTATATGGGCTAATGTGTTTGATTTTTTTCCTGTGGCGGCCAATGTGTTTGTTTGTTTTCCTGTCTGGGGCCATTGTGTTAGAATTGTGTATGGTGTGATGCATATTAGAACACCTTTGAAAAGGGAAACCAAATTTATATTACTATTTCATCTAGAACTAGATTATTACAAACTAAACTACACCGCTACAAATATTTATATCTGTTCTGCATGCCAAGAGTTCAGTTCCAGGCCCAAATTTAAATGAAATACGATAAGACCATATAACAATGAAGGGTTATTCCACCAAGAGGCACCAAAATATTTTTCGCTTACCAAATAAATTGAGCTGGGGCAGGCCCTGGGGGAAAAACCTCAATGTAGTAAATTGGGAAACGAGCATTATGACAGCTCTCACAGAGGCACATTTGTAGAGATGTAAGGCACTCTATAAAGATTAGCCTATAATTGAACTTTGTGTGATGAATATATTAGGTACTGTGTATCTGGGTGTTTTTTTTTTTTCTTTCTGGGTGTGGGAGTAACTTTATTTGGTTTACTTTGTAAGTGAGAGACTTGGAATGTATTTGAAAAGCAGTATAATTGCATTTAGATCATTAACCAAAAAATAAATTGAAGCTACACTTATCGGAGGAATACAAGGAGATATGTACACATACATTCACAGTAGTTAATACTTTATGCACACATGGAATGGGATTGAAATGCCAGCGGCAGATGCCCATCATGAGGAGATCCCGACTGGGGTAGGTAAGTATACTAACCCTCCCTCAGTGGTGCCTAACCCTAACCTCACCCCTTAGTGCCTAACCTCCCCCCCAGGGGTGCCTAAACTTAACACCCCCTCCCCGCACCCTAAACCTAACCCTCCTGGGGGCTGCCTAAACCTAACCTCCCCCCGGTGGTGCCTAACCCTAATCCTCCCCCCTAGGGTTGACTAACCCTAATCTTCCCCCCAAAACTTAACGCTAACCCAGCTAGACTCCCTAACACTAACCCTCCCCCCCTCCCACAGCTAACGCTAAGGGAGCCCCAGACTTACCTTCGTTCGGACTGGCGTCCTCGGCGTTTCAGTGTCGGGATTAACATAGGTGTCGGTATTTTGATGCCTATGTTACATCCCTTGCCGGGATTCCGCTGTCGGCATTGAGACCAGCGTCCTAGCAGCAGCCGATCTCATCACTACACACATCTATATCCATAAAAAGACAATTGCAATAAAATTATGTATCACAATCACTATGTAAAAACATAGTATCAGCTTAAATATCAATCAACCACATTCAAAAACCTCTACAATGGTAATATTGTCATCTCATATGCTTAATCAGTTATTTATAATGTGATTACCTCCAGCCAAAGAACTTTAATATAACCATTTTACATAAATGAAAGTTATACATTATAGGCCTTGCAAAAGACGTCTGATCTTCGAAATGTGGAAATCAAGTGGGTCAGTTGTGCTTGCCAGCAGCAGGATCATCAGTATAATATCCTCATCGTAATAATAATAAAATATATTTGATTAATGCCCAACCAGATAAAAACAAAACATAAGGAAGGGGATTTACTAATGGTCATTTGTCCAAACTGCTATCTTTTTGCCCATTTTACTAAAGGCAAAAATGCTCCTGATTGGCTGGTCATCTATGACATGGGTGTGCAACTGGTCATTAACTCATTCTGAATTAAGAAAACGGGAGCCCCAGTTTGTGCTGTTGTCCTGGAGAATGTGTTTTTATTTTAACAGATTATTAAATATATGGGGGATAACATTCATATTTTTAAGTTCGGGTCAGGCAACTATTATGTATTTAAAATGTATAGGATGCACAATTTGAATTTAAAACTAGCTGTAATGCTCGCTATAGGCTGGCTTTTATTTATTTTCTATATGTATCCACCCCCTCTTTCTCTCCACCTTTCACCTACTCCTCACCCATATTCTCCCCTCAACCCTTTCTCTCTGTCTGCCCCCATTTTCTCTCCCCCAAGTCCCAATACTTTTTCTCTCCACATCCCCTTCTCCCTTGCCCCACTGTCTCTACCACTGCCCCCTCACTTTCTCCTATAACAGCACTGGCACAGGTAGGAGGGATCTGTATTCACTATTATATGCCAATGTGATGACAATTTTTATCAGCAGTCCATTTTATTATATAGATTATTTTATATTGGAGGCACAAAATTTTAATATTTATAATAGGAGTCAACAATTGGGGCCAACAATATTTATTATGAAGATTATATAGGGCACCAGTATTTATTATTCATATAATAAGTGGCAATACATTATGGACCCATACCCCAGGGTGCCTTACAGCTGCACAATGTCAGGGCACTCCTACTCCTAGGTTGTATGAGGATTTAAACACGCTGTCCAGTGAGTGCTTGTTAAGTGCAAAGATATCGTGTATGTGCTTTGTTAATGTAAACTTATGCTGAGGATCCACAGGCGGATGTGATGACTGATACTTTGTACTGTTATTTACTTTGACTTTTATAGATGATCATTGAAACACTGTGTGCCTTCTGTCTTTGTTGCTAGAAGCATTTAACCCCTTTTGAGCTGGCAATATATATGTGAGCTATAGCAACATTTGTCTATTTAAATGTGATCTGAAGTCTGTATCCGTTGTGATTAAGTTACAATTTGCTTGATCACACTGCATTAGCACTTATTTGACACATTGTACTTTGCTAATAATAAGTAATGTTTTTGACTCTGATGCTATTAATGAGAATAGTCTGCTCCTGGCATACACTTTATATGTGAATTTGCATATCCTCACAGTTGATTACTCTCCGGATTCATATGTGGATAAATATTTTGTGTATCTCATTTGATGAACCTAGTAATCGGAAGATTTCATGGAATTTTCTAATTTTATTTTATTTTTCCTTATAGAGTGTATGTATTTTTCTGTAACGACTTCAATGAATCATATTGTCTGTTATTGAATGAAGTTTATTGTCAGATGACGTTGCACAACTATAATAAGTAAGAGGAGATAATATGTATATGAGAAACGAATCCTAAAGTGTGAACTTTGATATTTATCCCGGATTAGATAACAAGGGTTACCTCATCATTTTCATGTTTTCTTTCTCCTATACCCCTTAATCCACTAGTGTGGATTGGGCACGACACTTGAAAGCAGAAGCAAACGGCTGCATAGGATCACTGATACTGGCTGTTGTTTCCAGGGAATACTGTATAACAGGGGTCTCTCACTCCCTATCCAATACCGACTGGTAAGATAGGAAGAAGCAGAACCTCCTGTATAACAGATCTCCACATCCCTGACTTTAATCTGATCTCATGCTTTACTGAAGTAGAATTATACTGTGTATTTTGGAATACATTCAACGAATGAGCTCTTAGATTGGCTCACACTGTTTCCGGATCTGGGTGTATTTTATAATATTTTTAATTACATTCAATTTGATGTGTTATTTTATTTAATGTTTGTAATATTTTGCCATCCTAGAGGTATTTAGGAACTTAACAATTTGTCCTATTACCTTATCTATAGCTTTTTCTTTTGTGTTCTGCACCTAATCACATTGTACTTTATGTGTATTTGTGAGTTTATTTTAAACGCATTGTAGTTGGAATAAAGGTTAAGTTTTAACTGTACTCGCATTGACAACATTAATGTGCTATTAGAGTGCTCTCATTGTAGAATCTTTGGTGGCCTTCTAGATCTCCATTTTCCTTTTTCTAGATATTAATAACTCTGAGAAGCACCGCCACTATCATGCATGATAACTCATAGAGTGTAATTGATTCGATAACTATACTATGGAACTATACTATGGATATTGCACTCTTCTCTTTTACTGATTATCACATGTAACTGGTGAATTTATAAATGTGCGGTGAAATCCCACTCTTTTCCCTTCCCTATTGTCAAACTATATTCGCCAATATATTACGGATCTGGACACAGGAGATAGTTAAAACAGCACGCTTGCAGCACCTATTGGCTGAATAGGTCATGTGAGCACAGCGGCAGATTGTAGAGATGTGGACAAATCCAAGATGGCAGCGCCCGTAGTTTGCCGCAACAAAAACTGACATGTGGGTAAATGCCAGGCAGGCCAGTGGTGGAACTCCCGGAGACAATGGAGTCATTTGCCGCTGGGCGCAGCCCTGAAGGGGGCACCTGGCTACATTGTCACCCGGAGCTGCATGGAGAAGGTGCGCCGCTGATTGGCGCTCCACCTCCATTGGCGTAACTACGGAGGATGCAGGGGGTGCGGTCACACCCCCTGCACCCTCCATTTGCCGGGTGCCCACTGAGTGTGTTACCAGCGGACGCCCGGCTCCTCTCACCCTGTGTGCATGCGCGTGGGGGGGAGGCACTACAGCAGGCTTATTGCAGGGGCTTACTACTGGGGGCATTACAGGGGGCTTATTGCAGGGGGCTTACTACTGGGGACTTATTACAGGGGGCTTACTACTGGGGACTTATTACAGGGGGCTTACTACTGGGGGCATTACAGGGGGCTTACTACTGGGGGCACTGCAAGAGGCTTACTACAGTGGGCTTACTACTGGGGGCTTATTACAGGGGGCTTACTACTTGGGGCACTACAGGGGGCATAACGGGGCTTACTACTGGAGGCACTACATACAGGGGGCAGTACAGGGGGCTTACTACTGGAGGCACTACATGGGGCTTACTACTGGGGGCACTACAGGGGGCTTATTGCAGGGGGCTTACTACTGGGGGCACTACAGGGGGCATTACAGGGGCCTTACTACTGTAGGCATCATATGGGGCACTACAGCAGCATTACTACTTGGGGCATCATATGGGGGCACTACAGGGGGCTTATTGCAGGGGGCTTACTACTGGGGGCATTACAGAGGCCTCACTACTGAGGGTACTACAGGGGCCTTACTACTGTAGGCATCATATGGGGTACTACAGCAGCATTACTACTGGGGACATCATATGGGGGCACTATGGGGGCCTAACTACTGGGGGCACTGCAAAGGAGGACCATTACAAGGGGGCACTACATAGGTGGGCACTGCATAGGGGGACCTCTATTGAGGACACTGCATAGGGGGACCACTACTGGCAGCTGGGGCTGGCGTATGTGCTGGGGGGTGGTATATTTTAATTTGGGGGTGTGGGGGTGGCACCAACATTTATCTTGCCTCCGGGCACCTGGGATGAAGTTACGCCACTGAGGCAGGCAGCAGTAATGCCAGTTCAGGTATCAGAAATGCTAGAAGAGACCAGGGAGGGCAGTGACGAGACACTGCATGCCACTTAGTCCTGAAAGGACGGGGTATGAGGAATAAAACTAAAATTGTTGGTTTGGAAAAGGTAGAATTGTGAGGGACAAAGCCAAAGTTGATGAAGAGACAAACAAAAAATAAATCTCTTTGAAGCACAAACAGAGAAATACAAATTTGCTTGTGCAAAGCTTAGTAGGAGTGAGGGCCTTTTTTAGCTATATATAGTTGAGGTCTCTGTCCTGATTGACTGACCGTTAACAAAAGTGCTGATTCGGCAGTGTTAGAGTGTTTGTTACAGATATCAGTATTATAAACTATCTCAATTCCAAGCATTTATCACTGATGGCATTGAAAGTCAGTTGCTTGTGTGTAAAGGACATTCATAGTCAATAATTCAGTCCCTAAAATTCAGGAAGGTAACTGTCTATTACTAGACTTGGCATAACAAATTATTTGGGCATTAGTTGTTAACTTTCTGCATTTTGTCCATAAACGTCTGATGATGTACCTAAAATACAGAACTTTAAATCCAATATTCTACCTGTCACGACCAGGGTTTCCCGGCATAGGGGACAACAGATATTACCTGTGAGGGAGCTGTGGCCTGGTCCTTCTGGCAGAGGGGCAGGTGTCTGGTGGTGGGCATTGGCTGTGCAAAGTGTTCCACGGGCACTATGCCATTCTGGCCCGGGGTAGGCCTGGTGGTGGTTCCATTCCACTCTGGTATGGGCTTCGCCATCTTGCCTCTGGTCATGTGACTTAGCTGCTCCAGTCCTGGCATGTCACATGCTCTCTCTGAACTATCACAATTCTGCACTGGGTACTTAAGGGAGTCCAGAGTTTCCCATAGTTGCCAGTGCAACGTGTTTCACAGCGTATGCTGTAAGAGAGTTCCTGTGCTCCAGTTAACCTGTCTGTTTGAGTGCTCACCTGTGCTCCTGCTGGATCCCAGCTTCCAAGTAGCCTGCACAGCTCTGCCTGCTCCCAGTCTCCTGCTGGAACCATCCTGCACCTTCTACTTACCCTTTCACTGCCAAAGGACCTGTGTGTACCATTAACCCTGAACCTACACTGCCTCCATTTACCTAGCTCTCTGTTTTCTACACTGAGCCATCTCAGTTCAATTCATCAGCTGCTGCTAATCCAATTACTACATACCTCTCTAGATATCACCTCACCAGTATCAATCAAGTAACTGTTTTCCTGTCTGCAGCCTTGCAGTAACCCTTTTGGATTACAAAGGCTTTTAATTAGCTCTGCCACTAACCGGACATTGTTTATTATTACTTCACTACAGTTTCTAATCATCACCATCTTCTTAATATTCTGGACTTTATTTTATCCATGTACATGTCTGCAAATTCACCCATTAAAAAAAAACACTTTTCATTTTAAATCTGTCCAGGTGTCTGCTCCTATTACCACCCCGGGTCCACAACAAACTCAGGGCCTGATTCAGAGCCGGACGCTATTTGCGGTCGTTCGTTCTGAAAAAAGGGGTGGCTATTCAAATGAACCGTTTGCTCTTTGCGGTCTGTTCATGCCTCTATGTCTGAACGAGCGAACAAAACTTGTGGTCGTTTTTTTGGAAACTACGCCCCCCTGGCCGCTCGCATCCTACGTCATGTCCGCTATTTATTAGATTAATCGAGTACATCGACCAGCGTATGAACTGCTCGCTATTCTTGTGGTTGGTTTTTCCTACCGCAATCTTGCGAGTAGTTCTGACTATAAAATAACCCAGTGACGTGGTCAATGACGCTGCTGTATTAATTATGCACACCCATAAGACGCCTGTTTTGACCTTTAAGCACGCCTGCGATCTGATCTCCACTCCCCGTTTTCAAGCACCTTCCCCTGTTACCACCCACATATGCCTCCTCCTGTCACTCAAAATAGCAGGCATTCGCTATTTAGCGAACAAACGATTTTCGTCCGCACTGACTGGTTCGCGCATGCGTATTACGATCCGTACGCATGCGCAGTTGGGCAAACATTGCTCGGAACGAACGAGCGGCCGCTTACGAGCGGCTCTGAATCAGGCCCTCAGATCCTAACACTACCTTTTCATAACTAATATATCTTCTTGCAATAATGTTTGTGGTTTTATCTTGGGATATAGAGATTTTGAATGCTCTTATGAAAAATCCCTTCGTGCAACTCCTTCAAATTTGTTTAATTGAAGAGCATTTTATTAGTAGCTTTGACATGAAGGCTACATAAACTGCAAGCATAGGGCCTGATTCAGCAGAGGATACAGGTGAAAAATCACACAGATTCCCGATGGACTCATATTGTGCATGTGCGATGTTGCACAGAGTTTGTCATCTGACTTTCAGTGATAGTGATTGACAGTCTGCTGCTGTGACGGCCTTCATTTCCCAAAGCAGAGGCATGACGCTGCCATTAGGGGGAGTCTCGAGGCCAGGATCTAAGACGGCTGACAGAAATTTTCTGGCCTCTTTTGTGCATCTGTGGTGGCCAGCTTGAGGCCCATCAGATCTTATTTACATTTCATATACCCAAGATACCGTAATCCTCAAAACCTTTATATATGAGGTGTGGCTATTAAATAATGAGATTGATACTATAATTTATGTTTAATTATATTAAGTACATTTTAACTCCATTACCCTTCAATGTACTGCCCATCTGCATCTGCACACCGTTGCATTCTTATTTTGCATTGGTCAAAGCCGTGCTGTCAGCTGTCTCAGCAGCTTCATCGTTTTCTTCTTTACTTCAGTGACTGGTACAAAACAGGTTACCTTGAGTACAGATTTGACTTTAGGAGAAAGAAATATGTCACACAGTGCTAGGTCTAGTGAGTATGGAGGGTGTTCTAGCACTGCAATCTGTTTCTCGGCCAAAAACTGCTTCACAGAGAAAGCTGTGTGGGATGGTACATTGTCCTGATGCAAGATGAAACCATTATTCTTCAACTCTGGCCTCTTTCTTCCGATTCTCTCCTGCAAAGTTGCTAGAACATTTTGTAGTGATGTTGATTCACTGTTGCACCTTCTGGTAACCAGGATCATACTGGAAGATCCATGTTTCATCACAGGTAATAACTTTATCTAAAAAAAAATGTGAATCCTCTTCAATTTGTTTCAAAATGTCTGTACAAATTTGTTTTCGATTTTGTTTCTGTTTGGCAGTGAGAAGCCTTGGAACCATCTTGGCACAAACATTTGTCATGTTAAGATCTTGATGCAAAACTTGCCTAACAGTTTCTTTAAGTTGATGGTCAATTCATAGAATTTTTAAAAGTTTTTCCACATTTTCATTTGCTTTTGATGTGCAAGGCCTTCTGGGATGTTCATCATCTTTGACATCCTCACAACCGTCACTAAATCTTCTGTGCCACTCAAACACACGTGCATGTGACATACAATCTGCCCCTTAAGCCTTGGTTAGCATATGGAAAGATTCGGTGGGTTCTTTGTTCAATGTAATAATTTTTTTTACTTTAGCATGTTCTACTTTTGAACTAAGCATTTTTACAATGCACAGAAAAAACACAGCTTCTTTGAACGCTGTGTGACAGCAAACTATCTGTGCGAGAGGGGTGAAATATGCAAATCCATTTGGGGATAGCCCAAGGTCATTGTTGTTCCACTCCCTTTTAACTCACACAGTATGGTTTATATTTTACAAGTACAGTCTCATTATTTAATTGCCACACCTCATATTTTTTAAATTAACAAATGTTTTAAGCTTACTGTAGTAATTGTTTTCACTTTTTCCATCTCCAGATTAATTTGTAGCACTGCAAATGCTAGATTAGGTCAAATGTTTCAAATTAAATAATAAACTCCCCAGTTATTTCAGAAAGTCTTAAATTAATAATGTTTAAATGTCCTAAGAAAGGCCTGTGGGCCCTCTCATACAACGATTGTATGTAGAATAATAATAAGCCAATCAAGTTACAAAAAATGTTAAGGTACATTCATCCAGGGCAATGTTTCTGTCAGGACTAGGGACTCAGGACTGTTCAGTAAAGACTCAGGTACTTGCTCAGGAATGGTACGGGAGGTTTTCAATAGCAATGGTCATATATAAGTCCTCCTCATAGATGCACAGCACAGCAATATATGTAGGTGTTATCAGATAGCAAGGATTGAGAATAGAATTTTATGGTAGATACTGGATTGCAACCGGATTGGATCCTGACTTGAGGATACGCTGGTATTCGAGTGAGACCAGACTTGGGGAATACACTTGTACTGTAATGAGACTAGACTTGAAGAATACACTGAAGTTGAAATGGAAACAGACTTGAAGAATATACTGGATTCTAGGTCATCAGAGAGATTAGCACAACTAGCATGGGAGCTAGAAACAGAGCATGTGTCAGCGATGAAGTTCAAGCACTGAATGCTTTGAGGAGCGAGACGATATACGCTGTGCATAATCGGGATTGGCTGTTGCTGTCAGTTGGCCGCCGACCTGGATACCCATTGGAAGCTTACTGGTCAGCTGACAAGAATCAACTTGGCCGCACCCAGTGTCCGGCAGGAACACTTCCAGAACCCAGAGCCCTCTGAGACTACCAGCACACTGAGGATCCTCCAGAGACACACCTAGTCGGACAGGAACCGCCATGACCACGCTCAGTGTCCAAAGCCGGCAGGAACAGCGCTGTAGCTCCGGACTACTAGGACCTCCGCCATGCTGTGGACCCACCGGCAGCCCTCTCCGCGAGACCCCAGACCAGGACCCACGCCAAGACAGTGCAGCTCGACCATGAAGGTGAGAACTGTTCTTGACAACTTCCCTAACAAGTAGTGGTGGTTGCTTTGTCATGTAAACCGCTTTGCAATAGACGTTAATAGTATCGGCACGACTTTTTGCAACTTTTGGAAAGAATTACCTTTGCAGTTTTCTCTAAATTGTTTATTTATCTTTCATGTACATGTGACATTCCCTGTTTTCTTTAATGTTAGTTTTCTCCCTATGCAGTTCCCCACTATTCCATTTTTTAAATGTGGTAGTTACATTTTGAAAATATTGTTCCATTAATCTCTGGATCCTTCCAACTAAACCCCACCCGTTATTATGTTGAGTCAGAGGGGGGTGCAGAAAATTCAAATGTTTTATGTATTCTTCATGATAAATATGTTTTATCTCTGCTCGCCATCATTGGGAAACAATTATTTCAAAGTTTTAAAATGTCACTACATATCTAGAATATTAATGCAGATGGTCAGAAAAGGAAAAGAAAGTAAGTCTCTTAAAAAAATAAAATTCTTGCTGTGATTTTATTTTCTAAATATAAATTAATATTCTCCCAACTGATAAGGTTATTGAAACTTTGATATTCACTGTTATGCTACTTTGTTGTGAAGAACATTACACTTCTCTCCTTTCCTATAATTTTTTAACAATATCTGCAACATTGTTGCAAAAATATAAAAAGCAACAGTAGTCTTGGCAGACTGCCAAATGAATGTAAAGAATAGGAAGCCGAGGAGGAGGGGGGTTGGGAACTGATATATATATGTCACAGAAGAATTGTGAAATCAACCCTTTTATAAAAATATCCACCTTTTTGCAAAATGCTGATTTTTTTTGAAAGCCAAAAGGTTTGAATATCAGTTAAAGTAGAAAATTGCAGTTTCTGAGGTCAGGAGGGCAATTTACTTATACCTTTTTATTAATATTATTATTTTTTAAGTCCAATTTCTAACCTGTAAAAGTGTAAATATATATATATATATATATATATATATATATATATATGTTTTTTTATATATATATATATATATAAAACAAAGAGAAAATCGCACTACACTGTAGCATTAAATGTAGGTCAGGCTGCTGCTTGTCACCTTCAGAGTCACAGTAACAATTGTCCAGCACCAGTTCAACTAGTTCCCAGGAAGTTCAGCCCTGGTCATAGTGAGCTGTGATTGGAAGGAGCGTGGAAGAGGCTGCCTCTCTCTCCTCTTTGGAGAACATGGAGCTTCGTCTGGGGAAAGGACATGCAGGATATGAATATCAGGTGCTCCTCCTCCGCTTCTGCTTACTGAGCTGCACAGCACTGTGGTAGCTGGGCGGGTATCCGGAGTGGAGAAGAGACGGGAGCAACGTTAGTGCAACATACATCGTTGCAGGCACCCAGCAATAGGGACTGCAGCGGTTGATGGCAGCAGGTGTTCCGCTATTAGAGCATCTTACCCTGTGCGACAGCACCAGCCGCACCGCCCTTACGGCCCTGGCAGGTATTCAAATATAATGGGGGTAAAATGGCATGGGGTCCCCCCTATTTTTCAATAACCAGCACTAGGCTGAACTAGCCAGGGCAGCTGATGCTCTAGCAGGAGCACACACAGCATGGAGTCCCTCTGCCATAATGGCAACCAGTCTGTGCGTCAGACCATGGGAACTGCAGCAAATTGTCCAATCTGCGCAGTCCCATTCATTCCTATGGAGAATGTCCCCAAGTGATCTCTTATTCATAACAAGGCTCAGAGAGGAGCAGCAACTAAGTTTTTTTGTTTTGCCAAGATTCTAGAGGGACTGAAAAGGATGCATTTTGTGCATAATAAATGGGTAAACAAGGGTTGTGTTGGGGTGTGTTTATTTAATAAAATATTACAACTATCAGTGTATGAGTCCTGTCTTTGTTTAATTTATTTATACAGGTGATGGTGCACTTGATGTCCGGGCATTCCAGCCCTTGGCTGACCAGTTGAGGGCTGGTTGCTGTTATGGCAAGGGAACCCCACGCTGTGTGTCCCCCTGCTATGGCATCAGCTGCCCTGGCTGGTTCAGCTTATTACTGGTTATACAAAATTGAGGGGGGGACTATGCCAATTTACCCCATTTTTTTTTCAATACCATTCTAGGCTAATTTTGGGGGGAAACTCCATATAATTTTTAAAATGTTACAGTTTAAACATTTTTAAATAAAGTCTGCACAGATCATGGTGAGCAGTGCAGTGCTTCACATTCACTCACCTGTCAGAGGCAGGTCTGTTATTTGGGTGGTTGCCATCAGATTTTGGTCGGTTTGTAAACTAGATGCTTAGTAAATCCAGGGTTTGTTTTCTTCTAGTTAAAATAATGATGTGAGCTGATGTTCTTTTGTGTTTTATAATCAGTGTTCCCAGCTGATTTGTCTTAAGTAAATCAGTGGATTACAAACTCTCTGGGAATCCAACCAAACCCCAAACTCACTGCTTAATAAATATACCCCTTTGTTTTAAGTTTACCATGGCACAGTTATCCCGCAATTTTCCTGCATTTTCTTACTACTTGCCTTAGTATTCTTATAAAGTTTATTTGGAAGTTCTATACTTCTAGGTTGTATCATTGTCTGCATTGGCCAGCTGGCTTCCTGGCCTGTGCTCTACCAAAAACGTAAAGGTTTGTAGCGCCAAGAACCATCTCATTATTCTTGCGTTCCTATCCTTGTTTTCAGACATCCATTTCAGAGGGGCATGGTCAGTAATCAATTTGAACTTTCTTCCCACCAAATAGTACCTGAGAGTTTCTAACGCCCATTTTATAGCCAAAGCTTCCTTTTCCACTGTGGCATAGTTTCTCTCATGTCTATTCAATTTCCTGCTCAGGTAAAAAATAGGGTGCCCTCACCCTCTCTGCTTTGGGACAGGACGGTTCCGATGCCTACACCGGATGCTGTGGTTTGTACCACAAACTCTTTGTCAAAATCAGGGGTCACCAGAACAGGTTGGGTACATAAGGCTATTTTTAATTCTTAGAAAGCTTTCTCCGCTACCGGACCCCATTCCACCATGGTTTTTTGTTTGCCCTTGGTAAGGTCAGTAAGTGGGACCACAATGGTGGCAAGACTTGGTATGAACCTCCTATAGTATCCAGTGATCCCTAAGAAGGCTCTCACCTGCTTCTGGGTGTGGCCAGTTCTGTTTTGCCTCAATCTTATTGAGCTGTGGTTTTATCAAACCTCTGCCAATGGTGTACCCCAGATATTTTACTTCCTCCATCCCTAGACAACACTTTTTCGGGTTGGCCGTCAGACCTGCCTTAAAGATGGAGTCTAACACTGCTTGTACCCTGGGTAAGTGAGACTGCCAATCAGGACTATATATGACCACATCATACAGATAAGCCGCAGCATATCGTCTATGGGGTCTTAGGGCCTGATTCAGAGCCGTTCGTTAACAGCAGTACGCTCGTTGCGTTCCGATGTTGATAAAGCGCGCATGCGTCGGTGTAACACTGCGCATGTGCGTACGGCATATTGCGAGCTTTTTTTCTCTCATTCGTCAAATAGCGTACAGGAAGTGACATGTCAAATGTGATTGACAGAACAGGGCGTTTTTGGGCATTGACGGGGGTGGAGATGGAAAAACGCAGGCGTGGCGAGGCGTTTTTTGGGTGTACATACATTAACAGATGCGAACGTCAAATGCGTTCGTACCAACTCATACGTCACTGGATGATCCTCTTTCCGTTCAAAATGCTCGCACAGCTTAGGGTCTGGATTACTCGACCACATTGGCGATGGCCTTCTCCTCCGTCCCGGCACTCCACGATGTTGCATCGATTAATCACGGCTTGTCAGAAAAACAATTAGTGATGTATTGAAAACCGGCTTGGAATGTGTTTTGAAATCAGTTTTTTGGGTTAGCACAAAACCGTACGCAGGTGGAAATCATAGCTGCTAATGTCAGGATTACACAATCAATTAGCGTACATTTGTGGGGGGTTTGTTTTTGTATGATATTTTGTTTTTGGCCTATTGTAACAATAATGTCATCATGTTTGTGTGTTTTTTTCCATTTTGCTTTTGCCTGGAGAATTTGCATCCTTATGTAAATGTTAAAACGTTCCTTAAAGAGCCCTTTTTTTTTTTTCTGTTAAAATTTGGGGGGAGCTCGTTTTTGCCTTGTGGGCCAGGATTAAATGTAAACCATTTCTACAATAATGTCAGAATACAATGTCGTACATTTTGGTAAAATTTATTGGAAAATAAAAACATTATGATGCACATTTTTTGGCCAAACATTTTTTGCATTGTTCTTCCCCAAAATTTTTCGAATTGTGCAAACATAAAAGGTATGGAAACTTAAAGCTAAAAATTTAAAACAATTCACAAGAAAGGAGAGGGAAGTTTTGGCCAGAAAGGAATATGGGGCAAGCACAGAAGGAGTGTGGGAAAAGTAGCCAGTGCTGTCAACGTTTTTTCCCCCGTTTGGCAGGGGGAGGGAGCGCGCCAGACCGGGTCCAGGATGTCATCGGGCTGGCCCGTCCAGAGGCAGATGTTGTGGCCTCTGGACTAGGCACAGGGCTAGGCACATTTGGAGGATTGGCTGATGTTGTGCCAGAGGTGGAGGATCCAGATGTTCCGGCAGGAAGGGAGGTCGGCTCCACCATGTGCTGGCGAACGAGCTGCTCCAGGGCATTGGCGATGCGGATGTTGGCCCTGGTATTTTCTGCCAGGGCCTGACCAATGGTCACGTTGGCCGCAGCATTTTGCTCCATGGCCTCAGCCACCCGTACCAGACTGGCGTCCATCCTCTGCAGAATCTCCGTATGGAAATCCGATTTAAAATTTAGTTCTGTGAGGAGGGACACTGCCTGCGAGGGGGATTGCCCAGGACTGGCTTCTGCAGGGTCCTCAGCCGGATGTACTGGTTCCTCCCCTGCAGAGCCAGCAGAAATTCTGCGGCCAAGGCTCCCCTCTGGAGCAGACTCATCCGCCTGTGTCTCTGTTGGAAAAATGAGAAAAGAGTCACATTAGAATCTACATATTGGCACAATAACATTTCAGAGTTGGTGACATCACAATATTTACCTTGGACAACATGAGGAGCCGCAAAGTCTGGCATGTCCGTATCCATGTTGGACACGCCAAACACCTCCACAGCCTGCACACACCCCTGTGCCAGCTCTTCTAAATCATTCAACTCCAATGACACAGGGGTGGGACCCCCACCTGTCCCCCTTGCATGCCTAGCCCTGTCCGCCAGTTTTTGCTTCAGGCGATATTTGAAGTCGGCCCATCTGTGGGTGAAATTGGAACCATTATCCTTTTGTTTTAAATGGGTTTTGGTTTTAGGGGGGGTCAAGTTTTTACTTACCGCCGTTTGACATCCCGGGCTAGACGGACATAATCACCCACCCTATTGACAGCAACGGCTACCTCCTCCCACATTCTCCACTTCTGGCTTGCACTCATATTCCTGTCTGCCTGTGGCAGGATGTCCACACACTTCTGAACCAAAACCTCCATCTCCTTTCTTGTGAATTGTGGCTGCCTTTTCTTTTTGCCAGCTTTGGCCGGAATACTGGGCCCAGCAGCCTCTTCCATGTCATCCTCCTCACCTATTTTTTTAAATGTTGAGAATTGTAAGCTTCACAACTTGCACTATATTATGTTTCAAAATAATCATTGTTTACAAATGCCTGAAATACTTACCACCAGACTGTTGCCCATTGTTTCCCTGGTCTGTAGCCATGTCTTATCTACAAACAAGAAATACACCAGAACTTTTTTGTTGGCTCGTGACGTATTTATACATGCGTCCTTATTTTTCGGCCGCATCATTGATTGTGCGTTCCTATGATCCCTCCTTAATTTGTGCGGGAAACTAAACACTATTTATGGCTTGGGGCGACTCGAGTCGAGGTGGCGGTTGTTGATTGTTGGAGGTTACGTTGGTCGGAGTTGATTGTTGGCGGATTTTGGATTTGGCGTTGGTGGGAGTTGTTTTTGGTTTGTCTTTTTTTTTTTTCCGTTCGCTTTTTTTCTTGTGTTTATTTTTTGGGCGTGTATTTATTTGGTAAGTTTTTGGTCGTCTAACTTTTGTACAATTTGTGTCTCCTTCTTTTCCTGAATTTTGGCTCGTTAATGTTTCCAATTTTCCCCTTTGTTAGGTTTCTTTTGGCTCTGCCCCAACGACCTTTTGATCCGGAGACTTCTATATTATCTATTGGTAAGTTTTTTTTTTCACTTGGTTATTAAATGTTCATGTTTGTATTTACGCAACTTTGTTTGACCTTACACTTTTAACCTTTGGTTTTATTAGTCAGAAATGTTTCAAATAATTCGTGTTTTTCTATCTGCGTATATTGTGACTTGTATTTGCGAACTAATTAGCGCATTTTTATCTGTTTCTATTGTGACTTGTATTTGCGAACTAATTAGCGCATTTTTATCTGTTTCTATTGTGACTTGTATTTGCAAACTAATTAGCGCATTTTTATCTGTTTCTATTGTGACTTGTATTTGCAAACTAATTAGCGCATTTTTATCTGCTTATTTAGACCCGTTAAATTGGTTGTGTTTTCCCTTTAGCATTTGTTTAATACATTTGGGCCCAAATTGAGGTAGTCTGCGCACTGTCGTTTTGCTATTTGCCCAAATGTGTGTTTCTCCCCATTTATGTTTTGTCTTGCACCCAATTTAGAATCCAAAATGCCCACTTTAAATTGTTGCATTTTTATGTTTTGATTATTTATAGTTTGGGCCAATCATGACAATACCCCGGCATGTAAGCATCAATGGATTGTATCATCAAGATAAGTAAAATTCCTTTTTTTGGGGGGGAAAAAAGCCTAACATTAAAATCTTGCCATTTCAGGTTGATCTTGGTCGGATTGTTCTGGCCATGCTCCCGGAAGCCGACCAACCTCAATCTCGTCCCAGGCGTAGGCATCGCAGGCGTGCAAGGCCCCAGATATATCGAACACGTGTCACCCTTTTTGGAATGCCCGATGATGAGGTGTTAAGACGCTACCGTCTTCCGCCCAAAATCATCATAGACACTCTCTCATTAATAGAGAGTGATCTTGAGCGGCAAATTGACAGTCCTACAGCAATACCACCACTTACGCAATTTATGGCGGTGTTACATTTCTGTGCCTCAGGATCGTTTCAAACAAAGGTGGGAATAGTGGCGGGCATCTCCCAATCCTCCTTTTCCCGGATCCTGAGGGCAGTGATGGAGGCACTTTTCAAGCACCTCCATCATTTTATTAAAATGCCTTTGGATATGGGTGCCCTTAGTGTGGCCAAGGCCAATTTTTACCAAATAGCTGGCTTCCCACACATCAAAGGGGTTGTGGATGGTACTCACATACCACTTCAGCCTCCAGCACGTCTGGAGGCCATATTTCGCAACCGTAAACACTATCACTCCCTGAATGTAATGGTATGTGATGCCTCCCTCCAGATCCTGTCCCTGAATGCAAAATTACCAGGAAGTGCACATGACTCATTCGTCATCCGGCAATCAGGGATATGGCACAAATTAAACAACCTGCAAGCTGGTGATGCGTGGCTTCTGGGTAAGTGGAGACCTTTAGTACATAACAATGTTAAGCTTGATACACAGTGATCCTGATGTTGTCACTTCTTTTTCACAGGAGACAGTGGCTACCCTTGCACGCCCTGGCTGCTCACTCCTTATTTGGCTCCCACACCAGGGCCACAAAGTAATTTTAATGCCGCACTTACAGCCACCAGGCAAGTGGTGGAGCGCTGTATCGGCCTTTTAAAAGGCCGATTCAGATGCCTCCACCGCTCTGGTGGCGAGCTCATGTATTTGCCGGATATGGTTTCTAAAATTGTGGTCCTGTGTGGGATATTTCACAACATCGCCATAAGGAGTGGTGTCCCAGTGCAGCCAGAGGAGCCTTACCTGAGGATGGCCCCCCCCGAGGTTGGTCGGAGGTCAGTATGTGGGGGGGGCCATACGCGATGATGTGGTGGCCAGATATTTTAGGTAATTATTGGCAACACAACAGTGTTTAGACACAATGTGGTAAGGATTGTTTGGGAACATCTAATTATTTTGTGTTTTTTTTCTCCATCTTCTGTTTGATTTCATAATCTTTGGGACTCCAACGATGACTACTTCCTGCTACCCTAAAAAAACCTTCATGGGGACATTGGAAATATATTCTGGAACCCATATTGCAACGCCACATTTGTGGAATCATGTTGGCATGGTCCTTCGTCAACCAGTTCTTGATTTTTATTTTTTATTTTAAAATGTTGTTGTATGGGTTGTATTTATGATTATCACTATGTGTATTGTTTGTGAGTGAACACTTTGTTATTTTAGTTATGTTGTGAATAAATGTTTTGAGAGTGTAATTTTGTACGTTTTATTGCCCATTACAAGCAAGTGTAACCAGGTTCACCCACTTTAAAATTTCCTAAGGGGTAATCCTGTAATGACGCAAGTTGAGCTAAAATGTAAGATGTTTTCGGGGTCAAAACCAACACCAAAGGGAATCCTGTACAATCAGTTGGCTTTGTAATATCGGCCTAAGCAGGTTGCCCCCCAAATTGGAACTTGTAAAATGTAGTAATATATAATTTGGAAAACACCAAAAAAGGCCAATCAGATTGTTACTGTTAGGTGTTTCTTGTGCCTGTTTTCCTAAAAAATACAACACACAATCTTAGTGACAATAATTGCAAATTCTTGCTGGAAGAGTCTACTTATGTCAGTGTAAACAATCTCTGATTTGGAAACAAGGAATGAGACAGAACGTTAAGATTAATTTTTTAATTTATAAAACTTGTTTAAAATTAAATCCTAAAATTATTTACGAAGGATGACCGACATATGGTCAAGGACCACCAGCAGCCCGATGACGTGGGCACGCATCCGTCCAACACATCCGGCTAATTCCGCCATACGCCTCTGTTCCTCTGTGGATTAGAAAAGTGTGGGGATTAATACATCAATAATGAAACCACATTAAAAAACAAGCCAAACCAAGCTAACCAAAAATGTCAATATTGTGACCCAAAGCAGAATTACACCAAAAATACCAAGCACCCAAAAATGGTCCCCCCAAAAATTACAAGTCAAAAAATCAGATTCAGACAGGTGTGATATGTGTATGGGGAAATCAGCAGTAAAAGGTAAAGACAAACCGAAAACTACAACAAATTCCCCGAAACAACACAAAAAAAGGCACAGACACATGATTACATACAAACAGTTTTTGCAAAAAACTAAAAAAAAAAATAAACATACCGTTCAAACTAACGGCCGCTCCAGAAGCCACTCCCTCGTCCTCCTCGGAGGTGCCTCCATTCCCCAACGAGGTTGGCGGGGTGATTTGGGATTCAGGGGAGGGTGTAGTTACAAGAGGGGTGGTTGGAGGAGAGGGGGAATTGGGATGGAGGGGAAGGAGCCCCGAAACATCCTCCACAGGGTCTGTGCAGGCTGGGGAGGAGGGGGAAATACGGGAATTTTGGGGTGTTGAGGTTTGGCTTGGGGTTGGGGAGAGTGGCCGAGAGCGCCGTCTTTGACGCCGATGACGCCGTAGTCTTCGCTCTGCCCCTAAAAGATGTGAAACAAATTGTGGTTAGTTTCAACCAAAACCTAGTTAAACACTAATTTATGACAACACAAATATGTAAACATGGCCATGCAGATATGAATACAAAGAATAAATAGGACATACATGAAAACATGGCCATGCAGATATGAGTACAATGAATAAATAGGACATACATGAAAACATGGCCATGCACATATGAGTACAAAGAATAAATAGGACATACATGAAAACATGCACACGCAGTTAGGGCCACAAAGATATACATGAAAACCACAGTCCCAAAAACTTACTTTCCGCGATCTGCATGCGAAAGCATGCCAGCAAGCGGGACGCCCGCCGTTGCAGGTCGGACCACCTGCGCTCCAGCTGGCCGATCTGGCGGCGTGAGCCGAAGGAACGCAGGCGGCCACGTACCTCCGCATATGCGGAATGCTTTTCTCTATTTGTGATGGGTGGAGGCTGGCTGGTGATCTGCCTATCCATCACCTCGGTTAACACCAGCAGCTCGCGCCTGGTGAATGCCGAGGCTCTCATGATGGCAATGGTGTATTTGGTAAAAATCATTTTTAATAAAGACACGAAAATAAATTTGATTGGCTAATGTATTTGGGTAATTAACAGGACCAATTCTATTGGTTAGTGTATGAGTCATGTGTTCGACAGGGCCACAAATCTCTTGAGAGTTATGATAGGCTTGATGCAGTGACATGCGTAAGCAAATTTAAATAAAGAAATGAACCAAGGAAATATGCGTGGTTAAAAACAAATAAAACAAATGTTTAATTGGCTCTAACATGTATTTAGACAAAGAAAAGCGAATGTTTAAGCCGTACGTATTCTGCGGGTAAACACAAACACTGACAAGATTAAAGTTTATTGCATTGTCCAAAAAAAAACAAAAAAAACAATTAAGCTAATTGATATATTGATTGGCATGATACGATTGAGGGAGGTAGGCAGAATAAAGGAGCAGGTAATCGGAATCTGACAGTCCCACTTCCGGTTTGTACTTGTGCGTGTGTTCCCTTCAAGCCACTTTGGGGATGTACGCTCGCTATTTGGCACGCTCCGTTAGTTAGAGGAGGGGTCGGTAGAGTTTGGGGAGGATGTTTAGCTGCGTTCGAAAATACGAGCGAGTGCTTGATTTTACATATGTTTGTACGTACGGCGAACGTACGAATGGCCACTTGCGTCCGGGTCTGAATGAGGGCCTTAGAATCCTATCCATCATTCTTTGAAAGGTAGCAGGTGCCCCATGTAGCCCAAAGGGTAACATCTTGTAATGAAATAACCCTTCTGGCGCAGAAAAGGCTGTTTTTTCTTTGGCGTTTTCAATTAATGGCACTTGCCAATACCCTTTGGTTAGGTCCAGAGTGGTTAAGTACCTTGCTGTCCCCCATCCATTCTTGGCTTCAGGTATGCATCAAATTTTGAAACACTGTTAAGCTTTCGAAAGTCATTACAAAAACGCATACTCCCATCAGGCTTTGGAATCAACACAATGGGACTGGACCACTCACTATGTGTTTCTTCAATTACCCCCAATTCTACAATTTTTTTAATTTCCTTTGACACAGATTCCCTTTGGGCTTCAGGCAACCTATAGAGCTTTAGGTTAACCTTAACCCCCGGGTCAGTGACTATGTCATGTTTGATGACCATGGTTTTTCCTGGCAGGTCAGAAAACAGTATCCTATTTCGGATCAAAAATTATTAGACTTCCTGCTGTTCACTGGCTGACAGGGTTTTTGCTACGGTCACTTCGGGTACCAGGGAACCGGGTTTTACTGGAGGGGCTTGGATGCCTAACAGTGCTGCTCTATCGTTCCAGGGTTTTATCAGGTTCACATGATATATCTGTTCTGGTTTTCTTTTCCCCAGCTGGTAAACTTCATAGTTGACCTGTCCCACTTTTTCTAAGATCTCAAAGGGCCCTTGCCACTTAGCCAACAGTTTACTTTATACCGTGGGAACTAACACCAACACTCTGTCCCCAGGAGCAATGTTTCTTAACTGTGCATTGCGGTTTTATACCCACTGCTGTGCTAGTTGGGCCTGTTCCAAGCGCTCTTAACTATCGGCACTACAGCCGCAATTCTCTCTTGCATCTGGGAAACATGTTCAATCATTGTTTTATAAGGACTGGACTGCCCTTCCCACATCTCCTTGGCAATGTCAAGTAACCCTCTTGGATGTCTCCCATATAACAAGTCGAAAGGTGAAAACCCGGTGGAGAATTGGGGAACCTCTCTTATGGCCAACAGCAGATAAGGCAACAAATAATCCCAATCTTTACCATCCTTGTCGACTACTTTCCTTAACATTTGTTTTAAGGTCTTGTTAAACCTCTCGACCAGACCATCGGTTTGGGGGTGATAAACTTAGGTTCTTAACTGGTTAATCTTAAACGGCACAACTCCTTCATTACTTTTGACATGAATGCGTTACCCTGATCAGTTAGTATCTCCTTAGGTATTCCCAACCTGCTAAAAACATGGACCAGCTCTCTAGCAATGGACTTGGTAGACTTATTGCATAGCGGTATCGCTTCCGGGTATCTGGTAGCGTAGTCCAGAATTACTAGAATATATTGATGTCCCTGGGCAGACTTCAACAAGGGTCCCACCAAGTCCATAGCTATTCTTTCAAATGGTACCTCTATAATTGGTAGTGGGACTAGAGGAGTTTTGAAATGTGGTCTGGGAGCATGATACTGGCATTCAGGGCAGGAGGCGCAAAAGTGGACAGCAGGCCAAAAAAACCTCTGCACAATCCGCTCAGTGGTTTTCTCTACCTCTAGGTGGCCTGCCGTTATATGACCATGGGCCAGATCCAACACCGTTCTCCTGTAAGCTTTCTGGACTATTAATTGCTCCACAATCTCCTCCCCTTTTTTAGTCATCTGATACAACAGGTCCTGACATATTACCATGTGAGGATACGTCAAGGGACTACCGGGATCTACGGGTTTACCGTTGACCACCTTGACATTCTCCCTGGCTTTCACCAGAGTAGTCATTTAACTGTTCTCCGGCAAAGACCTCTCTTCTGACCTCTAAATCCTGCACACGTTCAACGGGCTCTACAACACTTGGTGAGCCACTGTCACGCTCCGCATTCTCTAGTTCGCCAACCATGCTAGAAAATGGGAACATCTCTGACTCTGCCACTACATCAGTCACCCTCTCAGACGAGGCAGGGTGATTTACCACAGTGCAAAACCGGCTTTCCCACAACTTCCAGAAGTGAGCAAAGTCTCTTACCAATATTACATCATACATTAAGCCCGGTACCAAACCCACGGAGACTACCACGGAACCACATGGCGTCTCGATGTTCACTTCGGCAGTACTATAATACCGAGTATCCCCATGTATGCATGTCACACCAACAGTTTTTCCCTTATGTTTCAAAGGGTTTATCAGCTCAGTTCTCAAAAGTGTAACCAGGCTACCAGAGTCTAACAGAGCCTCTACTCGGCTGCCTTCCACAGTGAGTATACACAGGTGTTTATCAGTCTCAGCCTGCCGGTCAGCAGTACAGGCTAGCTGTGCAAAGAAAGATCCCCTGTGGTTGACAGAAGCAGTATCACATTGCATGGGCTCAGAGGTAAGTGAACAATTAGCTGCTATATGGCCAAAGCCACCACATCGGAAACATAGAGTCACATTAAGGTCTAATCTTTTGGGGGGCAGGAACCTTCCCGGCCTGGCAAGCCTGTCTTCAGGTTCCCCACCCTCAATCTTAGGCATGTTCCACTGCCCAGCACCCTTCTCCCCAGGAACAGTCTTACCATTGTTGTTGGGAGTTCTCCGTTGCGCGATCGGGGCTCAGTGGGGCAGACTCATCAGCTCCTCAGCCGTTACGTACCTCTCCACCAGTTTGACTAACTGGTCGGCGGACTTAGGGTCGGCATTGCTCACCCACTTGCGCAAGGATGCAGGTAGGGATCACAGATACCGGTCCATTATGACTCGTTCGACGATTTGCGGTCCTGTCAGCGTCTCGGGCTGTAGCCACTTGGTGGATAGATGGACGAGGTCATGCATCTGCGAGCGTGGAGGTCTGTCCATTTGGAATTCCCAGCGGTGGACTCGTTGGGCACGAACAAAGGTGGTGACCCCCAAGCAAGTTAGGATCTCCCGTTTCAGCTTCACATAGTCCTTAGCATCGGCCAGGCATAAATTGTAATAGGCCTTTTGTGGTTCCCCAGACAGAAAAGGTGCCACCAGACTTACCCATTGCTCCTTGGGCCAACTCTCCCTTTCGGCCATTCTCTCAAACGTGGTGAGATATGCCTCCACATCATCGTCCAAAGTCATCTTTTGGAGGAAGTGACTGGCTCGTATGGAGTGAGTGGTGGTGGGAGGACCAGTATTAGCCTCTTCAGTCCGGGCCCCTAGATGTTGTACCACCTCTTTTATGGCCTGGCGGTTTTCCTCTATGGCCGCTTGGTGAATCTTGTTAGTTTCTTGCTGTGTCCGGGTGGATTCTTGCTGAGCCCTGGTAGCTTCCTGCTGAGTGGCCGTAGCCTGAAGCAAGGCTTTTACAACATCCTCCATTTTGTCTTGGGGTGTAGGTTGGAAGCAGAACCTGGCTTCCCTAAGCATCGGCTGATGCCACCTCCAGGGATTCAGCAATCACGTGCTTGCCCGCATTCTCCACCATTTGTAACATGACCAGATTAGGGGTCCCTCTCCTGGGGTAGATGGACTCCCTCTTCACACACACAGCAGCAGGAAAATAGTACACCAGCCTGGGGTCTTGTGCTAACTTGTAGGCGCTAGTCTTTATTGTGCAATGTAAAAAGAAAAACAAAACATAAAAGTAAACACTAGCCCGTCTGGGCGCTAACTAAACAAGAGGCTCCCTCTCTACAGAAACAGTGGGGCCTACTGCCTCCACCATCAACACAAGCGCATACACAAAACCTTACAGGTAGTTTTCACCAAGTGTCTCTGAGCCAGCCAATCTGCTTGCTCTCCCGGGTATGAGACACTTGCTTACAAACACACACAGCCTATATCAGCCAGCTCCAGGTGCAGACCCTAATGAGCAGGCTAACAGGCCTAAAAACCAAAACCTGGAGTGGGTTATGGATGGAGCCCACCCTCTCCTCACATCCACACCCCCAGGTCCCAAACCGGCTATTTAAATCTGCTTCACTGCAGACTTTCTCCTGAGGGTTTTAGAACACATAGGTCAAAAACCTAGGACAAATGTATCTACCACTGACCACTTTACCAGTGATCCTATCACTATATATATATATATATATAGAGAGAGAGAGACAGACAGACAGACAGACACACAGACACACACACACCCAAGTAGCGGCACTCCGGGCTAAAATAACATAGTACACAGAAACCTTCTTAAAGCTGGCACCCGGCAAAGTTATCTTCTTTCACTTTTGAGTGCCGGATCGTTGATAATATATATATATATATATATATATATATATATATATATATTATAATTTGGAGGTGCTACCTGTGGAGACAATTGATATATATACAATAAGAAATACAGGTGCACAACTCCAAATTAACTGATGATTTAAATAAATACGTTTTTGCAGTAAACAGAAGTTTTTGGCATAATCTTGGCCAGGGTTATGGGCCTACCCACCACATCAGGGTAACCTCTGTAGGGCAGGTCCCTAACATACTAGGGTTCAAACCCAGAGCGTAGGACACCCCCAAACTAGCCCAGCTAAGCCACCCCAAGGCATCGCTATAATGAGAAAAGTGAAGTGTAAAGGAAATAGTTAAGAGCAGCTGCATATAAAGAATAAAAACTAAATTAAATATAAATAAATCAGTTAATTTGGAGTTGTGCACTTGTATTTCTTTTTGTATATATAATTCATTGATTATGTTATATTCTGCATGTCAATTGTCATATTTTGTATGTCATATGTATGACTAATGGTCTATGTATTTGATGTAATCTAGGTATCTGAAGGGTTTCCTGTTTTCACCACTATGTATCATATTTCTAGGTATTGCTTATCTTGCTCCTTGTACCATACAGTGCACACAGTGCGCTTCACTGGTTGTAAAATTGATGATGACTTTAGGGGGTTTATTTGCAAAGCGTCAGATTGTAAAATCCGGTGCTTTTGGTTGTGTTTATGCCTGATAATTAAAAAGGCAATGCTTTTACTAGCAAGACACGGCTGGTGAAAGCATTGCTCTTTTACATATCTGGCAGAAACATTACCAGAAGTTTTGGGTTTTACAACCCAGCTCTTCGTAAATAAACTATATGGACAGTCCGCATGGAATGGCACCCCAATTCACATAATATTAACCGAGGTGCACTGCATATTAGTAAGAATAGAGAGCTGGAAGCAAGTGGCACTCAAACAGACTTGTCAATAAAAGTACGCAAGATCTTAATTCATGCCATAAAATATCAAATAGGCGCGATCATACGTGCAGTGAATATAGCTATTCTTCACTGCACGTACAGTATGATCACGGCTACTTGATTACTCTTTGAATTTAGATTATGTATATTATTATCTAATATGTATTTGCTCTAGTTCCGATTTTATTTCTATTTATATATTGGTGTGGTTGTTTACTGTATCCAGGCAGCGGTTACCTAGGCTCCTGGCGCCGATGAGAGACACGCTTCCGGAAGAGGACACCAGTTGTGATGCACTTGGGGGTGTGTGTCACTGTCCAGTGCCAGGGCCTGGCGCGCGAGTTGCAGGGATTCAGAATTTGGGACATGCTATTTAGGTGTGTTTGTTTTACATTCTGCTTGTTATATTCTCCCTGAAGACGGATTAAACTCCGAAATGTTGAAGGCATGAATTAAGATCTTGTGCACTTTTATTGACAAGTCTGTTTGAGTGCCGCTTGCTTCCAGCTCTCTGTATGTGTGTGTGTGTGTATGTGTATATATATATATATATATATATATATATATATATATATATATATACATATATACACACACACACACACACACACACTCATACATACACTCTAGTTTACCAGACCAATATGCTGGATCATCTCAGTCCCTTCACTGCTGCCTCCACCCCCTTCATCTCAGCTATGTGCTGAACCCCCAACCCCCATCGCAGGGACTCCCCCCGCTTCCATACTTACCCCGGGGGCCGGTCATCTTCTCCTAAGACTTACCCATCTTCCTCACAGTGGAAACCATTGGGGCTCACGAATTAAGATGGGGCAGCCTCACACAAGTATTATATATATATAATAGTTTGATACCAAAAGGTAAAATTTTAAGTTAAATAACACACATTTTTCAAAATACTTTATTGTCAATTAAGAAATTTGTTTGTCAATAAATCTTTTATGTGGAGTTCCTTTTCAAACTGTCTCTGATCCCAAGACGTAGATGTGAATCAAAAAGTAAGGCCAAACTCGGTCCTCAGGACCCCAAACAGTGCACGTTTTCTAGGTCTCCTCACAGAATCACAAGTGAAATAGTTAGCTCCACCTGTGGACCTTTTAAAATGTATCAGTGAGTAATGAATACACCTGTGCACCTGCCAGGAGACCTGCAAAATGTGAGCTGTGTGGGTTATTGATATGGTGACATTAGTAACAACTCATTTGTATTCAGTTTACATGTGTTCAACTTTATGCAAAACACATAAAAAAATGACAGTGTGTATGAGCAATTAGTTGTACAACCCTAGTTTGGTTTAAATCTTATTATACTAATAATAATACTTTTTGGGGGTGTGGTATATTATGTTGAATTCAGAATGTTGATTTTTTATCATGTCAACACTGACATGTAGACATTGCTAGAATGATGACATTGTGAATGTCGACAGTCAGAGTATTGACAATGGCATTTTAAGTTAAACCTAACTGTAAGCATAAGCCTAACCTAATGGTGCGTACACACGGTAAGATTTTAATGAACGATAACGATCAATGATAAATTGTTCATATCGTTCATTTTTATGCAGTGAACAATCAATGAACGACTAACGATGCGCATTTCCGCATGGACGATAACGATATCTATGGTCGGCCGTACATGCAAGCCAACTTGGACGATTTCAACACGATTTGCATGTTAAGAGATGTCTTCACTGAAATATCTATCATAGATATCTATCAGTGTGTACACCCAAAATCGTTTGCCCTGCACTCAAGGCCGGCGCTAGACGGCGTTGCGCCCAGCGCCGTCCTGTGTTGCCGCCCCTTCCCTCCTCCGCTCCCACCCCCCTGAGCTTAAATATGTCCGATATCGAGGGGTGGGCGTTTCCTGCGCCCTCCGGCAACAGTAGCGCTCCGGGCGACGGACCGGCTTGCCCGTGCCAGGAGCCGCTACTACCTGCACTACAGAAAGTTGAAGGGAAATCTATCAGCAATATAATTGGTTGTGTAGGTTGTACCGTGTGTATGCACCATAACAATAACCCTAATTGCAGCCTAACACTAACCCTAAAATCATATTATAAAAGGTTATACCCAGCGCTAGTTAAGAAGGATGATCAAGTCTTGATGCAACAGTATAAAATGGAGGTAATTGTCAACCTCACTAGGAAAGTCAAAAAACAGAAATAAACTGGGCTACAAGACTAAAGTGGGGACATATATAACTAAAATCATATGATGACATTCTGACATTGGGCCCGATTCAGTACGGATCGCAATAGCGATTACACACGCAGTCTCACTGCGAAGATATGCTAGTGTCTGTGATCGCTAAGCTGCCGCAGCACAACATAAGGACGCCCACCTTACCATACACACATCCGTAATATTTAGCAAATCTGTTAAAACATCGGAACATAGAGTACAATCACAGCCTCACGTACACTTGCACAAGGTCTGACCTTACTTAGAAATTGCTAACCTTATCGCACGCAGTGGAAGCCCAAGCAACGTATGGCATCGCAATGTCTAATTTATGCACGCCCCTTCAACTGCGTTCAAGTGCACTGGCACACCTGCATTTCACCGACCACCCCAAACGGTACTTCATGTCAATCACTCTGCGTAGTTGCGATCGCAATCTTGATCGCAGTGGAGTGTTCGCGCACATGCACTGCGATGCATGCACAGAATGCAACAATTGGCCGATTGCGTGCGTAATCACAGTTGCGATCGCTGCTTAATCAGGCCCATATTCAACATTATGTCAATGTTGACATTCTGAACATGTCGATATTACGATGCTGACATAATGACTACATACTGTTTTTCGATCTAGCTATGTTTTAGTGAACCATAAATTATGAAAAGGAAAATCCCAGCAAAAATTATATATAATTTCTATTTAAAAATAGATTTTATGTTTGTATTGTTGTTAATTGTTATACACGTATATGTTTGTGGCATATGGGTAAGGATGACTCTGGGTCAGCTGGTGATATTGCTTCAGAGTGTGTGAGAAAAGAGGGAACTTAAGTGTTATGGCAGAGTGTGTGTTAGCTTTGAGAAAAAGACTGCTTATGCTGGGCATACACTACAATTATCTGTCAGATATCTGTCCAATCTGGCTGGTTGGAATAAAAACCTGGTAATGTATGGGAGCAAATGACAATCGAACATTTGTTCACAAACACTGGAAAATAGACAAAAATGGCCTTTCCGCCAAATTGGTTAAACAAAACAAATTTAACCAATTTGAACAATCGTTTTTGTCTGTTTTCCAGTGTTTAAAATCATATAACCGATTGTCATTTGCTCCCATACATTACCAGTTTTTAATTTCAACCATCCAGATTGGACGGGATCAGTATGATTTACCGCCGGCCGCATGCTATGAGGTATGTAAAATATAGGAGGGAGAACTTGGTTATCCTACGCGGTCCAATATTGGGACATTTCTCCGATATGGGGCCGTATTCAGTTGTAGGCGAAAAGCCGTTCTCTGCGAAAAGTTTTCATCAATGACGTAATTTCGCCTGTCAGAAACTTTCCATTGTATTCAATTGCAAAGACTTTTCTTGTACACGGAAAGTCAATGCTTTTGGATAGGCGAAAAAGATTTGCCTCTGAAAGCAGGCAGAACAAAGTGTAGAATTGGGGTTTTGGGGTGAAACATTGCGGGAACCCCCGTGCAGCCTTAAGATAGTCCCCCAAAGGTAAACTGCATCAAAAAAAGTTTAAAAACACTTAAGAACACCCAAAAAAAGTACTTTTGTTTTGGGGGCGAAAAAGTTCAAAGTTGGGGGACAAACTTAAAAACTAGCAAACTAGACTCCAGGGGGGTCCCCAAGTATGCCTCCGGTGTTTTTTACTTTGCAGATGCTTGTGGCAGGTGGATTTTTCACGATTTTTAAAACTTTACTTTAGCAACTTTAAAATATGCTTCCCCCTATTTTCAGGTACCCCAATTTTGCTGGGACTAGTTATTTTCATCCAAAATAACTTCAAAATGCTATTCTACACCCCTTATGCAAATACGCTAAACAGCACCTATTGAGACCATTTAAGTACCCCAAATAACTTCAGCAAAGCAATTCGGGGGTATCCATAGTAATCTCCCATGTCAGTGCATCTTTTGGGGGGTGTCAGGCTGATTTCCCCGTTTTTGAGAGGACTTTCCGCATGTTCAAGTTTAGCTGGGTGCCGTTTTCGCGCCCTTTGGAATTAAATAGGGCGAAAAGTGGGCGCGCGGAAAGTGTTTTCTCTAAAAACACGCGATGTAGGCGGAAAGTCTGGCAGGTGAAAAGTCCAGGACTTTTCACCGGCAATTGAATACGCCCCTAAGTCACAGCAGAGACAACTGGGTATGCTACAGGGAGAACAGGAACATTAGAGATATTTGAGAGAGCGTTTTGCCATGTGCTTCCATCTACCAACATGGTTTTTTTTCCCTGCTATTATGCTAAATAGGATGACAGCAAAATATCATCCTATAAAGAGTTGAATGTGTTACACTTATAAACGTTTTGTATCCTACAAATACATGCATAACAATTGAATCATTGCAAATGATGATCTAGTGCCTAAATTTTTTTTTCCAATTGTGTTCATGCACCACTTCACCTGCCTCATGTATTCATATATATTACATATGCATGCACGCGATTCTTGTTTTTCTATTTTGACCCACATTACCCTGAGGCGGGAGAGACTGAGCTTCAGCACAGTGGCCTACTTAAGGGCATCACCAGGAAAGTGTCATAGAAGATGCACTATAAAACTATATCTATGCAAAGTAGGGCTGAGGGGAGGGGGTTAAAAGTAAATACAATTGTAAATCAGACTCCTTTTAATGTTATTTTCATCATTGGAATGAGTATGTAGCTGCTAAATCTGTAGCTTTCTCTCACTTTTTTGTGCTTTGTACTATGTGTCAAATCTGTCAGGTTTGGATTATTTTTTGAACCCGGGGTGGATGCAGGAGAAGAAACTGGAACTGGTTTGCAGTATTGAAATGCAGCAGGTTTAATAGGAGTATTATAATACATGAAATGGTGATGGATATATAAACTGGCAGAAATAAACAAGTCCAAGTGATGTGTGGCTGAAAACAAATGGCAGGAAAATAAAGTCCAATTAGTGAGGCTGGGAACAGGTGTAAGGCAGAGAAAACAAAGTCCAATGGAGGTGGGACTGAGGAACAGAGGTCTGAAGTACTGGAGTGGGTTCTGAGTCCAGAGAGCTGGAGGGTTCACAAACCGTGGGGTGAGTAACGGGGTATAGCAGGGTAAATGCAGGTATCCGTGAACAGCCTGTGATGGAGATGGAGCACTGCTGGGACTGCAAATTCACACAGAGCTAAGGAGCACCGACAACACTCACATAGCTTGCGCTGTGTATACGTTGCACTGGCAACTAGAGGGCATGCTGAACACCCTTAAGTACCATGGGAAAGTGCATGATAGGCTGCTGAGATAAACACAAGATGCTCCAACCGGATTGGCCCATTCAGGTCACATGCCCCAAACCAAGATGGTGGCGCCCAGCATGGCAGCACTGACAGTCTTACCTGTCAACACATGGCTTGTATCCCTCAGACATCCACGCGCACCTCACACCAACCTCGACACCAGAACCCGCACCGGTAGGACCTTGCCAAAGCAACCGCACAGCAGAGACCACGACTCACCAGGTACAACAACTCTGGTCGTGACAAAAACAATGACAAGTTTTTGTGTCATTGTTGCAAAATGCATGTGTGGCTGCAAAGCTAATGTCCGATTTATAATCAGATAAAAAATTATTTTATCATGTTTTGACATCTTGGAAAGGTCAGAAGATTAATAGATTAATGCTATCATCTTCCCTGTGCAATTATCCTCCGATCACACCAACAGGTGCAGTGAAAGCTGGATGTGATCCAGCAGCTCAGACTTAAAGATAAACACACAGATTTTGTCTAATATGGCCACTGTATTTGAACATCATTTGGCACTTGATCTGAATGGTAGGGCTAATACATATTTAGCCAGCTTTAGATAGCTATGTTCAGGCTAATTGAGAGAATAATGGTTGGTACTCGTGCAAATTATTGGAATCCAGTAATGCAAATACACTGCAGGTATAGGTGAAACCACCCATTTAGTAAGTACTGTGAGATACTGTATCAGAAAATAAGATTTAAATGGTATGCACGGATTTTATAGACACAATGATTTGCCCACTCTGATTCTATAGTTGCCAATTTATTTACTTATCTACTCTACTATAACCAATATTTACCAGCACATAAGCTAACCCTTAAACTAGTATATAGCAATTTAAACAAACAGTGGGGCAAAGAAGATGTTTATTTTAACAGAATGAAAGGTAACAAAACAAAAGACAGAGAAACACTATATGGCAACAGGATGTCATTTCCAGTGGTGGCATCTGGCAGAAACACATTTGTGTCCAATTGTTTTTTCACTGGTTGGGGCTGCACTTTCTATGTCTTGTCCAAGGTAAACATTTGTTCACGTACACCCGTGAAGTGTGGGTGAGTTGGGCGTTCTATATGTGTGCGATGTGGCACCTCTTCTTATTATTGCCCTTTATTTAAAGGTCTAAAGTGTGACTGCACACTATTTCTATTATACAAAAACATGTTATCCCTGAGGTTCCAAATCCAGTAAAGTAAATAATTCCTGCCACTGGGTGATAATGTTGTATACATATTCTTATACACTTACTGTAAGGAAATGCTTCAGTCAGGAGGAGAACACAATTTTGTGTACTGTATTTTATATGCAAGGTGCTTAAAATTATATTAAACACAACAAACAAAAACTTCCTCAAAACACTTAGGCATTCCAAATAATACCCCCCTTACCTGGGAACTTTTTTTTAAAACATATTGTACTTTAACTTATAGCTATGTACAGAAAATAAATGCAAATACAAGTGTTATATTACAACATTATTGAAATAAGCAGTGGGTTACTGTGATGAACTGGAGTGTTTCATAAAACAGTCATGACTTCATACAGGTTTGTCACCAAAAATTAACTAAAATTAAAATAGAAATCCTACCAACAAACACACAGCACTACTGCACATAAGAACCTCTGGTTCTTTCCAGTGGTAGAGAACAGGTGAGGAGTACAAAAGATGCTACTGTAAGGATCCTTGAAGAGAAAACAAATGATCCCTTCTGTGAAGTTTGTATCTATGAAAAAATATTACATATCTTACCAGGTCACCTGCCAATTGTTAGATGTAAATGGCCCTGTGCCAACCCTAACCAAGTTGGTGCCCTACGCAAAACTTTGGCTGGTGCCCACTAGCAGATAATCCCACCACCAAGCTTAGTGTTTATACGTGGACACCAAAAATAACAAATTGGTTTATGAATTATTTTTTATTGTTAAAGAAACAGTAGCTAAACACACAAAATATACAACTACAATATAAATATAAAGGAACCAAACAGCAATATAAATATACAATATAAATAAAATAATTGTACAAACTTCAGTTAAAAGTAGTGCAAACCATGAGTAAAATACTTAATGCTTATTGCTGAACACATGTAGTGTTGTTTTACAGAGGTATTAGCCTTGCCTTTCTTGTTTTTTTAACCGTAAGATACACCAAAAATATAAACATCTCCATACCTCCCAACTATCTGCTAACTGGATACGGGACATTTTGCGCGTCCGAAAAGGGGGTAGAGTCTCGGTAAAAGGGGCGAAGCCTCCAAGAAAGGGGGCAGGGCTTTACTGAAACCTCGCAGCGGTGTGTGCTCCCCCCAACTGCTGGTGGGGCACGCCCAGGAAAAAGGGACTGTCCCGCTGAATGCAGAACAGTTGGGAGGTATGCACCTAGCAATGACAAAGAAAAAACCCAAAAAAATGCACAGAAATAATAGAAACTATAGAAGCTTTATCATATGACAGCTATAGAAAATCTGACACATTACCGACCACAGTTCACATGACTATGATAAACATTATTGACCATAGTTCACATGGTTATACCCGTACTTCTCAATTTTTACAAATGAATAGTAGGGAGATTGTGAAAGCATCATCTAGGTGCTGTCCCCAAAGGGGTGTGTCTTGTACCACCAAAGTGGTGTGTCTAGCCTCACCCATGGGTGTAGCTATGGAATATTATTAGTCACAATAAATGTCAATATTGTCAGTGAAAAACTATTTTCAGTATTTAACAAATGGCCATCTCCATAAGCCTCAATGCAGGGAAATAGGATACAATTCTGAATTCTGTGTCATACTTCAGGGGGTAAAGCCAAAAACTTCTGAAACTGAATCAGCATCAGGGAGATTGCCAAAAACTTCAGGAAGTCAGGGAGATCATCCCCTATTCAGGGAGTCTCCCTAACATTCAGGGAGAGTAGGCAAGTATGGTTATACCACACTTTGATGCCCCAGTTTCTAGCAGGTACTGGTATGCCAGCACTGTAGTGTCACATTTTCCTGCCCTAAGGTTGTATAGGCCCACAAAAGTGTCCTTACGCCCCCAAAATGGTACCTCATAAGTGTCTCTACACACCCACTTCCTCACCTCTTCAAACATGATACTCAATTTTCACTTAACTCTTAAGGTGCGTACACACATAACAATTTTTTTGAACGATTTAACTATAACGACGTCGTTATCGTTAAATCGTTTATAAAATTGTTCATCTTTTTAAGGTGAATGATGAACGATAATCGTTCATGCGCGTTCACATTTGTAGTTTGTAGTTCATCGTCCATTCTGACTGTCTAACAAATGATTTTCGTTCAGAAAATCATTCATTTACAGAATGAACGATGTCCATTCACTGTATGCATGATTAAAAAAATCGTTCATCGTTCATGAAAATCGTTCACAAAATCGTTCATTAACTTAGTAACCAATGATTTTCATAAACGTTTTTTGTTCACTTTTTCAAGTGAAAATCTGAATGAAAATCGTTCACTAAAATCGTTATGTGTGTATGCACCTTAAGGTGTTCCTCCCTTTTCTTTCTTCCTTTAGGAGTCTGGCAGAGGACAGAAAATTCTGATTAATTTGCCCCCATTTTAACATATCTATTACAGTTTCTAGAATGTACTGCATAGGCCATCACTGTAGTGTCACATATACAGCACCTCTCTCAAAATTTGAACATACAACGGGCCCGATTCAGACCCGCTCGCTAGGATGCATTCGCACGTAGCCTGCCTATATTTGCAATCTGCGCATGTGTATAAGACTCAATGCGCATGCGCGAACCAGTCACTGCAATCACAAAGCGATCGCCCCTTGTGCAGACTCCTCGCTAGAATGAGTGACAGGTCGTGCCGTTTGTGGGTGGGGACGGGATGGTAGATGGAAACGGGGGTGTGGTGGTGCGAACGCAGGCGTGTCTGTTCATCTGAACGCCGTTTTAGGTGCGTACATAATTAAGATACAACGTCAGCATACACGTCACATGGCTAAATTACACACAGCAGCACTCGCAGTGCTTGCGGTAGCGTATGGTCAGCCACAAGTGCTGCGTATGGGTCCGATGTTACTCGATGTTACCAACTGTTTCATACCCTTCCTGTAGATGATGTGTGTTACTAAGGGAAAGTGGCGTCTTGTGACAGGCTGGTGAGCGTCTAAATACATACCGCGATCGCACGCCAAGACATAATGTCTTGCCGTGCGTTCCCGTGATTTACATACTTTGGCTGCATGTGCAATGCATCTAGCGAGCGGGTCTGAATCGGGCCCAATATTCCAAATGGAACACCATATATTATTACCCAGGCATTATTTACTACCATTTTTATATAGCACCTGCATACGCCTCAGTGATTTACAATCCGGAATAAACAGTAATGAAACAAGACTGTATTAGCAGATACAAAAAGAGGTAAGGGTACCCTAGTTGCAAGTTTACAATTTATAGGCATTGGTGTCATTAAAAATACTTGTTTTTTTTTTATAAAACTGTGGTTTCTATGGCTGTTTGATTAAACAGCAGAGGCATGCGGGCACTGTATTAGTTATCCCAAAACATGTACAACATTGAGAGCATTGTCATAACTTATTTTAAACAGGTAACGCAGAAAGAAGAGGAGAGTGCATCATGGCACCTTTATACCCATTAAGCAGTGGTATATATATCATGGGTGGCCTTATAACTGTAGCCAGGAGCATTGTGGCTGCCCCCTTGAATAAGGAACATTTTTGGGGCAATTCAATTAACCGCAGACTTACAGCGGGGTTTTAGCTCGAGGGTAAGGGCCTGATTCAGGTTAGTTCACATGCACCCCGCTCGCTGTGAAAATATGCTAATGAATGCAACCGCAGCGCTATACCAAGTCGCCTACCACTGTATAAAGCTGACCACTTCCCATGACATGCATCCTCAAGTCAGCGAAAACATTGGTAACATCGGAACCATCCGCACAGTTGTGGTTGACCTGACCCTACCGCACAAACTGCTAAACTTCCTGTCGCCATCTAGACTTCTGCCAGCGTATGTTATCGCAGGGGCTTAATTATGCACGCCCCTGTAACGGTGTTTAAACGCCCAGGCACGCCTGCGTTTCTCTGACCACTCCCCATCACCACCCTCAAATGGTCACTTCCTGTCAATCACTGTGTGAGGACTCTGCGTGCTCACTGCGAATGCATCCTGATCGCTGTGGCCGGTTTGTGCACTGCGTCTTATATGCATGATCAGAATGCAAACATCGGCTGGCTGTGTGCGATAGCAGCCTTGCAATCCAACCTGAATCAGGCCCTAAGTGCCCAGAGCTATTCAATCATTTCCCGCAATCTCCCAGGTTAAGTGCCCAGACCTAAGCAATTTTCACCTGTGGTAAGATCGTGACTAGCCCCGGAAGCACTAGTTAATGCAAATTTCTGTTTGCACCTCAGGAGAGTGTAAGCCGAAATCTGTGTTAAATGCACTCTTGGGGACAGTTGCGGGCTTGCCATGGGCAGTAATTAAATAGCTTCGGGCACTTAAACTGGGAGATAAAACTAGAATTATGCTCCAACCCCCGTGTTTTGGTTCCAGATTCAGCTTTGTGTTTTGGTTTTGGATCTGTATTTTAAAATATAAAAAAAACCATCTAAAATCATGCAATTTGGACATGTTTACATGCAATCCAAAACCCGAGTTCGGTTTTAAAATCCGAGTTCTGGACCGCGGGAATATCTGAACCGGGACTCTGTTCCGCAAACTGATTCCAAACACGGAACCCCTAAATTCGGTTGTTGTTGGTTATTTGGGAACTGAACCATCTCTAGCTGAAACCCTGTATTAAGTCCAGCAGCTAATACCCCTTTCAGACATACTGATATTCCCAAGTTTTTGGCCTGCCTCAGCCAAAATTCCCGGGTCTCTCGTATGTCTGAAAGGCACCTACCCAGGAGTACGTTCCAGGGTAGCCGCCTCTTCAATTGACCAGGGTATTTCCCAGGAAGATAACCCTGCTCTAGTCTGAATGGTACAACCCAGGATTATGCTCTCTGGCTGCACCTAGCAGCTTCTGATTGGCCGGCTGCCTGCTGTATGATGATGACATCATCAGCGGCAGCCGGAGAGGGAGAGAGACGCTGCACATGCTGCAGACAGACACGCGATTGTTACAGGCAGCCCAGTGCATCAGAGAGGAGACGGAACAGGGGAGGAATGGCAGTGACAGAGGGAAGAGTGGGCAGAGGAGAGGAGTGCCAATGGTGGTAGCAGATCATGTCTCATTGGAAGGAGGAGGAGGTCCGGGAGCTCTTACATGTGAGGGGGAGAGGAGGAAGTAAAAGCTCAAATTACAGGCACTGTTAAGGATGCCATGATCTATTACAACATTGCAAATATCTTGTCCAGCAGGGGTATTGTGAAGACCCAGCAGCAAGTCCTTAATAAACTAAAGTCCCTGAAGAAACAATATGCAAAGGTCCATGACTGCAATGACTCCTGCAATCGCAGTGGTATGGGAAGGATGGAGTGGCCCTTATATGATTTGTGCAGTTCTGTTTTTGGGTATACAGCACTATGTAACCCCATTGTCCTATCTTCATCAAGTGATGCCGGCACACAGTCTGCAACAATGACAGGCGCGCCTTCATCAACTCCTGAGTGCAGCCAGCAGAGCTCGGCATCATCGCAGGAGTCCTCTACCACCATCATCATCATGGAACCAAGCACTGCCACAAATGTGACAGGACCATCGCAGAGCCAGGGTTCAGAGTCCCAGCCACAGACCCAGGGAAACAAGCCCACCCTACACAGTAACAGTAAGTTCACCTCGATTACCTCTATGTATTGCAGTGTTAACTATTGTGATTTGCAATTTATAGTAGGTTTTGTCTATAAAATGGTTTGAAACCGTGGTAAATATTGTGGCTGTTCTTCACATTATTTTCATCTTTGTGATGCCTAATGTTTTCTCTCTTTCGTAAAACACATAAAAAGAAGACCAAAATAGAGGCTGCTACCAAAGCCATGAGTAACATCCTCTGTGAACAACTACGTGAGCTGGATTCGGAATGGCAGGCTCAAGAGGATGCCAGACTGCAGCGAACCATGTACAATGAGCGAGACTTGCAGAGTAATTCACTAATGCAATTGGTATCTATGCAGGAAAGGGTCAGTCGCAATAACGTGACTTTTTCGCTCAACTATTGAGCGAAATCCACCCCCCACCAACACAGATGCCACCCCCCACCAGTTTTGCCCAACAAGCGCTCTATCCAAACTCAATTGGGTCTACATCCCAGTATGCGCAACAAGTTCAGTATCCCACCTCAATTGGGCCTACATCCCAGTAAGCGCAACAAGTTCAGTATCCCACCTCAATTGGGCCTACATCCCAGTATGCGCAACAAGTTCAGTATCCCACCTCAATTGGGCCTACATCCCAGTATGCGCAACAAGTTCAGTATCCCACCGCAATTGGGCCTTCATCCCAGTATGCGCAACAAGTTCAGTATCCCACCTCAATTGGGCCTACATCCCAGTATGCGCAACAAGTTCAGTCTCCCACCTCAACTGGGCCTACATCCCAGTATGCGCAACAAGTTCAGTATCCCACCTCAATTGGGCCTACATCCCAGTATGCGCAACAAGTTCAGTATCCCACCTCAACTGGGCCTACATCCCAGTATGCGCAACAAGTTCAGTATCCCACCTCAATTGGGCCTACATCCCAGTATGCGCAACAAGTTCAGTCTCCCACCTCAATTGGGCCTACATTCCAATATGCGCAACAAGCTCAGTCTTCCACCTCGTTCGGGCCTACATCCCAGTATGTGCAACAAGTTAAATCTCCCACATCATTTTTGCCTATATCCCAGTATGCAAAACCAGAATCTCCATAGAGTAAATTTAATAATGTAAACAAAGGGCAACTATTTGTAGATTCATTGGGCGGAATTCAATTGCATTCGCGGCCCGCATCTCCCGTCTAAAGTGACAGGAGATTGCGGGCCGCTATGCAATTGTCCAAGATGTTCGTGCTGATCGCGCCCATAGAGGTCAGGTTTAGCCGCGTAAAGCAGCTAAAACCGACCAAAGTGCTGGGCGCGATCGCGAAAAGTGAAGTTTGGGCGCCCAAACATGTCACTTTTCACACATTTCAGCTCTCCTCCCCCTGGGGCTGCGAGCTGAAATGTAGCGCTGGCAGCTCATCGTGCCCGACAGGAGCAAGAATTGAATAACTCCGTCGGGCGCGATAGGGGCTAGAAAGAATTGAATTCCGCCCATTGTCTACTAGTACTGCTTCCCAAGAACTTACTCCTACCAATAGTCCAGTTTACAGCATACAGAAATATTTGAGTGTAGTATGTACAGAAATCTTGTGATGTTTACTATACACACAACATATGTTACACAAGGTTATTTTTCTACATTTTATTATAAGATTTTAAATATAATATACACAGGTTTTGGTGTGTTATTTGGTTAAGTAACTGCTCCTAATATTAGCGAGGTATCTCAAAGTCTATACATATATAAGAACAGAAGTATATTCGCACTTAACTTTTGTATTTTTATGGAGTATCTAGTGCCTCAATTGTTAAATAATAAGTATTTTGTGTTACATTTTTCTGCTCATAACATGAGCTACTTATATTAAAATCCATACATAACTATGGAGAATATTGTGCTCAGAAGTAAATGCGCACTTAACTTTTGAATTTTTCTGGGGTGTCTAATGCCTCATTAGTGAAATAATAAAAAGTATTTTGTATTAAATGTATATGCTCATTATAAATTATGAGCTACTTGATCAAAGGCCATCCCAAAATATGGTGACAGTTTTGCACATAAATAAAAGTGCATTATTTTAAACTATTGCTTGTGTTGTATTTTGTGTGTCGTTCTTTCCTATGGAACAAATATGGAAGTAAGGCTTTCACATGTTTTTTGAACTTTAAAAGGAGTTTATTCAAATAAAACTATTTTGAATGAACAAGTGTCTTGCCCTAATTTTTGTGACTTGCAGCATTAAATTGATATGTATGTAGTACAGCAAATCCACAAGACAAATTAAGATCTCCGTGCTACACAGGTGCTGGTCAGCCATGAATACAGCAATGCATTATGGAAGCCCCGACCAGTCAGTTTATGGCAAGCCCCCACCTTTGCATGACCTCATTACTGTGTGCCAGCAAAGCGTCCACTTTAACATGACAAAACTGTGTAAAATAGTGAAAAAACCCTGCTTATGTCTGAAAGGGGTCGACCCAGGTATTATACCACTTTCAGACATGTGACCCAGGAATGATCCTGCTCACCCGTGATTCAACCATATTTGTCATTTATAGTAAAACAGTCTGACAAAAAGAGTGTCAGTCGCAAGTTTATTACCAAATAATAATTGGTATTTTTTATTATTTGTTCTGAAAATCAGGGATTTGGAATTCTTAAAAAATGCTCCTGTGTGTCCGTGTTTTTTGCTAATATTAGGAATCTGCAACATATATGATGGCAGGTGCACAATTAGGTTTAATTAACTCTGCTCTTAGATTTTTGTGATTATGCAGAAAGGTCCTGCTTTATATGTGGGAAGATTGAACAATGTGATTTCCTATGGATTTCTGTAGTACTAAAGAGAAATGTAATGACTTCTGCTCAGCACCCAGATTGTACAGCAGCGTAATCCCGTCATGTGTGTGCGTACTGCACGTCCCCAAATCAAATGTTCCATTATTTATCACATATATTAATCAATTTTATATTATTTCCAACCCTGTATATCTATTATCAGACGAATAAACACTTCCCCGACGTGGCTGGAGACGTGTTCCGCGTATTTGTAGCTCACAGGGACAGAGAGCAGCAGCCTCCGTCTATCTGTACGTGGAGGTTTCTTCCTGTTTACAGTCCCTCCCTCTCTAGAGTTGCACGTAGGCAACAGGAGCCGCCGCCATGGTGGCCGTGGAATAAACACATACGCCATTAGCCCGGCGGCTAAAGCAGCAGGCCGCAGCTGCGGGATCCCGCCATCTTGTGACCGTTACCACACGCACCGCGCCATAGCGACTACTTTTATAGTGTTTGGTGTTTACAAAGCTGTCTCCGGCTGCCATGTACACAAGCCGGCCCCACAGGGAAAGAAAGGGAGGAGAGCGCATGTGTGGGGACCATCTCCCCCATCAAACTCTCTTTCCTCTTAACCCTATCCCTGCCAGGGGCTGGGTGTGACACGGCTGTGAGAGCTAGCACGGTGCTAGGGGTGTATAATACGTGGTAATCCGCCGGGCAACTTGTTGCAGCCCTGTCTGCAGATCCCACACTGGGCATGGTGGGTCCCCAGCAACGCTGTACAATGGCCTCTTCACAGACAAAAGAACTTAACAATAAACTCGGGATCAATAGCAAACTACCAGCAACAACCTGAGTTACACGATTATCCATTCCCTATTCATTATTTGTTTATATGTTGCAGAATGTTTCAGTATTTTGTTTTCTATATTAACATGTAGATAAACATAAAGTATAAACATCGCTATATGTGGCAACAACATCTTACACCAGACTTTACAGATCAGGTTTAGTTATCCCCAGAGGAGCTTACTCTGAGTTTTCTGCCGCACAATCATGGGTCAATGGAGCTATTCAATCTACTGCGCTGTTTGGTCTGACAGTTGCCAGTGGTCGGCGATTGCCAGTTCTCGTGACTTAACATGGGTGTTTAATCGCGCAAACCTGCATTCTCTGGCTAAAGTGCTGGCTGCTAGCTTAGCCGGAAAACAAAAGAAATCCTTTAGTCGGACCAAACAGCTTAGTGAATTGGGAGCTCCCTCCTAGGGCCATTCAGCATCGTGCTGAATTGAATCGAGACCAATGTTTTCCTAAAGTACTACCACTAGTATAAATGTCACCACCATATTATATGGGACAAAAGAAGCACTTATGGTTCTAGTAGATACTATAGTATTATTAGGGAGGAATTTAATTGTATAGGTCATCCGTAGCTCACGTCTAAAGTGACTGGAGCTATTGAATTGTTTGTGCTGCTAAGCGCAAGTGCAGCGGGCACCCATTACTTCACGTGGATGTCTGCTCGCATTCTCTTGAGGTGCGTGCAGAAATCCATCCAAAGTAGGGCTTTTGGGCGCCTTAACTCTTTAGATGGGATTCATCGCTTTCCCTGACTAAACCCCTGCATTTGAGGAGCAACATCCGCGATAGTGATATGCACAAAAAACAATTGAATACCTCCCATAGCTTAAGACAGGAGCTGCGGCTGCAATAAAACGAATTCCCCCGTAAGTGAGAACAAATAGAAGTTATTAAGAATATTTAAAACACAGCTCCATTTAAAAGACAATGTCATCTTTATATACAGGAACATAAAAATATGCGCGCACACAGACATACAAACATGACTATTTAGTTAGAGGCTCTGGCAATACAAATACTCAACTGGAGTGTTTTGAGCACGTATGTGTTTAACACATTCTATACCAGTCTCTAGTTTTTATAGTTTCACCATAAACACGTATGATACAATAAATATATTTTTAACATAATAGGTAGTATAGCAATAAAGAAAGTTTAGAGAACTCAATTTACATTTTATTATTACTAATCATGTTAAAAATTGTTATCCTCGCTGCGACCAGTATTTTTTATATTTAGATTTAAAAGGGCATTAATATTAAATGCAAAATCAGGCTTGTTTGATTTAAGTAAAATTGCCCTTTTAAATCTAGCAGACTAAATACTGTAAAAAATGAGGTTTTGTAAATCTGCTGCTTAGTAAATATGCCCCATAGAAAATGAAAAACAAACAACTTTATCAAGTTGAGTCACAATAGATTTCAAGCCTTTAATAGTAGACCCATTGCTGGTAAGGTAACCGGCCTACATTGTATTGCACTCTTCTTTCTGGCCGCGGGAGGGTTAAATGGCTCAAAAGCGTGGTCTGGGCGGCAGGTGGCGCTGTGTCCCAGCAAGAGTCAGCCGGCGCCTTGTGACCGCCAGGTGGCGCCTGCGCGCCTCATTCGACTTCGAGCTGCCGAGGAGCGAACAACTCGAGCCGACCCTGAGCCGCCTCCGAACCGCTTCTTATTTATTTTATGACCGAGGACTTGGGATCGGGCCTTACCGCTCATACGTCCCTCGCCTCATAGCAACACACCGAGCCTGTCCTGGGATTATAGCAGCCGGCGGGACGAGGCCCTCCCCCGGGAGGCGCGCTGTGCAGGAGCCGCGGTAAGTTATAAAATGGCGGACACGCTGTTGGAAGTTTCCCCGTGCGGCCTGGCTACTGGTAGCCGAGTTGCTGCAAAGTGTTTTCTACGATCCATCATCCTTCCCGGTGGGGACACTGAGGCAAGATGGTGCTTGGGCCTGAGTAGGGAAGCGGCGGCCGGGGGTGGGGGAGGAGGAGGAGGGGGGAGTGTGGAGGACGCGGCCTTTCCTCCTGGGTTCTGCCCGGTTTCCCGCACAGCCCTCCCTCTCCTCCCGAGCCGCGGGCTGGTCCACGGCCGGTTACATAGGATGTGTATGTGCGGAGTTGCGGGAGCTGTAAGCAGCTATTACCCGGGGGGCGGCCTGGCAATGCTCGGAGTGCGGGGTTTGTTTTGGCGCCAGGGCACCAGGCTCCGTGATTCTCCCCAATGTCCCCACCTCCAGGGCGGCTGAGTGTGAGGAGGATACAACGTATATTGTCTGAGGACGGTAAATTCAGTAGCTGCTGGTAATGGTATCAGCACAGGAGCCAGCTCTGGGTGAGCACTCCCAGTATGTATACTGCCACTATTCCTGTCTGTGCATTGCATAGGGCTGTGAGGGGAGTACCCCCAGTATGTATACTGCCACTATTCCTGTCTGTGCATGGCATAGGGCTGTGAGGGGAGTACCCACAGTATGTATACTGCCACTATTCCTGTCTGTGCATGGCATAGGGCTGTGAGGGGAGTACCCACAGTATGTATACTGCCACTATTCCTGTCTGTGCATGGCATTGGGCTGTGAGGGGAGTACCCACAGTATGTATACTGCCACTATTCCTGTCTGTGCATGGCATAGGGCTGTGAGGGGAGTACTCACAGTATGTATACTGCCACTATTCCTGTCTGTGCATGGCATTGGGCTGTGAGGGGAGTACCCACAGTATGTATACTGCCACTATTCCTGTCTGTGCATGGCATTGGGCTGTGAGGGGAGTACCCACAGTATGTATACTGCCACTATTCCTGTCTGTGCATGGCATTGGGCTGTGAGGGGAGTACCCACAGTATGTATACTGCCACTATTCCTGTCTGTGCATTGCATAGGGCTGTGAGGGGAGTACCCACAGTATGTATACTGCCACTATCCCTGTCTGTGCATTGCATTGGGCTGTGAGGGGAGTACCCCTAGTATGTATACTGCCACTATTCCTGTCTGTGCATGGCATTGGGCTGTGAGGGGAGTACCCCTAGTATGTATGCTGCCACTATTCCTGTCTGTGCATGGCATTGGGCTGTGAGGGGAGAACCCCTGGTATGTATAGAGCCACTATTCCTGTCTGTGCATTGCATAGGGATGTGAGGGGAGTACCCACAATATGTATACTGCCACTATCCCTGTCTGTGCACTGCATAGGGCTGTGAGGGGAGTACCCCTAGTATGTATACTGCCACTATCCCTGTCTGTGTGGTGGTGTAATGGGAGCATCCCTATTTGTATGCTGCCACTAACCTGGTCTGTACATGGCACTAGGTAGGTGGGGGTAATGGGAGCACTGCGGTTTATATGCTGCCATTATATATGGCATATGGGTGTGATAGGAGTACCACCAGTATGCTGGCGCTATCCTTTTAGAATGTAAGCTCTAACGAGCAGGGCCCTCTGCCCTCTTGTGCTTCTCCTAACTTTCGTTTCCTCTACTTACTCACCACTAGGGCACCTAACACTTGGTTGCTTATGCTCTGTTGCTTATCTGGGTGTTATTGTCGCTAATGTAGCAATATATATTATCCATGTCCTGTATTGTCCATGTTCTGTAAGTCGCTTGTCAACAATTTGTTTATGTACTTCGTAAGGCGCTGTGGAACACTTGTGGCGCCATATTGATGATGATGATAATCCCTGTCTATATATGGCATATGGGTGTGATTGGAGTACCACCAGTACGTATGCTACTACTCTCCCTAAGGGGTGCGGGAGGTAATGGGAGCACCTGTAATAATGTATAGTAAATGGTATCATCGGTGTATGGGGCAGTGACTCAGCCCGGGTAACACAGTGGAGAAGAGACTTGGTAGAAGGAAATCTAATTACCTTGGGTGCTCCCTGACCTCATGTGTATGTGGTCTGGGCGTATGTGGGTCACCATGATAGTAGTGTCTAGTGTGACAGGGAGCTGTGTATGTACACACGTGCTGAGCATAACCGCCATCCATATAGCACCAGCTGTCACATCTGCGGGTCGCTGAGAGATGTGATAACTTGTCCGGCTCTCGGGATGTTTGTTATATCGGTATCATGTTTCACAATTGCTACGTTCAGCTTTTTTGTTTACTAATATGAGTAGCGGGATTGCGGTGTTGCTGCATCGGCGTTGTAGGAGACGCTAGAATGAAATGTAAACACGATACTGGAACCCGGGCCTGGGAGCGATCACCTCTGCTATACATGTGGCTGCTGCTGCTGCGGGGCTTGTACGGTTTCCAAAGTTCCCTGTAGCCACCTCCCCCTTATTTGGTGTCATGGGGTGCAGGGCAGGCCTCCTCGGTGACTCCCTTCCTGAGCAGCCACACCTTGCTGTTTACAGCCTGTAGCAGCAGCTCTCCCCCCCCAACCCTCCCTTTTGTTACTGCTTTTACCAATCGCCTAATAAACTCCGATGACGCCGCACACAAAGCACCCCAGTCACTCCAGTGCTATTTGCCTACTGTTCCCGTGCGGCTTGTGCCTGCTTGCACTTGGCTTTTATGGATGCTTTTTTATTTTATTATTGTGTGTAACTAGATCACAGGTTTGTCTCCGTGCAACTTGATGGAGTATGTTTGTGTTGTGAAACACAGGTGCAGCTGACACGCCATATGTTACTGTATTTATAGCCTTCTCATTTTGATTGCTCTTGGGTTATGAATACAATTAAATAGCCCCCTCCCATTCCCCGTGTTGTGCTGCTTGCAGCTGACCAATGTTGTCAGAGGGGGGAGGGGAGGGAGCGGGTTACCTAACTGCGTCACGCCACCATCAGGGCCTCTTCCCTGACACCCTCCTCTCCTGTGGCCTCTAATTGGCTGGTTGGGTGCGGAGGGTGTGGTTACAAGTTGTCCCTCTTCCATGTAAACCTGTCTGTGCTGCCTCCAGTGTGACGGCTTTGGTATGCTGAAGCATTGCATTTCTGCCTGCTGAGTTTACACATTTCTTTTCTTGCTTAGTAGTGCTGCTTTCTAAATGCAGCGAGTAATACAGGACAAAGTGAACTATTTTTCTTCAAAGTGATTACAAGTAAATTTTTAATAAATATTTCCCATGTTTAATACAGAAAAACATTTTGTATATGAAGTTGAAAGAAACTGGTCCAATCTTCATACAATCTCTCCTGCATCCAGACTTAAATGGTGCATATACACGGTCAGATTTTTCTTCAGATCTGAACAATAATGATTTTTAAAATCATTCAATCGTTCACACCTGAAGGAAAATCTGATATATCTGACATGTTTGTCAGATGGAACGATGCGAGTTCCCGCTTGTCAGATAACTGTATCTAACATCTGATGTATTTGCAGTCAGACTTGGATGATTCCATTTATTTTAATGCTGTCAAAAATCGTTTGTAGTTCATATCGTTGGTCAGATCGTTCAATCGTTCATCTGACACCTGACAAATCTGACTGTGTGTATGCACCTTTAAGGTGGCCACACACATGGCGATCTGCACACGCTCAGCCGATGTGTACGATTTCCCTTGAAACTTTCCCCCGGAAGCTCTCCACACGATCTGCTTACAATTTGGTGTCCAATCTTCAAACGATCTCTCCTGCAGTCAGACTTTCACAATGCATCTCCTCCTAGATTTTCAGATCTGCCCTACTGCACGGCAGATCTGACGATGTGATGTGCGACCAGCGGGGGACGCGCATCGCATCGTGATCGTGAGTGGGGACTCACTATTTACTCAGGATTTGGTCATATTTTACACGATCTGTTGTTCCAGTGTGTCGGAATCGGCCAGGTCGGGTAAAATATCGCTATGTGTGTGGCCAGCATTATTTTTGGGGTTATGTTAAACGGGTAACCTACAGTGCATCCAGAAAATATTCACAGCACTTCACTTTTTCCACATTTTGTTATGTTACAGCCTTATTCCAAAATGGCATAAATTCATTTTTGTCCTCAAAATTCTACACACAATACCCCATAATGGGCAGCACAGACGGTGTAATGGTTAGCATTGCTGCCTCATGGCACTCAGGTAATGGGTTCGATTCCCACTACAGCCCTACCTGTGTGGAGTTTGTATATTCTCCCTGTGCGTGGGTTTCCTCCGGGTACTCCAGTTTCCTCCCACACTCCAAAAATATACTGGTAGGTTACTTGGCTCCCAACACAAAATGAAACCTAGTATATATGTGTGTGCATGCGCCCGGCGTCTATTCTCTGGCGGTGACCGGGTCACCGCTCATTTCTTCACCCGCGGGACACTGCGACCCGCGGGTGAAGACAGTCCCCGCAGGCTGTTAGGGCAGGGCGCCTTTTGCCTTCCAGAAAGAAGGCAGGGCGCCGCGCCCCGCTAAAACAGCCTAGCGGGAACGCTACACAGCATGATGCTGCCACCACCATGCTTCACTGTAGGGATGGGAATTGGCCTGGTGATGAGCGGTGTCTGGTTTCCTCCAAATATAACGCCTGGCATTCACGCCAAAGAGTTCAATCTTTGTCTCATCAGACTAGATAATTTTGTTTCTCATGATCTGAGAGTTTTTCAGGTGCATTTTGTCAAATTCCGGACAGACTGCCATGTGTTTTTTTTTACTAAGGAGTAGCTTCCATCTGGCCACTCTAATTTACAGGCCTGATTGGGGGATTGCTGCAGAGATGGTTGTCCTTCTGGAAGGTTCTCCTCTCTCCACAGAGGAATTCTGTAGCTCTGACATAGTGACCATCGGGTTCTTGGTCACCCCCCTGACTAGGGCCCTTCTCCCCTGATCGCTCAGGTTAGACGGCCGGCCAACTCTAGGAAGAGTCCGAAGGTGGTTCCAAACTTCTTCCATTTACGGATGATGGAGGCCACTGTGCTCATTGGGACCTTCAAAGTTGCAGATATTTCTCTGTACCCTTCCCCAGATTTGTGCCTCGAGACAATCCTGTCTCGGAGGTCTATACACAATTCCTTGGACTTCATGCTTGGTTTGTGCTCTGACATGCATTGTCAAGTGTGGGACCTTAGATAGACAGGTGTATGCCTTTCAAAATCATGTCCAATCAACTGAATTTACCACAGATGGTCTCCAATTAAGCTGTAGGAAGATCTCAAGGCTGATCAGTGGAAACAGGATGCACCTGAGCTCAATTTTGAGCTTCATGGCAAAGGCTGTGGATACTTATGTACATGTGATTTTTAGTTTTTTTTTTTTTTTTCTTAAATTTGCAAAAATCTCAAAATAACTTTTTACATGTTGTCATTATGGAGTATTGGGGTAGATGTATTATAGCGGCACGTATCGTGCTTCTATAACGCTTCCCGCTTCGCCTCTTTACCGAGGCGAAGCAGGAAGCACTACCGATGAGATGTAAGAACATCTCATCGGCCGCAGAGGGGGAGCGTTAACTCCCCCCTCCAGCGCTATCCGTTAGAGACAGCAGCGCATCAGACTAGTGCTGATGCGCTGTCTCTCTTCCCGGCCGGCTCCACTGAGCATGCGCGGGATCTCGCAAGTATCGCGAGATTCCCGCATGGAGCCGGCAGCCACCGCAGCAGGGACAGCGCTGTCCCTGCTGTGGGGATAGGCTAGTGCTAGGCTGTAGCTGTCGATAACGACAGCTACAGCCGGCTGAACGGTCATGCGTTATGACCGTTCATACATGGCCCTGCCGCTCGAGGCTGCTATCTTGTAGATAGCAGCGCCGATAATGACAAGGGCGCATAGCGCCCCTGTCATTTACCGCCCAGACCCCCGATCATACATCGGGGATAAGCGGTATCAGCGCACAACGTGCGCTGATACCGCATCTGGGCTTCGTACATCTCCCCCATTGTGTGTAGAATTTTGAGGACAAAAATTAATTTATGCCAATTTGGAATAAGGCTGTAACATAACAAAATGTGGAAAAAGTGAAGTGTTGTGAATACTTTCTGGATGCACTGTATGTATTGTGTGCCTAAAAATGGTGCCTCATAACCCTTTCATGGGTTATGTAACCTGTGGAATTTATTACCTAAAATGACTACACCAACCCTGCATTAAGTTCATTGTTCCTGTTCTGTTCAGTATGCTTTTTGGTTTTTCTTCTTGCTGAAATACTAAAAATCTGTGCTTTGTTTTTGATGCTTGTAAAGCGATTTTGAGTTTTGCTGGAGAAAAGCGTTCTATAAATAAATTATTATTTAATGTTGGGCATGTCCGTATATAGGCTACATCAACTTTTGTAGTATGTTATAACCTCAATTCTAGAGTGTGCTGTTTCCTATTGTACATCTGAGCTTTACCACAAGTTGCTACCAGGTGCCACAACATCATCTATGGCAGCAGATATGCAAGTGTTAACCTTTAAAACAGAAACTCTCCTAAATAGAAAATATTAATATATGATGAAGTAAACAAGTAACTATACAGAAATGGCAAAAGGGGGAATTCAGCATGAATTGAATAGCGTCGGGAAGGAATTCCCAGAGCTATTCAATTGACTGCGCTATGTAGTCTGACTAATGATTTCTCCTCGCACCCTCCTGATAGTGTGAGGAGAAATCTGATTAAAGTGCCTGCCGCGAGGCTGCTTTCTAGCTTAGCGCTGAATTGAATCGCCCCCTAACTGACATTTGCACAATATTGCTTAAAACCTAGTCCAATGTCTCTGTTTTAGCATTTTAACCACACTATAAGGTCTTCCAACATAATATTAAAGACAGTCTGTATGAGAAATGCTATTTCAGCTGTTCGCACACTACACAGATGTTTCATATAGTCTATTGACCTAATTTTTAAAAAATTTTTGTTTACTGATCTACATGGATGTTAAAATTACTTCTCTGTTTTTTTGGAATGTGTGCCCAATTTCCATTTCAATTATGATGGGGGCTTGTGGTGGAGAGTGCATCTGCTACATTACAGGACTGTCTGGGTGGTATTCAATTGTTTTAGCGTGCAACCAAAGTGCTGGACGCGATCGTGTAAAGTACTGTTTGGGCACCCAAACGGGTCACTTATCGTCCATTTCAGCTCGCACCCCTTGGGGGGTGCGAGCTGTAATGGTGTACTTGCAGCTGACCGCATCTGATAGGAGCAACAATTGAATAGCTCTATCGGGTGCGAAAGGGGGCTGGAAACAATTGAATTCCGCCCTCTGAAGGGGTGTTGCAGCAATACTTATCACAGCACTAACAGAGCCGGAATCTCTCCACTGACATCACATCACGGCTCCGTCATGCACATGCACTGTGGGCCACCATCGACCCGGTTGCGAGCGCTCAGCGCTTGCGACCGGGTCTGAATCAGGCCCAGGGTTCATACATGTGGAAATATATCTATCTATGTATCTCCTTTTGCAATGAAGCGGCACTATCAGGATTTTGATGAAAAAAGTTTTACTGCATCAGCTTATCAACGTTTCGGGGTCATCCCTCTTCGTCATCCTCCCTTGCCGGTCACTGGTTGTGAAATATATATATATATATATATATATATATATATATATATATATGTGTGTGTGTTTATATATACACACATAAGCTGGGACATATTTTTTTTTTGTTTTTATTTGCAAACTATATTTATACACACACACACACACTTAGGTGCAGAAATATTGGGGCATTGACAGAATTTTCATATTTTGGCCTCAATGGCTTTGAAATGCAACAAACAAGATGTGCTTTAACTGCAGACTTTCAGTTTTAATTTGAGGGTAATTACATCCAAATCAGGTGAACGGTGTAGGAATTACAGCAGTTTCTATATGTGCCTCCCACTTTTTAAGGGGCCAAAAGTAATGGGACTATCAACTCAAAAGCTATTTCATGGACAGGTGTGGGCTATTCCCTCGTTATTTCATTATCAATTAAGCCGGTAAAAGGTCTGGAGTTGATTCTAGGTGTGACATTTGCATTTGGAATCAGTTGCTGTCGACTCTCAATATGAGATCCAAAGAGCTGAAACTATCAGTGAAGCAAGCCATCATTAGGCTGAAAAATCAAAACAAACCCATCAGAGAGATAGCAAAAACATTAGGTGTGGCCAAATCAACTGTTTGGAACATTCTTAAAAAGAAAGAACGCACCGGAGAGCTCAGCAACACCAAAAGACCCGGAAGACCACGGGAAACAACTGTGGTGGATGACAGAAGAATCATTTCCTTGGTGAAGAAAAACCCCTTCACAACAGTTGGCCAAATCAAGAACACTCTCCAGGAGGTAGGTGTATATGTGTCAAAGTCAACAATCAAGAGAAGACGAATATAGAGGGTTCACCACAAGATGTAAACCATTGGTGAGCCACAAAAACAGGAAGACCAGATTAGAATTTGCCAAACAACATCTAAAAAAGCCATTACAGTTCTGGAACAACATCCTATGGACAGATGAGACAAAGATCAACTTGTACAAGAGTGATGGGAAGAGAAGAGTATGGAGAAGGAAAGGAACTGCTCATGATCCAAAACATACCACCTCATCAGTGAAGCATGGTGGTGGTAGTGTCATGGTGTGGGCATGTATGGCTGCCAATGGAACTGGCTCCCTTGTATTTATTGATGATGTGACTGCTGACAAAAGCAGCAGAATGAATTCTGAAGTGTTTCGGGCAATATTATATGCTCATATTCAGTCAAATGCTTCAGAACTCATTGGGCGGCGCTTCACAGTGCAGATGGACAATGACCTGAAGCAACCAAAGAGTTTTTTAAGGCTAAAAAGTGGAATGTTATGCAATGGCCAAGTCAATCCCCTGACCTGAATCCGATTGAGCATGCATTTCACTTGATGAAGACAAAACTGAAGGGAAAATGCCCCAAGAACAAGCAGGAACTGAAGACATTTGCAGTAGAGGCCTGGCAGAGCATCGCCAGGGATGAAACTCAGGGTCTGGTGATGTCTATGCGTTCCAGACTTCAGGCTGTAATTGCCTGCAAAGGATTTGCAGCAAAGTATTAAAAAGTGAAAGTTAGATTTAGGATTGTTTAGTTTGTCCCATTACATTTGGCCCCTTTAAAAAGTGGGAGGCACATATAGAAACCGTTGAAATTCATACACCGTTTACCTGATTTGGATGTAATTACCCTCAAATTAAATCTGAAAGTCTGCAGTTAAAGCACATCTTGTTTGTTTAACTTCAAAGCCATTGTGGTGGTGAATAGAGGCCAAAATCTGAAAATTCTGTCAATGTCCCAATATTTATGCACCTGACTGTGTGTGTGTGTGTGTGTGTGTGTGTGTGTGTGTGTGTGTATGTATATCTCTGCCTGGACTTGGAATTCTTTTATGCCTTGAGTGCCGCACTATTCCCGCTATGTGTGTGTGTGTGTGTGTGTATATATGTGTGGGTGTGTGTGTATGTGTGTATATATAAAATCACAGTTGAAATTATATCTGAGCCAATAATGTTAAATATGAAATCAGATATCATTTGAAATGTGATAGTCGATATGTCATACATCTCATCAAGGGTATTTAGTTGGGAAGCCGGCGGACCTAATCCCGACAGCCGTTCCCGACTGCTTAATCCCGGTGAGGGTTAAATGACAGGCGTCTAAATCTAGACGCCTGCCACTTTACCGACGCCGGCATTCCGATCGAAGTGCTGCTGGGTGCCGAGCGTGGACAGCCATAGGGAGGGGAGGTGGTTAGGTTAGGGGCTCCCGGGGGGGATTTAGGGTTAGGAACCCCCCCGGGGGACTTAGGTTTAGGCGGCGGGGAAGGGGGTGGTTAGGTTTAGGCCACGGGGGGTGGATGGTTAGGGTTAGGCACCCCTAGGGGAGGGTTAGGGGGTAGAATAGGTTAGTGAATACTTATCTGGGGTCGATCAGGATTTTCTTCCTTGTTGGGATTTGAACCGTCTGGCAGGGGTCCGGCGGTAAATCATACCGATTCCCTCATCAAGTGCCTGTGTCAGTTGTTATATGTGGGTAAGACTATCAGATTGCTGAAAGAGAGGATCGCGATGCATCGCTCGTCGATTATGAAAGTTATGCAAGCAATGGAGCCACCTGTTGCTAAACATTTTGCTTTGTGTGAACAAACTTTGAGGGAATATCGTTTTGTACCTATTGACCATATTCTTCCGCTTAGGAGAGGCAGTGATCGTAACAAGTTACTTCAAGGGGAGTTCTACTGGATTAACTGCTTAAATACAGTATCACCAAATGGTCTAAATCAGTGGTTCCCAAACTTTTTTGAATCCTGGCGCTATAGAGTATCAGCATTGTTTTCACGGCACCCCAAGTTTTAGTTTGTTATTGTGAAGTACAGAAAAAGATCTAGTAAAGTACAGTGAGGTAAATTGTGCTTACCTGTCATCCTAAAGCCGGGTACACACGTAAAAGATTTTCTGTCCAACCATCCAATTAGTTGATTGGTTGGAATTAAATTCTGCGTGGTGTTTAGTCGGAGAATGCCCGTTCTCGCGACTAAACACTCTGTTTAAGGCACGAGAACGGCCATTCCCCGACCTAACATCCTGGTGCGAAAACAGCCTCGTGCCTGGACTTTTGTCGGATTTCTGCTTTGGTCTCCAGAGGGGTGCGAGAAGAAATCCTTAGTCGGGCTTAGCAGAGCGCCGAATTGAATAGCTCCGGGAGCCCATTCCCGGCGCTGTTCACTTTGCGCAGAATAGAATCGAGCCCTTTGTTTGGATTGTCTCTTGGTTAACCGTTGTTAACATGGACTGCACTCCGAGTTATTTGTTTGCTGTCACCATGGTACCGATGGGCAGGTCCCGCTGCAGGAAGCTACTTCAGCCCCTGTTCAGTGCGCTGCTATTATTTGCTGTATGCCCGGCCTCTTGTTTAGTATCACCATGGTGCCGAGGATGGATTGATGTGGGGCATCACTTCCGCCTTTACATGGTGTTATGGGACTGGTATGGTTGCAGGTGTGTTTTGTTGTGCTGATTGACATGCGGTTATATAGCCTGTTGTGGGGGCAATTTGTATTATGCTCATGATGAAGGTGTTTGAATAACGAAGCGGTTGCTGTCGGGCGTTATGCATTGGAAAGGGACATTTACGATGAGTATTCTCTGGCTGATGATTTGAAATGCATGTTACTATGTCTTATGCCCTGACAAACGGACACACACAGACACTATAGAATGTGTATGGAACAGTGCCAATCAGATAAATACTCCAACTGTATAAGCAGATAGTTATGTAAACATTGTGTTCCCATTTGAACCCCCGTAATCTTATGGGTGTCGGCTAAACCAATGATGTTATATGCTCAAAAGTTTGGGGTCACCCAGACAATTTTGTGTTTTACATGAAAACTGACTTTTATTTATCAAATAAGTTGCAAAATGAATAGAACATATAGTCAAGACATTGGCAAGGTTAGAAATAATGATTATTTGAAATAATTTGTCCTTCAAACTTTGGTTCGTCAAAGAATGCTCCTTTTGAAGCAATTACATCATTGTAGACTTTTGGAATTTTAGATGTTAATTTGTTGAGGTAGTCTGAAGAAATTTCACCCCACTCTTCCTGAAGCAGCTCCCACAAATTGGATTGGCTTAATGGGCACTTCCTGCGTACCATTCGGTCAAGCTGCTCCCACAACAGCTCAATGGGGTTGAGATCTGGTGACTGCGCTGGCCACTCCATTACAGACCGAATACCAGCTGCCTGCTTCTTCCCTAAATAGCTCTTGCATAATTTGGAGGTGTGCTTTGGGTCATTGTCCTGTTGGAGGAGGAAATTGGCTCCAATCAAGCGCTGTCCACAGGGTATGGCATGGTTTTGCAAAATGTAGTGATAGCCTTCCTTATTCAAAATCCCTTTTACCTTGTACAAATCTCTCACTTTACCAGCACCAAAGCAGCCCCATGCTTGACAGATAGCGTCAGGCACTCTTCCAGCATCTTTTTCACTTGTTCTGCGTCTCACAAATGTTCTTCTGTGTGATCCAAACACCTCAAACTTCGATTCCTCTGTCCATAACACTTTTTTCCAATCTTCCTCTGTCCAATGTCTGTGTTCTTTTGCCCATATTAATCTTTTCCTTTTATTGGACAGTGTCAGGGTTCAGCCTAGGATCGGCTATCTCTTACCTCCGTGCCGGCTTCCCCTGACTTCCTTGTGGTCAGACGCCTGGAGCAGTGAGGGGTGAGATGCTGAGTATTCTACCTTAGGTGCTTTTGCGGACTTCCATGGTCGGCTGTGTGTTTTGGGTATCGGAATTCCCATCATGGGCGCCGCCATGACAGTTCCTCTCATGTGACAGTCCTCCTAACCAATGGTAGCATGATCTCAGTCAGCTGACGCTGTGCTCCAATAATCTGCTACCCCTGGGTATAAATCCGCCCCCAGAACTACAGGAAGATGCTGTTCAACTTTGTTATTCCAAGTGCCTGTGTTACTCCCACTGTTGCTCTGTGCTAAATCCTTCAGCGTGTTGCTTCAGCGTGCTCACAGTTTTCCAGTTTCCTGTATTAGCTTCCATGCTAACCCTTACTCTGAAACTTTAGCTTTCTCACAGTACTTCAGTATTTCATGTCCCTTCCCTGTGTGTCTTTGTATATGTGCTGCTAATTCAATTGCAGCTTTCCTGTGGCTATTACCCTGTATCACTGAGGTGTCAGATTACCTGCTAGTACTAATTAGCTCACAGCTGGACCTCCAGCACTCTCCTAGTAATTGCCTTTGTCCAGTACCAGCATTACTAGCTTCCCCAGTTTATTCCTGCCTTCCCTCTGTGTTTTACTGTGTTTATCAGCTCCAGAATCTGATGCAGTTCCTGTACATTTTCCTGTGTTTCCAAGCTAGCCTGCGACTGGGATTACTACATGTGCCTGTATCCACTTCTCTCTGTGTCTTGTTTGTGCAGTCAACACCTACATTTATAGCTTTCCAGTGCATGTTGGTGTTCTTTGCTCTGTGTCTTGTCTCTGCAAATCAGCTCTAAACATATCTAGCTATTCCCAATATATGCCTCTGTTTTTCTGTGCAATCAGCACTTGGATTTCTTAGTGATTCTCAGTACACTTTCCAGTATTCCTATGCTAGCCTGTGATTAGGATCCCTAAACAGCGTTTCAATATCTAAGCATCCAGTTTACCTCCTGTGCTCTAGCATTTGCTTAGTTAAATATAGTTTCCGGTCTTCTGCCATTCCCAGGTACCTGTCCAGAGGGTCGCGACCTGCTCACTTGGTGCAGCGGAAAACCAAATCCCAATTGGAGGGGTCACTGGAGAAAACCACCAAGTGAGTTAGACTCCGCGCCTCTTTTCAGGTCTAGCCAAACCTGTGTTCGGTCGCAACTAGGAGACCTAGTCCAGTCACTTCCCAGGTCACCCGAACCCCCTGGCTTACCATCCTCCACAGAGGAACATTTGCATCCGATTGTGACAGACAGTCTCAGATATGGTTTTTACTTTGCCACTCTGCCTAGAAGGCCAGCACCCCGGAGTCGCCTCTTCCTTGTAGACGTTGACACTGGCTTTTTGTGGGTACCATTTAATGAAGCTGCCAGTTGAGGACTTGTGAGGTGTCTATTTCTCAAACTAGAGGCTCTAATGTACTTTTCTTCTTGCACAGTTGTGCATCGGGGCCTCCCACTTCTCTTTTTACTCTGGTTAGAAGCTGTTTGTGGTGTTCTCTGAAAGGGAGTAGTATACACCGTTATAGGAAATGTTCAGTTTCTTGGCAATTTCTCACATGGAATAGCCTTAATTTCTAAGAACAAGAAAAGACTGTCGAGTTTCACATGAAAGTTCTCTTTTTCTGGCCATTTCTAGAGTATAATCGAACCCACAAATGTGATGCTCCAGATACTCAACTAGCTCAAAGGAAGGCCAGTTTTATAGCTTCTCTAACGAGCAGACCCGTTTTCAGCTCTGTTAACATAATTGCACAAGGGTTTTCTAATCATCCATTAGTCTTCTAACGCGCTTAGCAAACACCATTGGAACACTGGAGTGATGGTTGCTGGAAATGGGCCTCTATACACCTATGTAGATATTCCTTTAAAAAGCCAGATGTTTACAGCTAGTATAGTCATTTACCACATTAACAATGTATAGAGTGTATTTCTGTTTAATTTAAAGTTCTCTTCATCTGGATAAAACAGTGCATTTCTTTCAAAAATAAGGAAATTCTAAGTGACCCACAACTTTTTAACAGTAGTGGGTATATGTGTGTGTGTGTGTGTGTGTGTGTGTGTGTGTGCATGTATATATAATATATATTATACAGTACCAGTCAAAAGTTTGGACACACCTTCTTCTCTTTCAATGGTTTTTGTTTATTTAAATTATTTTCAACATAGTAGATTAATACTGAAGACCTCAAAACTATGAAAGACCACATATTGGGCGGAATTCAATTTGTTTTTTTTGCGGCCCGCATCTCCCGTCTAAAGTGACAGGAGATCGCGGGCCACTATGCAATTGTTCCAGATTTTCGTGCTGATCATGCCCAAAGTGGTTGGGTTTAGCCGTGTAAAGCAGCTAAACTCGACCAAAGTGCTGGGCGCGATCACGAAAAGTGATGTTTGGGCGCCCAAACATGCCACTTTTCGCACATTTCAGCTCTCACACCCCTGGAGCTGCGAGCTGAAATGTAGCGCTGTCAGCTGATCGTGCCCGACAGGAGCAAGAATTGAATAGCTCTGTCGGACGCGATGGGGGCAGGAATCAATTGAATTCCGCCCATAGAATTATGTTGTAAACAGTGTTAAGTCAAAATGTTTTATGTTCTAGGTTCCTCAAAAGAGCCCCCTTTTGCTTGGATGACAGCTTTGCACACTCTTGGCAATCTCTCAATCAGCTTCATGAGGTAATCTCCTGGAATGGTTTTCCAACAGTCTTGAAGGAGTTCCCAGAAGTGCTGAGCTCTTGTTGGCTGCTTTTCCTTCACTCTGCGGTCCAACTCATCCCAAACCAGCTCAATTGGGTTTAGGTCAGGTGATTGTGGAGGCCAGGTCATCTGACGCAGCACTCCATCACTTTCTTTCTTGGTCAAATAGCCCTTGCATAGCCTGGAGGTGTGTTTGGGGTCATTGTCTTTTGAAAAACAAATGATGTTCCCAGTAAGCGCAAACCAGATGGGATGGCATGGCGCTGCAGAATGCTGTGGTAGCCATGTTGGTTAAGTGTGCCTTGAATTTTTAATAAATCGCCAGCAAAGCACCCCCACACCACCTCCTCCATGCTTCACAGTGGGAACCATACATGCAGAAACCATCTGCTCAATTTCTATGCATTTCACAAAGACACAGCGGTTGGAACCAAACATCTCAAATTTGGACTCATCAGGCCAAAGTACAGATTTCCACTGGTCTAATGTCCATTCCTTGTGTTTCTTGGCCCAAACACTTCTCTTCATCTTGTTGTTCATCCTCAGTAGTGGCTTCTTTGCAGCAATACGACCATGAAGGCCTGATTCACGCACTCTCCTCTGAACAGTTGATGTTGAGATTTGTCTGCTACTTGAACTCTGTGAAGACTTTGTGATCTCTAATCTGAGGTGCTGTTATGTAGTGGTTTCTGAGGCTGGTAACTCTAATGAACTTATCCTCTGCAGCAGAGGTAACTCTTGGTCTTCCTTTCCTGGGGCTGTCCTCATGAGAACCAGTTTCATCATAGCGTTTGATGATTTTTGCAACTGCACTTGAGGATACATTCAAAGTTCTTGAAATTGTCCGTATGGTCTGACCTTCATGTCTTAAAGTAATGATGGACTGTCGTTTCTCTGTACTGAGTTGAGTGGTTGGTGCTATAATATGGATTACAACAGTAGTCAAATAGTGGTGTCCACTGTAACCCTACCTCTGCACAACACAACTGATGGCCGCAAACACATTAAGAAGGCAAGTAATTCCACAGATTGACTCTTGACAAGGCACACCTGTTAATTCAAAACAATTCCAGGAGACTACCTCATGAAGCTGTTTGAGAGAATGCTAAGATTGTGCAAAGCTGTCATCAAAGCAAAAGGGGGCTACTTTGAGGAATCTAAAATATAAAACCTATTTTGATTTGTTTAACACTTTTTTTTTTTTTTTTTATTACAACATAATTCCATATGTGTTTTTTCATAGTTTTGATGTCTTCCGTACTAATGTACTATGTTGACAATAATTTAACTAAACAAAAACCATTGAATGAGAAGGTGTGTCCAAACTTTTGACTGGTACTGTGTGTATGTAATATAATGCGCCAAGGTGTTGAATATATGCATCCAAAGTTTTTTTTTTTTTAATTTTTTTTTTTTTTGATATCTCAGAGTGGAAAGGAAATGACGTGATGCTTGACACCCAGCTTCATGATCTATAACTCTATAGAGCGATTTTATGTTGCTGATACATAGGATATATGTTTCTTTCCATTCGACATTGTTTATCTTCTGTAGGATGCTGGTGGTGTCTTTTAAGAAACAAATGGTTTTTCCTTCAACGTTTTGTTAAAAAAAAAAAAAAAAAAAACCCAAATGCTTAGAGAGGTTTGATGTCAACAATTTTTTTTTCCCAGAGGTTATAGGTCTTCCCCTGCGGCTTCTTTTTCTGCTTGTGCAATTTTGGGAGATTGTAGACAGTGGGGATTCTTTGATGTTCTTCATGAATGTAGTCAATTTTGTTATAATTCCCTTTTTGTACTCCTTTTTCCAATTGTTAGTATTCCCTAGAATTCTTGGGTTGGATCATTTTTACATTTTTTTTATACATCTCTGCATCTGAAAGTAATCTCATAGCCTCCTGTTCATAATCCTTCCTTTTTTTTTTTTTTTTTTTGTCCATTGCCTCCTCCCTTGTCTACTGGTTTGAGATGAGTGATGTGTCTTTTACTCAGTTCTTTTAAGGCTTTTTTTTTTTTTTATGATGATGATGGGATTTAAGGCAAAATTATAGTTTCTTTAGTTGTGAATCTGTGACCGTATAAGCATGTTGAGGTTAACCATTTCCAGAGTATTACATTGTAGAAAGTGTTACTCACATGCCATTATAATTGTAGTGTTTCTGATAAATGGGCAGCACAGACTGTGTAATGGTTAGCGTTACTGCATCACAGCAATGAGGTCATAGGTTTGATTCCCACTACGGCCCTACCTGTGTGGAGTTTGTATATTCTCCCTGTGCTTGCGTGGGTTTCCTCCGGGTACTCCGGTTTTCTCCCACACTCCAAAAATATACTGGTAGGTTAATTGACTCACCACAAAATTGACCATAGTGAGCATGTGGTAGGGAATATAGATTGTAAGCTCCACTGGGGCAGGGACAGATGTGAATGGTAAGATATTCTCTGTAAAGCGCTGCGGAATATGTGTGCGCTATATAAATAACTGGTAGTAGTAATAATAATAATAATAAATGAAATATAATTTTTTTTATGTGCATCTTATTTCATCCCTCATGTGTTGGCAGTAGTTTAAGAAAATACATTTTTTATAATTATTATTACAGTGGTAAATAATGTGTGACTTTTTTGAGGGGGGAAGATCAGCAATGTATATCTATCTATGTAAAGGCTCTTTTCTTTTTGTACCTTGTAATTTGATGATAACCTCTCCTGCCCTTCCAAATTAAAAAGCTTTGTTGAGATGTTTTGCACAGGTGTGTGTGTGTGTGTGTGTGTGTGTGTGTGTGTGTATACTAAAAGTTGGTACCTTTTTGGCTTTACTTCCCTTTTAAATGTTTCTACTTGGATATGCAACTCATTACCTATATGAAAAATGATCACCAAGATCTGTATTCCCAGATTTGGGTACATGTAAGGGATGAGTGTCATCTAGCTGCCCACACATTTTCTACCTTTTTCTTGAAGAAAGAAATCAATCTAGAATATTTTAGTGAATGTACTTATTGCAAATATGAAGCAGAGTAATAACTGCAGATTTTTATATAAATGTTAAGTGACTAGCATTTTATAGCCATATTAATTAGTTTCCAAAGACGACAAATTGAATAAACTATGTAAAGTTATGTATGTAAATAAGTTTTAAAGGTTGATATATAGAGCCTTTTATGTGGGCCGTATAGAAAGTTGAAGGTGGTTTATATGTAGTATGTTGATATTCATATCTTATTGTCTGTGTGGTTGGAGTCTCTCTTGCGAATCATTTTTTGATACATATCTTCCTAATAAATGGGGGGCAAATTTTAAACTCTTTTCCAGTACACTAATTTGTGTATTTGTTAGTTCTTTACTACTGAAGTTGAAAAGGTGTTTCGGATTTTGCTTCTGTTATTTATTAATGTCTGTTTTGTCTTTTCTCTTTCCTCCTCTCGTTCCTTTCTTCCGTAAGGTATGTTGTTGTTTGTTCTTTTCTTTGTAGTTGATTTGATGTCTGGTGGTTTCTCTTGTCTCCATACAATCTCTAAAAAAACTTGTTCATCGTCTTCTTCATTTTCAGAGTTTTCCTGGTAGTTTCTTTTTTGTTTCTTACGATATTCAGGTTTTTCCTCTTTTCTTTCTATATTGGTTATTAATGTCCGATAATTCGTGTATTCTTCTTGTGCTTTTTTTGTACCTTCTTGAAATGAGTGTTTGCTAAGTTTGTATGTGTTAGTGGCTTTGTATGAAAAGTTGCAATAGTTATAAGGTTTATAGTTCCTCGTTGTTCCTGGGGCTTCGGGATGTTGTAGTAGGTCTTGTTTTCGGTTTTGGAAATTGCCTCTATTGTGTCTCCAACTATTGCTTGTCTTTTGTTCTCTGATTTGTCGTCCATTTTCATTCAATCTTATTTCGAATTATATTTTTTTCATTTCTCATGTATTTTTTCTGCTTTTGCTTAATAATATCTTCCTCCAATATTTCTATTTTCGGTGATTGTGGGCCTAGAGGAAGGCAAATTCATGGTATCTCTAGATATCAAGGATGCCTACCCTCACATGCCTATCTGGCCACCTCACCAAGTGTCTGAGATTCGCAGTTCGACGTTTACATTTCCAGTTTCAGGCCTTTCCCTTCGACCTCTCATCAGCCCCCAGGGTATTCACAAGGGTCATGGCTGTGATGATGAGTCTCCTTCAGAAACAAGGGATCACTTATCCTTCACCTGGACGATCTCCTTCTGAAGTCCCATTCCAGGGACAAATTACTGCACATCACCGTAACTCACAGCCCTCTCATTTGTCAAGGGTGGATCCTGATATTTCCCTAGTCCCTTCTGCAACTGACACAGAGGCTACAGTTTCTGGGAATGATCATGGACATTATGTCAGCGGGTGTTCTATCATTCAGGAACTTCACTTCCAAGGCTGCTGGACATCACAGGAAGCCAGTCTGCCGATGAACATATTGGAATTAAAGACTGTATTCTACGCTATTCAGACAGCAGATCACCTGTTGCGGGGCCGAGCAGTCAGGGTCCAGTCGGACAACACTACGACAGTGGCACACATAAACAAACCAGAAGTTGGCTTGCTATGAAAGAAGTAAGCCAGGTTCTAATCTGGGTGGAAAAGTTCACGATCAGCAGGATGTGTATCCAGGGGAATGGGTACTACATCTTTAGTTTTTTCACCAGCTTGTCTAACAGTGGGTTCCTCTGCAGGTCGACCTCATGGTATCCAGGCAAAATAATCAACTGCCTCTCTACTGCTTTCTGACGAGAGTCCCAGAGGCAGTGGCGGTGGACACCCTGTCAAGGCCGTAGCAATTGCAATTTGTCTATCTTTTCCCTCAGTCTCCTCTTCTCCCTCGATTCTACACATCAAAAGGGAGAAAGCCAAGGTCTTATTGGTGGCTCTGTATTGGCCTCGCAGAACTTGGTATTCAATCATTCAGCTTCTGCGGATCGACTCTCCGTAGCCCCTACATCTGAGAGAAGATCTCTTATTACAGGGTCCTTTAGTCTATCCAGACTTAAAGCGGCTACTTTTGGCGGCTTGGCCGTTGAAATGACCTTCTTAAAACATAAAGGTATCCCACCCAGGGTAATCCCTACTATGCTCAGAACCTGGTAAGAAGTTACTTTGAAACGTTACCACCGTATTTGGAAAGTTTGTTTCAGTGGATGAACGTAGAGTATTTCCTAAGGAATTAAACCCAGCCAGATTTTTCCTTCCTTCTTCTTTTTTTTTTTTTTTTTTCTGCAAGCAAGTTTTTCAGCTGGTTTTGGTTCTCTAAAAGTTTAGATTTCAACTCTGACGATTTTCTTCCAAAAGAAGCTGGTATTGATACCAGAAGTGCAGACTTTTTCTGCAGGTTCCTCCTACGGCTCCATGGGATTTGGATCTCGTTCTTTCCTGCTTATCGTCTTCTCTGTGCGAACCTTTTGGAGTCTATAGAGTTAAGATTAGTTTTGTAGATGGCAACACTTCTCGCACTGGACTCAGCCAGTAGGGTGTTGGAACTAGGAGCTCTATCCAGTCGTCCTCCATACTTGGTATTTCATGAGGATGGAGCGGACCTCCGTAGAAGAATGGATTTTCTTCCTAAGGTGGTTTTGGCTTTCCACATCAACTTAGTGCGGCACTAACAGCTTCGCGGCCTGCACTTTAGTCTGAGAACACCGGTTCTTGCGACTTAACACCCAGGTTAAGTTGCGAGATCTGGCATTCTACGACTTAAGTTTTTATAGTCTGACTAAATTGTGAGATGAATTGAATATCTCCGGCACCAACTTCTTTGCACTTTTCGCCTCGCTCTGAACTTGCTTTTGTGAAAAGAAGGGTACCGCTTACAATCCTTGATTTTGGTAAATACTACTTGTTTTGAGAGGTGTTTTTTTATGATGATGGGATTTAAGGCAAAATTGTAGTTTCTATAGTTGGTTATATTCAACATGCTTATACGGTCACAGATTCACATTTCCAGAGTATTACAGTGTAGAAAGTGTTACTCATATGCCATTATAATTGTAGTGTTTCTGATAAATGAAATATCATTTTTTTTTGTATGTGCATCTTATTTCATCCCCCATGTGTTGGCAATAGTTTAAGAAAATTGATTAAAAAAATTGATATACAGCAATGTATATCTATGTAAAGGCTCTTTTTTCTTTTTGTACCTTGTAATTTGATGGTAACCTCTCCTGTTCTGCCCTTCCAAATTAAAACGCTTTGTTGAGATGTTTTGCACGAGTGTGTGTGTATGTATATGTGTGTATATATATATATATATATATATATATATATATATATATATATATATATATATATATATATATATAAAATATATTACTAAAAGTTGGTACCTTTTTGGCTTTACTTCCCTTTTAAATGTTTCTACCTGGATATGCAACTCATTACCTATATGAAAAATGATCACCAAGATCTGTATTCCCAGATTTGGGTACATGTAAGGGATGAGTGTCATCTAGCTGCCCACACATTGATTTTTTTTCTTCAAGAAAAAGGTAGAAAATCTAGAATATTTTAGTGAATGTAATTATAGCAAATATGAAGCAGACTAATAACTGTAGATTTTTACATAACATAGCATTTCATAGCCAGATTAATTAGTTTATTCAATTTGTCATCTTTGGAAACTATGTAAAGTTATGTATGTTAATAAGTTTTTAGTTCTTAAGTTAATGCAATGTCTACAATATATTTACATAGAATATTTACCCAAATTTTCCTTTTTCCAGAAAGCTTTAAAAACCAAAAAGAGAGGATAAAATTGAAAGCTGACTTCTTGTGCATAATAATGGGGAATTCAATTCAATGCGTAATTGAATTGCGACGGCAGGGACTCCCGAAGCTATTCAATACACTGCGCTGTTTGGGCACTAAGGATTTCTTCTCTCACCCCCCTGGGGATGCGAAGAGAAATCTGACCAAAGTGCCGGGTGCGCGGCTGTTTTTCTGCATAGCGTGGCGCTAACAGTCGCGCGCCCGACACTTTGGTCAGAGAATGCCTGTTACCGCGCCTTAACACCCTTGTTAAGGCGCGATAACGGGCATTCTCCGACCACACAGCGCACTGAATTGAATAGCTCAGGGAGCTCGCTCCCGGCACTATTCAATTTGCGCTGATTTGAATCAGCCCCAATGATCATTAAGTATCTCTTGTAGGTTATGGTATGATATGTCATTTTTTTTTATTTTTGTGCCCTATCTCCCGTTTAAAGTGACAGGAGATGGGGGTGATATTCAATTGTTTTTGGGGCACCCATGTCTTTTCAAGCAGGCGGCTAAACCTCCTAGTAAGCATGCCCAAAACTAGGACTTTTTTTTCGACAATTTCTGCTCACCACCCCAGGAGGGTGCTAGCAGAAATATTTGCGTCCGTGGAATTTGCGCCCTTTTAGAAGCAACAAGTGAATCGTTCCGTCGGGCGCCATTAGAAATGGCACTTGCCCAAACATTTGAATCGCCCCCTATCTGCTTAGTTTGCCTTTTTTTCCTGTTAATAATGCCTAAATATACTAAAGTAAAAATATAATATCATGGGTACAAGGTTTAAAAAAAACAAAAACAAAACACAATAAACACTATAAATACTTTGGAGGGTCATGTCCTGTTTGCGGGGATATGTAAACAATCTTGAATTTTGTGATTCCATTTCCATGATTACCCATACACAATTACTATTATTTATTAACAAATATATATATTTATAATATATATAAAATACACGCACTGTGTGTGTGTATATATGTGTGTGTATATATGTGTGTGTGTGTGTATATATATATATATATATATATATATATATATATATATATATAATTAGTTCAGGGCGCCGGAGCTAGAGAGGGCAACCTAAGGCGCGTGCGTGGCCGAAAAGGGGGCGTGTCTATAAGATGTGTCCCCTTTTCGTCATACTTGGGGGCGTGCCCGGCGTTTACGGACACGCCGGGCACCCCCCAAGTGCTGCAGAAAGGGAGAATAGACGCCGGGCGCATGCGCCCGGCGTCTATTCTCCGGCGGTGACAGGGACACCGCATGTTTCTCCACCCGCGGAACACTGCGTCCCGCGGGTGAGAACGGCACCCGCAGGCTGTGAGGGCAGGGTGCTTTTTGCCGCTAAAACAGCCTAGCAGGAAATATATACATATATATATATATATATATATGTGTGTGTATATATGTATATTTTCATAGAAACTCGGCACTCACTTGGTTTTCAAAACTGCAACTCCTTTGCCAAATTATGGTAATATTTTGGAACCAACATTCCCTGTATTCAAAGGAGTTGCAGTTTGAAAACCAAATGAGTGCCGAGTTTGTATGATATTTTTATGTAGATGGTGTGGTCACATACCAAGGACACCCCAGATGGTTGAGTGCCGTGGATTAAGCCTGTCATATAAGCTCTGGTGTAGAATGTAGTCACAGGTTCTATATACCAAGTTTTGTTTTGTTTTTTTGCTACAAAATGTGTTCCTGTATTGTGGCATAACTAGGACCATGGGCCAAATGTAATAGGGTGAGAGTTTAGCAGTACAATCTCACATTGGTCGAGTTTTATCTTCAAACTGGGAAACATCTGGATGAGAGTTTTTGGAGTCTAAAAACATGCGAGTTTGCATATTCTTGGACTCCGTTACATTGGCCGAGTTTAAAAAGTGTGAGAGTTTACTGCTAAACTCTCTCCCCATTACATTTAACCCCATGTGTTTAATGCAACAGTACAATATTACTCACCAACTGGGAGAGGCAGGCTCCCTCTCCTTTTTTTTTTTTTTGTGCACCAGGACCTGGTGGCACATTCCCCCATAGGGCTCTACTCCTGGGTGGCTGACCTGGGAAGGGTCTGGGCTGTTTTGTGGTCTTGGTTTTGGGAGGGGTGGGCTGCAGCTTGTGCAGGGTGTGGGGATGCCCTCCGGAGATGGAATGCGGGTGGGATCTGATTCCCCACTACTCCCGGCTTGACAGGGAAGGTGGAGTCCCTTCCTTCATCGGTCGGGTGTTGGCTGGAGTATGACGTCCTGTCTGAAGCTTGGTCCGGATGCATTCATCCTCAAGTGCTCTTCATGAAGGCAGCGCACGCTGCGGTCATGAATGATGCTGAAATAGAACAGAATTTTGTTGTGCTGCTTACATTAATAAAGGCAATCTATTTCAAAACAAAATGTTCATTTAAATATAAAATACACAAAGGTCAATTTCATGTTGGCAGCTGCGATAGCTGTAATATGGTAATGCAACATTCATTACTGATCCAAGCTAGGTCCAAGGACACAGCAATGAATCATCTGCGATCCCTTCAGCAGGCTGAGTGACCATGGAGGTCACGCAAGCCGGCCGCCGTAAATGATGCCAGGAAAACTGCATGATCCCTGTCACTGCGTCCTCAGCTGAATCACCCCTTAAACTCTCAAAGATTGTGGATTGATTATGCTGTTTGGAAGTATCGAATGCTGAGCTGCTCATGCACCTGCCAGGCTGAGATGAGTGTGTGAGTACTTGTATGAAGCAAACCCCTCAGTTTTATGGGATTGTGTAACAGTATGTGGCACTGAGTAAGTTCAAACATAGGCAAAACCTAATCCTGGTCAAACTACACCACCATGCCAAATTTGGTTCAGCTAGGTACAAAACTGGCTGTGCATAAAGGACAGACAGACACACCACACTTTCTCACTTATTATTATATAGTTTATATATTATCTTTTATGTGGTACCACAAGGATTACACAGCACCTTTCAAAGTACATAAACATATAAGCACACAAAAGTTATTACAGTACAAAACAATGCACAACAAGAAGATGGTTTATAAACATTTTGCTGTTTTCGTGATCATAACCTTTAAATAAGTAGCGGAGCGTCAGCAACTAAGTGTTAGGTGCCGTTGTAGGGAGTTAGGAGTAAATGATAGTATAAGTAAGGGGGAGAGAGCATATGAGGGAAAAGAGCCCTGCTCTTGAGAGCTTACATTCTAAAGGGGAGGGGCAGACATGCAAGGGTGACACAGATGGGGTAGACCAGTGGTCGCAAACCTTAATTTAGGAGTGAGCTACCTTAGTAAAATGAAACCTGAAGCGCTACTAAAATTGTAGAAAAAAAAAATCTGGCTAATAGCCGAACAAAAGGTAATTTAAGGAAAATTTTAAAAATGTTTCATAGAAAACAAAAACAATGCATTTAATTATTACATTGATATAGTTCTAGTTTGTAAATAAAATTTAAGCACAGGCACATTTCACTATTAATTATTGTCTCCAAGGAGATATGTGCAGTAGAGGAGCAAAAGATACTGTATAGGCAGGGCTGCTGTGTGATTTTTTTCCGGTAGGCCTGGGTGGGAGTCACTCGTAGCCTAGACGCCGTGGGTGGAACAACAGGGAAGCACAGCTGCGGCAATCACCTGACATGGGAGCACGCTTCAGAGGTCACTTGCTCCTAGGTTACTCGGCAGTACTGCAGCTAGAGGTAAGCTACCAAAATAAAGACCGCAAGCTACCGGTAGCTCTCGCGAGCTACAGGTTGGAGACCACTGGGGTAGACGGTAAAGAAGGAGCATGGAAGAGTGGGTTAGGATGAGGGCTGGAAAGTTTTGATGAAGAAGTTGGTCTTGAGAGCCCATTTGAAGATTAGTAGAGAGGTGGAACATCTGATAGGACGGGGGAGAGAATTCCAAAGGTAGGGAGCAGCACTGGCAAAATCCTGGAAACGGGAGGAAGTAGTCAGCAGGAGTGGTCACATGTATTTGTGGAGTGAAGTGTGTGAAGGCAGATGAAGTTAGAGATGTAAATCAGAGAGGATTGGGCGAGGGCTTTTTAATACCCCTTTCAAACATAAACACTGGGTTTAACCCAACTCAGACACTGAACATGGGTTGAAGCCAGGGTTTCAGTACATAGCCCCTTTCACACCTGGTTGATGGACCCCGATTATTCCCAGGTCGTTACCCTTTACACGGGACCCGGTTCATCCAGTGACCTAGGTCTACTGTTTAACAGTGGACGCTTGAAGATGCATTTCCAAGCACTTTTGTGTCCGCCAGTCAAGTCCTTTTAGGCTTGACCCAGGTCATAAGCTGGGGCACTGACACGGGTTACAAGTCTCGGGAATAACCCTGGTTGATTGCTTGGTCACGGACCTGGGACTGTCAACCCGAGATAGACCCTTTCAGCCATGAGCAGTACCCGGGTTGACTCGCCGTGCCCTGGCAAATTTCCAGGTTTTTGCTTATGTCTGAAAGAGGTATTTAGTGAGTGTGAGTATCTTAAATTGGGTTTTAAAGGGGAGGGGGAGCCAGTGTATTAGAAGGGATGCAGATGTATAACATTTGGAGAGGAAGATGAGCCGAGCAGCAGCATTGTATGTATGCAGGGCCGGCTCTAGGGGTACCCGCGCTCTGTGCAGCCTGGGTAGCAGTTGCCCTCTAGTGAAAATGGGAGAGTGGCCTAATTGCCATAGACCATGCCCCCTAAATTATGTCTCCTGTGTATCATGCCCCCCTAAATGACGCCTTCGGTGTATCATCAGGCTGGGGGTGAGCCCAGCACTTGGTCACTACCTGGGCTCCCCCCAGCCCCCTCTCTGCACTGAATGGATGCTGCGCAGCATCCATTCAGCTACTTCGGGGTCCGGCACAGCTGCGGTGGTGGTGGTGACTCCTGACCAGACCACCTGTGGGACACTTCGGCCCACGGGGGGGGGGACAGCAGGACAGTGCTGTCCCGCTGAAATCGGGATTTTGGGTGCGGTGCGCCCTCTATGGGGTGATGCCCCTGTGTGAGACACTCGGCCCGAACTAAATACAGCTTGTAACAGCCATTTCCAGGTGCAAACCCTAATGAGCCTGCTACCAGGCTGAAAGGCCCAACACCCGGAGTGGCCTGTGGATGGAGCCCTCCCTCTCCTCACATCCACACCCTCCAGGACCCATTCCGGCTTTTCACTAAAGCCGACCTTCCAATCTGTGCAGCAGAACAGACTTTTCCTGGGGGTTTAAAAGACGTGTGAGAAATCTGGGACAGACATAGAAGCCATCCACAACTTTTCCAGTGCTTCTATCACATAGATTTGTTTCGACCTGTGGGGTGGAACAACTGCAGCCCCCAAACAATGAACGCGTGACAAAGCGTCTGCATTGGCCAGCTGGCTTCCTGGCCTGTGTTCTACCAAAAATGTATAGTTTTTGTAGTGCCAAGAACCACCTAGTTATTCTCCCATAGGTCTCTTTGTTCTCTGACATCCACTTCAACGGGGCATGGTCTGTGATCAGCCTGAAGTTCCTTCCCACCAAATAGTACCTGAGAGTTTCCAATGCCCATTTTATGGCCAACTCTTCCTTCTCAACTGTAGCATAGTTTCTCTCGTGTACATTTAATTTCCTGCTTAGGTAAAAAATAGGGTGTTCCTCACCTTCCTTGCTCTGTGGGACAGGACCGCTCCTATACCTACGTCTGACGCATCAGTTTGCACAACAAACTCCCTGTCAAAATCAGGAGTCATCAGAACTGGTTGGGAACACAACGCTATTTTCAACTCCTGAAAAGCCTTCTCTGCTTCAGGACTCCATTCCACCATGACTTTCTGTTTGCCTTTGGTAAGGTCAGTCAGTGGGACTGCAATGGTGGCAAAATTGGGTATAAACCTCCTATGATACCCAGTAATCCTTAAGAAGGCTCTCACCTGCTTCTTATGCAGGGGTCGTGGCCAGTTTTGTATTGCCTCAATCTTATTAAGCTGTGGCTTTATCAAACCTTTGCCAATGGTGTATCCAAGATACTTTACTTCTTCCATCCCCAGACACACTTTTTTGGGTTGGCTGTCAAACCTGCCCTATAGATGGAGTCCAACACTGCTTGTACTCTGGGCAAGTGAGACTGCCAATCAGGACTATGAATGACCACATCATCCAGATAAGCAGCAGCTAACTGTCTATGGGGTCTTAGAATCCTGTCCATCATTATTTGAAAGGTAGCAGGTGTCCCATGTAGCCCAAAGGGCAACATCCTTGTATTAAAACAACCCCTTCGGTGCAGAAAAAGCTGTCTCCTCTTTGGCATTCTCGGTTAACGGCACTTGCCAATACCCTTTGGTTAAGTCAAGAGTGGTTAAATATCTGGCTGTCCCTAGCCTTTCAATTAGTTCATCCACCCTAGGCATTGGATAGGCATCGAACTTTGGCACGCTGTTCAATTTCCGGAAGTCATTGCAGAAACGCACACTCCGGTCGGGCTTTGGAATAAGTACAATGTAACTTGACCACTCACTATGCGATTCTTCAATTACATCCAACTCTAACATTTTTTACATTTCTTTCGATACTGATTCTCTTTGGGCTTCTGGTAACCTATAGGGCTTTAGTTTAACCTTAACTGCTGGGTCAGTGATTATGTCATGTTTAATGACCGTGGTTTTTCCTGGTATGTCAGAAAACAACCCTATTTCTGATCAGAAATTCCTTAACTTCCTCCTGTTGACTGGCTGACCGGGTTTTTGCCACAGTCACTTCGGGAACCAAGGGCCCTGGGTTTACTGGAGGGGCTCGGACAGCTACCAGAGCTGCTCTATCCTTCCAGGGTTTTCTAAGATTTACATGATATATCTGTTCTGGCTTTCTTTTCCCCGGCTGGTAGACTTTGTAATTAACCTGCCCCACATTTTCTAAAATTTCAAAGGGTCCTTGCCACTTAGATAAAAGTTTACTTTCTACTGTGGGAACCAACACTCTGTCCCCAGGAGCAAAGACGCGTAACCGAGCATTGTGGTTGTGTACCCTCTGCGGTGCCTGTTGGGCCCGTTCCAAGCGCTCTCTCACTATCGACACCACTTCAGCAATTCTTTCTTGCATTTGGGAAACATGCTAAATAACTGTTTTATATGGACTGGACTGCCCCTCCCTCGTCTCTTTGGCAATGTCTAGTAACCCCCTTGGGTGTCTCCCATATAACAAATCGAAAAGTGAAAACCCGGTGGAGGATTGGGGAACCTCTCTTATGGCTAACAACAAATAGGACAACAAGTAATCCCAATCTCTACCATCTTTGTCGACTACTTTTCTGGGCATATGTTTTAACATCTTGTTAAACCTCTCAACTAACCCATCGGTTTGGGGGTGATAGAACGAAGTCCTTATCTGTTCGATTTTCAAAGGCGGCACAACTCTTTCATAACTTTTGACATAAATAGGGTACCTTGGTCAGTCAGTATTTCCTTGGGTATTCCCAACCTGCTAAAGACATGGACTAACTCTCTAGCAATGGTCTTGGTTGACGTATTGCGCAACGGTATTGCTTCCGGGTCATGGTAGCGTAATCCATTATCACCAGACTATATTGATGGCGGAGGGCAGACTTCATTAAGGGTCCAACCAAATCCATAGCTATTCTTTCAAATGGCACCTCAATAATGGGTAATGGGACTAGTGGACTTTTAAAATGTGGTCTCGGAGCATGATACTGACATTCACGGCAGGATGCACAGTATTCAGATACCTCTTTATGGACCCCGGGCCAGAAAAACCTCTGCAAGATTCGCTCAGTGGTTTTCTCTACCCCTAGGTGACCTGCCGTTATATGACCATGAGCCAGATCTAACACTGTTCTCCTGTATGCTTTGGGAACTATTAATTGTTCCACAATATCTTCCCCTTAGTCACCTGATACAAAAAAATCCCGACATACTGCCATGTGAGGATATGACCAAGGTCTATCGGGGTCTAGGGCTTTACCATCGATCACTTTGACATTCTCCCTGTCTTTTACCAGAGTAGGGTCATTTAACTGCTCCACGGCAAAGACCTCTCTTCTGACCTCTAAATCTGGTAGACGATCAACTTGCTCAACAACACTTCCTACCTCAGTGGGAGGCACATCATTTGGTGAGCCACCATCACTCTCCGCATTCTCTAGTTCACCAGTCATACTAGAAAAAGGGAACATCTCTGACTCTGAAGAAACTTCTGCTACTACACCAGTAACCTTCTCAAATGGGTCAGGGTGATTTACCTCTGCAGAATCAGCTTTCCCACAACTTCCAGAAGTGAGCAAAGTCTCTCCCCCAATATTGCATCATACATTAAGCCTTGTACCAAACCCACAGAGACTACAGCTGAACCACATGGTGTCTTGATGTTCACTACTGCAGTAATATAATACCTAGTATCCCCATGTATGCAGGTCGCACCAACAGTTTTCCCCTTACGCTTCAAGTTAAGCTTTCATAAGTGTAACCAGGCTACCAGAATCTAGCAGAGACTCTACTCTGTTGCCTTCTACACTAAGTACACACATGTGCTTATCTGTCTCAGCCTGCCGGTCAGCAGTACAGGTGGCTGTGCAAAGAAAGACATCCTGCGGTTGATATGAGCAGTATCACATTGCATAGGTTCAGAGGTAACTGAACAATTAGCCGCAATATTGCCGAAACCACCACATCGGAAACACCTGAATCACATTATAACCTTGTCTTTTATGGGGTAGGAACCTTCCTGGCCTGGCTGGCCTGTCTCCAGACCCTCCTGTCTCCACACCCTCAGTCTTGAGTACATTCCATCTCCCAGCACCCTTCTCCCCTGGAACAGTCTTACCAGTGTTGATGGGATTTCGCCGATGCGCCATCGGGGCTTGGTGGGGCAGACTCAACAGCTCCTCAGCTGCCACGTACCTCTCCACCAGTTTGACTAACTGGTCTGCAGATTTAGGGTCTACATGGCTCACCCACTTGCGCAGAGATGCAGGTATAGCAGATACCGGTCCATCATGACTCTTTCCATGATCTGTGTTCATGTCAGAGTTTCAGGCTGTAGCCATTTTGTGGTTAGATGGACGAGGTCATGCATCTGTGAGCGTGGAGGCTTTTCCATTTGGAACTCCCAGCGGTGGACTTGTTGGGCCCGAACAAATGAGGTGACTCCCAAGCGAGTTAGGATCTTCCTTTTTAGCTTTTCATAGTCTTTTGCATCAGCCAGGCACAAATCATAATAGACCTTTTGTGGTTCTCCAGACAGGAAGGCTGCCACAAGACTTGCCCACTGTTCCTTGGGCCCACTCTCCCGTTCTGCGGTTCTCTCAAATGCCGTGCGATACGCCTCCACATCATCACTTGTGGTCCTCTTCTGTAAAAAATGACTGGCGCGTATGGAGCGAGTGTGGGTTGGAGGGTCAGTGGATGCATCTCCAGACCGGGCTACCAAGTGTTGTACTACCTCTTTTAAGGCCTGGCGGGTTTCTTCAATGGTGACTTGTTGCTGCCTCTGGGCTGGCTCCAAGGCCAACAGTTGCACATTGGTGGATTCCTGCTGAGCTCTGGTAGCTTCCTGCTGAAGTTTGTTAGTTTCCTGGTGAGCTGCCGTAGCTTGGAGCAAGGCCTTAACAATGTCCTCCATGTTGTCTTTAGGTGCAGGTTGGAAGCTGAATCTGGCTTCTCTAAGCATCTGCTCACGCTACCTTCATGGATTCCACAATTTCGTGCCTGTCCCTTTAAATTTTAAAAGACAAATTTTTCCTTGCTGCAATTTCAGTGTGCGCTTGCCTGCATTCTCCACCACTTGTGACACAGTCCGGATAGGGGTCCCCCCTTTTGGGGTAGACTGACTCTCTCTTTACACACACCGCAGCCGGAGAAACAGGACACAATTCTGTGGTTCTCGTACAAGCTGGTCGGAGCCGGTCTTTATTGTACCAGGTACATAAATAAAACAAAACATAAACAAAATCCTAACACGTCTGGGCTCTAACTAGACAGTAGGTTCCCTCACTATCAGAACACTATAAACAAGTTCACGTCCACAGTACTTACAGGTCTGTATCAATACAATGTCTCAGAGCAAGCTAGCCTGCGGGCCTGCTCTCCCAGGTGTGAGACACTCTGCCAGAACTAAATCCAGCTTATAACAGCCATTTCCAGGTGCAAGCCTTAATGAGCCTGCTACCAGGCTGAAAGGCCCAACACCCGGAGTGGCCTGTGGATGGAGCCCTCCCTCTCCTCACATCCACACCCCCAGGACCCATTCCGGCTTTTCACCAAAGCCGACATTCCAATCTGTGCAGCAGAACAGACACTTCCTGGGGGTTTAAAAGACATATGTGAGAAATCTGGGACACACATCTAAGCACCACAACTTTTCCAGTGCTTCTATCACTACATACATACATACAATTTTTCTTTAGTATATTTTTGTTCTTGAAAATGAAAAACTAATTGGGGGGTTCAATTGTTTGCGCTACTGCAGCTCCCGTTAACTATTCAGTTCTGCATGCAGCCTAATTGCGGCTAATCCCTTTGTATTTGGGCATGACGTGAGATAAGGCCTTAAAAAAGTAATAGCGAAATGCGCATCGGAAAGTTAGCTGTGTGTCTCTGATGTGTTAATATGTGGTTAATAATTGATTTACTTTACAAGTTTGTCCAGTGAGCTACTGTTGAATGTCAGCTACCCGCAAGCTGGAAGCAGCTGCTATGTCACCCGTGCTATAAATAATAGAGCAGGGAGACTGAGGAATAAGCAGCCGATAATGCTAATATAAGTTTTTCCTGTGCATGCCAGTTACACGCTAGCGGGAAGTAGCCGCTGTGTCACCCGGGCTGTGAATAAGAGAGAACATGGAGATGGAGGAATAAGCAGCCGATAATGCTAATTCAAGTTTATCCTGTGAACCGCCACGCAATGCCGGGTACCCACTAGCGGGAAGCAGCTGCTGTGTTATCCGTGTTGTGGTGGTGATGATGATTTTTCCTTTTTTTTTTTTTTTTTATTTGTAAATCCCCCTATTCAGCAATGGGATTATGGAGAAGACCACACAATTATCTTCTCCATTAATTCCCATTTTATAGAGTACCGCCCTATAGGGTTCAGCGATTGATCTCTACAGGGCTTCACGAAATTGATTGACATATGTATACAGGCTTTATATTAGCCTGTATTCATTTATATTTATGTTCTATTATATTTAACATTTATATATAATTGTTAAATATAAAAGCACATAAATATACATGTATATAGGCTAATATAAAGCCTGTATACACATGTCAATCACTTTGAACGGGCTGGAGATGCACTTACCCCTCGGCTGTCATCTCAAAACAGGGACGACACTGTTCGGAAGCGCATGACTGAGCATGCGCAGTGGCAGTAACAGAAGGTATTTCGGAAACCGAAAACAATGCCATCTGTAACATCGCAGAGACAGCATGTTACTGCAACCGCTGTCCCTGCTCAAAATAATGCTGAACAGCAGCCTTTAAATATTTATAATTGATAAAAAATCGTGACTATGTTGCTCCTTTATATTCTGGGCAACATCACTATTGCTGAATAGACCCCAAAGAGAGTGCAGGGATACGGAGGAAATAGCAGTCATCAATGTGACGCATAATGCATGTGTATGCCTACACGCTATCGGTAAATTAGTAATGTTTATAATGCCGTGTAACACAGCAATCCTATTACTAAGGTGCTGCCGCTAATATTAAAAGTAACACCGCAATCGCATTACCATGTGCCTGAGGTATCTGTAATATCCACTGTGCTAATCTTAGCTGTGATTATTGGAATAAAAAAGTAAGATGGATATTTGAAAGTCACTTATGATCATCGTGAAATGTATCGGTGTATATCTGCAAGTAATCAGAATGTGCATTAAACTGATCAAACCAACATGAGAAGGCAATAAAGTCTCTACTAATATATTGCTGGTTTTGCAATTTGGAATGCATACATCTCATTACGATATGTCCTCAAACTAATGGATAATACCCATATAGTATTAGTATGAGGCCATAATCAAGCAGGGCGAAGGAAAACTAAGTACGTGTGTGCCCGTACACAACACAGCCCATTTGTTTCACCAATACATGCATCCATACTATTGAATAAGATATGTTACATGAAAAATATGAACGATGAGACAATTTAAATAGAGGGATGGAAGACTAAAAACATCCAGTGATATGAGAGATTATATATATTAGTCTCAGCATTACATATCCATGGGATATGAAGTAGTGGGAAATTATCCCAGTATATAAACAATTAAATGCGAAACAGCTGCAAGATCATGCAACTAATCAAGAAATAAATAACTCTACATAGATTTGTAATAAGATTTATTCCCATCTCCATTTGGTGACACGTTACGTGAAATAGGAGTGTAAGTATCAAGCTTCGGATACAAGATACCCTAAGAGAATATAGTATTATGTACGGTGTCACTAGCTCTGCGAATGGAATGTTAATATATTTACTCGATCCAACCGAATTCATTATATACAGGGGACATCGTGCTTATAATATAGATTATATTATATTATCAAGCACTAACACCAAAATGATCTAGTGACCCATAACACCGTGCATATGAATGACTAGTGAAGCTACTATGCTACTGGAGTGTTAAGATCTCAATCGATAAAACATACATGGCAGAGTCAGTCTTTGCAACATTGTCAGCAACAATTTCAATAATAGCAATTTAACAAATGCATGAGCCATAGTAAACTGGAGGGATAAGCAGCATATGCACAGTTGCTGAATCCCAATAATAACTAAGGCTTACAAAATAAGATAGAAGTACTTTATCATAATTGTTGCCACAGGTAGCAGGCTGATTTAGACGAATAGCCAACAGAACAAACTTTAATCTTTAGTATACCAATAAATTGTCAGGACAAACATGACACTTTAAATATACCAATGAATGGTTAATTAGCAAGAGAAATAAAAATTACAGAAATAAATTGAGACACACAGCGGGATAATTTAATCCCTTTTATTCACATTTCATTCCTCTTCTCTTTATTCTTATCTTTTATACCTTCTATATGGTTTTTAAATATTTTGCTGGTTCAATCCCCAGTGGTCCCAATTTGATTATTTAGGGTTCTGACTCTGGACAGAATATCCAATTAAAACTATTTTTTTATGAGATAGTTAATAAAAGTTTAATTGTATTAGTGACTTTGTTGTCTGGGAATGGTGCACTCAGGCTAACACTTTGTCTTGTTTTTTGTGTATGTACAATAAGGCACTTGATCTCAGCAGCCCAAAAAATTGAATATCCCCTTTCACATTAACCTGGAGCTGCGGACGCAAGAATACAATGGAATATCCTCCCTGGATGCGGCCACAAGTGCTATAATATAAAAATATTATGATTATGCAAAGAAAGAGGTTAATTTAAGGTGGTGCGTCAGCTTTTATAGTACTGTTTTCTACAATACATTACAATACAATGTTTTTTTTTTTTGTGAAACCCACTTGCATGGACACAATACCACTGAATAAGACTTACCTGCACATTTAAAGTTTGGTTCACAAGTATATTCTAACTACTTAGAAGTGTCTATGAAAGTCTGCAATTAAAGCCATACTATTGTGGACAGGTATGAAGTGTCAACAGCATTGCAAACGTGTAGCGTTCCTGCCAGTCTATTTCAGCGGGGTGCTGCATCCAGCCCTATTTCTAAAGGGCAGAAAGCACCCTGCCCTCGGGTGCGGCGCCCTGCTGCAACAGCCTGCGGGTTCTGTCCCCTTCCGGTTGGCCGTGGGGTCCTGCGGGTGGTGAAAACGGCGGTGCAGCGGTCAACGCCGATGAATGGTTGCTGGGCGCATGCGTCCGGCATCCATTGACAGTGACTGTAGCGCTTGGGGGCTGCCCTGCATGTCTAAGTGCCGGACATGCCCCCAAGTGATGAAAAGGGGACGCACCATAAAAACACGTCGCCTTTTCCTAAACATGCAGTACACTAGAAAACATCACTGTACTTTTGAATGGCTTTTCCATGACCTTTTTCAGACGGGATGTAGTTATTTTACCGACGGCCAGGATGGCGGCCGTCGGAATCCCGACCCGGAACTAAAGATAGAGGTCGAAATACCAACGCCTACCTTTAGCCAGATGACAAAATTCCGACCAAAGGTTAAGAGGGGCTGTTAGCCGTGGGGGAGGGAGAGTTAGGTCTAGGTACACCCCTGGGGGAACTTAGGGTTAGGCACCCCCTAGGCTAGGGGAATGGGGGATTATGGTTAGGCCCCCCCCCCCCTCCGGGAGGGTTAGGGTTAGGCACCACTAAGCCACCACTGATTTTGCAGTAGTGGCCTAAGCTGGGTACACTCCTAGCAGATCTATCTGCAGATGATGGTGGTTCATACACACTGAACAACCATCATCTATCCGCAGATCCTGCTGGCTGGGGTCGTGTCACGGTCCCCATACCCGCGGCCTCTGCTGCAAGTGTACGGGTGGTTGTCTGACCGTACACACTGCCATGGGCTGTGCAGCACAGCTGACGCGATATGTCTGTGAACGATGTCATTCAGACATATCGCTGGTATACACCGGCCGACGGGCACATGATATATTGGCCGATCAATTGATCGGTCAATATATCTGCCAGTGTGTTCTCAGCTTCAGTTCAGCAGCTGATGTTCTCTATAATGACATGTACTACACTGCTAATTCGAATTTTTTTTTTTTTTTTTAATAGTAATCGTTTTTTGTCCCCAAATGTCTTTCATGGGTAGGTCCGTTTTGTGTTTCTTAATGGGGTCGAATCAAGTCAACGTGATTTCCCGGCTGTGCTCATATCGGTCATTTAAATGGTAGTGCTGACATTGCAAGTTTTCCCTAGCACCTCTATGGAGTGCAAGGGAAAACTTTGGGATGCTGATGGGCGCAATGTGCCATTCCGGAACTGCACATTGCTTACTTTGAGCGGATTTAATTTGTTTTCGCGGCCTGGATCTTCCGTCTAAAGTGACGGGAGATTGCGGGCCGCTATTCAATTGTTGCAGATTTTTGCGCTGATCGCGCCCAAAGTGGTAGGGTTTAGCCGCGTAAATCGGCTAACCCCGACCAAATTGCTGGTCGCGATCGCGAAAAGTGCCGTTTGGGCGCCCAAACGGGTAACTTTTCGCCGTTTTCAGCTCACACCCCTCTGGGGCTGCGAGCTGAAATGGAGCGCTGGCAGTTGATCGCGCCCGACAGGAGCAACAATTGACTAGCTCCGTCGGGCGCGATGGGGGCTGGAAACAATTTATTCCGCCCATTGTGTAAAATGTAATCCGCCCTTCTATTGTTTAGCATAGAATATATTGTCGATTCATAAGTTACCAGTGGATATAAAGGGCGGAATTCAATTGTTTCCAGCCCCCATAGCGCCCGATGGAGCTATTCAATAGTTGCTCTTGTCGGGCGCGATCAGCTGCCAGCGCTCCATTTTAGCTCGCAGCCCCAGTGGGGTGCGAGCTGAAATCGGCGATAAATTACCTGTTTGGGCGCCCAAACGGCATTTTTCACGATCTTGACCAGCACTTTGGTCGGGGTTAGCCGATTTACGCGGCTAAACCCTCCCACTTTGGGCGCGATCTGCGCGAAAAGCTGGAACAATTTAATAGCGGCCCGCGATTTCCCGTCACTTTAGCCGGGAGATCCGGTGCGCGAAAACAATTGAGTTCCGACCAAAATGTTTCAGCCAGTAATGAATACACATGTGCTCTAGTGTAAAGTAAGGCAAACTGAGTACTGGAGTTGGGAAATACTGTTTAGAAAACAGGTTATTATAATACACATTGTAAAAGTTTTGTATTTTGTTGAAGGTATACTCCAAAACAGTTGCAGGTGTGTACATTATTCGTTTATGATGGAGTTTTTTAATTCACATTTTGTATCCATGGTAACCTATAGCTTGGGAGTTGTTTCCAACATTTTATACAGTCCTTTTTTTTTTTTTCTTTTTATTTCTTCTTTTTTTTTTCTGTAAATGTTGCAGGAGTCTGCCATTCTTTAAATAACTTATATGTACAATTCCTGACTAGCAAGTTGACATGAAAATAGAAGGTGCTTTTAAGTGAGCACACTTTTTTATTACTTTTTTTTTTTTTCTGTCTTTCAGGCAATATCCAGGTCTTACTAATATGTCAGTATTAAATAGACAGAACCTCAGTGTAGTAAATAGTCTAAAGCTTGCCATAGACTGTATGCTAGATCTCCATTTACAGCATAAAGTTGGCTGAACGATGGTCAAGTAGATTTCATAGGTTTAATAACCAAACCTAAAATTCTAGACCGGTTTCAGCCATTAAGGATACGAATGATCATCATTCAGTGTTTGGTCCTGAACAATAATCATCCATTTCGTTTGGTGGGCTGGTTTGCACAATTATCTTGCAGTGTATGGGCAACTTAAGCCTTTCCTGAGACATCCCACTAAACCATAAATATGCTATACAAAGTCCCTATTTTAATGAATTGTCTGTGCCTTCCCTAGGATGCACCACCCTTAGGATAATAGCTTAACTGAATAGACAATATTTCTAGCTATACTAAACTTGATCCCATAGCAGCTCTGATATTGCACTAAAGATTTAATAATATCTTCTTGTCTTTGCTGCCTCTTCAGTGACAGCAGGCAGCTGAAATGGGGTTTCTTTTGCAGCTTTAATGTTTTCTGTGGCAGCTTGGAATTGGGGCTTACAGTGACTTTGTTTAGTGTGGCTGTCACAGCGCGAGATTTGAATTGTGCTTGAGATGAGCTGCAGTTTGCCCATAGTGTCTAAAAGCTATGCTAACAGACTTACGGACATATAATTAGCAAGTACCAAATATGCAATTGTGCTTTTAGGTAGAATTTTGTTTTATTAACACACTCCCTTAAAAAAAGCAGTGAACTTTTAAATACATTCCTGTTAAATGATATAACATCCGTATTTCCAAAGCCTGAGAGTTTTTGCGAAGCAGTGAACAAGCATGATTTTGCTACTAGGGGAAATCCTGTAATGAATTTGATAAATATTTTATGTGCTGTTCTATGCAAAAGACTATCAGGGGTATTCAATATGGGTGCGAAAACATCGTTTTTTGCGTTAATATCACTTGTTTTACTTTTACACCCTATTCAATTTCAAAGACTTATCGCAGTTTTGACAAGTCTTTGATAAAAAAACGGTGATAACTTTTCACCAATTGAATAAAAAAAAAGTGCAGAATTGGGGTTTAGGGGTGCAGGCTTAAAAAAAATAGCCTGCACCCCTGAGATTGACATTTAAAAAAGAACTGTGTCAAAAAAGTTTAAAACAAAATTAGGGACACCCCAAAAAATTAATTTAAAAATTGGGGTGCAAAAAACAAAAATGGAAAAAAATTGTTACACAATAGGGAAATCGGTTCAGGGCTATTCTGCAAGTATGCGCAGATGTTTTCTAGAATAGAATTATAGCGGCAGGTGCGCAAATGCAGAATTTAAAAAAAAAATTACTTTAGGGACACCAAAATATGCTAGTACCCATTTTCATGTACCCCAAATTTGATGGGACCACTTAAAAAAACGAAAAAAATAACCTAAGTGCTCTTCTGCATCACTTCTTCAATGTCGGGAAAAAAGCACCTGCGGCGGCTATTTAAATCTCCGACTTTCAATTAAAGGCTAAAACGGGGGTACCCATAGTGATCCCCCATGTTTTTACAACTTTAGGGGGGTCTTACAATTATTTTAAGGAAAAATTCGTAACTTTACGCAAATCCAACTTCGGAGGTTCCCGTTTTCGTTAATTTGATATTGAATACCAGGATAAGCGGGAGCGCGCACCATACCTTTTACGCAGAAAAGAATTCCGATATGAAACGTTAACTTCGCCAGGGAAGTTAACCTTTCATTTTGAATACCCCTCTATATATCTAAAGAAGGTACCTTCTACAATTGTACTTCTGTCCATTCAGTCTACTTGCTCTTAGGGCTCAATTCAATTAAATGTGATGTTGAATAGTGCTGGGAATTAGTGCCTAGAGCTATTCAATTGTCCCCATCGCACCCTGCACTTAAGTTTTGAGATGCCGTTTATGGTGCCTACAGCCGAATGTTTAGTCGTGGTAAACTGAATTCTTTGTCTTAGGTACCAACTTCAATGCTGTTAGCGTACACGATTAACCTGCTACTAGCATCACGGCACTAGTTTAGTGGGATTTCTGCTTGCACCTCAGGAGGGTATGAGCAGAAATCCTCTAGTTGTGCGATATTAGCTCAGCTAATTGAATAGCTCCAGAAACTCATTCCTGGCACTATTCAATGTCGCATTTAATTGAATTGTCCCCATAAAGACTTTAATACCTCTCCAATGAGCAATTTCTGATATCCACATCAACAGATGTTACTGGCTATATATTATAACATCTGGTACTTTAAAAGCTGGCCACTCCTGCTTTTATAGTTTTATTTAACACAATACTGGCTAGATATTGTGTGCAAGCTCATCATCATTTATCATTCTATGTAGCGCTAGAGAAGTCTTGGTCCCTGTGGCACAATGCTCTCTACCCCATCTTAAATTGATCATGTTCCCAGGCTCGGAAGCAACTTTCTTTTTTTTTTTTTCATTTTTATTTTGTTCGTGGCCATCATTATTCATTCCAGCAGGGAGCACCAATTGACTACAGGAGTTCAGTGCAGGGCAGAAAATAGGCTGATATAAGATATCATTAGGGGGAATGTGGAGGGGTAGGACTGCACCCTCTAATTTCACATACAATAAGAGATGCTACCTTAAGATATTAATAGTACTTGGTAACATCTTCTCTGGGGCTCCATGTGTTAGATCATTTTGACAGCACTAAGCTGACCAGGTGAAAGAAGAGATGAAGGCTCCAGGCTGATAATCAATACTCCAATGGAGAGTAGTGTTTGCTACTGGGTGATTGGTGAGCTATGTACTGGAAGGAGCCCACAGCTTTGTGTTTTGACCACAAGACAATAGCCAGGAATATGTTTCCTACCTAAATTCATCACCTGACAGTCTCGGGGCGATTCAATTCAGTGCGATGTTGAATAGTCCCAGGAAGAAGTTCCCAGAGCTATTCAGTTGACTGCTTTTGTTAAGTCCGACTACAGGATTTCTGCTTGCACCCGCCTGAGGTGTCAAATTTAAGTTAACACCGCCCTAAAGGAGGAAGCCCTGTGATTATCTAAGAGCAGGACCATCATTGGTGCTCAGTCTGGAAAAGGTTTTACATTGGGCTCGATTCAATTCATCGCGAATTGAATAGCGCTGCGAGGGAGCTCCCGGAGCTATTCAATTCAGCGCGCTGCTAAGGATTTCTTCTCTCATCCTTTCTGCCAGCAGAAATCCTACAAAACTCCAGGCACGATGCTGTTTTCTGCCCTTAGCGTCGCGGAAATAGCATCGCGCCGGGCAATTTAGTCGGTGAATGCTAGTTCTTGCGGCTAAACACCTGTTTAACGCGCAAGAACCGGCATTCACCGACAAAACAGCACACTGAATTGAATAGCTCCGGTAGCTTCCTCCGCGTTGAATTGAATCAAGCCCATTGAGATTATTTGCAAACGGAAACCATTGAAGACTGTTGCCCATTTTCCTTGGATGTGGCATCCTCTGCAAATTTATAACAAAAATCAGAACACTTCTGAGAAATCCTCATCATAGTGCACCATTCTCTTCTATGCGATGTGAATAGCGCCGGGAGATTGCTCCCGGAGCTATTCAATTGTGCGCTGTGTTTCGTTGGAGAATGCCCGTTCTCGCGACTAAACACCCAGTTTAAGGCAAGATAACGGGCATTCCCTGACCTAACTTCCCGGCGCGATGCTGTTTTCCCGGCGCTAAGGGCAGAAAACAGCCTCGCGCCGGATCTTTTGTCGGATTTCTGCTCTCATCCCTGGGGGGATGCGAGAAGAAATCCTAGTCGGACTTGGCAGCACGGTGTATTGAATAGCTTCGGGAGCTCACTCCCGGCGCTATTCACATAGCATAGAATAGAATCGTGCCCATAGAGCTCACAAACTACATCATGGGATCTGCCGTCCTCTATTAACATGGTAAATGTAAAAGTTCATGACTACTATCAAAAGACTGCACAACTATGGCATTCATTTTACATTAGTTTTTCTTTATTTTGGGTGGAGTTTCCATGTTCAAAAATAGCATTTGGAATGAAATATGTGGGTGTATGTTAATTTTTTTAATGTGTCTTTGAGCACTCTGCTGTGTCCACACGCAAGATAGTGTGAAAACTAGTCAGGGCCTTGCTTTCCTTGAACACCAAATGCAAACGTGTACCAGCGCTTTTCCTGCCCTCTAGTTCACGTTTTACCACCATTAATCCCATATAAAGTGTGTGTTTGTTTTTTTTTAAATTACAGATACTGGGTCAGGCAAGCCTGGGGTTTCCCAAGCTGATGACTTGTATAACAGCACTTACCCCAATAACATTTTAATTGTGAATACCCATTTACAAATTTTGTTGATATAACATTTTTGTCATGAACTGAGTGTGAATTTTGTGCTGAGGATTGGGAACCCATTTTACCTTTTACCCTAGTGGCCAGCGGAAATGTAATGGAAGTATTCTAATATACTGTACACTCATTTGCCATTTACTATGTGCTGTATATTAACAAGTATCTGGACTGTAAGTATCAATACATACTGACCTACTAGAATGTGTTGATCTTTGAGCTGCTCAAAATATTTGAAGTAGATTTTTATTTTTCTTAAAATTTTTTCAATACAGAAATACTAACTAAACATAAAATGAGATCAAAAGCAAAAAAGCTGTCAATACATAGAATGCAGTAATGAGAATACAGTCTTTCCTTAATAAGTAGTACATGAGGGGTCCAGATTAATCTGCGCCAGTACAATCGTATCAAGTATAAGTAATGGCGCAGGGCCCGACATGACTTAATACCATAGCTCGATCTAGTAAATTTAAAGGCTACCGGAAGGGTACCTGTTTATACCAAACGCCAAGACCAAATAAATAGATCTTGGGTTCTGGCGAGGGCAGCATAGGAGCAGTTGCCCTAACCCTGGTCCAAAAGTCAAGCACCTGGACAATCCCATATAAGCTGCCAGAGCCCGGAATTGGGGGATAGGTTGAAGTAGAACTAAAACCCATTTTAAACAAGGATAAACGGGCGCAATACACCTATGTGGGATGTAATAGTGAATCTGTTGGTACCGAACACAGGGAGTGGTGTATTTAATGAAGCCAAGGATATGCCCCCATTCGTCATCTGAAAGGGGGCCCAACTCAACTATTTCTAGTTTAATGGGAGGATGGCATCTAGTAAGGACGCGGGCGTTATGGTCGGTATAGAAGAAAGAAAACTTGCCTCCGAGAGCCCAGATAAAGAAGCATAGTCTGTAGGGGGAAATGGGACAGGGGTAGATTTACTAACCAACAGCAGAGGTGTGCAGGAAAAGCAGAGGTGTTTGAGGTTATGTACAGTAATTAGCAGATATGTGCAGCTGCACATTGTCTGATGTTTTGCGGCACATCACTGCTAATTGAATCTGCCCTTAGGAGACTGTAGGTCAACTAAGTTAAAGGAAAGCTTTTACGGATGTGGCCAATTTGTGAGGCTAAACGCAGTACATTTAGGTACGACAGGCGTGATAATGGGTGCCCTAAACATTTTCGGTTTCTGCGTCTGGCACCCATTATTGCCACCAAAAAAAAACAAAAAACTAATTCTCCCCCCCTCTTTTAAATTATTTTTTTCTTATGTCAATTTTATATGCTGTAATTTTTTTATTAGGCATTTGTTCCCTGTCTAGTTTGCGTATTGAAATCCTATTTAAGGGTTTGAGGCTGTGGTTATTTGATTTGCCTCTAATAATGGGTGCACGCTTAGATGATGGATAGGTCAGCAGACTTATTTGCCGGCAGAGCGGCTGATTGGTAAGCTATACATGCTTACCAATCTACCACTTAATATATCTGGGCTGATATCATAAGTAGTCTGGGATTTAAATTTGCCTGCCCAGTTGAAATGGCAGTGTCGACTGTCCCTGCAGTAAGTGTACTAGCGGTCATGGGTCATCCGTACACACAGCCAGATACACCAATATGTCTTCCAGATATATGCCTGACTTGACATGACTGAACGTCGTTGTTCACAGACATATTGGGTGTAAACAACTGCCGATGCACTAGCGATATATCACTCATCGGTAGAACCCAGCATAATTGATGCTGTTAAAAACCATGCTTGTCTTTTCCCCACTAAATTATTACTTTCTTGTATATATGTATATATATTTAATATGTGTCTTTCTATGTATGTGTGTTTTTATAAGCACTGCATGTAATAGGAGTCTGTATGGAAATATTTCCTAACAGTCCACTATAATGAATGTTAAAAGAACATTCCATGATCTGTTAGAAGTATCCAGTTGATACATATTACTAACTAAAAGTTTTAAGTGTTGTCACAAGTTTATTATGTAATATTCTGTTAATGAAGTTTTGAATGGGGTGATGTACACTTCTGATTGGCTTTTTGGATCACCATACTGATGCCAAATAGCCCACATTAAAGCTCTTCATTCATACATGATGTTGATACTGAGCAAATTATTATTCCTATGAAACCTGGAGGTATACTATACTATAGTCAGAATTTAATAATAAAGTATGTCCACTATGGCCATTACTTGGCAATTCTCATTACTATTTGCAATTGCTCACCAGTTATTTACAGTTTACCTTATTTTTATTATTATTTGAGCTTGCTGCTTCACTGTAGCCCTGATTCAGAGATGGATGCAATACCAATATATATGCAGTTGAGTGATTAATGGTAAACTGTGCATGTGTCTAAGTTGAACTGTCAAATTTGCGCTAAAGGCCCACACACACAGTACAATATTGTGCACCATCTGGCCGTTATTGGAGCATCGGAACGACAGTTGTGCACAACGTGAGTGTCCACTCACGATAACGATGCGCATACCCGCGGATCGTTCTTCGTCTCGTCTCAGATCTTTCCTGCTGCCGGAAAGATATGTTGATCTCGTCCACGATCCTGCAGCATATCGTTCAGTGTATATGCCTGAACGATATGCCTGAAGATCCGTGATGCATGCATCAAGATACAAATGCTTGCAAGCACCTATGTTTAAAGACACAGATGCAGTGAGATCTGTCCGTGCATCTGTGTAAAAATAATGAATAAAAGTGTAAAAAAAAAAAAAGGGTGCGAATCCCCTTCCCGCACAGCTAAACCAGCCCCGGTCTTTGGAGACTCAGTACTGGTTGTGCTAAATGCAGGGTACAAATGTATGGGTCCAGCACTGGGCTCTGAGCCGGGCCTGGTTATGAAAATACAGGGGACAAAAAGTGTAGGTGTCCCAATAACCAGCACAGAACTCTTTTTCTAGTGGGGGAGTAATGCCACAGCCAGGGGAACCCTTTCACCGGGTCCCTAGGCCAAAGCATTACCCCTGACCGCTAGTCAGGCCAGGCCATGGATCCCTGGTGAGTTGGGGACCCCCCCAATAAAGGGGTCCCTCTCTCCAGGGCACCCTAGGCCGATAGCCTGGGGCTATCCCCGGCACCCTTGGAGCAGTGGGTGCTGGGTTAATAGTGCAGTGTAATTGAAAGAGTTAAAAATATTGTCTTTTGCATTAGAACTACAGGTCCCAGCAAGCCTCCCCGCATGCTGGTACTTGGAGAACCACAAGTACCAGCATGCAGGGAATTACGGGCCTGCTGGTACCTGTAGTTTCACTGCAAAAGGAATATAAAAACAAAAAAGACATTACACACACTGTGAAAGTACAAATTTATTAACACATAAATGCATAATCACTATCTCACATACTCTCCTAGTATCCCTGAAGCCATTCATGTCCCCTTCTCTAAGTAGTAATCCACGTGTACCTGTAAAAAAAAAATAAAAAAATCCATACTCCCCTATCCAAATGCGTGGATCACGTCCTCTTCTTTCTATGTAGGCATCCTCTAAGGACGGTACTACCCGAATGACTGCTCAGCGGTGGGATTTCACTATAGAAATCTCGTGCTGAGCGCTCATTGGCTGAGAGGCGAGCCTTCCGCTTCTCAGCCAATGAGTGGTTCCTACCATTGACTTAGTCTTTGTATGCAGGCACTTGGATTTGCAAAGGTTGGCGTATCAATTTAAATCTAGGCGTCTGTGACATTTGCATATTTTCGCACAGCCTATGCATGCATAGATGCAGCAGCATTATTGTCCATCTCTGACTTCAGGCCCTGAAGTGTGAAAATAAAATTGTGTATGTATGTGTACAGTACTTGTCAAAAGTCTGAGCACACCAGTATATTTTAAGGAATTTTCAATTTAACTGCACAGTAACTAAATCCTGTTTTATTGGCTTTGTTTACTAAATAAACAACTGTTTGAACAATAAGGAAACAAAAAACATACTTGTTTTGACTTTTAGGCAAGTTTATTTAGGTTGTTTTAGGTAGTATGCTTTCATTGAAGTGACGACCCTTAGCTTTGATGAGCGCTTTGCATATCCTTGGAACCCTATTTACTAATTTTTCCAGCTTTTGGCGATCCATTTGACTCCAGCAGCCTTGAAGAGCCTCCCAGAGCCCTCAGTGTTGGTAGTCATATGTTTTTGGACTTCCCTGTCTAGTTCTTCCCAAAAAAATCTTGATGGGTGAAACATCTGGTGATTGAAATGGCCATTTCATTTTTGTTACGACTTGAGCATCTTCTTTCTTTTGCAAATAATTAGTACACAACTTGGATGTATGTTTTTGATCGTTATCTTGTTGGAAAACAAAGTTCTGACCCACAAGTCGCCTTCCGGGGGGAATCGCATGACGCACTAATATGTTGTGGTACACCTTTTGATCCATTATTCCGTTGATTCTGACTAAGCCACCAACTTGGTTGCCCGCGAAACATCCCCAAACCATCACATTGCCTCCTCCATGCTAAACTGTTGGCACTACACAGTCTGGGAGAAAGCGATCACCTGGACGACTATGCACAAAAGCCCAGCAATGCGAGCCAAAAAGTACAATTTCGATTTGTCCAAGCACTCTTCCACTGTTCCTCAGTCCAATCCTTATGCTTCTTAACCCATGCGTACCGATTTGCAATGTTTGTTGTACATAGAAGTGGTTTTCTTACCGTGACCCTACCACTAAGACCATATTCCTGCAAGTGCCTGGCCACCTTCCTATCGGACACAGGCTGGGAACGACTTTTCCGCAACTCCCTTCCTATTTCAGGAGTGGTCAAACGTCTGTTAAGCTGTGCGTATGTGGTGGTGTGTGTGTACTGCATGTGTGTAGCATTATGTGTATAAGTGGCACTGCCACCGTCGGCATTTATTATGAGTATAAGCGGCACGGCTACTGTGGCCATTATTATAGTATACTAATTTTTTTTTTTTTACACATTTCTATCGATTTTTTTCCTGGTTGCATCGGTACGGAAACAATATATTTTGTTATTTTTATCATACTCCATTTATACACAAGTAGCAGAATGTACGATGAACAAGTTTCTTTTCGATTTCAGGGGATGTGCTCAGACCTTTGACAAGTACTGTATGCGTGTGTGCATGTGTGTATATACAGTCAGGTGCATAAATATTGGGACATTGACACAATTTTCAGATTTTGGCCTCTATTCAACACCACAATGGCTTTGAAATGAAACAAACAAGGTGTGCTTTAACTGCAGACTTTCAGATTTAATTTGAGGGTAATTACATCCAAATCAGGTGAACGGTGTAGGAATTACAGCAGTTTCTATATGTGCCTCCCACTTTTTAAGGGGCCAAAAGTAATGGGACTATCAACTCAAAAGCTATTTCATGGACAGGTGTGGGCTATTCCCTCGTTATTTCATTATCAATTAAGCAGGTAAAAGGTCTGGAGTTGATTTTAGGTGTGACATTTGCATTTGGAATCAGTTGCTGTCGACTCTCAATATGAGATCCAAAGAGCTGAAACTATCAGTGAAGCAAGCCATCATTAGGCTGAAAAATCAAAACAAACCCATCAGAGAGATAGCAAAAACATTAGGTGTGGCCAAATCAACTGTTTGGAACATTCTTAAAAAGAAAGAACGCACCAGAGAGCTCAGTAACACCAAAAGACCCGGAAGACCACGGAAAAAAACTGTGGTGGATGACAGAAGAATTATTTCCCTGGTGAAGAATAACCCCTTCACAACAGTTGGCCAAATCAAGAACACTCTCCAGGAGGTAGGTGTATATGTGTCAACTATCAAGAGAAGACTTCACAAGAGTGAATATAGAGGGTTCACCACAAGATGTAAACCATTGGTGAGCCTCAAAAACAGGAAGACCAGATTAGAGTTTTCCAAACAACATCTAAAAAAGCCATTACAGTTCTGGAACAACATCCTATGGACAGATGAGACAGATGAGACAAAGATCAACTTGTAACAGAGTGATGGGAAGAGAAGAGTATGGAGAAGGAAAGGAACTGCTCATGATCCAAAACATACCACCTCATCAGTGACATGGCGTGGGCATGTATGACTGCCAATGGAACTGGTTCCTTTGTATTTATTGATGATGTGACTGCTGACAAACGCAGCAGAATGAATTCTGAAGTGTTTGGGACAATATTATATGCTTATATTCAGTCAAATGCTTCAGAACTCATTGGACGGCGCTTCACAGTGCAGATGGACAATGACCCGAAGCATGCTGCAAAAGCAACCAAAGAGTTTTTAAGGCTAAAAAGTGGAATGTTATGCAATGGCCAAGTCAATCCCCTGACCTGAATCCGATTTGAGCATGCATTTCACTTGATGAAGACAAAACTGAAGGGAAAATGCCCCAAGAACAAGCAGGAACTGAAGACATTTGCAGTAGAGGCCTGGCAGAGCATCACCAGGGATGAAACCCAGCGTCTGGTGATGTCTATGCGTTCCAGACTTCAGGCTGTAATTGCCTGCAAAGGATTTGCACAAAGTATTAAAAAGTGAAAGTTAGATTTAGGATTGTTTCGTTTGCCCCATTACTTTTGGCCCCTTAAAAAGTGGGAGGCACATATAGAAACCGTTGTAATTCCTACACCGTTCACCTGATTTGGATGTAATTGCCCTCAAATTAAATCTGAAAGTCTGCAGTTAAAGCACATCTTGTTTGTTTCATTTCAAAGCCATTGTGGTGGTGAATAGAGGCCAAAATATGAAAATTGTGTCAATGTCCCAATATTTATGCACCTGACTGTATGTGTGTGTGTAATATATATATATATTATATCTCTCAAACCCTTTTTCAAGATGCAGACGTAACACCAAGAGGAATACATAGTGGAGTACTGCTTCCACAAGCTCATCTTTGATATATTGAAATTAAAATGTGATTTTTATTTTTTTGTGTGTGTGTGTGTGTTTGGCCACAACCAAGCAAGATTCTTTAAAAAAAACAAATCAAAAAACAATTTGAATAATGTAACTCCTTGCCGTCTGTTGAGCAAGGGAGTAAATTGACAGCAAATTTCTCTAAATAACTACTGACCTTTTGCAGCTATTGTATGTAGAACAATAACTACTTAGCGGGTATTACAAGTGTTACTGTATTTGGTGTTATACAAGTAGGGAACACGATAATAATTTTTGAAATATTTTAAGTGGCTTTTAAGGGGCGATTCAATTGTTTGACAGAATTGGCTCCCATCTAAAGTGGCCGGGAGCTAGTTCAGTTGTTTTGAACGAACAGCCCCAAGGCTACACTTATCATGGATTTTTGCTAGCACCTTCCCGCGGTAGGACTTTGGGGCTGGGCGCGAGCCTTAACTGCAGTGTGTCTGGCAGAAGCTGATTTACGGTGCAAATCCCATGCATTCTTGTGTGAAAATGCGGCTGTTGCGACCAATATGGGTCTGGTTGCGCAAACAATTGCATTAGCTCCTAGCCACTTTTGACGGGAACTTATTCTGTCAAGCAATTGAATTGACCCCTTATTGTCCTCCCATATATGAATGTTATTGGAGACATATCATGCAGTGCATGCAAGGAAGCCTTTTCATTCTTATGCACTAAATAAATCTGCAAGGAAATTTATGGTGAAAATCAAATGCTAGGTTAGAAAGACTGGCTGATTTGTGGAGTTGTTTCCAATAGAGAGATTAACAAATTTAGGAATGCCTTTGGTATGTGCCGTACGCAAGGTTTCCTTATGCTATGTTTGTTTTGTAATATAACATTTGCAGATATGGTTGTACGAATGTTTAACTAAAAAATAGTTTTACGAGTGCAGATGGACCAGTATGTGTGCAAAAGTGCCTATACAATTTGCAAGAACCCTTCTTGTGATGGACATTCCTTATTAATGTTACTGGGCAAAACCAGGGCATATTGCACATTTCTGCTTGCAACCTCAAGATGGTGTAGCCGAAATACTGACGGCTATTGCACCCGAACGGAGCAACAGTTAAATTTCTCAGTTGGTCGCCCATTGCTTATCGCCACCCAAAATACAATTTAATGCTCTCCCACTCCTATATAGGGGGCGATTCAATTCAGCGGGAGTTGAATAGCGCCAAGATTGAGCTCCTGGAGCTATTCAACTCACAGCTATGTTTACTCCAGCGGGAAGCAGTTAAATCGGAGAATGGTATTCTCCGACTAACGTACCAGCCGCGAGGCTGTTGGCACTGCGCTAAGCCGGAAAACACTTAAGTCAGATTTCTCCTCACACCCTCTGGGAGCTCTCTCCCGGCGCTATTCAATTCCCACTGAATTGAATTGCCCCCCCATAGAGTTAAATGATGACTTGGAAGGTGCTAATGAATTGAGTAGCCATATAATTGCACTGCTAGTTCAATTGGTCATTATCTTGTTAGTGTCACCTGTCAAGGGGTTGGATACACTATGCAACTCAGTTCTTTTAATATGAAGTTATTATAAAGCGCACTTCTATTCCGCAGCGCTTTACAGAGAATATTTGTCCATACATACACACTTGGGTTAGTTATTTGTTTGCTGGGAGCCAATTAACCTACCGGTACATTTTTGTAGGGTAGGAGGAAACCTGGGGGAAATCCACCCAAGCACAGGAGAATATACAAACTCCACACTTTAGGTCTGTGGTGGGAATCAAACCCAAGACCTCAGTGCTGTGAGGTTGTCATACTAACCATTACACCATCCGTGCTGCCCAGATCTTGAAGTTGTTGTGGTGGAAGCTGGAAAAATGGGCAAGCATAAGGATCAGATCGACTTTAACAAGGGTCAATTTGTGATGGCTAGACGACTGGGACAGGGCTTCTTCAAAACAGCAGGTCTTACCGATATGCAGTGATTAGTATAAAGAAAAAACTCTGTTGTACAATGGCGCATAAGACATTAACATTACTTCCCTTGGGTAGTAAAAACCGCTCTATTCCTCATCTATTTTCCTCCCAATCTCTATTTCGGTTAATGAAGAAGTGTATGTAAAACAAAAAGAGAGCCAAAGCGCCACAATCCTCGTGTAATGGAGTTAAAATAAATTGTGCTTCATATATATTGTGCAACACCTCATAATATGTGTTCTCTGGGGAAGCTCCCAAACCAGTGCACTCACAAGAAAAGGATGTTTTATATTGCTCATCACAAGTAATATTGTCTGATATTCCAATTAATCACCATCACCGTAAATGGATATTTTCGGTGGTGCACCCTAAGCAATGCACTCTTCCTGGAACCATATGCTCCCTTTCTCCTTTTAAATATGGCTCCCTTGAAACACTCTGTTGCATGGAGCATGATAACCAGAATAAAAAGTTTTACAATTCTTTTATTTCCATCCAAATCTATACATAAACGATAAAATTGAAGGATTCCTACTGATGTTTTTAGGAGAATCACAAGATGGTAAGTGGAAACGGGGCGTCACAGTACTGTGATATCTTAGAAATGTTCAGACCTGCATCAGTTGTAAACTGACATATCGTGAGTCAGTTTGAACACTGGCTAGGCTGCTCATGAAAGGCGACGTGAATTATCGGAGTTCGAACAGGACAGATAGCGAGTGCACGATAAATGGTACATTCCATTTCTGAAGTTGTGTGAAAAGTCAATATTCCTTGATCTATGGTGTCACGTGTGTACCAGGAATACCTAATGGAAGGCATTACCACCCACTATGTATAGTACAGTGGCTGACCACAGGTGTTTAATGATCGTGACCAGTAGTGTCTAGTCAGAATTGTCCATGGTAACAGACAAGGTCACTGGCTCAAATGACATCCACATTCAATGCAGGAAGTACCAGATATATCCAGCAGGTCAGTGCAGCGTTCTTTAGCTTCCATGGGATATGGGAGCAGAAGACCCACCAGAGTGCCCTGGTTAACGCCACGACATCGGACACATCGCCTCACCTGGACTCGTGACATCACTAAATGCCTGGGGGGGCTGCAATATGTGGCGTAGTCCGATGGCGTAGTTCTAGTTGTTTCGGGCTGTGACCATTTGCATCCCTTTATGGACTTCATGTACTCCCACAACAATGGAATATTCCAGCAGGATAATGCATGTCATTGGTCCCAAGTCGTCCAGAATTGGTTTGAGGAGCATTCTGGAGAGTTTCGACAAATGGTGTGGCCATTACGTTTACCTGACATTAACCCAATCAACAATTTATGGGATGTGGTGGAAAAGTCATTCGCACCCAAGTCCCTGCTGTGGGAAGCTATACAGATGGCATGGGTCAATATCTTTCCAGAGGTCTTCCGTCCACTTGTGGAATCGATACCACGTGGAGCAGCTGCACTTCGCCGGCTAAAGGTGGTCCTATGTGATACTAGGCAACTCATGACTTTTGTTACTTCAGTTTATAATATTGTGTGTGTGGAAAGCGGGATGAGAAGGGCGCTGCGCTTGCCGGCCGGGAGCTTCTGCGTGCGCGCTCCCGAAAAGGGGGAGTGGACGATCGGGGAGTGTGTGTCCCCTTGTGACACTCGCCAAATTTGTCTCACTTTGGCACGTGCCCAACACTTACGAAGGTGCAGGGCTTCCCCCAAGCTCTCCCCTCACGGTGAATAGATGTAGATGCCGTGCGCATGGCGTCTATTCACCGTGTGGTGCCCGTCACTGCAACTCCCCGCTAAAACAGCCTAGCGGGAACACACACATATATATATATATATCATATTTTATAATATGTATGAGCGAGCAGATTTGTGTCATGAGTCAAATGATCGGGTGCTGGATCAAATGTGTTTAAATAAATCCAAAGTCCAAAAAAGACAATCCGCAGTCCATATTTATATGCAAAAAAATCATCATGTCTTTATTATATTTCATCTGATGGCAACATGTATCATATTTGGATTATAAAGTGCCATGGTGCAAAAAACTGTAGGAGAGACAGTACTTATCATGAGAGTCAGGTCATCATGGGAGGATCTGTGGCAGAGGACCGGCGGCAGGACGCCCGACAGCCGTTTCGGTGCTAACAAGCACCTTCTTCCAGGGGCAGTAATAGTGGTGAGCCGGAGCAGCTGCCGGTGGTCAGGAGACTATGCTGGACCTTAGCGTGTATTGTTTACAGGTGAGTGCATGCCGGGGATTGGTTGCCAGTGATAGTGGGGGAGGTGAGAGGTGACCGAACAACAGGTATTTTGAATCCTATGTGGATTCAGTATTGCCGCGCTGCCCCTGGAAGAACGTACTTGTTAGCACCGAAACGGCTGTCTGGTGTCCTGCGTCTGTCCTCTGCCACAGATCCTCCCATGATGACCTAACTCTCATGATAAGTACTCTGTCTCTCCTACAGTTGCACTTTTTTGCACCATGGCACTTTATTATATTTGATCTGATGGCAACATGTATCATATTTGGATTATAAAGACGTGATGACTTTTTTGCATATAAATCTGGTGTGCGGATTGTCTCGTTTGGATATATATATACACACACAATATAGTGGTATTCAGTTGTTGGTGTCGGCAGCTGTCCCCCTCTTTGAGTCCAATGGAGCTATTGAAATGTGCTCCTGTCTTGCGCGAACAACAGCTGGCACTGGCATTTCAGCTCGCACCCCCCTTCCGGGGGTGGCGAGTTGAAATGCGCGAATAATGGCCCAAACAGCACTTTTCGCTTGAGCGCAATAATGAAAAGGTAATATTGCCCCGTGATCTCCCGTCACTTTAGACGGGAGTTCGGGTGCGATAAAACAAATGAATACCGCACATTATGTGTGTGTTTATATTGTTTTGTGTATGTATAGTTTTTTGTTTTCTTGTGGTCTATAGCTCTCACACATATAATTGTGAATTTTTGCTCTTATTTTCAAATCCCTGGGCAGAATTCAATTGATTTCGCGGCCCGCATCTCCCGTCTAAAGTGACAGGAGATCGCGGGCCACTATTCAATTGTGCCAGCGTTTCACGCTGATCGCACCCAAAGTGGTCGGGTTTAGCCGCGTAAAACTGCTAACCCCGACCAAAGTGGGCGCGATCGCGAAAAGTGCCGTTTGGGCGCCCAAACAGGACACTTTTCGCCGATTTCAGCCCGCACCCCTCTGGGGCTGCGAGCTGAAATTGAGCGCTAGCAGCTGATCGCACCCGACAGGAGCAACAATAGAATAGCTCCGTCGGGTGCGAAGGGGGGAATAATCAATTGAATTCCGCCCCCTGTGTTAATATACATCTGTTTGACATTATTGGGTAATAAACCCTAATATACAGCTTTCACAGTATAGATGTCTGTATTAGATTAGGTTAAATAAATTGTATATAGTAAAAATGATTGTATGAAAATGGAAATCTTACATCTTTAGTTTTATTTAATTTAATGACTGTCCACTCTATTATGATTATGATAAAATGAGCAACCTGAATAGAAACATACTTGCTGATACTTAAAGGGGATTTGTATGATATATTTAAAATAATTGTTGGAATGTTTGTGCTAATTGATTGTTTCCTAATAAGCCTCTTCACTGCACCATGGAATCTACACTGTATATAGTGTGCATCACTGCCTGTGCTTTCCATGATCTGTCAGTTACCCTATTAGCGTTTTGACACTGTACAGTCTAATGAGGCAAGTCTGTCACAGCTGTCAGCCCTGTTCTTTTCTAGTTAGACTACCTCTGCTTCTACTACCTTCCCCTCCATCAAAGGGAATCCCTCAACCAGTCACATGCAGGCTCTCTTTTTCTAGTCCTGTTAACATACTGGTAAGCTTTAAGAAGGAGCGAGCATGGAGGTGGGGGATGGTGAGATGCTTTTTAAGCAGAGGATGCTCTCTGTTTCAGTGGTCATGCAGTATTGAATCAACATGACTGGCAGATATGGAAAAGCCATTTTTTTATACATTAAACTGTGTGGTGTCAGCATTCTAAAGAAAGCGTGAGAAGGGATCTTTTGAGAAGAGTTGGTGTAGCACAAAACATTGTATCGCCCTATTGGCACAGTATACAGTCTTTTACTATTGCAATGTTAGTAAATAATAAATGTACAAATCCTGATGCTACTCGTCCATTCAAATTTGTTTTTACCATTGTGTCACTTTCCTATTTCATGAGAAATGTTACTCTGAAGAGTGTCAGCGTGTGTTTAGGTAAAAGCAATTGTATGTCACTGTAACCTGTCTTTTTTCTGGTGAGCTAGCAGTAGCAATAAGCAATACATAGCTGTCGTCTGTTCACCTTATGAACATATCTTAAACAAACTGCAATGAAATTGGAGTCTAGAACTGTGCTGTCTTATGCAGAAAATAAGATTTCACTTTAACTTGAACAGATCTGGTTATAGTGATTCTGAAGCTCTGTTGGAATGGCATCATCTGTATAATTAAAATTTGTTTAATTTTTGGGCTGGGCAGACCAGAGTTCTACTTTTTGTTTGGGTCCTGCCATCCCTTGAAACAAATGTGAGTGTTTACGGACAGTGTGGTTCCCACAGGTATCAATGATCCCAATAATCTGAGCGTTTCTAGATGAGGTAATCATGTGGTAAATTTAACTGGCACATGGGCTTGATGGAAACTGTAATCCACTTTATACTAGGTACCTACCATACAATTGTTGGAAATAATAGTTTAGCCTTTGAAAGAGGTGCCAGAAAACTGTAGTTTATTGAAAAGTCAGATCCCCGTGATTGGTAGCAGCAGAGTAGCTAATAAAATTTTTCAGCGTAACGTGTCCATGTTCTGTTTCTTGTTTTTATAATGTTTTATTTCTTTTTGTCTGTTCCATGCGTCATTTTATACATTGTTATATGTGTTAATCTGCTATAATACATATTTAGTGAGGTTGATGGGGGGGTTGAGGGGAACAAATTGTAGTTTAACATTTCACAAATTGCATTTGCATTGTTTCAGAGGAAATCAAAACAAACAAGCTAGTAGCCTCACAGAGGGAATTCCTTCCTGATGTCAGAAGTGGCTAATGGATACATTTCCTGAGAGTCATCCCCTCCCCCATAATGTCGCTTTAGCTTCAAATACTGTTATTGCATAAAGGCATTGGATCCATATTGGTGAATTAACGGTTACCTCTGCGTGTGTTAAGGCGCTTCCTATACTCATGGTGAAATCCTTGGTATAAAAATTAGTACATCTAATTCACCACATAATGTATTGTATTTTTTCTACAAACTTTTATATTCCTCATATGATGATGTCCAGTGTTTGTCTATGGTTTTTGACCAAATAGGCTGGTGGTAAAAATTGTTTTACTTACAAGACACGTGCGTTGATTGTGCAGGGCTTCATTACCACACAGAAATGGATACATGTTTTCTTTTCAGTATTATACAACTGAAGTCAGTATATTAGAAAAAAGGAACCCATTAAAAATATTTGCGGGCACTTATGAAAACACTCACAAGCAGCTGTATATGATATTTTGGGTTGGCCTTAGCAACAAATTAGACCATATTTTTCTAGTGTATTTAAAATAAAAAAAGATGACAAATTCATGAAGGCAGCTATGGGCAACTCAAATGCGAATGCATTGTTATTTGTGTAACATTTTTAATAAATGCATATTTACAGTAACTTTTAGCTTGGATAAATTGCAGATAAAGGGCACACACAAAAGCTTTTTTTTTTTTTCTCCCAGTATATAATTAACTGGTTGGGTATGGGATGCTGGCGCTCGGGATCCTGGTGGTCAAAATTCCGACGCCAGCATCCCGACGGGGTTAGGATTACAACACCTGTCAGTAGGTATCCTAACCACCCACCTCTCCCTAACCCTCCCTCCCTGGTGCTTAAACCTAACCTCCCCCTCCCCGCACCCTAAAGCTAACCTTCCCCCTAACCCGCTACTTACTTTCGGGATACCGACGCCGGGATTCTAAGCGTCGGCTTCTCTTTGACCTTATCTCATAATTAACATTAGAGTTTATTCCCCATGTGTTGAGATAATTACACTACAACATAGCAACTAGGGAGGCCAATCCTGGGATTGGGATTCTGGCCCAAAAACACAGGGATTTGAATCACGGGATTGGTGCCTCCAATCCTTGGATTTCCAGGATCACTGCGTGTATGTTGAATCTGTTAGCCTGGCAGCAAAAGATATCCATGTGAACACCTGGTCCGTTGGTCTCCGGTGGCGGGCCGCTCAGTGACTTCAAGCTGTCACCCAGCAGCTACAGCTGCCGTCATGTGTAACAGCCCCCCTCGCCGGTGGGTTGCCAGGCAACAGCTGACGCGGTCTGGCCTGGCTATACTGGACATTCGCAGTCACACGTTTCCTTGGTGATGTGCCTGATTGCCAGCCAGCAGAAGCCACAGCTCTCCCTGCACTTTGCTGCCGCACACATAAGGATGCGACAAAGAGGTCACCTTGGTATTCCCAGCCGACTCCCCCTCTGTATTTTCATTAATCAGCTTAATCCCGGGAATTCTGGGATTGAAAAACTGGCCCGGGATTGGCCTCCCTGATGGCAACCAATTAGACATTGGGTTCATTGGGTGGAATTCAATTGAATCCTGCCCCTATTGCGCCCGACGGAGCTATTCAATTCTTGCTCCTGTCGGGCACGATCAGCTGCCAGCGCTACATTTCAGCTCGCAGCCCCTGGGGGATGAGAGCTGAAATGTGCGAAAAGTGACATGTTTGGGCGCCCAAACATCACTTTTCGCGATCGGGCCAAGCACTTTGGTCGGGTTTAGCTGCTTTGTGCGGCTAAACCCGACCACTTTGGGTGCGATCAGCACGAAAATCTGGAACAATTGCATAGCGGCCCGCAACCTCCTGTCACTTTAGACGGGAGATGCGGGCCGCGAAATCAATTAAATTCCGCCCATTGTGTTGTAAAGCTGGCCATACACCAGATCAACTTTCCTCCAACCATCCAACTAGTTGGTTGGTTGGAATGAAAATCCGTTAATGTATGGGAGCAAATGACAATTGGCCATTTGCTCCCAAACACCGGAAAATGGACGAAAGCTGCTGTTCAGACAAGTTTTTGTAAATCAAACCGATTCAATCAACTTGCCTGAACGACCTTTTATGTGGTTTCGGTGTTTGGAAACAAATGACTGATTGTCAGTTGCTCCCATACATTACCGGATTTTCATTCCAACCAACCAACTTGTTGAATGGTTGGAGGAAAGTTGGTCTGGCCAGCTGTACTCTTTACAGATAAAACCTTGCCGCTGAACTTCAGTTTGTGTTTTTGCAGCTAAACACAATGGGGCATATTCAATTGAGGGTGAGAATAGCAAAATGTAAGCACCTGTGAGGTTTTTCCTGCAGGTGCGGGATTTTTGCTATTCAATTAGGAGCGGGGTTTGTTTTCTATTTTGAGCGTTGGGAGGTTTTTGGTTTTTTTGAGCACTTCCAGAGCAAGTCTGATTTTTGCTAAAATCATTAGTTTTAGGAAAAATCTGCGGGACTTGCTCTGGGACCACGACGGCACTTCCCCCGAGGACTAATTAAGCAATATGTTAATTTAGTAATTAATTACTAAATTTACAGTCTTCTCCCTCCAGCGTCTGGACCCGGTCTCCTGCAGTCTTGGTGAGTTTGTCAGTGCCAACGTAAGGGGTCCTGGGAAAACTACATCTCCCAGCAGCTCTTGCTTCTCTCTGCAGCCCCTGGAGCCTACCAGCAGCCCCCGGGATTCCCAGCAGCCCATTCCCCAGTGAAAAGATGGAGGGGGAGGCCTTCTGAAGCTGCGGAGACCACCTGGCAGCTAAGCACCATTTTTTTTTTTTTTTGCGTGGCACGGGGGTTTCACCTTTTTATTGGATACTGTGGGTGTAGGGAGTGCAGTAATCCAAAATTGGGCTTGATATTTTTGACCTCGCTAAACCTCTTGACCAATTGAATATGCCCCATGTGTCTCAGTTACACACCAAATAGATAAACTCTAACATCTGTATAATACATTTTGGTGACCTTGTCTGCTACATATCTCTATCAACACTTGTCAACCATTTCCTATAGATAAATTGTAAGGTTCTTCCCCTCCCCCATCGATTTGTGCCTGCTTGGCTAGTCTTTAGGTAGCAACCATGTGGGTTCTGCGCTATGTTCACAGGTCCTGATTAGGAGGTGTTACCCCGATATTCCTCCCGCTGGCCGTCTTGTTCTATGTCCCGTTCGGGCTGGGGTGGTGGATGGGTTGTTCATGAGGAGGTCAGTGTAGTGCGTTTTATTCCTGTGGAGGCCAATATATGTCTATATTTTTATGTGGGAGCCAATTTTTTTTTTTTATTGGTCATGCACACCGCATAGCCGGATAGTGTGCCTTGGCAATTTTAAAATCTTGTGTAGTGTCACTCGAGTTGAAAAGGTTGAAAATCATTGGCCTAAAGTAAACGCTGAGAACATACTGTGTTTTTTTTTTTTTTTCTATTAATACTGCTCTAAGGGAAAGGAGTATCCCTGATAACTTGTTCCCAATAGCAGCCACGGAGGGACATTTGTGAGAAGTGCAGCCTTATCCTGTATGTTTATGTAGCAACCTACTGCACAATAATACAGCTGTAAAGCAGCAAGCTATTTGTTGAGGTTTCAAATAGGACTCCTGTGGCCAGATAGGGAATTGCAAATTGTGTGCAATTGGCAGCAAAGTGTAGAAGCCAGCCTTGACTTTTGGGACAATTCATCTAGTCTGAAATTTGTCTATTATTTTGTATAGATATTATTTCTAATCTGTACCACCTAGTATAACTTATTGAACTAGTAATGATTTATTTTGAATTTGGTGTTTCTTTAGTTAAGGGACTTTTTTTTATTTTTTTTATTTGCGGTTGCTCCTTTTTCTCTCCCCTGGGACTGATTTTTGCAGTTCAGTCTGAGGGAGGGGGGGGGGGGGATTCATTAGTTTTCTTGCGCTTGCAGCTCCCGTATAAAGTGATGGGCGCTATTCGATTGTTTGCGGGAGCCTGTTCGCACCCTCCTGAGGTGGTGAGGAGAAATGTGTGATAAGTCTGTTGTTTGGGTGTCCAAACTGCTGTTTGGGAGAGCTGACTAGGACTTTAAACGAGTTTAGCCGCTGTACATCTCTAAATCCGGTCTAATTAGGAGCGAAAAGCGCGATCATTGGGTGCCCAAAACAATTGAGTTGTAACATTGGGCGTCCATTAATTAGCACGCCTAAAAAGACAATTGAAGCACCCTCAATATGTATATTTTGCATTTTTAGTAATAGCTTTGCTTATATGTGATGTTTCTTGTCAACTTTAACATCTTAGGGGGCGATTAAATTATTTGCGTCCACGGCTATTTCTTTTTGGCGCAATTCAATTGATGCTCCTTTCAGATGCAAATAGCCGTGGGAGCACACATTTCTGATCGCCGCCTCCTGAGGCGGCGAGCAGAAATGTGTGATAAATTGGCACTTTGGCCTCCCAAACATGGATTTGGGCGCCCCAAGGCAGTACTTTAGATGGGTTCAGCCTCTTTCCACGGCTAAAGCTGGGGCTTCTGGGCACTCTTATGTGGCACTCGCGCCCACAAAACAATTGAATCATCCCCTTATTGTCTTGTGGATTTTCATTCAAGTGATTTTTTTTTCTTTATTATTATTAGTATTATATATTATTAATATTAAATGTTACAATACAGATACTGTCAGTGTTTTTCAGTGTTAAAAGTTTGCTATGAAAAGAATTGGGTCAACCTCTGAATGACCTGTCTTCAGCTTAAGTTTGCCTTGGGCTAGAGCTCCACCTTGTGATCTTCTAGCATGACAGTACTTCGTAAGCAAGAGCATGGCTGATTCACAGTATTTTCTGTGTTACAACTGGCCTTTGGTTAATGGATCGGATTATTTCCTTAAATCTTGATTATGACAATATTCACAGCTTAAAAAGCAAATGTTTTATCTTTGTGTTTGTAATGGAAGAGACCTAATTGAATATTCTATGAATATCTTGCTATAAAACAAACTTTGCTGTTTTCTTCCAGAATAGATTTTATTTTACAACTGGCTCAGATTTGACTGCTGGAGTGTGTTGTGCATGTGACCACATGTACGGCACACTGAAAAGAGGCGGCTAGTTAGGATTGTATCACCATAAATCAAACCTCTCAATTAATGTAGATGCTGTGTTATTTCTTTTTCATGTCATATGGGCATATGGTAACTAGCCCTGTAAGTATTGCAGCAATATCGGAAACAATTATGGGTATTAACATACTAGGGGTACTTTAATCAGAATTTATATGTTTTTGTCGTATTGGTTTTGTGGGGAATAACATTTGTCTAAATTTAGGGGGCAGTTCAATTCAGCATGAATCAATTAGCGCTGGGAGACAGCTCCCGGAGCTATTCAATTGACCGGAGGGTGCGAGGAGAAATTCGACTAAAGTGCCAGCTGCGAGGCTATTTTCCAGCTTAGTGCGGCGGTAACCGTCTCGCAGTAGTCAAGGAATGTCTGTTCTCACGACTAATCACCCAGGTTAAGTTGCGAGAATAGTCATTCTCCGACTATGGCCCGTTTTCAATTGGAAGCGAAAAACTCAGATCCGCGAATAAGTATCACCGATTGCGACTTTTCACCAGTCGGAAGCTTTTATCGCCGTATTCAGTTACAAACCCATTTTCCATACGTGAAAATACAATGTAATAGGCGCAAAAGATTCGCCTATGAATAGGTGGAGAAAAAAAAGTGCAAAATCGCTATTTTGAGGTGCAAAGGTGGGGAAACCACTCAGGACCCTTGGGACAGCCCCCCCAAAGGACAACTGCCTCAAGAACCCCGCCCCCCCCCCAAAAAAAAGAGGAAGACCCCAAAACATTACTTAAAAAAAGGGGGCAAAAAAAGTGCAAAGTGGGGGATTCCCCTCGTAAAAACTAGGGAAATAGACTTTTGGGCCTGCAAGTAGGGGTGAGGTGTTTTTTTTTATTTTTTATTGCAGGTACTTGTTTCAGGTGCAATTTTAAAAAAAAAACTTACTTTAGCACCCATTTTCAAGTACCCCAAATCTGACAGGCTACTTATTTACTCCCCAAAAAACTACTTAATGCTATTCTTCACCACTTGTGCTAAAACGCTAATTAGAAGAAATTAACACACCTGAAGTACCCCAAATAGCTTTATTAGGGCTATATGGGGGTATGTACATTGATCCTCTATATTAGTGCATCTTTTAGGGGTTGTCACGCTGACTTCCCCAATTCCAACACCACTTTTCGCCTGGTTTGCATTCGCAAGGATGCGTTTTCGCATGTTTTGGAATTGAATAGGACGAATCGCGGGGACGCGCGTGATAAGTTTCTGCAGCTAGAATACGAGATGTAGGCGAAAGTCTGGCAGGCAAAAAAGTATCGCGGGTTCGAAACTAATTGAATACCGCCCTATACTTGTAATAGGACCAACTTCCCGGCGCTATTCAACTCCTGGTTAATTGAATCACCTGTTATATTCCCTACCACATGTGTACACACTGTGGTTAATTTTTAGTACATATGGACACTGTAATCAGGCTTTCAATGTGCATACTTGAAGCTTGTTGCACATATGTTAATGTTGGTTGTCCAGAAAAAGGCAAGCAGATGGCCCTGTACACAGACTTCAGTCCATTTAAACGTTTGTCTTGTAACATTGGAGAGAGTTTACCCTCTGTACAATATAATGACAGGGAGTACATATGAAGGGGATGCGGTCAATATTCCGACACTGGAATCCCGAAGGGAAGTAATGGAGTTGGGGTGACTGTTAGAGTTAGGGTTAGGCACTAAGGGAGGAGGGTTTGGTTTAGGGTGCAGGGAGGGAGAGGTTAGGTTTCGGTATCGGGAAGGGTTAGGGTAGGGACATGATGAGGGTTAGTACACCGACCAACAAAGTGTCGGTATTCTGATTATTATTATTACCAGTTATTTATATAGCGCACACATTTTCCGCAGCGCTTTTACAGAGAATATTCGGCCATTCACATCTGTCCCTGCCCCAGTGGAGCTTACAATCCATATTCCTTACCACATACATACACACTAGGGGTACATTTTTTTTTTTTTTCTTAGGAGCCAATTAACCTACCAGTATATTTTTGGAGTGTGGGAGGAAACCGTAGTACCCGGAGGAAACCCATGCAAGCACAGGGAGAATATACAAACTCCACACAGTCAGGGCCATAGCTGGTATCGAACCAATGTTAACCATTACACTAATTCTATAGGGATGACGGCATCTGGATTCTGACCACCGGGATCCCAAACGCTGGCATCCTGTATATATTTCCTTATGAAGAGCTTTGTACACTATAGGTGCCCATCCACTAGACGATTAAGTTGAGCGATTGAACAATAACGATTGTTCAATTGTTCATAGATCGTTTGCAAAAATGTTTAAAACGACCAGTAATGCGCGTGCCCGCTGGTTGTTTGTCCAGCATGTTTGCACGATGATGATGTCTAATCTGCTGATATCGTCAGGTTCAACATGTTTCCAAATGATTGATGAGCCTGCACTGAACGACTGCTCGTTCAGTGTAGGCTCATCACAGACTGACAAACGACTGTACGACTACAATATAGTAATCGTGCAGTCGTTTTCATGTCTGCTAGTGGAGGGGCACCTTATGCATTTTGGAGTCTTTGAGATCTGTTCAATTCTAGGGCAAAGCACTTTTGCTTTAACATTGTTTTGCAACGCCCATGTGGGCAGAGCCTAAGTTTGATTTGATGGGTTATAATATCCTATTGTAAAACGTGAAATTCATAGATAATGTTTAGTATTTATATCACTTTGTCTCTGCAGATTCACTGGTACAGCTGTCCAATACTTCAGATACTAGGTCTATGAACCAAATATTCCAGGGGCATTGGTTTTTCAGAAGATGATAAAGAAATGATAGCAGCTCCAGAAATCCAAACTGACTTCAATCTCCTCCAGTAAGTTAAGAACCACAATGTAGCGAAGAGGTCTGGCTTAATTGCACAGTATGGCAATAACATTAGTTGTTGTTTTTTTGATTTTGTGTGCTCATACACTGGAGGGAGGTTGGGAATCAATTCCACACGATGTATGCCAAGCTGCGCGCTATATATGGTAGGGCACACATCGCAAGTTTTCCCTCGCACCTCTGTGGGGTGAGAAAGAAAAGTTGTGATTCCAACTGGTGTCGTGTGCCATTCCGGCACTTCTCGTCCATCGCGCTGAATTGAATCCCTGTTATTCATATTAGCAATTTAATTGTTGATGACTTTTGCGAGATCTCCCATGTAGATCTATTAAATCACAGAAATTTGCAAGCTGTTTCCAAATACTAGCCAGAAGATTATGCATTTTAAGGGCGGAATTCAATTGATTTTGCGGCCCGCAACTCCCGTCTAAAGTGACAGGAGATCGCGGACCGCTATTCAATTGTGCCAGCTTTTCACGCTGATCGTACCCAAAGTGGTCGGGTTTAGCCGCGTAAATTGGCTAACCCCGACCAAAGTGCTGGGCGCGATCGCGAAAAGTGATGTTTGGGCACCCAAACATGTCACTTTTCGCACATTTCAGCTCTCATCCCCCAGGGGCTGCGAGCTGAAATGTAGCGCTTGGCAGCTGATCGCGCCCGACAGAAGCAAGAATAGAATAGCTACGTCGGGTGCGATAGGGGATGAAAAGAATTGAATTCCGCCCTATGTGTTATAGTGGGAATTCTATATTTAAATTTTTTTACTTTTTTTTTTTTTTTATACAAGCTTCAAACTTTAATTTTTTTTCCTTTCTCTTAAAGACCCCTGGATCATTCTCTCCATGATATGGGCCCACTATCCTGCAATGCAGGACCCAGGTAAGTTATCTTATAGTTCCCAATAGTATTCTAGAAATAGTAGTGTAAGTAAAGATGCCCTGCCTCTCTCCTCTCACTGGCTTGACGTACACAGCCCCTCTCTATCCGCAGGTTCACTTTTGGAGAACAGGGACAGGGCAGAGACATGAGCGAGAGAGCGCGCAAAATAGATAAATAAATAAATAAAACTCCGTGGGCCTAACAGCTAGCTACCCAACATATTACTGCTCCAAAATGCTAATTTTAATATTATAGGTTTTATTCTGTAATTTGCAAAAAAAAGTTAAGTGGGAAAGACTTAAGCGGTCAAGTGTGTACATTTCAAACCTGTTTTATAATTTTCTATGCTTCAATCAGAGTTGCGTCTTTAGATTTTTAAAATAAACAATTTTTTTTTTTTTTTTTTACTATGAATTTGATTTATTAATTTTCCAATCCTAGGGAGACAGAAACTCATTTCTCATCGGATACAGACTTCGATGATAATGAAGGAAAAATACCGAAGCAAGGCAAAGGAAAGGTTTGTCACTTTGTTTAAAATATCATGTTTACACTTAATCATTAACAAATATGTTGCTCACAATTCTTGTGAAGTAATCAAATTAGTTACTATATGTATTCATTTTGTAAAAACAGAAAGGAAAAAAAGGTGCTGCAGAGAAAGGCAAAGGCGGTTTGAAAGCTGGTGGTGGCCCCAACTGGATGAATGGACACCACCAACAAAATGGAGTAGAGAATATGATGCTGTTTGAAGTGGTTAAGATGGGCAAAAGTGCAATGCAGGTAACACTTTAAAAAATAAATAAAAAAAAATAAAATGTTTTTGAAGATGTCCGTTAAATTAGCTTAATGAGTTTGCTGTTGCGCAGTATTAAGATTCTTTTTAGCTCTGTGTTGGGATAGGATCTCTGACAAATATAGATACGTGCATCCAATAGCATGAAGCTGTACATCTCCAATTATTAGACTTGTTTTTGATAAGATTTTTTTCTAAAAACAAACTGCTGCACGAATGGCAACAGTTCGGTGTGGAAGCATTGAGCATTATTTGCTATGACATTGCTATGAATCATAAACTGAAATCTTCAGCAGTCTTAGAACCAAGCTCATTTAAATTATGCACCATCTACATTGTCTGATGGAGCAGAGAAGACATGCAGTAAACTTTTACTCATTAGGAGATATTCTTAATAGTGGCTAATAAGAAAAGAGGGAGCATTTTTTTTATTTATTGGCAATTTTTCTTTGATATACTCTGGCAGCCCTAACATTGCATACCTTGTAAGTTGATTTGAAAGACACGTAAACAGTATAATGCAGCACCTCCTCTTGTCCTGCGTCTTTGAGTGACTTCCAATGCTGCCTGAAAAATATCCTCTCCAAAACAATACCCATCTTTCTTATATACCTTATTTACTTATCTATGGCATGGCTTGGTTAGAATTTGCAGTAGCTTTCCAAAATCGCATTGGAATCAAGAACTACTGTTAATGTGCTTCTAAGAGTCTCCGTCCTGGATAAATGTATTGTGGTTTGTTACTAGATCTTAATGAATGCACTTTATTTTCTCTCTCCATTGAGTAGCTGTTGGTATATAGTTGATAACAACCTCCCGGTTGAAATGTAGATCCGAACTTTCGAAAAAAAAAGATTTTATCCTCATAGATCAGGGGTGGCCAAAGCATCGATTGCAAATGCTCAACTAGTTGATCGCATTGGCCTGCCCAGCAACAGTTGGCAGCGTCCAATAAGAATCAGTGTGATTATTATTGGCTGCTGCGCCGAACTGAAAGCCGCAGCTGTCTGTCAGCTGTCATTGTGCCAGCTATAGCCTATAAGAATCAGGCTGATTCTGATTAGCTGAGGCTGTCAGATGTAACGGCCTCTATTGCGACGGTGCCAGAGAGCCGGGTCCTGGTAAGCCTTACAAATGTTTACCCCCTTTCAGGTGCATTTCTGCTAGGAATTCGACATGATCACTTAATACAGTGAAAGTTTAAGCCATGGAGGATGATTCTCTCTATGGAGAAAAAAATCATTTGTTTGCAGTTTGGTTCATGTGGAAATATAAACAAGTAGTTATCCAAGCCAGCAACCATCCTTCAATAAATTATTTGATTGAGTGTGAAAATGGAAGTATTGCTATCACTTCTGCTTTCTAATTTCTTACTTTTCAATCCATGGCAAGGGTTTAAGAAGAAAGAGGAGGCATAGGCTGTCTGATGTCTTCATGCATATGACAGTGAAACATAAATGTATAGGCTTAATTTACTATGCATTGCTTTTCAACAACCATTTTGGCAACTGAATCCTTGGTTCCAAGAAACCTGGAAGAATTTCAGAAGGATCTGTGGCATATAGTGCTTTTATAGTGCTTTTCCCGATATACTACAGTTGCCACGTTTTCTGCAGTTTCATCTTCTGTATATAAAGGAGCAATTATGCTTAATACAAAACACCTGTCTGAAGATCTATGGATGATTGAAAATCCCCTTTGCCGTTGGCTTGAGTATAGAATTTACTGATTCCATTCCTAACTGTTTGGCATTGACAAATTTGTTCAGTCTCTTCAAGGGCAATTCAATTGTTTGAGCCAGTGGAGGGGGAAGCAATCGGGAAGCCGACTGCCTAAATACCGGCAGCCGGCTTCCCGACTGTCTTATCCCGGCATGGGTGAAATGCCGGTCGCCTAGATGTAGACGCCCGCATTTCCCCGACGCCGGGAGACCGGCGCCCGGCATCACAATCGTAATGATGCTGGGCGCCGTGAGCGGACAGCTGCTTTAGGTTTAGGGCTCCCGGGGGGGACTTAGGGTTAGGCACCCCCCGGGGGACTTAGGTTTAGGCAGCTGGGAAGGGGGTGGTTAGGGTTAGGCACTTGGGGAAGTTAGGGTTAGGCACCCCTAAGGACGGTTAGGGGGGTTAGGTTTGTGTATACTTGCCTATCCACGATCGGGATTTCCAGCGCTGTCGGGCTTCCGCTGCTTCTAACTCTGCTCCTGTCGGGCTGCCGTATATCATACCCATTCCAGTGGAGGAGGAGACAAGAAATGTGGGAAAAGTCTGCAGTTTGGGCGCTTAACCAGGACTTTAGACTGGTTTAGCAGCTATACACAGTTAAACACTGTCTTATTGGGCACGGCAAGCGTGATCATTTATGGGCGCCCAAAACAATTGAATTGCTACATTGGGCACCCATTAATTATTGTGGCGCCCAAACCCATTAAAGTCCTGAATAGTCTTAAATGCTTTTGAGCATATTTGACAAGAAAGTCTGCATCAAACCATTTGCCCATCTCCTCTAAATGAACTTGAACAATTTCTTGGGTATTAATTGATTTAAGCCAGAGGTTCCCAAACGCGGTCCTCAAGGCTCCCCAACAGGTCAGGTTTTAGAGATATTCATTGTTGAGCACAGGTAACTTAATTAGTACCTCAATCAATTTGATTTAACCACCTGTGCTCAACCATGGATATCTCTAAAACCTGACTTGTTGGGGAGCCTTGAGGACTGCGTTTGGGAACCTTTGGATGAAACTTTGTAGACTTGCAAAGCCTTGAACTCTCCAGTGGCTTGATGAACTACTCTATCCTGTATCAATGTTTTACAATGTCTAAAGCATATTGCTTTTTGATGGAATAGGTCAATATGTTAGAATATTGCACAGTTCTGACCCCCTACCGGTGTTAGAGAGGACTGATTTTGACATTAGTCATTGTGGCGTACTTTAATTTTGCCTTTAATCCTAAATGGTGAAGAGAACTGTCTTACTGTAGAAGGAACATTCTGCTTGTTGAGTTGGCTTTCTGTTTATAACCACCTGCGACTTTGAATTACTGACGTGATTCAAGACTAAAATACATGGGGGCATATTCAGTTGTGTTTCAGTTGAGTTTTTGTGAACAATTTGGTGTGAGATTTTTATTTTGTCTTGGGCGCAGAATTTTTTTTTGAGCATCTTCAGAGCTAGTCCACTTTTTCCTATTGTTATTACATATTTTTTTTGGAACCTCTAAGACACCACTCCTAATGACTAGTTAAGCAATTTGTAGTTTCCAAATTGCTTAATTAGTCCAACAATTATATGTCATTATTGGTTGTTAAAACCAATAATGATGTAAAATTACTCCAAAATCCACTTTTCTACTTCAGGGTCCATAGGGGGTCCACAGGGTTGACCTTGGGGTATAGCTGGATCTGGATCCAAGGACACCACGTAGTTAAAGCTTTTACAGCTCCCAGGATGCACTGGGTCCATCCTCCTCTATACCCCGCCCCCGAGCCACAGGCACCTCAGTTTTAGTTGGTGCCCGGCCGGAGTTGGGTCACCCTGTGCGCAGGGGGGCTGCATAGCAGCCCCATAGCTTTATTTTTATTTTTGGAGTTTATTTAATTTTATTTATTTTTTACACTCTTCAGAGCGGCAGCATCAGACTGTCCATTGGACGTCCAAGCTGCCGCTCCTACACCCCGCTGACGCCGCAATGCCAGTACAGATCCGGGGATCGCGGCGGAACCCCAGAGTCTGTACTAGCATGGGCTCTGTGGACTCCCACGACTGTTGTGTGCATACAGTTGTGTGCTACACGGTGCCATATATGTGGGCTTGTGGGTGCGCTTTAGTCAAACACTGAACTTCCCTATCGTGTTATATATATTTGTATAATATATATTTTGTCATGTCTGATGAGGAAGTTGAGCGCTCCACGGCTCCTACTTTGTTCTCCTGCAGATGCTGCATCGCAGGAGTAGATAATAAGGATTTATCACAGGATGGGCTGTTTGTGCAGTGCCAGCAGTTAGCTGGTCCCTCTAACCCCCCAATTTCGCAGGACCCTTGGGAGGTGTTTTTCTTGGTGCTGGCTTCCATCGCGGACCGTCTGGCGGTACCGACTGCTCTTCCCCATAGGGAGTTTCCCCAACCAGCCATCCCCCATTCCCCGGGTATACCACATTTATTGCAGTCTCCCCATGGGTCTCAGACTGTTAGTCCATATACGGGGTTACCTATGTATATTCAGTCTACTCCGGTGACACAGCAATCTGTTATTCCCTTTCAGGGTTTCCATCAGGCAGCTCAACCACCATGGGTGGATGTGTTCTCCAGTTCAGTCCAGAGTTTGGCGGCCTCATCTTCGGCCTTTCAAACTATGTTACGTAGTGACAAGCCTCAAAAGGCATCTGAACGCCCTGTTATGTCATCCCAGGTTGCGCAAATATCAGACTGTGAGGCGTCCTCGGATGATGGGGAATTGCTCGAGGACTCTGACTCAGTTTCCACCTCCCGGGCAGGGGAATCCAAGTCTTCCATTAATGTGCCAGCATTGGTTAGGGCGGTGCGGTGCATTCTTGATATAGAGGATGACGCACCAGCTCCTAAATCCAAGTATCCAAATTTCAAATAGGCAAAAGTGACTTTGGCTGTTTTTCCCCTATTTGACCAGCTGACTGATCATATGGTGGAGGCCTAGCAGTCGCCTAGTAAGAGGTTCCAGCCGCAGAAACGTTTAGCGTCTAGTTATCCGTTTCCTGCAGGTCATTGCAAAAAGTGGGAAACCCCGACCGCGGTGGATTCTCATGTTACTAGGAAAGTGGAGACAAGTATAAAATCGATATATTCTCTCTCAGGGGCGGTGGCCTGTCCGTCCATGGCCATCTCTTGGGTGGCTAAGGCCATTGAGAGTTGGCCAATGTACTGGAAGATACTTTTCCAGAGGATGCTCCGGAAATGCAAAGAGCTTTAGTGGGACTGATGAGGGATTCCGCTTCCTGTATTGGAGAAGTGTCTTTGGATGCCTGTCTTCTGACTTCCAGAGTATCGGCTGCAGCGGTGTCTGCTCGCTGGTCTTTGTGGCTGTGTTCTTGGAGAGCGGATGCGGATTCCAAGAAAGGCCTGGAGGCCTACCTTTTAATAGGAGATATTATTTGGCCCAGACCTGGACAAAATTGTGGATACCCTGGCAAAGTCTAAGTCAGCTTTTCTACGTTCGGCAGCTGCACCTTCTAAGGCTAGGACCTCTGCATTTCGGTCCTTTCGTACTCAGTGAAAGTCCAAGGGACAGTCCTTCCCGAGGCAGTCAGCGAGCAAAGGCCTCCCCTAAGCCTAAGAAACAAGCGTGGAGTGCTAGACGCCCTTCTTCCAAGCCGGAGGATAAACCTTCTGCCTGATGGGACTGGCCTCCCTCTTCAGAGTGGGAGGCCCGACTTCTTCAATTCGCCCAGTGCTGGTACAACACCACCACGGATGCCTGGGTTCGAGAAGTGGTCTCTCAGGGGTACGCCCTCTCCTTTCGTCACAGGCCTCCCCATCAGTTCTTCTGCACAAGTCTTTCTCGGGACAAGACCAAGGCCTTGCAGATTCAGCAAGCAATAGAGTCCTTGCTGAAAGCAGGGGGTCATTTTTCCCGTTCCGTCTTCTCAGTGCGGGACGGGTTACTATTCTACTCTGTTCCTGGTGCAGAAATCCAATGGGTCTCATCGGCCTATCCTCAATTTAAAGTTTCTGAACAAGTTCCTCCGAGTTCCCAAATTCAGGATGGAAACTTTGCATTCCATTATTCTGGCTATGGAACCTGGGGACTACATGGTCTCCCTGGACATCCAGGACGCCTACCTTCATGTTCCTATAGTGCCTTCACACCAACGGTATCTGAGGTTTGCTATACATCAGCATCACTACCAGTTACAGGCTCTACCCTTTGGCCTCTCCACAGCTCCAAGGGTATTCACCAAAATTATGGCGGTCATGGCCGCCCATCTACGGAGCCAGGGTATACGGCTTCTGCTGTATCTGGACGACCTCCTGTAGTTGGCGGGGCTCTCCGGAGGTACTTCTCCATCATCTACACCTGACGATTGCTTGTCTGCAAGCACACTGGTGGCTGATAAATTGGATTAAGTCCTCTCTGATTCCATCCCAACGGATGGTTCATTTGGGAGCCTTGCTGGATTCTCATCAGCAAAAGATCTTTCTGACTCTGGAAAAGATTTCCTCCTTACAACTGCGGGTGCACAGTTGCCTGAATAGTTGCCGAGTGTCTGTTCACTCGGCAATGAGGGTTCTGGGGTCCATAGTGTCGGCATTCAACATGGTGGAGTATGCCCAGTTCCATTCCACGCCCCTGCAGGGGCTGATTGTATCCAAAAGGAACTGGTTACCACACCTGATCATGACTCAGATGCTGATGTTGTCGTCTCCGGAGGTGCACCTGTCGCTAGCTTGGTGGCTTCAGACATCTCATCTCTCCAAGGGTCACCCCTTTTGGATCCCGGACTGGGTTCTGCTCACGACAGATGCCAGTCTCTGGGGTTGGGGGGCAGTGACAGGTCCACTTTCACTTCAGGGCCGATGGACTGCAGAAGAAGCGACTCTCCCCATCAACAGTCTGGAACTTCGGGCCGTGTACAGGACCTTCCAGTTGTCCGGTCACGCTCTTCAAGGAAGGGCCGTGCAAGTTCAAACCAACAATGCCACCACGGTGGCGTATATCAACCATCAAAGGGGGACTCGCAGTCCAGCAGCGAGTCACGCATCCTGGCTTGGGCGGAGTGCCACCTTCCGGCCATCTCGGCAGTCTTCATTCTGGGAGTCCTCAATTGGGAGGCGGACTTCCTCAGCCATCACGACGTGCATCCCGGGGAATGGTCGCTTCACCCACAGGTATTTTAACTACTCGTGAACAGGTGGGGACTGCCGGAGGTGGACCTCGTGGCCTCCCGTCACAATCCCAAGCTACCCGTGTACGGGTCCAGGACAAGAGGCGCAAGCCTGGTAGACGCGCTGTCAGTGAAATGGACATTTCAGCTGGCGTATCTATTCCCTCCGATATCCCTGCTGCCTCGGGTCCTTTGGATATTCAAACAGAATGGCGGCACGCTTCTGTTGGTGGCTCCGGCTTGGCCCAGATGTCCTTGGTGCTCTGTTCCTTCTGCCTCAGCAGACCTGTTGTCTAAGGGGCCCTACCTATACCTGGATCTGGGTAGTCTGTCTTTGATGGCGTGGCTCTTGAGATATCCGTCTTAAGGTCCCGGGGTTTTTCCAGCTCTGTCATCAGCACGATGCTTCAGGCGCGCAAGGCTGCTTCTGCCAGGATTTACCACAGTGTGTGGCATACTTATTTTCAGTGGTGTGAGTCCAGAAACTACGATCTGCAGGCGTTTCGTGTTTCAAGGGTTTTGGCATTCCTGCAGTCTGGTTTGGAACTAGACTTACGTCTAGCTTCTTTGAAAGTTCATGTTTCTTTACTATCTGTGGTTCCAGTGTAGGATTCACTACTCTGCCAGATGTCCGCACCTTTTTCCAGGGGGTTCTCAGGATTCAGCCTCCCTTTGTTCCCCCTGTGGCTCTTTGGGATTTGGTGGTGGTGCTTCGGGCCCTACAGTGTCCTCCATTTGAACCATTTGGCGGTGGTGCTTCGGGCCCTACAGGGTCCTCCATTTGAACCTCTTGAGTCGGTGGAACTCAAGTGGTTGACAGTTAAAACTGTTTTTCTCCTGGCTATTGCTTCGGCCAGGGGGGTGTCAGAGTTGGGGGCGCTTTCCTGTCATTCTCCTTTTCAGATTTTTAACCAGGACAGGGTGGTGCTTCACACTCGCCCGGGTTTTCTTCCTAAGGTGGTTTCTAAGTTCCACGTTAATCAGAAAATTGCTGTGCCGGCATTTGTCACCTGATCTCTCGGCTGGTGAGGCTTTTTTAGATGTGGTCCGTGCTCTCAAAGTTTATGTGGACCGTTCTAGTTCCATTCGTTAGTCGGATTCCTTGTTTGTCCTCTTTGGTTTTCACAAGAGGGGTTGGCCTGCCAACAAACAAGCTTTAGCCCGTTGTTTTCGTTTGGTTATTTGTGAGGCTTATGCACAGGAGGGTTTGCCTGTTCCGGTCTCTGTTAAGGCTCATTCTACCCGGTCTGTGGGTCCCTCGTGGGCTGCTGGCTGTGGCGCATCGGCTGTTCAGCTATGTAAGGCGGCCACGTGGTCTTCCATTCAGACTTTTCTGAGGTTCTATGCGTTTGACACCTCCGGATTCTCCTTTCAGCACAGGAGCATCCCCATCCCTTAGTTGGACTGCTTTGGGACATCCCCAAGGTCACCCATGTGGACCCCTATGGACCCTGAAGTAGAAAACAAGAGATATGGTAAGAACTTACCTTTGTTATCTCTGTTTCTATGAAGTCCATAGAGTCCACAGGGCACCCTCCCTGACACACCTGGCTTCATATTGGCTATGTGGCTGGTCGCCGGTTTTCCGTCTCCCTTTCTGTGAGTATGGTTCTTGTATGTTCCAGTCTTCCTTCTCTCTGTTTTTTCCTCCTTCGGCCTTGGCTACTTACCAACTGAGGTGTCTGTGGCTTGGGGGCGGGGTATAGAGGAGGATGGACCCAGTGCATCCTGGGAGCAGCAAAAGCTTTAACTGCATGGTGCCCTTGGATTCAGATCCAGCTATACCCCAAGGTCAACCCTGTGGACTTCGTAGAAACAGAGATAACAAAGGTAAGTTCTTACCATATCTCTTGTTTTTAGTGTATTTATACACCCCAAATTAATTAAAGCAATTATTTAAATGAAAAAAACAATTGCTTTATTTTTTTTTTTTTTTTGAATTAGCCTAAAATTACCCCAAATCATAGAGAGATATATAGATAGATAGATAGAGATATATATATATATAGATAGATAGATAGAGCTATATATATATATATATATATATATATATATATATATAGATAGATAGATAGATATTTAAAAAAAAACTTAAAATTTCTTCTCAATTTTTTACAATGTCCGTATTTTTGGTTTTCATGACCCTAAATTACCTCTTTAGCTTTGTTTTTTGTTTGTTTGTTTTTTTTTGTTTTTTTGCTCCTCTTGTTAAATTCTTAAAAAAATTTAACCAGGATTTTTTTTTTATGTTTTCATTTCAAGTAATTATTTGAGGAGGGGCTCTGATTCTCCCCTTTTTTTTTTTTTTAAATTAAACTTTTTTGACCGGTGATTTTACGCTTGAAGTGTATCTCCATAACTTTTAGAGATCTGGCCATGATGGTACCTCATTTCAATGTGGTTCTAGAAGAAATATTAAACTTTTTGGCCAAGTGGTCTCTAATATGAATTTCTTGAAGAAGAATTGTAGTTCTAGCAGACACACCAGCAATGGCTGCATCTATTTTAAGGACCAAAACTCAATTTTGTATTTCTTCTTCATTAAGTGGATACATCCGTTTGAATCCTTTACCAATAGACTGGCACTTTTCACCTCTGCACATTCCTCATGGATTAAATCTTTAATTATTTGATCTACCAGGAAGGCTGTGTTCTTCAAAAAAATGGATATTATGCGCTGACATGGATTTTGTTGCCCTGTTCATCCCCATGAATATATTATGTTTGAGCAAGAGTTTGACATTCTCTAGTTTTAAACCTAAGGTGCTTAATTTCCTCAGCTTTGTTACTTGAATTGGCTTGTAATGCACCTGAAGATTCCCATTCTGAGTATGAACATCTATATATCCATACATGTGAATTTTACCCTTTTACTGCTTTCTTATACTTCTTAGTTTCAAGAGATTTTCATCCAAGATATACATTCTTTAAAGCAGCTGTTCTCTAACTCAACCGTCAAATTTTCTCAACAGGTCATGTTTTGAGAATTTCTGTCTATGCATGCATATAGGATGATTACTAACCCAGCAAAATAATTGAACTAGTCTCTGCTTGATCAATGAAATTTACAAAACATGACCTTTTGAGGACTGGAGTTAAGAACTTCTTCTTTAAAGTGTCTGAAGGCACCCATAGATAAAAGATTTTCCCCTGGTAGCCAGCCCTATCCTCTGCTTGCAGCATCAGATGATGCATCGCTGTGACCAAAGAGAAGGTAAATTATGGCGTCAAGCTGTTTATTGACCATATAACTGGCTAATATGTTTTCCAAAAACGCTCCAAATTTTATTTTTTTCGTGATTGAATTACAGATGTGTCCTTACACATCTTTGCTGCTGTCACTCTAAAATGTCCCTATCTGAGCGACAGGTACCGTCAGACTCTGCTAGTGCGAAGCATCTTTTTTTTGCTTAAAATGAATCAGTTATAATGCAATGCGACTAGGACGCATCAGACTGTGCTGATTAATTTGATTTTCAACATTTGTATATCTATGTGCCACTGAGTCTGAATCTATATACGAAGTGCAACAATGCAGCATCTGCAACTTTTTTCATTTCAAGTTCCGTTGTGCTTCATATACAGACTCTGGTGCATACAGTTATACAAGTGGGATGTATTCGTAAAGACCACTATTTAAAAAAAATGCTTTAGTAAGACAAACTAATTCATTTAATAATCATGGCCCATTATAGTTCTGCTATGAAAAGATAACCGCTTTCTTTTTTTTTCCCCCTCTTAGTCCGTTGTTGATGATTGGATAGAGGCCTATAAACATAACAAAGATGTAGCACTTCTTGATCTCATAAACTTTTTCATACAGTGTTCAGGATGTAAAGGTATGTTGTCAATATACATTTTAATGTTCTGCCTATTCAATAACTTGCTGTGTATTTGTTTTTCCTCCAAACTCCTGCGCTATATAAATACTTGTGGTGTCTTATGTGTGTTAAATTAACATCTTAAGTGGTACTGAAAACGACAATGAATACATTCTACAACCTCATTTAAGCAATTTCTGTACATGTACAGTATTAAACCAGTAAAATTTGTTTTTCAATCTATACATTTGTTTAGCAACATGGTGAATAATATTTTTCTTTAAAGCATGACAATATATTATTTGCTGAAAGCAAATAATACTTGGTAATAAAAATGTGTTGCCGTAAGTTACTATTTTTGAAAGTTGTGCCAAATGGTTGAAGTAAGACATTTCTCCTGTAGTATCTATTATTGCAAAAATAGTTTTTAGTTATTGAAGCAGCCTATTTTATGACCAGACCAATTTTTACATTTTGAAGATGCCTTTGTTTCAATGTTATGGTGCATACACACGGTCAGACTTGCTAGATGAACAATTTTACCAACGATTTCATGAACGATGAACTATTTCTGACAGCATTTCAATTAATGAAATCGTCCAAATCTGACTGCACACACAGTCGATATCAGATATCGTTATTCGACATGCGGGCACGGGCATCGTTGGTCGATTCATGACCGTGTGTATGCAGCATAAGACTACATTAAATGAGAAAAAAAAACAAAGTGATAAAAACTGGGGTAATGTTGCCTTGTTTTGGGGGAACCTTTTCAGCAATTGTTTGTGGACATTATAGGTGACTATGGCCCCATCATAAAGGTGATTCTGCCGACCTTGCCCATGTTTGCAGTAAACCAAAGCATATAGGTGTGTTTTAATACCAATCCTCCTTTTATTGAAATCTTTAATATGTGAAATGTGACTGGCAGAAAGACGATGACTGTAATAGTTGGGGCTGGTGTGGTAGAACTCGTCATGGATGGATGTGATGTGAGTATGCCTAAATCTAATGGAGCATACACACGGTCAGATTTGTCAGATCTGTCAGATGAACGATTGAACGATTTTACCAAAGATTTGAACGATTTTTGACTGCATTAAAATGAATGGAATCGTCCAAAACTGACTGCAAACACATCAGATGTCAGATATCGTTAATCTGACCATCGGGAACGCGCATCGTTCAAATCGGTCAGCTGACAGATATGTCAGATATGTCAGATTTTCCTTCTGATATGAACGATTAAATTAACGTTCACATCTGAAGAAAAATCTGACCTTGTGTATGCACCATAACCTGAAAATCGTCAGTCGACCGTTGACATTATTGTATCAATATTCTGAACCCATACCAGTTGCTATTAATTTCCAACTGCACTAACAGTGCCCTAAAGTCGTTTTCTGAAAACTATACTCATGACTACTTTATACATCTGGATGTACAGTGTGACTTGTCTTAGTGTTCCACGGTATGATACTATAGCAGTTCTATAATAAAATCGCATCGTGTTTATGTGCATTTACTATTGTGGTCCATTGGGGATCTAGGCACTTTCAGTTCCATGTTATATCTGTTTGTTAAGACCAAATTACTAGTATTCGGATATGTTCTTCCCCATGTTATTTGTTATGACCAGGGGGTAGATTTACTAAAGCTTCTAAAAATGGAAAGGGGTGTTGTTGCCCATAGCAACCAATCCGATTCTATTTATCATTTTGTAGGATGCAATATAGTAATAACAGTTAGATTCTGGTTAGTATGGTCAACACCACCACCTTTCATTTTTAGAAGCTTAGTACATTTATCTTGGCAAGCAGTGCAATAATCCTAGAAAGCTTTTCGAATACAGGTTTGGTAATGCAAGAGTCACTTAGGACAGGAGTAACTACTATGTAATGGGGGAGAGGGGGGGGGGGGAGAGGAGGAGAAACATCTCAAGACCAAATGCCTTGTGAGTGGCAGTAGTGAGTGTTATTGGAAGAGCTCAACATGTCAGATGTAGTAACCAGAAGCAGCCAAAATGCCTCCCAGACCTGGAGAGGTAATGGTAATGGCGGTATCAAACATTGTTTGGGCGCTAATAGATCCCCTGGGGCTATCCAATTAGTCCCGAAGTGCCTGACTCCAGCACTTATCGTGTTTTTTTTTTAATTTATTTTTTTCAGGAATTGATGTGTCCCGAGAAAAAATCCACAAAGTGCAGTTTTTTTCACTTCCGCAGAGGCGAAAACACACAGGTCCGTGAGCTTATCACGGGTCCTATGTGTTTTCGGCCAAAATATCCTATTATTTTGGCCAAAATAATAGGATAGGTAGAAAAAAACATCTGTGAAAAACTCCTGTTTTTTGAAGTTCGTGGCTAATTGGATATCCCCCTTCATTTTCTAAGAATTGTTTCACCACATATGTTCACTGGAAATGAAGGCATGGATGCTGGATTAGAAACATTTTACTTTGGAAGTAGCTGCTAAGGCCTATGTTCAATTAGCCGTGATAATTTCTACTTTTCCGCCTACATCGCGTGTTTTGGAACATGCAGAAAGTGCTGTCAGAAATGGGGAAATCGGCCAGAACCCCCAAAAAAGATGCACCTACATTGGGGATCACTATAGATGCCCCCGATTAGCCCTAATGAAGGTATTTGGGGTACTTAAGTTGTGCCATATTTTTTGGAGGAAATAACTACTCCCAGCAACTTTGGGGTGCATGAAAATGGGTGCTAAAGTGGTTTTAAATTACGTAAAAAAACACCTGCCGCAAGCACCTGCAATAAAAAAAAAAAACACCTGCCCCATACTTGGGGACTCCCAGAAATCTATTTAGCTAGTTTTTAAATTTGTCCCCCAACTTTGTACTTTTTCGCCCCAAATTGAAAGTACTTTTTTGTGGTTTTCTAAAGTCTTTTTTTTTTTTTTTTTTTTTTTGACACCGCTTAACTTTGGGGGACTGTCCTAAGGGTGCAGGGGGGTTGCACCCCAAAACCGCAATTATGCACTTTTTTCCGCCTGCTATTCATTTAAGCCTATTACATTGCATTGACTTTCCGCGCATGCAAAATATCTTTGCAATTGAATACGGCGATAGTTTTCAGCCTGGCGAAATGACTTCATCCGTGATACTTTTATGCGGATTCCGACTTTTCCCCGCTAATTGAATACTGCCCTAAATTGGAAAAACAGTATGTTCAGCCTTCTTGGCAGAAGCTACAGTTCAAAAGTTGTTCCAAAGGATTGTGTGTGCAGTGCAATACCTCTTGTGTGCAGCAAGTAAGCAGACGCTCAAGAATTGCCAGTCAGCCACTGGAGCCCCTGATGGAGAGAGAATATTATGACTGCAGGAAGAGTGGTCACCAGAGGGAGAACTGTCAACAGCTCATATACACCAGATGTGTGACTTTAACCTGTCTGAGTCCTAAAGCACAGTTTGCTTGTCTGACCAGCACATGTGAATTCCTAGTGCACTCAATGTAGTGTGGAGGGGAAATGAGTGAAAGTCACTTCTAATACTAAAAGGCCATCAACAAAAAGTCTAAATGAAACCACTGCTGTGAACTGAGACTTGGCATGCTTGCATTCCTCTATAACTATGGTGAACCTCAACCCTATTGATCCTGCTGCTGCTGTATTGCAAGGTCACCCTGCCACGGTCACAGAGACGGATGGACTGCAGAGAGAAGACCAAAAGCAAGTGTATGTCTTGATTTGGGATTTGATAAAGAGGTCCTGGATATTGCAGGCATGGATGGCCTCCCAACAGATGCGGTCCTGGGGATCGATCTTGACCAAGAGAAGCTCCTAGACTACCATTTTCAGCAAAGAGTGAAAGTTTCAAGCATCCAAAAATATGCTGCACCCAGCATGCATTTTGCCTCTAGAGAATCCTTAGCCTTACCTGAATTTGTATTGCTACCCAGTGATGTTTCTATCCCAAATGGAACACCAGCTCTAGTAGTGAGTAATGAGAGACCTTAATAGCTTCAACTTCAACCCCCCTGTTGTATGTCCTTGCCTTCTAGTGGAAGGGATTATCTGATCTATGATCCCTCTCTCAAAGGCACAAGTTGCCAATCTAGAAGCTGCCTTTTAGGGTAGAGATAGAATTGTGGAGTTTGATCTGGCAGAAAAGGGCTTTTGTGCTGGGATTATGCCACACAGTATACAGAGCAATGTTGACCTTTCTATGTAGTTGATATGTCACTAGCAATACTTGAGCAGAGTAGAATTCTCCAGTGAGATCTTATTCATTCAAAGGATGTGGTCTGGGTAAATTATTCCTCTGACTGTGAAATGGAGTAAGGCACCTCACATCACCCCCTACCGTCCCCAGGCTTATGGAATGTGTGAGTGGTTCAATCCTGGAGTAGATAGATGCTGCAGGCATTTCTCGTTTTCCTTACCACAACATACATTTGCTGTTTGGAAGGTGCTACAGGAGTTCTTACTATTTCTTGACCTTCCAAGTTATTGTATGATAGAGTAAAGGGACCACGTGATCACGTTCTGGGAGCCTTGAGAAGGGGAGTTTCTTCACTCAAGATGTTTCTGTGGTGGTCATGTGAATATGCTTTTAGATCAGTTAGAAATTATGCAAATTAACCTTGCAAAAACATAGACTAAGTAGGAAACTTTACATGATCAGAGCATGTGTGCTTGAATTTATCGGGTCAAGTAGAAGGTGCTTGTTCAGTCGGTAACCAATGTTTGCAGCTTACCAATGGATATGCTAGGCGAAGGTGTGAAGAGGAATTTACTGGTGTGCAAACTTAGTATGTCCGTAAGTGAGACTAACTGAAGTCACTGGTGCAGTCCTAAGACACAGTTCAGTTGACAGCCAGGCTGGGCTTCTTTACAGATGCTTCATATGGAAACTAGAGTTGTGCGGGTTCGGTTTTACCCGGATTTACTCGGTTCTTTATGCCAAAATAATCATAAGTTCGGACTTGTTTTATTGGCTATCCAAAACACGTGATAGCCGGTAGCCAATAAAATGTAGTTTTTGAGATCCAAGTAAAACCGAACCCGCTCATCTCTAATGGAAACTGCTCAAGGATAGGCCATTAAGACATCATGCTTACCGATTCTTATCAGATGCGTAGGAGAATATATACAGGATGGAATAGGAGATTCTATAGCTAGGTGTTACACAGACTCTTCAGATTTTATGTACATCCACTGCTTTGCTCTCCAAGAATGTCTAAACACTGTTCTGTGTAAATTATTGCTGATTGAGCAAAGTGACTTTGTATGGCACCTCTCCCCTTCCCACATTGAAATTTGTTAGGTGAATTGGCACATTTCTTTTGACTTGAATTTGAGGTATTGCCATATACCATTGACCCCTGAGGCTTGACTGGTCATCATTTTTTATCCCTCAGTCCATCAAGGTGCTGGTGATGGGTCTGGTGGTAGAGTAATACCAGCTGGTGCAGTCAGTGACGACAGGTTACTGATGGTAAGTGGCGAAACAATGCAGATCTGTAAAAGCCCTTCCTAGACTGGATTGCAGAGTAAACCTGGGTACACACCTATACAATCACACATTAGATGGTGAACAAGCCTCTCAGCAGGCGAAACGCGCGTCCAGGGGCATACTAGGACATGGTCTGGCAGGTTTACATGCCGACCATCCTTTCCTTCCTCTGATCTGTACCAAGGGTAACTGTATCACTCGCTCAGACATCCGTGTCTGTTCCTATGTTTACCTTATTTATACCAGTCTTTTCTTGTGACTTTGCTTGATGCCATAATTAAGGGTGAACTAATCACACACATAGGAGTCTAAGGTGCTTTCTCTGTGCGCTCTAAAAACCATCCTCCATACCTATTTGCCATGTTGTATCACAAACATTTAGGTCAGCGTATGGTGCTGACATATACACGCACACACTATAGCATACCAGACTACCCTCTGTAATGGTACATGAAACATACCCTGCAATTTTAGTGATATATTACGTACAATCAGCCATCTAAAGCCATATAACCCATTAACATCAGCCAAGGATTAGCATTATTATCTGATGACACTGTGTAATAACAAACTCTGTGATACTAATAATGTGCTATACATGTTGTTGGCATTATTTAACAAACATATTTTTGGTCTTAGAGTCTCTTATTCTTGAATGTACCCTTACAGAGTATATTACTGAAGTGTATATCTGCTATCTATGGGTAACAGTAAGACCTCATGTTATTCCAGCATGATGATGTAAATATAAGATACATCTTATTAGCTACATAGTTTGATAACAGCAAAACCTTGTTGCATATAAGTGTGGTAACAGTTATACCAGATAGAACATCACCTTATGCTACCAGGTATTACCTATGCGTATCCCCAATCACAGATCCTCAGTGAAACTAATCTGTGCCCATTCTGTGAGAATACTATCCACCTGCATAAGCTCAGCTGAGAAGTTACTGAGACATCTGATTAGACTTCGTACTGTGCTATCCCTATCCTATATTACTGTGTATATTATGTAGATGATCTGATAAGAACCTGACACGAGGGATTTCCCTGTGCATGTAAATTATTTTGGGTCATAAAGGAAACGTACAAGAGAACAATGGTTCTTTTACATCATTATTCCACTAAAGTATTTTCGCCTTTGCTTATTGCATCTTGTGATTTCTTTATCTCTAACAATCACTTTCCCTGTTTGATGTGACAATTTCAGTATTTACTGAGTTTCAGTATCTCATACCAGTTATTACATCAATCACTCAATTAATTTATGGATACATATTTCATTGTTATCCTTTTTTTTTTCTTTCTACTTTTTGGAGACATATTTTTAATGGATGAATAATGTTTAGTGGAGAAACAATGCAGATCTGTAAAAACCCTTACTAGACTGGATTGCAGAGTAAAGCTGGGTACACACCTATACAATCACACATTCGATGCGACAGTTTGATCGACAATGCTCCCGTTCGGAAGTGCCTATCACAGTCCCGATAAGCGCGTACACAAATACAATCCAATGTGCGACCTTCGATCTTGTGCTGCCGAAATATTGCAAGGCAATTATTGTACCAGCGTACACATTTTCCCGATTTCAGACTGCCCTCACATTGGGTGTACCTAAAATTAACATAATGGGCAGGAAGGGGTGTGATTATGAGACCAAAACAAACCTACGTGAAAATTGTCAGAGCTATTACGTCCGTTCGCTTCTGAACTAGCTACAGCAAGTTGTGGAACTACACTCTCCAACAAGCCAAGCATTGCAGTATAGGTGGTGGGGTAAAGGTAAAAAATTGGAGTATATGTACATGAAGAGGAGCGTTGCACATAGAATGCTTCATGAGCTTCCTGAGTATAATTATACACGCCCAGAGAGGCAGCCCCAGGTTTGTTGTACAATCGTAAGATCGGTGGAAGGTGCATACACACAGCACTTCTGGTACTACCAGGTCCTGTTGAATCAGATGGAAATTAAACTGCACAGAAGATGCGATCCTCCGATTTGACCAGTTCCTCCGATCTGACTAGTTTTCATCCGATAAAACAGGATCGAATGTGCGTACACACTCTTTCAATATCGAGCGAACATCTCGAGATCGAAAGAACGGGCTGATGATTGTATAGGTGTGTTCCCAGCTTAAGCCTATCCTGGCAACATATTGTTTTCTAATCACATTTTGAATTTTGTTTGCAATTTGGCTGAATCCATTGCAGAGTACTCCGAATTGGTTAAGACCCTTAAAAAATGTACTTGTTACATTTATCTAGTTTAGTAATTCAATTATTATTGACCTGCTCATACTAAACACTTATGGTGCATACACACTGGGCGATCAGGAAACACAGTACGATTACGACATCGTAATCGTACAGTCGTTCCTGATCCACTGTAGTGGCTACACTGAATGATCAGTCATTCAGTGTAGGCTCCCTCCCTCATCACTGAACATGCACAATCTGTCGACACATTGTGCTGCATGTTCATGTGATGGACAATGTCGGAAACGACCAGCGGGAGCGCACATCGCTAGTCATTTCTGTCATTATAGTGCACGATTACTGAGCGATTGCACGATTATGATGTCGTAATCGTGCAATCGCTCAGTAATATCGCCCAGTGTGTACACACCATTATGGCCACTGTTGAGCAATTTTTTTATTTTTTTTTTATAGCTTACACATTGTTTTCTAGCAGTGACTGAAAATAACTTCTTTTGATAAGCACTGGAAAACATTAACTCTCAAGGCTTGTTCACGCAAGCTCTTTCTTGTGCTGTGCTGCTTCCAGAATGATACGGGACAGCAGTGATAAATGGATTTTCAGAGTTCGCATAGCAAAATTGATATCCACACCATCTTCTCTGTTATACTCCGAGCTGTGCATCACTGCTGCCTCTGTGTGGAATAATAATCTCTGTGCTGCACAATTTCGTCTGGTGGGTTTTCCTAGTTGTATTTCGTTTGGATCTCAGCTTCAGAAAGTTATTTTGTATGGATGAGCCCTAAAAATAAAGTGAGTGATAATGTCTCCCTTAACTAAAAGCCATGCACAAAAAAAGCAGAAGTCAAGTTGGTACTAATTATGTTCATACATTTGGCTACTTATGAAAATGTTTTATTTTGCAGCAGATGTTTAATTAAAAATGCTTTAATCTTCGATAAGGAACTCTCATGGGAACAAAGTCATGGTGAGGTGCATGAAAGATGCTGAAAAAAATGACAATGTCTTTAATGTACTAGCACCCTTTATAGAAGCACTTTAAAGTTTTGCAACAAGATTAAGCTGATTTCTAGCTTACATAAAAAAAAATTATTAACTAATTTAACAGCATTTAAACATACTTTTGACCAACAGGTGTTGTCACTGGTGACATGTTTCGGCATATGCAGAATTCTGAAATAATTAGAAGAATGACTGAAGAGTTTGATGAGGTATCTTTTAACTGTCATAATATTTTTGGTCTGCAGGCAAAGGTTATTGAACTTTCTGGGGGGAATTCAATTGTTTGCGCTGGCGGCTGTTAAGCCACATATCCACTACACGATATTGCTCCATGAGTCATTAACAACTTTGGGCACCCTTGTATCGTATCTGTTCGGCTGAACAACTAGGATTTTTCGTCCGAAAATACATAGGTCTGTAAACTTATCACGGATCATATGTGTTTTTGTCATCGGGGCGACAAAAACACAGAATGTGTCAGGGATTATTCTTCTGGACACATCAGGTTCTGAAAAAAAAATCCCGGCGTCTGAACGGCTTTCGGCGCTAATTGTATAGCCCTGGAGATTGATTAGCACCGAATAATGTTCAGGGCTAATTGGATTCCGGCCTATGGCCCATATTCAATTAGGTAGCGAAGAGTCCGTGCTGGACTTTTTTCGCTCCACATCAGAGCATTTCTGGGGATAAAGAATCGGGCGCGTGCCCGCTTTATTCAATTTAAAATGAGCGAAAACGGGACCCGGCGAATTGGGTTCTACAAAAAAAAGGGAATTTTCGGGAATTAATTGTAGGACCCCTTAAAGATGTCCAGACATGGGGGATCACTATGGGTACCCCCATTTTTACCTGCAGAAGAAAATCCGGTTTTTAAATAGCCGCGGCGGGTGTTTTTTCCCCAGCATTGAAGAAGTGATGCAGAAGAGCACTTAGGTGTTTTTTTTTAAGTGGTCCCATCAAATTTGGGGTACATGAAAATGGGTGCTAGCATATTTTTAAGTCCCTAAAGTAATTTTTTTTTAAATTCTGCAAAAATGCACCTGCCGCTAATAGCCTATTCTAGAAAACACCTGCCGCATACTTACAGAATAAATTTTTTTGGGGTGTCACTATTTTTTTTTTAAAACCTTTTTTTTAAGATCGTTTATTTTTAAATGTCATTCCCAGGGGTGCAGGTTATTTTTTTTAAGCCTGCATCCCTAAACTCCAATTCTGCCCTTTTTTTTGCCATGTAAAACATGGTGAAAAGATATCCTCTTTTTTTTTTTTCGAACCTGCGAAAAGGCTTTGAAATGGAATAGAAATAGGCAAAAATTACATCATCGGCTATAATTTATCGCCAATTCCGACTCTTCGCAGCCTAATTGTATACCCCCCCCTATGTAGTAAAGGGCCTGTAAATTGTGTATTTAAATAAACAAATCCTGTAAAAAGTAACTTGGTGGATCTTAAACAGCTGGATAATCAGATGATGTTATCTGCAACTCTTCTCTTGTATCCTCTTGAGGAGTGACACTGAAATAGGAAATTAACAGTGCCAAGTGCCCACATCCTAAGTGTTTTCTGTATAAAGGGGACTCTGTAAAAGGGCATGAAAGGATGGTAGTGCAGAGGAGTGCACTTAGCAATATTTCCTGCAGTGAGAACCTTCCCAGGACAGGTGCCACCTGACTAGCATATAACTGCTTTTTAGTTAGATGTAATCCAAAAAACATTTTTTAAGATCCTCACTAGGGACAATATAAGGTCACCTGGCATGGTTTTAAAATCCACCTGGCATGGTTTTAAATTGTTTAAGGTCTGACATTTTAATTATATCCCTTAATCTAGTCTCCTTTCTCATTATTTTGTGTGTGTAAATCTCTAATAAATAGTTCATATTGTTTCAGTTACAGCATCAACCCTGGTCATTTCATTTTGAAATATGTAATGATTATATTTGCTGTATTTGTGGTTTATGTAATATACTTTATTTTTTTTGTAGGATAGTGGAGACTACCCATTAACAATGGCAGGACCACAATGGAAGAAATTTAAATACAGCTTTTGTGAGTTTATTGGTGTTTTGGTACGCCAATGTCAGTACAGCATTATATATGATGAGTATATGATGGACACAGTCATCTCTCTTCTCACTGGACTTTCTGACTCACAAGTTCGAGCTTTTCGACATACAAGTACATTGGCAGGTCTGTATTTAATCATATATTTTCCCTGTCCCTAATTATTTTATTTTTTTGCTTTACCACTTTATGTAATCCTTATTGACATATCTTTTACTTTTTTATTTTTTTTGAGGGCTGAAGTTATGTTTATGGATTTACCCCTATGTATTGTCACCCCACAAGCATCATCATCATTGAGATTAGCTGGGTAAATTGTTTGCTGTATAATTAATTTACATTCCTGCTTTTAGCTATGAAATTGATGACAGCCTTGGTTAATGTTGCTCTTAACCTAAGCATAAACATGGACAATACACAAAGGCAGTATGAGGCGGAAAGGAACAAGATAATTGGAAAACGAGCCAATGACAGACTGGAGCTTTTACTGCAGAAGCGAAAAGAGGTCAGAAAAAAAAAAATAAAACTTAAATTGGAATGCTGATTTAGTAGTAAAACACAAATTTCTGCAATTTATTCTTGTGGTTTTAAATGTTTACGCCAAAAACTTTTCATAACGTTTTGCGTGGAGTTGAAGGAGTTAATAAAAAAGCCATTTCAAGCCATTCCCACTTCAATTTGCTATTCGCATTATAGGGGATTTAAATAAACAGTACAACAAATTGAAAGAGGCCAAGGAGTATATATAATATACTGCGGACTGCATGCATCGGCGAGTCCCGTGCGAGACTGCCCGATCTTATAAAGTAGCAGTTATTTAAAAGGCAAAATCAACCTGGTTTTGCCTTTTAAATGACTGCTACATCCGTCAGTCTCGTATGGAACTTGCCAATGACTGCAAATACGCATGCTATTACATATAGCCCCAAGTGTTAATTTAGAGGAAAATAGGGGCATGTATAGGAAGTGTGTGTGTTTAGAAGTGGAGATGTTGCCCATAGCAACCATTCAGATTCTAGCTATTATCTTCTAGAAGGTGCTAGTTAAATGTTAATTAGAATCTGATTGGTTGCTATGGGAAACATCTCCACTTATAAAACCCCGCTCTTTAGTAAATATACCCCAAGTTAGACTGTTGATCATCAGGCACCTGGCAGATATAGCAAACTGCTCATTTATGGGGACCATAATGGATATAGAATTTTTCTATATTAACCTCAAATCCATCAAAAATATATTTTGTTTTAGATGTAGTTCTTTAACTTTTGGATACTTAAAAAAATGAAATACTATGTCTTCTTCTGACTGGGGGAGATTAAATTGTTTCTCTGGTCGTCCTTAGGGGACACAGGCTTCTACACTCATTATAGGTGGCTAAGCTGGAGTCTGGGCACCGAATAGTAAAATTTCTCTACCCAGCAGCCCAAGCTCCATCTCTTCTATACCCTTCCTGCAGACCAGAGGGACAGTTTTGTTTGGTGACTGCAAGAAGCGGGCGTTGTTTTACAGGAGCTGCTTTTAAGCAGCCTCATTTAAGTGTTTTTTATTTTCTTTTATTGAGCAGGCATTGAGTCAGCGTCCTATAGTACGCCCTCACAGTGCTCAACCGAGCCCCAGCGCCGGTGGCACCTCGGCCGAGCTCCACAGTGCACAACACGGCAGCAGCTGGACACAGCGGGGAGCAGGTAAGGTGCCTCCCTGCTTGCAATGAGCCGCACACATCGCGGCTGAGACCATCGGCTGTGGGGGGCCCAGGTTGTGTCCGCACACCCACTAGACAACCAGGGCAGCTCTAGGCCACAGGGCACTACAAATTGTGGCGACCATTGCCCTGGGGTTCATGCCAGAAGGGGGAGATGGGCTTTCCGTGTTAGCCCATCCCCCACCCCTAAGCATGTTCCCTCTCAGCAGGCATCCTGCCACAGGGCTCACTCCTCCTCTTTTGTCCTCCTAGAAACGCTGAGCGGCCATTTTATGCACTGTCTGCCATAGCATCTCTTCAAAGAGCAGCATGGGCTCCTTGTCTCCCAGTATACCTCACTCTCCTGGTCAGGTTATACATTAAGCTCCTTCCTCCCCTGTTGGGGTTGATTACACTAGAGTGAACACAGATTTTTCTATTGGCATTCACAAGTTTATATCACTTTCTACATAGCCCAACTTATTTGAGATATTGTGGTGCTTTACCATACTTTGCACCGCCCTTTACTAGCACACCACTGTTTGGCAACTTTTGTCTGTGGGGACATCCTTGGATTTTTGTTAACATGTCTTCCAAGGGCCACAGCTTCCAATCAGGAACCTGCATGGGCTTCTACGCTTTCACAGGTAATGTTGCCATTAGTTAATCAGCTTGCCATTCCCAGGCCTGCTGTCTACCTACAGGTGTGGGCCAGGTCGCCAGTGATATTCCTACTCAGGGTGATTCGCAACCTGCTGATGTTGAACCACCATGGATGTAGTCCTTCATTCAGCCAGTGCAGGGTCTGGTGCATGTGTCCCTCTCTGTTTATGACTCATAATCAGAGGTTTCCTTGGATCACCAGGATAATCTTTCCATTACCTCAGATGTCGAAGCCGCCTCTATTCTGGAGGACTCCCTACCACAGGTGGATGTTGAGGCCCTGATCAAGGCAGTTAGTTCTACACTTGCGATCAAGGACTCTGAGCAGACATCTAAGTCGGATGCTTTGATATTTAAAGCTAACGGCTGAGTTCCCTCCTTCTGCTCAACTTGAGGAACTCAATTAGCGGAGGCTTCGGCTCACCCTAACAAGCCTTTCCAAGTCTCTAAGCGCATTGGTGCCTTTTATCTGCTACCTGCTGTGTATTGAGCCAAATGAGTCTTCTCTGGTAGATGCTCACATCGCCGAGCTAGTCAAATCCACTACCCTTCCTCTACTTAAGGATCTGATGGATAGGAAGTTAGAGAGCATCCTTTAAAGCGTTTTTTTTTTTCTCTGCAATGCTTGAGCTATTACACGCCCAGCCCTTGCGTCCACTTGGGCGGCTGAGGCCATATTCCCTAGAAGACTGTCTCCATTTTGATGTCCACAGAACAGAGTTTTTGTCTACGGAGGAACATATCCGAGAAGCAGGTTCCTCTAGGGGAGGCGGCCATTGACACAGGCATATTAACCTTTAAGGTGTCTGCTTTTGCTGTGGCAGCCAAGAGAACCCTCCTGGTGCGCCAAAGGCTCTAAGAAGGCCCTGGAAGCTCTCCCTTTTTCAGGAGAAGTTCTCTTTGGCCCAGAATTGGACAAGCTTGTGGCTACGGTTACTGCATCCAAGACTGCTTTCTTTCTCTCTGCGGCAGCCCCTAAGTCTCAAACTTCTAATTTTCGCTCCTTTCATCCGCAAGAAAGGCCAAGGGTCAGCCTTTCTCCAGGTTCCTGGGTTCTTCCACTAATTGCTCCAATTCCAGAAGAAAACAGACCTGATCCACCAGACGTCCTTCTACCAAGCCTGACGCTTGACGGGGCAGGTCCCCACCTGGGGCACCTCAGCGTGGGAGGCCGACTTCTGCTTTTCGGCAACGACGACTGACGTCTGGGTAAGATGGGTGGTTTCCCAGAGCTACGCCCTCACCCTTCGGTAACGTCCTCCAGCCCAATAAATAAATATATATATATATTATAATTTTTTTTTTTTTTACAGGCCTTCCAGTATATCTAAGAAAAGCAGAAGTGCTGCTGGAGTCCATTCAGCCCCTTCTGGCCTCCAAAGTAATTTGTCCCTGTTCCCCAGTCCCAAAGGGGCACTGGCTTCTATGCTATCCTCTTCTTAGTACAGAAGCCAGATGACTCCTTTCGACCCATACTCAATCTGAAGCCGCTGAACAGGTACTTTCGAGTTCCCAAGAACCACATGGAGGTTCTGCCGCTCCATCATTCTGGCTCTGGAACTAGGGGATTTCATGACCTCCCTAGATGTCCGGAATGGCTATTTAGATGTTCCCATCAGTCCGTCACCAGCGCTTTCTCAGGTTTGCGTTTCAGGAGGAACACTTTCAGTTTCAAGCATTGCCATTTGAATGGCTCCTCATGTGTTCACGAAAGTCATTGAGCACACCTCCGGCTCTTTGAATGATCTTCTCTTGGCCCAGTCGCCAGATATGCTACAGGAGCACATTCGTCTCCAATAGACGCTCACTCATCAATTGGCGAAAATCCACCTTGATTCCATCTCCGGAAATGCTACATTTGGGTGCCTTACTGGATCCTTGGGTGTGGCAGATATTCCTTCCCTTGGACAAACCATGGTCCTTACGGACAAAATTTTAACTCTTGTGGGACAACGTTGAGTCTCTGTTCTCTCTTGCATGCAGGTCCTGGGCTCTCTAGTCTCCACCTTCAACATGGTGGAGTATGCAAAGTTTCATTCCCATCCATTACAATATGAGATTCTGCCAAGGTGGAGAAAGTGCCATCTGCATCTCAAGTTACAGACGATCATTCTCTCTCCATATGTTGTCACTCCCTCTTGTGGTGGCTCCACCAGTCCCACCTAGACAAGGGCCGCCTATTTTGGATTCAGGACTGTCGTGCTCACAACCGATTTAAATCTTTAGGGGTTGGGGCGGTGACTGGTCATCAGGATTTTCAATGTCTGTGGATGTCCCAGGAGAGTCTGCTACCCAGCAATATTCTGGAACTCCGAGCTTTGTACTCTTTGCCTGGCACAGAACTTCCTCCTGCATCAACTGGTCAAAGTGCATTCTGACAATGTGACACTCATCGCCTACATAAACCATCAGGGCGGCACCCGCAGTTGCAGCACCATGAAGGAGGTGAGTCGCATTCTTCAGTGGGCAGAACGTCATCTTCCAGCCCTGTCGCAGGCTACATCCACAGGGTCCAAAATTTGGAGGCTAACTTTTTAAGCTGCCAGGCCATTCACTCGGGTGAATGTGCTCTTCATCCAGATGTCTTTCAGCTCCTGGATCTCCACTGGGGCTTGTCTGACATCGATATGGCATCTCGACACAACAAACTGCAGAGATACTGCATGAGCACTAGTAATCCGGGAGCTCTCCTGGCGCATGCTTTTGAGGTTCGGTGGACCTTCCCATTCATGTACATTTTCCTTCAATCTCAATGATCCCATGGGTCCTATGCAAACTGAAATTGGAGGGAGGCACCGTGATCCTAGTGGCTCCAGATTGGCCATGAAGGTACGCGGATCTTCTAGGCGCCTCTATCGATTCTCCACTGCGTCTTTCTTTACGGCTGGATCTTGTATTTCAGGGCCTGTGGTTCCATTCGGATCTCTTTTACAGGCTGGCTCTTGATATATCTGTCCTGAGAGCAAAAGGGGTCTCATGGTCGTTCATTTGTACCATGCTTAATGCCCGGAAGCCGCCTTCTTCCAGGATTTATTACCGGTTTGGGGGACATACTTTGGCTGCTGTTTGGCTTGAGGCTTCAATCCCAGAGCTTTCTGTCTTTCTTTCAGTCTGGTTTGGGTTTGAGCCTCTGACTTTCCTCGTTAAAAATACAGGTTTCGGCCCTTTCTGTCCTCTTCCAGAGGCAGATTGCACTGTTACCTAATGTAACGGACCTTTTAACAGCGTGTCCTCCATGTGCAAACCTCCATTTGTTCCTCGGATGGCTCCTTGAAACTTCTAGTTTTTCTATCCAGTCATCTCCCTTTGAGCCTTTGGACACCGTGGACATTCGCTGGTTTACATGGAAACCAGTCTTCCGCCTCTCCATTGCATCACCCTGTGGAGTGTCTGACTTTAGCGCATTGTCCTGTTGCTCACGTTTTCTTATTCTTCACTTGGACCACGCTGTGGGCTACCTTTTTGGTATCCCGTTTTCACACAAACCAGGAGATCGTGGTTCCCTCCTTCCAGGTACCGGATTGTTACCCAACGTAGGCCTCCTTGGATGTCGTTCAAGCCCTCCAGATGGGATGTAGTCTTAATACCGGCGACGAAATCCCGGGACCAGTATCCCGACAGTCGGCATCCCGAATGTAAGTATCGGGGTGTTAGGTGAGGGTAGTGGTAGCTAGCTGGTTAGGGTTAGGCACCGGGGACGGAGTGTTAGGTTTCGGGTGCTGGGAGGGGGAGGTTAGGTTTAGGTACCGGGGAGAGGGTCTTCGATTTAGTGGAGGGGAGGTTAGGTTTAGGAACTAAAAAGGGGGGGTTAGGTTTGGGGACCGGGGGGGGAGGGTTAAGGTAGGGGTTAGAAAAGTTCTTACCTCAGCGTCCTATGAGTGTCGGTAGGGATAGGGTACTTTAAGTATAATTATTGCGTGCCAGATTCCAGTTCAGCCACCTATATCCAGTGTTGAAGCCTGTGTCCACTATTGATTCCAAGAAAACAGGTAAGCACATAAATCCTTTTTTCTTCTTTGTGTTCCATAGGGTCCACAGCATCTACCTAGGGGTATTATTATTATTTTTATTATTATTATCAGTTATTTATATGGCGCCACAAGTGTTCCGCAGCGCCTTACAAAATATATAAACAAATACGTGACCAAAGACTTACAGTACAATACAATAGAATGCAAGACAAGGACATGTATAGTATACATTGCTACATTAGCAACCACAACACCCACATAAGCAGCAGAGCTTAAGCAGCCAAGTGTTAGGTGCCCTAGTGGGGAGTAAGAAGTAGATGAAAGGTAAAGTAAGGAGAAGCACAAGATGTTAGAAGGCACTGCTCATAAGAGCTTACATTCTAAAGGCGAAGGGCAGACAAACAGGTGAGACACAGATGGTGTAGACTGGGAGGAAGGTGCATATAATAATAATTATATTTATATAGCGCTTTTCTCCCTTAGGACTCGAGGTCGCTTTAAAGACATCAGAAAACCTGGTACATTGTACAAGGATTTGGTGTTACAAAAAATAGAAAACCATACAGAGATAATTAAAATCAACCGAAACCTAGATAGCACAATAAGCATATTGCAGGGTTGGTGCAGACATTTTGGGAAATAACTTCCATGGTTTATATATTTCACCCACAAAAGGTACAAAGTGAGGAAGCCGTCTTGGGCGCACTGCGTAGGATTACCCTGGGTGGAATAGGTTACGCCTAGAAGAAATGACACAAAATGAGTGTGGTTGCAGTGTCCTGATGCTAGGAGTAGGGTCCCACCATAACAGTCAGGTCCATGTATTTTTCACCCCATACACCAGTGTACCAGGTGAGGCAGCCATGATGGGCGCACTACTAAGGTTGCACTGTGGGTGATGAACCATGCAAGGACCCAAGGCATGTATGGGAAAAGTGACACGTATGGCAGTATGAATATTCCCTGTGTGAATAGATCCACGTAAAGTACATCCTGCCCATGAATGGGTATATAGTTGGATCACATCCAGTGCACCAAACAGCAAAGCTTTGGAGCTCAACAGCATGCACTGGTCCTCCTCACTATATACCCTGCCCCCCGTCACAGGCCTTTAGTTTTATTGTTTGGTGCACGGCAAGCCAGTTGCTCCTGTTATGCAGCAGGACTGCCTAGGCAGTCCTAAGCTTTTTTTTCTTTTATGATTTACCTTTAGTTTTCAAAACTTTAAAGTTGAGCAGTACCAGCTGCCGGTAATGACGCTGTACTGCGACTCCGTCTACCTCCGCCGACGCTGAAACACCAGCACCGCTATATGCCCTGAGGTTCTCTGCAGGCTTCAACGTGACTTAGCTAGCGACTTAACGCTGAATTCCGGGACTGCAGTCGGGTCACGGAGATGTCAGGTAAGCGATTCCTCTCGAATCGTGCGCGAAGCAGTCCCCCGCCTCCCGTGTTGAGATGCATGGGAGGCGGTTGCAGCTGAAGGCCTCGTTTAACGTGTCCTCACTAAGGCAATCGGGGCCATATCATCTGTTGCCGGGGATGGGTAGTAAGATTCACTAGAGCGCACTAGTCAACGTCTTGCTACAGTGAGGGCACCGTGCTCAGCCGTCAAAATCGCAGCCTAGGGGAGATAGGTGCTCCCCCCCCCCCCCCCGCCAGACGCAAAGGGTACGGATTCCCACGTCTGGTTTGCTATAATTGACCACCTTGTGTGTGAGACGCGTGCAGTTTAGCGTTTGTCCGTGCACTGCTGAAGTGGTTGGTCTCAGGGGTTTGGTCTGTCTCTATATACGTCTCCCTTGGGTTTGGCATATAGCGTATTCTGTACCCTACCATCACCCCTCCGAGGCTGGTCAGTTGATCCAGAGTCCTTATTGCTGTAGCAATTTTGCGCATTTATGCATTGTGTGTGACTGTATGCTAGCTGCTGTGTGTACACTGCCTATTTTTTTTCAAAACTGTCAGGTACAACTATCACTGTGTTTCTCCTCATCCCTATGAAGGTGTGTGAGGTGTTTCATTGATACAAAAGTCACATTGCATTAATATTGTATACCTTATACCATTTATACATTTTTTTTTGTCATGTCTGAATGTAAAGGTGAGGATGGGAGCCCTCCAGTGCTTATATCCTGTAAGTCCTTTTCTGCAGGCCTGTCTGACCAGGATGTTAACCAGAATGGGTTCTGTAATAACTATTGCAAACAGTTATCGAATATATCTGGTACACCAGCACCAGAGCCATCTTGGATGGATGGCTATCACACCTGAGGTTTTGTCCTAATAGGTAAAGCCACGGAGGTATGGGCTCCAGCTGCTGTAGTGCCTCATGCTATGGATAACTCACAGCATGTACATCATCCCATGTGTTTGCCTCCCATGAATCCCTGTTGGGTTAATGCGGCTGCTCATTCTAGCAAGAGTATACTACCGTCAGCCTCTCCGCAGGTGGATAGACCAGTGGCAGTAAAGAAGCAGGGGCACGAGAGGTTCTCGTCATGTGTTGCCTCAGAAGTCTGACTCGTCCTCCTACCAGATAATGGGTCTCAGAGTTCTGGGTTGGTCTCAGTGAAAGAAGACCATCAATCCCTTGTGGATGTTCCCGCTCTAGTAAGTGCGGTGAGATCTGTCCTCAATATAGAGGAAGAGGAGGTTGCTCTGACATCTAAGGAGGTAATCTTTAGATGTCAGGCGGTGATGAAGGATTATTTCCCTCATTTGGGACTGTTGACAAATCTCATGTCTGAAGCATGGGATACTCCGAGTAAGCATTTTCATGCCACTAGGAATGTAACCTCTCGGTACCCATTTGCACCAGGGGCGTGTAATAAATGGGAGGTTCCCCCAACGATAGATGCGCACTGGACAAGATTAATCAGGAGCGCTACATTACCTATTCCTGCAGCATCCTCTTTAAAAGAGGTTACGGATAGAAAGCTTGATATTCACTTGAAATCAATGTTTTCACTGGGTGACCAAGGCTATGGAGGATTGGACGAGGTCTCTGAAGGAGACTATAGTGGATACAACAAAAGAGCAGGCTTGCTTTGACGGCATAGCTTTTGAGTCGTCCATCTTGAAGGCCAGGGGTTTCTCTGCTTCTGTCATTCAGACGATGCTGAGAGCAAGAAAGCCGGCTTCTGCTCGCATCTATCACAGAATTTGGCATGCATTTTTTCTGTGGTGTTCCCACAGAAAATAAAGTGTTCAAAGTAGGAAGAGTACTGGCTTTCTTACAGGCGGGATTAGACTAGGCTAGAGGTTCTCAAACTCTGTCCTCAGGACCCCACACAGGTCACGTTTTCCAGGTAACCCAGCAGGTGCACAGGTGTATTCATTACTCACTGACAGTTGAAAAGATCTACAGGTGGAGATAATTATATCACTTTTGATTCTGTGAGGAGACCTGGAAAACATGCACTGTTTGGGGCCTGAGGACAGAGTTTGAGAACCTGTGGACTAGGCCTTCGCCTGGCTACCTTGAGAGTCCAAGTTTCTGCTTTGACAGTTTGGTTTCAGTGCAGGATTGCCCCTCTGACGGATGTTAGAACATTCTTTCAGGGGGTTCTTTGGCTGCAACCTCCATTTCTCCTACTGGTGGCACCGTGGGATTTGTCTTTTGGTTCTCAGGGCTCTCCAAACACATCCCATTGAACCCTTGGATAAGGTGGACTTAAGATGGCTGACAGCGAAGACTGTTTTTCTCTTCGCCATCTCTTCAGCTCGTAGAGTTTCTGACTTGGCTGCACTGTCATGTCGCTCGCCATATCTGAGTTTTCATCAAGATAGAGCTGTCCTCCGTACCAAGGTGGGCTACCTGCCTAAGGTGATTTCCCGTTTTCATATAAATTAGGAAGTTGTAGTCCCGGCCTTCAAGTATTCAGACCTGTCTACAGGTGAAGCTTCCTTGGATGTTGGTTCGAGCGCTTCGTATTTACATAGATTGGACCAGTTCCATCAGGAAATCAGATTCTCTCCCTCTCTCTCTTCCCTATATGGATTTCACAGGAGAGGTTGGCCAGCAAACAAACAGACGTTGGCTCGCTGGCTTCAAGTCTATACACCGGTTGCTCTCCCTGTTCCTAACAAGGTGACAGCACATTTCACTCGGTTCGTTGGACCTTCATGGGCGGTAAGACATGGCACCTCGGCTGAACAGCTTTGCAAGGCAGCCACTTGGTCTTCCGTTAATACGTTTATCAAATTCTACTCATTTGATATGTTTTCCTCCCAGGATGCTTCCGTTGGGCGGCGGATTCTCCTTTCTGCGCAGGTGCGTCCCAATCCATAAGGGAACTGCTTTAGGACGTCCCCAAGGTAGATCCTGTGGACCATATGGAACCCGAAGAAAAAATACAGAATTATGATATAACATACCTTTGAAAATTCCTTTTGTTTTTTCAAGGTCCATAGGGTCCACAGGGCACCCACCCTGACTCACCTGGCCTCAGTTGGGATCTGTTCTTTAAGCCTTTTTTTCACAGATTCCCTCTTCACATGTTGAGTGTTTCTTGTGCAATTTTTCTTCCTTCTCCACTCTCCTTCTCTTGCCGTAAGGTTTGGTTACAAACTGAATGCCTGTGCCTGGGGGCGGGGTATATAGTGAGGAGGAGGAGTGCATGCTGGTAGCTCCAAAGCTTTGCTGTTTGGTGCATTGGATGTGATCCAACTACATATCCCAAGGTAGATCCTGTGGACCCTATGGACTTCGAAGAAAAGGAATTATCAAAGATATGTTATACCATAATTCTGTATTTTTGCTCTATGTTCAGTAATGGGCACCCTGACAGAGCAATTCAGTTGTTGCTCCGATAGGGCACCGGTGCTGACATTTCTGCTCGCTGCCTCCTGAGGTGGCGAGCAGATATGTGTGAAAACTCAGTTTGGGATCCCTAACAGGTACTTTAGACAGGTTTAGCCACTTTACTTGGCTAAATGCAGTACTTTTTGGGAGCGATACTTAATGGGCGCCCAAAACAATTGAATTGCTTTGTCGGGTGCCGATTAATTATCGCCACCCCAAAAACAATTGAATCATCCCTTAACAGTCAGTTGAGATTTGCTATTCTTAATAGACCCATTTCTGCAGGCTGTCATTTTGCATAAGTTATCGTGAGAAGAAGGATCTGTCTCTTAAATGAAGCAAGCTCTAGACCAGGCATATGCAACCTATGGCTCTCCAGCTGCTGTGGAACTACACATCCCAGCATGCCCTACTTTTGCTGTTAGGGCATGCTAAAACTGGCAAGGCATGTTGGGATGTGTACTTCCACAGCACCTAGCGTACCGGAAGTAGCCTACCCCTGCCCTAGACTAATATCTTTTGGACACTTGTTGGTTTTACTCTTCGGTATGTAACTTGGCTTGCTATGTAAAAAAAAAAATCTTTCTTGTATGTTCCTATTTGTTCCCCCATACAGTTACAAGAAAACCAGGATGAAATAGAAAACATGATGAATGCAATTTTCAAAGGCGTTTTTGTACACAGATACAGGTATGTTACTATGGAAACCTTCAGAAAATGGGGTTGTATGACATGCTTTCGGAATACCATAATGTGCTACATTACATTTAACTTTAAGATATCGCAGTTTGGTTTAACCCTATTGCTAGCACTTGTAGATTCATTAAATACTTCATCTAATAGTAACTTGAAAGGCAGCTGCTAGTTGTTACAATTTGCTGGGTTTACCTGTGAATACAGGCAATATAGACCTGATCTAGTTCTCTTTAGTTTTTAACTGGCTAGCCTAACGGAATGGGTATGTAATGCCGGCTGTCTGGATGCCTCCTTTCAGAATACCGACCGTGACATCCCGATGGTTGGTATCCTGACGGGTCGGCTAAGTATACTTACCCTCCTCCCCCATTCTCCCCCTAACCCTAACACTCACCCCGCGCCCTAACCCTCCCTGTTAGAGCTTAAACCTAAGTTTTCCACCTTCGTGCCTAAACTAATCCTCCACCCTTAGAGGGGTATTCAATATGAAACGTTAACCTCGCCGTCAAAGTTTTCACCGCACATTGGAGCTTTTGCCAGCGAAAAAGTATCGTGTGCGTCCCCGCTTATGCTTGTATTCAATATGAAATCGGCGAAAATGGCACCTGGCGAATGTGAAATCAGCGAAAACTTCGCTGTTATTTTGGGGAAATCACCCTAACACCCCCAAAAAGATGCTCTGACATGGGGGATCACTCTGGATACCCCCGATTAGCCCTGCTGAAGGTTTTTGGGGTCTTTAAACGGGTTGAATAGCTGCTATTTTGGGGGATTTGAGAAGGTGGTGAAGAATAGTATTTAGAAGGTTTTTTTGCAGAAAATAAGTAGTCCGAGCAAATTTGGGGTACTTGAAAATGGGGGTGAGCATATTCAGAAGTTGCTAAAGTGAAGTTGTAAAAAACGTGAAAAATCCACCTGCCCCAAACGCCTGCAATGAAAAAAACACCTGGGGCATACTTGGGGACCGCCCTAGATTGTAGTTCGCTGGTTTTTAACTTTGTACCCCCCAATTTGTTTTTTCACCCCCAAAGTGAAAGTGCTATTTTTGGGGTCTTCTGAGGTATTTTTTTTTATTATTTTTTACACAGTTTACCTTTGGGGGACTGTCTGAAGGTTGCAGGGTGGTTTCCGAAATGTTACACCCCAAAACCCCAATTCTGCACTTTTTTTCGCCACCTATTCCTTGGTGATACTTTTCCGCAGGGTCGAATGCAATATACTTTTCGCATCGGCGAAAAGTTTTCAAATTGAATACGGTGTAAAAGTAAAACTGGCAAAAATGACGTCATCTGAGCGAAAACCTCGCATAAACGGCGTTTTCGCTCCATATTGAATACCCCTATTAGTCTCTAACCCAGTGCTTCCCAAACAGTGCGCCTTGGGACACTTGCAGGGGTGCCTCAGGTTGGTGGTCCAGCACCAATCAAATTATTTATGGTAAATGTAATGTATATATGTGAACAAACAGAAGTGCAAACCTGTCCCACCACCACATAACTGAACCTAAGGATGAGAGATCAGCACAATTTACTTCACTTTACTAAATTTTTTTCAGAATTTCTCAATAACAAACTTTTGGCTTAGGGGGGCAGTGAAAATAATGCTGATAATCTAGGATGTTGTGATACAAAGTAGTTTGGGAGCCACTGGCCTAACCCTCTCCCCTAGGGGGTGCCTAACCTCACCCCCCCAAAAAAAACTGAACGCTAACCTCGCTAACTTACCTAAACCTACCCCCCTTGTGGCTAACACTAAGGGCAGACCAGCTTACCTTTGTTTGGGCTGGCGTCGTCCTGGATTCTGGCGTCGTCCTGGATTCTGGCGTCGGGATTAATATAAGCGTAGGTATTTCGACGCCTATCTTAAATCCTTTGTCAGGATTCCAGCGTCGGCATTGAGACACCAGTCTCTTAACTACATCCCAGCCTGACACTAGGAGGATATTACTGAGGTTATTTATCCACTTCAGAAATCTAGAACATCAGACATTAATTTATCAGGTTTATCATTTATCACTTTTGGTAGAAAATGCAATTAGCTTTAATTGGCATTTTTAGATATATGTTTTCCATAATGGGCATTTATAAATGGTCCATAGGCTATAGGGGGTATGAAAGGTCTTCGACATATTTGCTTAATTGGTATTCTTGCTTTATGTTACTGTAATAAGGTGTTTTTGGTTTTTATCTTCTAGAGATGCTATTGCTGAAATAAGAGCAATATGCATAGAGGAGATTGGTGTTTGGATGAAAATGTATAGTGACGCATTTTTAAATGACAGTTATTTAAAATATGTTGGTTGGACAATGCATGATAAGGTAAGTTTTCAATTTTTTTTTTTTTTTTTTTTTTCCTTATAAACAGTTATTTGTGATTTTGCATGGCAGCATAAAATATTGTTTGTTTTTTATGGCTGGTGTTACACTAAGTGCTGCAGTGTTTCAGCAAAAAAAGAACAGTGTTTGGAAGTATATAGTGACTGAGGGAGAACCATTACCTTTTAGCACACATTTTTTTCAACATTTGTAAGGTTAGCATTAGGCTTCCAGCGGGTAACGGTCAGGGTTAGGCACTAGTGGTTAGGTATTGGCACCAGGGGGAGGGTTAGAGTTGGATACTAAGAGTTGGTTAGGGTTAAGATTAGTGTTAAAATACAAAAAAAGTCGATCATGTTTGTGTCGACAATTTGAACATGTTTAACACTGTCAACATTGTTGGTTGCTCTTTTGTACCTGTTGACCTTTTGTCCATGTCGACCATCTAGTGTCAACCTATCGACTGTCGACCTTGTTACTGATGATTTTTTATACCACACCCGATCACGGGGTTCTGCAAAGCTAAGTCTGGAAGAGGGGCATCAGTCAGACTTTATTTAGTCTAAATGTCACTTAAAATAGCCACAGAGTTTTTGTATGTCTGCTTCGGTGAAGGAGGACAGGGAAAGTAATGGTCACGCTACACATAAAAATGGCAATATACTCCATAACAGAGGCTGCAATCTATTGAGCTGGTGGTACCCACATAGGCTACATTTTGGAGCAGTCTGTTTAAGAATTAAAGCTACTCGCTGCATAACCCTTGGTTGTACGTAGAGAAATTCGTCCTTCCACGGTTTCTGCAAAATCTTTTTCGAATGAACCCATATATCGTAGCAATGCAAATAGTGGATCAGTTTGACAAAACATTGTAAACATGTGGTCAACCTTTGTGCCCAAAGTATCCTCTACTGCTGTGTACACACTATGCAATATGTTGTTCGCTTAGCCGACAAAAAACATATCGCATAGGCCATGTGTACAGACGATATGTCGTTCACAGACCTATCGTGTTGGCCCTGCAACACGGCCTGTGCTGATATACTTTGCAGATATATCAGTGCATTTGGCCATGTGTACGGGCGACCTGCTGACCGCTTATACACTTGCTGCAGGGACCAACTCAGACTTATCGAGTGGCAGATTGCTAAGTGTGTATTGGCTTACCAACTACGCGCTCAGTCGGTGGACAAGTTGGCCAGGTGTGCACCCAGCATTAGAGTTTTAAAATCTAATTTCTTCTTCAGGGTCCATAGGGAGTCCACAGGGTTGACCTTGGGGTATAGCTGGACCTGGATCCACGGGCACCACGCAGTTAAAAGCTTTAACTCCCAGAATGCATTGGGTCCATCCTCCTCTATACCGCGCCCCCGAACCACAGGCACCTCAGTTTAAGTTGGTGCCCGGCCAGAGTCAGGTCACTGTTTGCGCATGGGGGGCTGATTAGCAGCCGTCAGGTGGGTACACTTAGCAGGCACCGCTAGCACTGAGAACGGGCACAATAGCGGAGGGGGCGGAACCTAAGGCGGACTTCTGCTCCTGCCTCCCAGCAGCCCCAGCACTTCTATCAAGAACGCTGGTGGCCATTTTAAGCATCCTGCTGCACAAGGAGACTGCACATAGTTCTGTGATCAGGCCAGTAACGCAGGTTCATCTGCAATTTAATAGCACTATTAATTTAGCACTGCAAGGGTCTTAGCATATCTCCCTTTGTGCCCCTTTACACTGTACAGTCTCTATATTATCTGTCTCTTCACCTACTGTGTGTGTGTGACAGAGTATTGCAGCATGTCTTCCAAAGGATCCAAAACTGCACAAAAATCCTTCTCCTGCAAAAATTGTGCAGAGAAGTTCACACAGGGACAGTCTAACACTTCCCTGCTGTGTGACAAGTGTGTTTCTCAGCCTCTTTCTGCTGACACACCAGCTCAGCCTATATGGTATGAGCAATTGACATCTGTTATGTCAAAACTGTCTGCAGAGCTAGAAGCAGCTCGCATAGACAGGGAGGTGATCAGAAAAAGATCACCCGAACCAGATTGGGCTCGTTCTTTAGCCAGATCTGTTGAGGGACTTAGGTAATGTCCCAGGCCCCTCCTGCAGCCTCGTCTTATAGTGTCCCTAATAAGAGACTGATTCAAAATACCTTACGCTGGGATGATTCAGATGTGGAAGAGGTGCAGGAGCCAGAAGAGGGCGAGGTTCAGGAAGAAGGAGGATCAGATTCCTGAAGAGTCCGAACCTACATCTGAGGGCATAGATGCATTAATCACTGCAGTACGCCAGGTTTTACATATAGAAGAAATAGAGGTGACTACTAAACCGTCTATCTTTGGTAAAAGATTCAGACAGTCACTTTTTAAGCATCAGAGGAGTCGGATGATATCCTAACCTCAGCTTGGAAACACCCATATAAGAAGTTTCAAATTTCAAAGAAACTTTTGTCGTCTTACCTATTTCTACCTCAGGGTCCTTAGGGATCCACAGGTATACCTTCGGGTATAGGGCTTGGCTCCAGCCATGGGCACCACAGAGTTAAAGATGTCCCTCCCGGGATGCACCGAGCCCCCTCCTATACCCTGCCCCCAGGCCAAGTCACCTCAGTTTCAGTAGGTGCCCGCCTGGGAGCTGGGTCATCGCAGAGGGGGGCTGTGTAGAACAGCCCCTGAAGATCGTCAAGAGCGGTAGCATAGGACTGTCCAGCGGACGTCCATGCTACCGCTCCGACACCCCCGCCGGCCACCGGTAGCGATCCGGGGAGCTCGGCAGGCTCTTGGGGGTTCCAGCTAGCGGAACCCCCGGGGGCCTTGGACTGTGGCCAGACTTACGGGGGGCTACATAAGGTAAGCAGCGGGGTCTGCGGTAAGCGCCCGCTGACTCAGTCCGGCGTCCCCAGGGCTTGGGGGCTCCATGGGGACGGCAGTATAGTGGAGCCAGGCGGATGCCTGCGCTCTCCACTAGACCACCAGGGATACGGGGCTGGAGCGTTGCGGAACACGTTCCAGCATCCCGGGGGGTTAATGGCCTGCCAGGGGAGGATGCCTTCCCTGTAGCGCACAGGAGGCTCCTCCCCATCACTGCTCTCCGGCGCCTTACTTGTGGTTTTGGCGGGCTGAGGCAGTGATCCTCCCCAGGCCCGCCTCCCTTCATCCTCTGGCGGCCATTTTATGAGCGAGACGCTGTGGTGCAGGGTGCGGAGCCTGGGTGCCCCTTACATACCTCTCCTCCCAGTATAAGGTCAGCGTATGTAGCGCTATCACTGCCAGGCTGTAGATCTGTGTAAGTGATAGTGCACTTAGTGCAGGGTTTCTGCATTGTATGTGTCTTTATGCTAGCGCTGTGTGCCTGATCTTTCTCCTGTCAGCCATTTTACTATTTCTTCCTCCTGAGCAGCCCTCTGAGTGCCAGTACTGTCTGGGTAGGAATTTACCTCACAGTTTAAGATTTATTTCTGTGAGAGGAGTGTCACATACCACTATGTCCAGTGAGGACTCAGTTAGAGGAGCACCTCTCCTATTTTCCTGCTCCAGATGTAAAGCAGGTGTGGCGGAGGGGGCGGTACTTCAGGATGGGTTATGTGCTGCATGTTTGGCCATCCCTGGTACCTCTGCGGTACCCAGCACCTCTCAGAAACCATCTTGGGTTTGTTTTGCACAAGCCCTGACTGTTCTAGTAAATAGGCTTGCAGCCCCTCCTACGTTCCCACAATAGGGGTTTGCACAGCAGTCCTGCCTCCTGTTTGCAGTGCCCCCCGCGACATGTCCTTAATCAGGCTGACCCAGGTTTGTCTGATTCTGGGGTGCGGGGCTCTCAGCAGGATCAATCTAGACCTGCTAAAAGACCGTTATTGTCATATCCATCCGCTCAGGATGATGAGGATGACGGCTCGTCCGATGAGGGCGAAATTCTGGATTTGTCGGACACTGACACTCCTCAAGTAGGGGTAGAGGCTAAGCCTAGTATTTACATTCCAGGCCTCATACGGGCAGTTCGTGCGGCCATGGTAATTACTGACGACAACTTACCTGCAGCGCCTACTCATGCTTATTTTAAAGAGGTTAAAGGAGCTGCAGCAGTATTCCCTCCATCTGGCCAGCTAGTTGATCACATGGAGGAGGCCTGGAAATCTCCGGGAAAAAGATTTCAACCTCACAAGCGTCTGGCTCATACATATCCCTTTGCGGAAGATTACTTCACTAAATGGGAGTCTCCTCCTCAGGTGGATTCTCACGTGACGCGCTTAGTAAAGAGCGCAACTTTGCCTATGCCGTCTATGTCTTCTCTGACGGATACTACAGACCTTAAAGTGGAGGTGTGCCTAAAGTAGGGATGTGCAGGCTCGGTTCTACTCTGTTCCGTTCGTTTTTTTTTTACCGAATCTTATTGGCTATCCAAAACTCGTGACAGCTGATACCCAATAAGATTCGGTAAAAAAACCCAAACGGAGCCGAGTAGAACCGAGCCTGCACATCCCTAGCCTAAAGTCTATCTATTCCCTTGCTGGAGGAGCATCTAGACCAGCTATGGTTGTCTGCTGGGTGGCTCAGGCTATGGAAAGGTGGGCGGACGCTTTGGAAGCATCACTTGCTTTTGAGGGTACCAGCGAACAGGTTATGTTAGTGGGTAACCTTTGGGATTCTGCTACGTATATTAACGAAGCAGCTTTGGATTTGAGCCTGCTTACTTCTAGGATTTCTGCGGCGGCTGTGGCCTCTCGATGCTCCTTGTGGTTACTTTCTTGGAGGGCAGACGCTGAATCCAAGAAAGGCTTGGAATGCTTACCCTGTAATGGGCAGGTCCTGTTTGGACCAGCTTTGGATAAAATAGTGGACATGTTGGCAGCTGCCAAATCGGCATGTCTACCTTCAGCCCCGACTCCGTCTGGGTCTAAAAATCCGTCCTTTCGGCCCTATCGCCCTCCGGGAAAACCTAGGGTTCAGTCTTTTCCGAGACCTTCAGGTCCCCAAAAGACCGCTAAGACCAAGAAGCAAGTTTGGAGTACCAGACGTCCAGCTGCCAAGCTGGACGACTAACCCTCAGCCTGACGGGTTGGGCCTCCCCTTGGGGGATCCCAAGGTGGGAGGCCGACTTCTGCAGTACGCCAGTGTTGGTTCAAAACCACCACAGACACTTGGGTAAGGGAGGTGGTATCTCAGGGATATGCCCTCTCCTTCCGCAGAAGGCCTCTTCATCAGTTCTTTGTAACAGCACGTCCTTCAGATCCAATGAAGGCTCCAGCGATCCAAGAATCGGTGCGTTCTATGCTTCAGATGGGAGTAATAGAACCTGTTCCGTTATCCCTGAGAGTGACCGGATATTACTCCAACCTTTTTCTGGTTCAAAAGCCAAATGGATCATACCAACCTATACTCAACCTCAAGTCCCTGAACAAGTTTTTAAGTGTCCCTCGGTTAGAAATGGAGACTCTGCGTTCTTTTGTTTTAGCTATGCAGCCTGGGGATTTTATGGTGTCCCTGGATATTCAGGATGCTTACCTGCATATCCCCATTGCCAGGGTTCATCAGCGTCACCTCAGATTTACAGTGTCGGACCTCCATTACCAGTGGCCTTTCCACGTCTCCTCGGGTGTTCACAAAAGTAATGGCGGTAATGGTGGCACACCTGCGGTTGCAGGGAGTTCGCCTGTTACCTTACTTGGACGACCTTCTGTTGTTGGCAGGGTCGCCACAAGTCCTTTGCAGCCATCTACAACTGACAATATCAGTATTGCAGGCTCACGGCTGGATAGTGAACTGGAAGAAGTCCTCTCTAATTCCTTCTCAGGGTCCATCTCGGGGCATTGTTGGACTCTCAGCAACAGAGGATCTTCTTGACGGAGGAAAGCCCTGTTGCAGTCCAAGATACGCAATGTTCTAAGCATGAAGTTACTGGGGTCCATGGTGTCAACGTTCGACATTGTGGAGTATGCCCAGTTCCATTCCAGGCCTCTACAAATGTTGATCCTGTCCAGATGGGACAGAAATCCCCGTCGAATAAAGACACAGATGATCAGGCTCACTCTGGAAGTGCGCCTGTCTTTGACGTGGTGGTTGCAAAAGTCTCATCTCAGCTGGGGACATCCGTTTTGGATGTCGGATTGGGTCCTTCTAACAACGGATGCCTGCGTTCGGGGCTGGGGCGCTGTGACAGGCCCACACGTCTTCCAGGGCAGGTGGAAGTCAGAGGAATCGGACCTGCCAATTAATATATTGAAATTCGAGCTGTGTTCAGGGCGCTGCAGCATGCAAGACCGTTCCTGCTGGGGAAACCTGTGCAGGTACAGTCAGACAACGCCACCACGGTGGCTTACCTAAATCGTCAGGGAGGAACTCGAAGCCAAGCGGCTCTAAGGGAGGTGTCCCGCATTCTGACTTGGGCAGAAGGCTATCTTCCGGCCATTTTGGCCGTCTTCATTCCGGGTGTGCTCAACTGGGACGCGGACATCCTCAGCCGCCACGATGCACACCCGGGGGAATGGTCTCTTCACCAGGAGGTGTTCCAACTCCTGGTGGACAAGTGGGGTCTTCCCGAAGTAGACCTCATTGCCTCCAGACACAACCGCAAGCTGTGGGCGTACGGATCCCGAACAAGAGACGCAGGAGCTCTCCTGGTGGGCGCTCTGTCGGCACGATGGAACTTCCAATTCGCGTACCTGTTTCCTCCGTTCTCCCTGCTGCCTCTAGTAATTCGAAAGTTCAGGCAGGAAGGAGGCAAGATCCTGCTGGTGGCCCCTGTGTGGCCCAGAAGGAGTTGGTACTCGGATCTCCAGTGTCTATCCATCGACACTCCTTGGCTGTTACCGCAGAGGCCGGACCTATTGTCTCAGGGTCCTTGTCTCTACTCGGACCTGAGTCGGCTATCTTTGACGGCGTGGCTCTTGAGACTTCCCTCTTGAGGTCCAAGGGTTTCTCTAGAGTGGTGGTCAATACCATGTTACATGCTCGTAAGCCGGCTTCAGCTAGAATTTACCACAGGGTGTGGCATACCTATTTTGAGTGATGTTGCCCTAAAGCGTACGATCCTCGAGAGTGTTGGCTTTCCTTCAGGCAGGCTTGGATTCAGGTCTACGCCTTGCTTCACTGAAGGTGCATGTTTCTGCCCTGTCGGTTTTGTTTCAACGAATGAGTGCTACGCGGCCTGATATCCGTACCTTTATGCAGGGTGCCCTTCGCATCCAGCCTCCCTATGTCCATCCGGTAGCTCCATGGGATCTCGCTGTGGTCCTGAAGGCGCTACAGGATCCTCCATTTGAACCTTTGGGTTCGGTGGATCTGAAATAGCTTACGTCAAAAAAAAATCGGACTCTTTGTTTGTCCTATATGGATTTCATAAGAGGGGTTGGCCTGCCAATAAACAGTCTTTGGCACGATGGATCTGCATGGCGATCTCTGAGGCATACACTCATGAGGGACTTCCAGTGCCACCCTCTGTGAAAGCTCATTCTACAAGATCTGTGGGACCTTCGTGGGCAGCTCGACGTGGCGCCTCAGCTCTTCAGCTTTGTAAGGCGGCCACGTGGTCCTCTGTCCATACTTTCGTCAAGCATTACGTCTTTGACACATTTGCTTCTCAGGATGCTTCCTTCGGGCAGCGGATTCTCCTCTCGGCACAGGAGCATCCCCTCCCTTGAAGGATACTGCTTTGGGACATCCCCAAGGTATCCCTGTGGATCCCTAAGGACCCTGAGGTAGAAAACAGGAGATATGGTAAGAACTTACCTTTGTTATCTCCTTTTCTACGAAGTCCTTAGGGTCCACAGGGCGCCCGCCGTGACGCCCTGTGCTTCCGTAGGGTGTTGTTCTAATCACCAGTTTCTGTCTCCCTTTTCTATGAGAATGTGATTCTTGTGTGTTCCAGACTTTCTTCTTCCTTTTTCCTCTCTCCCCGCCTATTGCTTGATACTAAAACTGAGGTGCCTTGGCCTGGGGGCGGGGTATAGGAGGGGGCCCGTTGCATCCTGGGAGGGACTGTGGTGCCCATGGCTGGAGCCAAGCCCTATACCCCAAGGTATCCCTGTGGACCCTAAGGACTTTGTAGAAACGGAGATAACAAAGGTAAGTTCTTACCATATCTCCTGTTTTCCGCCTGAAAGTAGGAAATTATGCGAAACTCCTCCAGCAGTGGATCCCTCAGTGTCCCTTCTTTCCAAAAAGACAGTACTCCCCGGGGCTGTTTCCTTAAAAGAATCCTCTGACAAGAAGCTGGAAAACATGTTAAAATCTACTATATATATATATATATATATATATATATATATATAATATATAATATATAATATATAATATATTGCACGTTGAGTTCGGATTTTTCCCTCCAAAAAAACGGAACTCAGAAAGAGGCTAAACGTCATCTTACATGGACGAACATCATCATTCCTGGACAAAAGTTCCATTTTTTTGGAGGGAAAAATCCGAACTCAACGTGCAAACTCGAACCTATCCAAGCCTGCACATCCCTAATATATATATATTGTGACACAGTCAGATTAGGAGGTCCCTCTCCTGGGTAGGGGACTCCTTCCTTACACACACACACAGTAGCAGGGAAGCAGCACACCAGTCTGGAAGCGAGTACAAGCTGGTCGGCGCCAGTCTTTATTGTACAATGTCAGAAATAACATAAAGAAAACATAAACATAAATCCTAGCCCTGTCGGGGCACTAACTTCACAGGTAGTTCCCTCACTACCAGAACCTGGCAGGGCCTAATGCCCTCGCCAGCAACAAAGCACAGCACAGTACTCACAGATAGGTTTTCCAAGTGTCTCTGAGCAAACTCCCTGTCTGCTCTCCCAGGTGAGACAATCAGCCCTAAACACACTAGGCTTATATTGGCCACTCTCAGGTGGAAAACTAACAACCTGTTACCAGGCTGCGAGAACCAAAACCTGGAGTGGCCGTGGGTGGAGCCCTCCCTCTCTTCTCACCCACAACCCCCAGGTCCCAAACCGGCTTTTCAAAAAGCCGAAACTCAAGCCTGCTACACTGCAGACTTTCTTCTGGGGGTTTAAAACACATAATGACAGGAATCTGGGACAAATGTACCTGCCACAGACCACTTCACCAGTGATCCTATCGCATACCCCCCCTTTGTTTCGACCTATGGGGCGGAACAACTGAAGCCCCCAAACAATGAACGCGTTACAACGCGTTTGCTTTAAACAGGCCCCCTGGCCTGTGTTCCACCGAAAATTTTAAAGTTTGTAACGCCCACTTTATGGCCAACGCCTCCTTCTCCACTGTGGCACCGGGTAGGCATCGAATTTTGAAACACTGTTCAACTTTCGGAAGTCATTGCAGAAACGCACACTCCCGTAGGGCTTTGGAATCAACACAATGGGACTTGACCATTCACTATGTGATACTTCAATAACTCCTAACTCTAGCATAATTTTTATTTCTTTCGACACCGATGCTCTTGGTGCTTCTGGTAACCTATAGGGCTTTAGATTAACTTTAACCCCTGGGTCAGTGATGATATCATGTTTAACGACTGAGGTTTTCCCAGGTACGTCAGAGAACAGCACCCTATTTCTAACCAGAAACTCCTTGACCTCTCGTTGTTGAATTGCCGACAGGGTTTTTGCCACTGTCACTTCGGGAACTATGGGCCCTGGACTTACTGGAGGGGCTCGGACGGCCGACAGTACCATTCTATCTTTCCAGGGCTTTAACAGATTTATATGGTATATCTGTTCCGGCTTTCTTTTCCCCGGCTGGTAAACTTTGTAATTGACCTGTCCCACTCTTTCTAAGATTTCAAAGGGCCCTTGCCATTTAGCCAAAAGTTTATTTTCCACAGTGGGAACCAACACTAACACTCTGTCCCCAGGAGCAAAGCTGCGTAACCGAGCATTGCGGTTGTATACCCTCTGCTGTGCCTGTTGAGCCTGTTTCAGGTGCTCTCTCACTATCGGCACCTCTATAATAGGCAATGGAACTAGTGGTCCCTTAAAACGTGGTCTGGGAGCATGATACTGACACTCAGGGCAGGATAAATCCTGACACATTGCCATGTGGGGATAGGACAAAGGACTATCAGGGTCTACGGGTTTACCATCAACTACCTTTACATTCTTCCTGGCTTTTACCAAAGTAGGGTCTTTCAACTGCTCCACGGCAAAGACCTCTCTTCTGACCTCTAAATCAGGCAGACTATCAACTGGCCCAACAACACTTCCCACCTCAATGGGAGGCACATCAGTTGGCGGGCCACCGTCACGCTCCGCATTCTCTAGTTCGCCATTCATAGTAGAAAAAGGGAATAACTCTGACTCAGAAGAAACTCCCTCCTCCACTATATCGACAACCTTCTCAAGTGGACCGGGGTTGTTCACTTCTGGAACAAAACGGCTTTCCCACAATTTCCAGAAGTGAGCAAAGTCTCTCCCCAATATTGCATCGTACATCAGACCAGGCACCAAACCCACAGAAACTATAGCAGAGCCACATGGTGTCTCGATGTTCACCTCGGCAGTAACATAATATCGAGTATCCCCATGTATGCAGGTCACATCAACAGTTTTCCCCTTATACCTCAAGGGGTTCACCAGCTCAGCTTTTAGAAGTGTCACCAAGCTACCAGAGTCTAACAGTGCCTCTACTCGGTTGCCATCTACAGTGAGTACACACATGTGCTTATCAGTCTCAGCCTGCCGGTCAGCCGTACAGGCTGTCTGTGCAAAGAAAGACCCCCTGCGGTAGACATGAGCAGTATCACATTGCATAGGTTCAGTTGTAAGTGAACAATTAGCGGAAATATGGCCGAAGTCACCACACCGGAAACACTGAATCATATTAATGTCTAGTCGTTTACGGGGCAAGAACCTTCCTGGCCTGGCAGGCCTGTCTCCAGGTTCTACACCCTCAGTCTTAGGTACATCCCACTGCCCAGCACCCTTCTCCCCTGGAACAGTCTTACCAGTGCCTGTGGGAGTTCGCCGGTGCGCCATCGGGGCTTGGTGGGGCATACTCCTCGGCTCCTCAGCCGCCACGTACCTCTCCACTAGCTCGACCAACTGGTCCGCGGTCTTAGGGTCTGCATGGCTCACCCACTTGCGCAGAGTCGCGGGTAATGATCGCAGGTACCGGTCCATCACGACCCTTTCCACGATCTGTGGTCCCGTCAGTGTCTCGGGCTGTAGCCATTTTGAGGACAGATGGACGAGGTCATGCATCTGTGAACGTGGAGGCTTGTCCATATGGAACTCCCAGCGGTGGACCCGTTGGGCACGAACAAAGGTGGTGACTCCCAAGCGAGTTAGGATCTCCTGTTTTAGTTTTTTATAGTCCTTGGCATCAGCCAGGCATAAGTCGAAATATGCTTTTTGTGGCTCCCCAGACAAAAAAGGTGCCACCAGACTTGCCCACTGCTCCTGGGGCCAACTTTCCCTTTCGGCCGTTCTTTCAAATGCGGCGAGATAGGCCTCCACATCATCGCACGAAGTCATCTTTTGGAGGAAGTGACTGGATCGTATGGAGTGAATGGTGGTGGGAGGACTAGTAGTAACATCTCTGGGCCGGGCGACCAGGTGCTGTACCACCTCTTTTATGGCCTGGCAGGTTTCCTCGATGGCGACCTGTTGTTGCCTCTGGGCTGTCTCCAAGGCCAACAGTTGCACCCTGGTGGATTCCTGCTGAGCCCTGGTAGATTCCTGCTGAGCTTTGTTCGTCGAACTCCTGTAGCTTGGAGTAAGGCCTTAATAATTTCCTCCATTTTGTCCTGTGGGGTAGGTTGGAAGCTGAACCTTGCCTCTCTAAGCATTGGCTGATGACTCCTCTATGGGACTCCAAGGACACACTGTTATTTCCACACTCACAAATTGGGTGTCTGTCCCTTTAATTTTTAAATGGAAAGTTTTCCTCTCGCTGCAACTTCAGTGTGTGTGGATGCCCGCACTCTCCACCATATTGTGACACAGTCAGATTAGGAGGTCCCTCTCCTGGGTAGGGGACTCCTTCCTTACACACACACACACAGCAGCAGGGAAGCAGCACACCAGTCTGGAAGCGAGTACAAGCTGGTCGGCGCCAGTCTTTATTGTACAATGTCAGAAATAACATAAAGAAAACATAAATCCTAGCCCTGTCGGGGCACCAACTTCACAGGTAGTTCCCTCACTACCAGAACCTGGCAGGGCCTAATGCCCTCGCCAGCAACAAAGCACAGCACAGTACTCACAGATAGGTTTTCCAAGTGTCTCTGAGCAAACTCCCTGTCTGCTCTCCCAGGTGAGACAATCAGCCCTAAACACACTAGGCTTATATTGGCCACTCTCAGGTGGAAAACTAACAACCTGTTACCAGGCTGCGAGAACCAAACCCTGGAGTGGCCGTGGGTGGAGCCCTCCCTCTCCTCTCACCCACAACCCCCAGGTCCCAAGCCGGCTTTTCAAAAAGCCGAAACTCAAGCCTGCTACACTGCAGACTTTCTCCTGGGGGTTTAAAACACATAATGACAGGAATCTGGGACAAATGTACCTGCCACAGACCACTTTACCAGTGATCCTATCACAATATATATATATATATATATATATATATATATACGGTGGCAGGGGTATCACTGCATCCAGCGCTGGTTAGCTGTTGGGTAAATAAGGCGGTAGAAACCTGGGCTACGCAGCTTGCAGAAGGTCTTAAGACCAGAACGCAAACTGAACATCTCATTCAACTGGCCGAACAGATTGCAGAATCAGCTGCCTTCCTTGGGGAAGCTTCTAAGGACATATGTGGTCTTTCTGCTAGATTTGGCCTTAGCTATATCACCTAGGAGAGCTCTTTGGCTGCGTCAATGGCAAGCAGATGCGGAGTCTAAGAGAGCAGTAGAGGCTCTTCCCTTTACGGGGGACGTTCTTTTCGGTACGGAGTTGGATAAGTGGATCTCACAAGCTACAGGTGGTAAATTCACTTACCTACCATCTGCTGCTCCTCCCCCTAGACTACCTACAGCAGGACCTTCCTTTCGGTCCTTTCTTGTCTTTGGAAGGTTTAGAGGACGTTCCAGAGAAGTTCCGGCCTTCTCCCGCGGTTCTAGAGGCCGTGGTAGAGCTTCGACAGCCTCTGCATCTGGGTCCCAGCAGGACAAGGTTGCAGCAAAGCCTTCTGCATGACGCTCTCCCTTCTCATTTTGGGGATTCCAGGGTGGGAGCTCGTCTTCTGCACTTCAAAGAAGTGTGGATCAAGTCTTGTCAGGACGCCTGGGTCCGGGACATTATTACTCACGGCCTGAAGTTGGACTTCAAAATCCAACCGCCTTCTCGTTTCTTCACTTACGGTTTACCTCTGGCATCAGAAAAGTGAGTGGTAATTCAGGAAGCAATACAGAAGCTGTTATTGTCGCTGGTGGTAGTAAATGTTCCAACCCATCAAAGAGGTCAGGGCTTTTATTCCAGCTTGTTTGTGGTGCCCAAGCTGGGCGGCTCACTGAGACCCATTCTCAACCTCAAGGAGCTAAACCCTTATCTTCGAGCCTTCAAATTCAAGATGGAGTCTCTCCAGTCTGTTATAGCAGGACTAGAGAAGGACGAGTTTCTTGTGTCCCTAGACATAAAAGGTGCCTATCTCCACATCCTAGTAGATGTGGATACTTTTGCGGCCTCTGCTTCAGAGTTTGGCCGTGCAGTTTTGCAGGGTTTTCAGCGCTCTCCCACCCGGGATGTGAGCTCTGGGATGTCCACATTGTACTGAGACTCCAGTGTCCCCTAGTGGATGAAGGAGAAATTAGGATATTGGTACTTACCGATAAATCCCTTTCTCCGATTCCACAGGGGACACTGGACGCCCACTCTGCGCTGCTCTACCTGCATTAATTACTGTTTTCCAGGTTCAGACGGTTGTTTGTGTTTCTATAGTCTGATTGGAATGTTGTTTTTCTTTTATAGAACTGTTTATTTCTTTGTACATGAATGCTGTAGCTTTTCTGTCTCCTTTCTCCTTACTTTCCAGCTCCCCTCGGGCACAGTTTATTTAGACTGACCTGTAGGGGAGGATAGAGGGGGAAGAGCTAGCTACCATTCAAATTTTTTAAAGGTGCCAGCTCCCGGTTAACCCACTTCTATACCCCATTGTACTGAGACTCCAGTGTCCCCCTGTGGAATCGGAGAAAGGGATTAATCGGTAAGTACCAAAATCCTAATTTTACTTTTAAACTGTTCAGAGCAGGCAAATTTGGACTGTCCATTGGACATCCAAGCAGCCGCTCCGTCACCCCGCAGGTGCCGCGACGCCAGTACATATCTGGGGATCTCGGCGGGACCCCAGAGTCTGTGCTAGCCGGACTCTGTGTCCTCCCCAGACTGCTGCCGGATCCACGTGGACAGGTAAAGTCGTGGGTCACTGCTTGTGGTGATCCGCGTATAAATGCAGTCTGTTGCCTCCGGTCTCTGGGGACAGGTCGGAGGTGCTGGCAGTGGCGATGCCCCCCCCCATACCCCGCACGCCCACTTGACCACTACGGAACCTTGCCGGCAGCGGGAGCCGGCGACCCAAGGGTTATTAGCCGGCCAGGGGAGGCAGCCTTCCCTGTTTAGCGGCTCCTCCCCTCAGCTCAGCGCGCCTTTCCGATCGGGTCTGGCGTTGCTGAGCTGCACTCCTTCTACGGCCACACCTCCTCTGAGGTCTACGGCGGCCATCTTTTCCTTGGTTGCAGCGCAGATCGCTCAGGCTTCGTTCGGACTGGTCCCCCTGTATACCTCTCCTCTGAAGGGACAGTGTATGCAGCACTATAGCCCTCCCAGACACTGAATCTGGGCAGGTTGATTGTAGTGCCAAGGTGCAGTGAGTATTTCTTTCTGCATGGTATGTGACAAATGCTAGCGCTGACTGTCTGTGCCTTTCTTTCTGATACTGTCAGTCTATACCTTTCCTTTTCCTACAGCTCTAACAGGTGTGTGTAGGGATGTTTTTTCTTTGATCTCACAAATACTTGAAATTATATCTGTCACATACAGTTGTGTGCTACACGGTGCCATATCAGTGGACCTGTGTGTTGCATGATTGTGGGTTCCCCAGTTTGGCGCTCCCAAACTTCCCATTATATATATTCATTTAGTCAGCCATATCTGACAAGGAGGTAGAGCGCTCCGCTGCTACCACTCTGCTCTCCTGCAGGTGCTGCGCTGCAGGGGTTGGTAAGGAGGATTTATCTCAGGATGGGCTATGTGTGAGGTGCTATCAGTTGCCTGGTCCCTCAAACCCCCCAACTATGGGATAGAACCCTCCTTGGGCTGTGTTTTCTCTCCATCGCGGATCGCTTGGCGGTTCTGGCCATTCTCCCCCATATGGGGTTACCCCAAACAGCCATCCTCCCCTCTCAGGGTATCCCACAATTATTGCAGTCTACTCCTGGACCTTAGGCTGTTACTCCCTATCAGGGGTTACCGCTCTATATGCAGTCTCCTCCGGTAACTCAACAGTCTGTCATTCCATTCCAGGGACTCCCGCAAGCTGGTCAGCCACCTTGGGTTGGATGTGTTCTCTAGTTCAGTCCAGAGTTTGGCGGCTTCATCTTCAGCCTTTCAGACCATGCTACGGCGTGAAAAACCTCAGAAGGCGTCTAAACGCCCTGTTATGTCATCCCAGTCTATGCAACTCTCAGACATGGACGTGTCTACGGATGATGGGGAAATGCCTGAGGAGTCTTATTCGGATTCCCCTGTCCGGGAGGTGGAACCTAAATCATCTATTAATGTGCCAGTATTGGTAAGGGCGGTTTGATCCATTCTTGACATAGAGGATGACATTCCAGACCCTAATTCCAAATACTCGAATTTCAAACAGGCAAAAGTGACTTCGGCAGTTTTTCCTCTCTCTGACCAGTTGACAGACCACATGGCGGAGTCCTGGCAATCGCCTAGTAAGAGGTTTCAGCCGCAAAAACTTTTAGCTTCTAGTTATCAGTTTCCTGCAGGTCATTGCAAAAAGCGTGAATCACCGCCTGCGGTAGATTCTCATGTTACTCGCTTGATCAAGAGTGCTACACTGCCTATGCCTTCCATTTCATCCCTGAAAGATTTCACGGATAGGAAGGTGGAGACTCGCTTGAAATCAATTTATTCTCTCTCAGGGGCTGTGGCCCGTCCGTCCATGGCTATCTCCTGGGTGGCTAAGGCCATTGAGAGCTGGGCCAATGTGCTGGAGGATACTTTCCCTGAGGAGGCTCCTGAGGCTTAGAGAGCTTTAGTAGGACAGATGAGAGATGCCGCCGCCTATATTGGTGAGGGGGCTTTGGATGCCAGTCTACTGACCTCCAGAGTCTTAGCCGCAGCTCTGTCTGCTTGCCGCTCTTTGTGGTTACGCTCCTGGAGGGCGAATGCGGTTTCCGAAAAAATGCCTGGATGCGTTTCCCTTCAATGGGAAATATTGTTTGGCCCAGACCTGGACAAAATTGTAGCGTTTGAAGGCGCATCTGCCAATGGCAGAAAAGCTGACAAAGACTAGGACCTCTGCATTTCTGTCCTTTCGTTCTCAAAGGAAGTCCAAAGTTCAGTTCTTCCCTAGGCAATCGGCGGCCAAGTCAACCCCTAAGCCTAAGAAGCAAGCCTGGAGCGCTAGACGCCCTAATTCTAAGCCGGAGGTTAAACCCTCAGCCTGATGGAAAGGGCATCCCTCTGGGGGATCCCAGAGTGGGAGGCTGGCTTCTTGAATTCGCCAAGTACTGGTGCAACATTACCACGGATGCTTGGGTACAAGAAGTGGCCTCTCAGGGGTACGTCCTCTCCTTTCGTCACAGACCTCCCCACCAGTTTTTCTGCACAGGCCCTCCTCTGGACGAGACCAAGGACTTGCAGATTCAAGGAGCCATAGAGTCCTTGCTGAAAGCAGGGGTTATTGTTCCAGTTCTGCTTTCTCAGCGCAGGGCTGGTTACTACTGTACTCTGTTTCTGGTTCAGAAACCCAATGGATCTCATCGACCTATCTTCAACCTAAAGTCTCTGGACAAGTTCCTCAGAGTGCCCAAATTCAGGATGGAAACTTTACGATCCATCATTCCGGCTAAGGAACCTGAGGGATTACATGGTCTCACTGGACATTCAGGACGCCTATCTTCATGTTCCCGTAGCTCCTTCCCACCAGCGGTATCTGTGGTTTGCTATATACTACAGTAACACTTCCAGTTTCGGGCGCTGCCCTTTGGCCTCTCCACAGCTCCGAGGGTATTCACCAAAATTATGGCGGTCATGGCTGCCCATCTACGGAGTCAGGGTTATACGGCTTTTGCCGTATCTCGACGACCTCCTATTGCTGGCGGGGCTCTCCAGAAGTACTTCTACAACATCTACACCTGATGATTGCTTGTCTGCAAGCGCACGGGTGGCTGATGTATTGGAAAAAGGCCTCCCTAATTCCCTCACACAGGATGGTTCATTTGGGAGCCCTTCTGGATTCTCATCAGCAGAGGATCTTTCTAACCCTAGAAAAGATCTCCCTGCAGCTGCGGGTGCGCAGTTGCCTGAATAGTTGCCGGGTGTCTGTTCACTCGGTAATGAGGGTTCTAGCATCCATGGTGTCCGCGTTCGACATGGTGGAATATGCCCAGTTCCATTCAAGGCCCCTGCAGGGGCTGTTTCTATCCAAATGGAACGGGTTACCACACCGGATCAGGACTCAGATGCTGGTGTTGTCTCCGGAGGTGCGCTTGTCTCTGTCTTGGTGGCTTCAGATATCTCATCTCACCAGGGGTCGACCATTATGGATTTCGGACTGGGTTCTTCTCACAACAGATGCCATTCTCTGGGGTTGGGGTGCAGTGACAGGTCCACATTCGCTTCAGGGCCGTTGGACAGCGGAAGAAGCAATTCTCCCAATCAATATTCTGGAACTTTGTACAGGGCCTTCCAGTTGTCAAGTCACGTTCTTCAGGGAAAAGCTGTGCAAGTTCAGTCCGACAACGCCACCATGGTGGCGTACATCAACCATCAAGGGGGCACTCGCAGTCGGGCAGTGATGACAGAGGTGTCATGCTTCCTGTCTTGGGTGGAGTGCCACCTTCCGGCCATTTCGACAGTGTTCATTTCCAGGAGTCCTTAATTGGGAAGCGGATTTCCTCAGCCGTCACGACTGGCATCCTGGGGAATGGTCTCTTCACCAAGAGGTGTTTCAACTCCTTGTGGACAAATGGGACCTCCCAGAGGTGGACCTCATGGCCTCCCGTCACAATCACAAATTGCCAGTGTAAGGGTCCAGAACAAGAGATGCCGAAGAAAGCTTGGTGAAAGCTCTGTTGGTGAAGTGGACCTTCCAGTTTGCATATCTATTCCCTCCGATATCCCTGCTTCCTTGAGTTCTTCAGAAATTCAAGCAGGATTCTGCAGCCCGATTCTGCAGGTGGCTCCGGCTTGGCCCAGACGTCCTTGTTACTCGGATCTTCGGAGTCTCTCCATCGACACTCCGTTACTACCTCCTCTACGTCCGGACCTGTTGTCTCAGGATCCCTGCCTTTACCAGGATCTGGGTCGTCTGTCTTTGACGGCGTGGCTCTTGAGACATCCATCTTAAGGTCCAAGGGCTTCTCTAGATCGGTCATCAGCACGATGCTGCGGGTACGCAAATCTGCCTCAGCCAGGATCTACCACAGAGTGTGGCATACCTATTTTCAGTGGTATGGCACGAAAAATTACGATCCTCAAGTATTTAGTGTTTCTAGGATTTTGGCATTCCTTCAGTCAGGTTTGGACCTCTGCCTACGACAGGCCTCATTAAAAGTCCATGTTTCTGCTTTGCCTGTGTGGTTCCAGCGAAGGATAGCTCCGCTGATGGATATCCGCACCTTTATCCAAGGTGTTCTCAGGATTCAGCCTCCCTTTGTTTCCCCAGTGGCTCCTTGGGATTTGGCGGTGGTTCTTCGGGCTCTCCAGGGTCCTCCATTTGAACAACTAGAGTCGGTGGAACTCAAGTGGTTGACGACTAAGATTGCTTTGGCCAGGAGGGTATCAGAATTGGGGGTGCTCTCCTGTTGTCCTCCCTTTCTGATATTTCACCAGGACAAGGAGGTGCTTCACACTTGTCCAGGGTTTCTACCTAAAGTGGTTTCTAATTTCCACATTTATTAGGAGATTGTTGTACCGGCCTTTCGGTCGCCAGACCTCTCGGCTGGTGAGGCCTCCTTGGATGTGGTCTGTGCTCTCAGAATTTATGTGGACCGGACCAGTTCCCTTCGGAAATGTGATTCCTTATTCGTACTCTTTGGATTTCACAGAATTGGGGATGGCCAGCCAAAAAACACTCTTTGGCTAGATGGCTTCGTAAGGCTATTTCTGAGGCTTACACACAGTTGGGCCTGCCTGTTCTAGCTTCTGTTAAGGCTCATTTTACTCGGTCTGTGGGCCCCTCGTGGGCAGCTCACCGTGGCGCCTCGGCTATTCAGCTGTGTAAGGCGGCCACGTGGTCTTCCATCCAGGCCTTTTTGAGGTTCTATACTTTTAACACCATCGCCTCTCAGGATGCTTGCTTTGGGCGCCGGATTCTGCTCTTAGCGCAGAAGCGTCCCCGCCCTTAATTGGACTGCTTTGGGACATCCCTATGGACCCTGAAGAAGAAAATGAGAGAGATGGTAAGAACTTACCTTTGTTATCTCTCTTTCTTCGAAGTCCACAGGTCACCCGCCCTAATGCACCTGGCTTCATATGGGCTGTGTTACTGGTCACCGGTTTTCCGTCTCCCTTTCTGCAAGTATGGTTCTTGTGTGTTCCAGTCTTCCTTCTCTCTGTTGTTCCTCCTCCGGCCTTGGCTACTTGCCAACTGAGGTGCCTGTGGCTTGGGGGCGGGGTATAGAGGAGGATGGACCCTGTGTATCCTGGGAGCTAAAGCTTTTAACTGCGTGATGCCTGTGGATCCAGATCCAGCTAGACCCCAAGGTCAACTCTGGGGACCCTATGGACTTCGATGAAAGAGAGATAACAAAGGTAAGTTCTTACCATAGCTCTCATTTTTTGAACAAGGAGTCTCCAAAACATCTTGGAGTTGATGCTCTTGTGTGGGTGATTTGGCAAGCACTACACATCTCTGATTGGACGGTGTCGTGTAAGAGAGAAAACTAAAAGCAGATATCTCTCATCTCTTCAATTTGAAGCCTTTATCAGCAAAGTGCAACCTTAAATTTCTGACTAGATGCTAATTACAGAGACGTTATCTGTTACTAAAAGAGTATTAATATGAATGGGAAACTGCAACTATGTTGGGCGCACCCATAGCACGACTGTTGAAGGCCAACCACTGTTCTACTTCTAAATGCACCAACTTTTAACAGATATTATGAATAATTCATCTTAAAACCATTTGCATATCGGCTAGTGACTCACAGAGACCCATTTTAATCTCTGCTTGTGTCACAAAGCTTTGTAAAAGTGGTCAGATCAACTTCTAGACACCTTGCAGTTAATGAGGCATTAATTGAAATAAGTGGGCTTGGTGTGAATAGCTAGAGAATGTAACTCTGCATGCTGGTCAAATTGGAGCAAGAATATCCTCTCATCAAGATTTCTGGCTGCTGGCTTGGGGGGGTGAATGCAGAGACAAAACTTCTGGAGTCCATACATGCTTCCTGTATGTTCTTTTATTCGTCCAAAAGTTGGAAAAGATTATTTAGAAATGAATGGAGAGAGTTTTTCCTGCTTTTGAAAACACAGGGTTCTCACTTTTGGTCTGGGAACAGTGGCTCAATTTAACTTCAGATTCCGGCAAGAGGGCCATGCGTCTAGGTATTCATACAGTACAGTGATAATCCCACTACCAGTGGGACACTTGGTTACATGTGTTTTTTTTTTTTTTAAACCATTCGTGATAGACGAGGCCAAATTGATCATTTTGATCCTCAATACACTATAAACAGTCATGTTTGGGTGGACAGTTTCACAATGAGCTTGCTAAAATCCTTAATCGGCGGTATCGAATGGAGCGAGTACATGTCGCAATTCACCTGACAACATTTCCCCTCACTAGGTCGTATAGCTATCACGATAAAGGGGACGCATGGTATGAATCAATCTGACTGTATGGATAAAGACAATCCTGAATACCTACAAGACTGTCTTCATCCCCAACTGTGAAAAGGCAATTGGGATATCCAACACTTTACAGCATATTTTCCTCATGTATTGTTTCTCTATCGCAGACCTTGTTTTATAATCTATATTCATTAAACTTTTTTATCCCCAAAACATTTGTTATTTGTGACTACTACAATGATTCACTAACATTCTCCCTTCAGTACAGATTATGACTATTGAGTAGTGAGCGCTGCACTTCCCCCTTTTCAGAGATTCTTTATCAAGGCAGAGTCTCTGACATGGATATTTGAATGGAACGCTTGGTCTTTAGAGGTACCTGGCAGTGTGGACGAAACAATACTTGGAGCTAGGAAGCCTGTTTTGGTAAAGAATTATCACAGGGTCCACAAAACTTAGGGGGGGGGATTCAATTAACCATATACATTTACAGTGTGCTAATTGATCCCCCGGGCATATTAAATTAATCCCGAAGCTAGCCAGTAGGCTGCATTTTTTGGGGCGATTTTTTTATTTTTATTTTGGGTCTAATCTGATTTAACGGGTGTTTATAAGCCGCTCGAGTGAATAAAGGACTCTAACTGAATTGCCCCAGGCGTTAAAGCCCAAGGCTATCGCCCTGTTTACTAACGGGGCTAACTGAAATCGACCCTTAAGTTAGTGTGAGAGAAAGAAGTTTCCAACTTCTTTCCAGACAACTTGTTTGCTCCTGTATTTTCAAGATTGTTAGATGAAAGGTTAAGGGTTAACTTTCCTTAATGATTCAGCTTTATGCCCTCCTTCTCTAAGAATACAAGTAGTACTTATTCCAGAAGTACAGACTTTTTAATTTTTTTTTATTTTGCAGGGTGTGGTGCATTTGCTACCACAATTCAGTCTTCCACTAGTACCTTGTGAGTTGAATATTGTGTTGAAGGCATTGTGACAAAGTAAACCAATGGACCATAAAGTTTCTAACAAGGAAAACTTATTTTCTTTTTGATTAGTTCCATGACCTGGGGTCTGTTATCCCTACAAAATGTTTTCATTATTAGGTCAGAATTTATCTATAATGGTGGAGCGGTATCTTCATTCCTTGGATTTAGTTAGGGCAGTCCTGGTCTTCTGATACCTACAACAGAAGTTGCCCTTTGTCCAATAAGCATTTCATTGTGAAAGGAAAATTTGTTCATACAATATGAATGCAAACTCTTCTAGTTCAGTGAGCTCCTTGTAGACAGTGTGACACAGTGCTTCAGCTCTGCAGCTGTGTCTGGCAGCCACTTGGTCTTTGATCCATACTTTTACCAAATCAGAATAACCTCCCAATGGGACTGCTTTGGAACAACCCCAGAGGGCCAACATACCCTGATAAGATGATGGAGAAAATGGAAACTTTATACATTCAATTTTCTGACTCCATTGTTAGACACTGCAATCCCACCAGTTTACACTCTAGTTCTCTTATTTGAAGTATACCAAAGTTAATTGTTTTCGGGGACATTTTGTTTTTTTCTCTATTTATGTTCTCCGATTCTTTCCTGCCTTGCTTGATTTAAAAAATAACCGTGTCCAGCAGGATGGGGATTTGAAAGGGAGGAGTTAGCACCTTATATATATCAAATTATTAAAGTATGATAATCTTTACCCTAGGAGCCAGTTCTCCCTATTGAATTCAGAGAAAATGAAGACATGTATGCTATAAAATTGTTTGTATGTATATACATACATACATACGTGTATATATGTGTGATGTAAACACTGAGTTCTATACTTTACATGCTCCCTCACCACCCCTCTCTCTCTCTCTCTCTCTCTCTCTCTCTCTCTCTCTCTCTCTCTCTCTCTCTGTTTTTAGCAAGGGGAGGTACGGCTGAAATGTCTAACTGCTTTGCAAGGTCTCTATTACAACAGAGAGTTGAATTCCAAATTAGAGTTGTTCACAAGTCGTTTCAAGGTATTTTATTCCATTTAAAAAATAAATAAATATATCTATATATATATATATTTATTAACATCTTGTGTTTGTATCTCACTAAGGAGTTCTCTATTTTTACAGGATAGAATTGTATCAATGACTCTTGACAAGGAATATGATGTGGCAGTACAGGCAATAAAGCTCCTAACTCTGGTTTTACAGTGAGTTATCAATTTATATCAGTCGCTGTCCCAGGACTTAGTTTAAATTGTCCAGTATAACTCTTGAGAGAGGTACAGTCGATATAGTAAAATATATTAGTCTGTTGAAATGATAAACTTCTACTTTCCCAACCCATCATAGTGCATTATTCCTTTGGTAAAGTTTGAAAACTAGTGCTTGAACATATTTAATAGGTATTTTCTACCATGTATTGTTTTTTTTTCTGTAGAAGTAGTGACGAAGTTCTTACTGCTGAGGACTGTGAAAATGTTTACCATCTGGTGTATTCTGCCCATCGACCGGTAGCTGTAGCAGCCGGGGAGTTTTTGTACAAAAAGTAAGAGATCCTCTCCTGTCTGAAAATATAAATATTTCATGTGCTTAATTGTACATGTCCACTATAATGTAATCAATCATGTATATATGATTTTATTCCACTTATACAGGCAATTTTTTAACTTGTTTTGTCAAAAAACGTGTTTGAATTGAATTTGCGTATATAAGGTTCATCATTTGTACTCAAAGATTTTGTGATGAATTTACAGACTATTCAGCTGTCGAGATCCTGAAGATGATGGAATTATGAAGAGAAGAGGGAGGCTTAGCCCAAATGCCAACCTTGTGAAGACTTTGGTGTTTTTCTTTTTGGAGAGTGAGGTACCTTTTTAAATATACGTACTGTGTTCTCAGTTTGTAACCATTGGTTAAATATTTAGTACAACCACACTTCCTCATAAGGTTGGTGGAAATGTGAAAAGCGTTCGATTTCAAAATCTTGTTCATGTCAATCTGTCTTTCACTGTTGATGCCCCCTCCAGTTTTTATTTTGCAGTTACATTGCTCTCCCCTTGGTCTTTGTACCCCACTGTTTCTGAGAAACACCCATTTGTGCATTAATAAGTCACATTCTTCTAAAATTATCTTTCTGGTGACATTTGTGTGTACATCACATGTACATATGTACAGCCTAATGTGTCAATAAAGCAGACTGACGAGTCATAGCTAACCTCTTTATGAACACCCAACAATGAACAGTATATTAGTCTGTTAAACAAAGTAGTTTGGTATAGAAGCCTACTGAAAAGTCAGTTTCTGTAGTCTTTACATAAAATTTTGTTTAATTTAAAAGCATGCTTTCCAGATCTCGTTGTTTTTGAATAGTGTGTTTCATTTTTGGAATTTACCCTTTTTGCACTTTTTATACATTTTATTTTTTGTTTACAGTTGCATGAGCATGCTGCATACCTTGTAGACAGTATGTGGGACTGCGCCACAGACTTGCTGAAGGATTGGGAGTGTATGAATAGTTTGCTGTTGGACGATCCTCTGAATGGCGAGGAGGGTAAGTATTTTTAATTCAACAGTATTAATAATAAATTATTTAAATGCTACCATTGTTTGCTTAACTCATGTTGTAAAGTTAAAAAAAGCAAAACGACAATCCTATCCAGTATTAGCAGTTTATGTACATTCTGTTATACAAGTCTTTGCAGCAAGTTGGACATTTACAGCTTCATTAGTTAGATGTCTATCTCAAAAGTTGCTTATTATGTAATTTTAGTATGAAAGTGTTTGGTTTGAAAGATAGTTTTTGGCAGAAATCCTCTTAAAGGAAAGACAAGTTTTTTACCTTAACAGTTGATGTGCAGAATTGCAGAATTATACATTTTCATCCTCTTGGTGGCACTGTTTAGCCTTCGGTTATAGAGGCTCAACTAGGAGTTTGTGCACTTCAAGAATTTCTGCTCAAGGTGAACTCTTCCCCCTTATATCCTCTTAACACTTGCCTCCTGAGAAATAAGGAGGAGCTAGATTGTCAGACAGTGAAGACTGATTGGTTCTACTCCTTTTTTCTCTCTGCAGGTTATTTGTTTTTTGTGGATTGATCCTCAGATTCTGCAGACATCTCTGTCTGTATTTATATTCTGTCTTTTCCCTCTGAACTACAGCTAATCCCTTCCTTCTAAATCAGGTCAGATAAAGGGGTGTAGTCCCAGAGCTAAAGCTAGTGGTGTGACGACAGTTTTTTGTTTTTTATTACGTATACAAAATGTAAAGAAAAGTTTCATATCAGACAGTCCGCGGTGGGCCCCCAATGGAATACATCTAATGCTGGGTACACACTGACAGATATATTGGCCCATCAATTGATTGGCCAATATATCTGCTGCTCGTCGACATATCGCATTGGCTGTGCTGCACAGCCGATGGACAGATAGTCAGGTCCATAAATTTTGGGACATTGACAGAATTTTCAGTGGTGAAAAGTTATCCCAGTTTTTTTTCAAAGACTTTTTGAACCTGCGAAAGTCTTTGAAATTGAATACGGTGTAAAATGAAAACCAGCGAAAATGACGTAATGGGTGCAAAATTATCGCAAAAACTTACTTTTCGCTCCAAATTGAATACCCCTGTCTACAGTCCGGTGCATAAATATTGGGACATTGACAGAATTTTCATATTTTGGCCTCTATTCACCACCACAATGGTTTTGAAATGAAACAAACAAGATGTGCTTTAACTGCAGACATTCAGATTTAATTTGAGGGTAATTACATCCAAATCGGGTGAACGGTATAGGAATTACAACAGTTTCAATATGTGCCTCCCACTTTTTAAGGGGCCAAAAGTAAATGGGACTATCAACTCAAAAGCTATTTCATGGACAGGTGTGGGCTATTCCCTCATTATTTCATTATCAATTAAGCAGGTAAAAGGTCTGGAGTTGATTCTAGGTGTCACATTTTCATTTGGAATCAGTTGCTACCGACTCTCAATATGAGATCCAAAGAGCTGTCACTATCAGTGAAGCAAGCCATCATTAGGCGGAAAAATCAAAACAAACCCATCAGAGAGATAGCAAAAACATTAGGTGTGGCCAAATCAACTGTTTGGAACATTCTTAAAAAGAAAGAACGCATCGGAGAGCTCAGCAACACCAAAAGACCCGGAAGACCACGGAAAACAACTGTGGTGGATGACAAAAGCATTATTTCCCTGGTGAAGAAAAACCCCTTCACAACAGTTGGCCAAATCAAGAACACTCTCCAGGAGGTAGATGTATATGTGTCAAAGTCAACAATCAAGAGAAGACTTCACAAGAGTGAATATAGAGGGTTCACCACAAGATGCAAACCATTGGTGAGCCACAAAAACAGGAAGACCAGATTAGAGTTTGCCAAACAACATCTAAAAAAGCCATTACAGTTCTGGAACAACATCCTATGGACAGAGGAGACAAAGATCAACTTGTACCAGAGTGATGGGAAGAGAAAGAAAGGAACTGCTCATGATCCAAAACATGCCACCTCATCAGTGAAGCATGGTGGTGGTAGTGTCATGGCGTGGGCATGTATGGCTGCCAATGGAACTGGTTCCCTTGTATTTATTGATGATGTGACTGCTGACAAAAGCAGCAGAATGAATTCTGAAGTGTTTCGGGCAATATTATATGCTCCTATTCAGTCAAATGCTTCAGAACTCATTGGACAGCGCTTCACAGTGCAGATGGACAATGACCCGAAGCATACTGCAAAAGCAACCAAAGAGTTTTTTAAGGTTAAAAAGTGGAATGTTATGCAATTGCCAAGTCAATCCACTGACTTGAATCTGATTTGAGCATGCATTTCACTTGATGAAGACAAAACTGAAGGGAAAATGCCACAAGAACAAGCAGGAACTGAAGACATTTGCAGTAGAGGCCTGGCAGAGCATCACCAGGGATGAAACCCAGCGTCTGGTGATGTCTATGCGTTCCAGACTTCAGGCTGTAATTGCCTGCAAAGGATTTGCTACAAAGTATTAAAAAGTGAAAGTTAGATTTAGGATTGTTTAGTTTGTCCCATTACTTTTGGCCCCTTAAAAAGTGGGAGGCACATATAGAAACCGTTGTAATTCCTACACCGTTCACCTGATTTGGATGTAATTACCCTCAAATTAAATCTGAAAGTCTGCAGTTAAAGCACATCTTGTTTGTTTAATTTCAAAGCCATTGTGGTGGTGAATAGAGGCCAAAATATGAAAATTCTGTCAATGTCCCAATATTTATGGACCTGACTGTATGTCTGCAGACATATCTGTCCATCGGCAGGTGTGTACGGGCGGTCTGCAGACCGCCCGTACACACACAGCGGCAGCCGTGGGGAGGAGGGCGGGATACGGCCCCGACTAGCCCCCGGGACCCGCAACCAGACACAGATGATGGCCGTTCAGTGTGTATGAACGACCATCATCTGCAGCTATATCTGCAGATCACTCAATCTGCAGATATATCTGTAAAGTGTTTACCCATCTTTAGGCTGAGGACCGGCTGCTTTTAGAGCCTGGGACAGTGTGCACTCTCACCCTTTTAGAGAGTGCTGTGCGGCAGCGCTGTCCCGGATGGCGGCATTCTTGGTGGGTTTGATGAGGGCGGCTCCATTGCGAAAGTACGCGCCTCCCAGGCTGATTCAGGAACAGACCAAGTTCTTTCTCCTCACAAGCGGGGAGTAGCACTCGAAAGTATGAAGCTCCGGAGCTGGGGATACGGAGCCTGGTGCTGCAGGTCTCCCCCAGGCTTTCAGCTAGACTTGGTACAGCCGGGCTGCTGCATAGAGGCAGAAGTGAAACTAGGCGCTAAAGAGCGGCCGGGTGAGCCGAGCTTGACCTGAGTTTTCCCTACTACTGAGAAGTACTCTTATGTCTGGGGACTGCGGAGATGGAGGGGGTGGAGCTTCCCGCACTAGACTCCCCCCTCCTGCAGCAGCATGGGCTACGAGCCCTGGCTTCAGCCACAAACTTCTGGGACTGCTAGTTCTGCTGCACTTCACAGGAAGCTCAACTCCTCTCCCCTGCAGCTTTGGATGTTGCCTTCGGGAAGGCTAAGTATCTCACACTAATAAATGTATTAACTGCCTATGCCTGAACTGCCTTTGTAGGAGCGGCCTATGTATTAGCTGCCAATTTGCCTCTGCTGGCTTTGGTCGCTATGGGCAGTGCATACGGCATCCTGGTTAGCGTTATTGCCTCACCGCACTGCTGTCATGGGTTAGATTTTCGCTACAGCCCTAACTGTGTGGAGCTGTATGCTAGGGATCCCATTACAGCCGTGACTGTGTGGAGGTTGTATGCTGGGATGTTACTGTGTTTTGGGCGATGTTTTCTCTCATGCACCAGGTAACGTGTAGTTACCTGCAGGTGACCTAGCTGTATTGGGTCTGATGACGAGCAGGCATCTAGCGAGCTGTATCCACCAGGGTGGGACTTGCATGGGCACCGGCTCTCAGCAGGTCCGTGTCCGCCCTGGTAAAGCTGGTTATGCTTTGCAGAGAAACCAAGGTCACACTTGGGTATTCCTTCATCTCTGTCGCCGGCTACTTTTCCTCTATAGGCTTACGTTCCCAGCAGCGGTATGTCCCGCTCGGTCTACCTGCTTTGTGGTGTCAGGATTTAAGACGGGTTCCTCTCCTTTGGCATGCTGTCTCTAAGGTTGTGGACCTACTTTCTTTTTTGCCTCAGTGCTGCTGTACTCCACTCTCTAGGCGGTTTAGATATGGCCCCAAGCTGTGGCTCTGGGTCTGTCCAGGAGTTGGCGATGGAAAGTCATTCCTTTCCCTTCGGCTAAACTCTTCGGTCTCATCAGAGAGGCCTAGGAGACGCAGGATTAAGAGGTCTCCTCGCACATTTGCTTCCACGGATTACGTGTCCGAGTGGGTTGTCGCTGCGACAGCTGTTTAGTTGAGAGCACACTCCCCTTCCTGTGCGGGGCTCAATGTCTTTTTTGGTAACCATCAGCTAAAACTTGGATGGTTGTCTCTATCCTATTTTAATGGGTTCTGCAGTTGTTATCCGGTCTTAGTGTGCCTTGGCATGGGTGGTGTGTACTATGGTGACTTCTGCTGACTTATTCGCAGGGGCTTACGGAGACTCTCCTTGGGTTTCCCTGCTGAATTGGCGGGACAATTTTGCGGCACCCTCTTTTTGGGAGGCCATGCAAGATGGGGTGCAGGTTGCTTACAGTTTCAGCTACGGCTGGTTTTGTCTCGAACGGCTCTCGGGCTCTGTGCTGCACATGCTTATTCAAAACCAATTTGTTCCTTACAATATCTTCTGTTTGGTAAGGACTTTCTCTTTTAGCCAGAACTGGATACTATATTACCCACCGGTTAGGAACGCCGTTTTCTTCCGGTGGCTGTAGCTCCCTACTGAGTCCGTGTTTCCATGTTTTCGCTCCTCTTTGCGGGGTTGTGCGTCCTAGCAAGGTCAGTCCGCCACAAGCCGGTTCTTCACCGGCAGGGTTTAGGTTTCCAGGGACTGTTTTTCTTGTACCACTCGCTATTGCAGGGACACGGCTCCTGGAAAGCCTAGTGCCTAACAGGGTATCTCTCTCTCTACCCAGTTTGCTGGCAAGTGATAGGGGAGGGAAGTTTTCAGAAGCCTGGTTACTAGGCAACTTTTGATTTTTAACATTGCTCTTCCCCAGGAAGTGGTGGACATGGTGCCATTGGCCCGGGCTCTCTCTCCAGTCCGCTCAGCCGGCAGGTTTGGCTCCAGTTTGTGGAACATTTGGTTGTTAGGCATGATGGTCTCCACTTATGAACCATTAAATGGACCAGGTTCTACTCGCGGAAGGTCCAGAGGGTACTTCTCCAAACTGGGAAGGGTTGCTTGACATCCGATTGGTGGAGGGTTTCCATTCTTCTTCTCTAGGTCCAATCCTTGGTACTCCCGGATTGGCTCATTGTGACCACGGCTGTGAGTCTTCTCGGATGATTTGCTGTGAAATAGCTTTTTCGGCTCCAGGACCTTGGGTCACCATCCACAACTCCTCGGCGGAATGCTAGGCTCAAGCTCCAAGCCATCTTTGAGGCTCTTGGAGGTCCTGTACGACGGCACCGGCTGGATGCAGTATGTCGAACAATGATCCGGCAATGCAGTGTTCTCCCCAGGCTGTTTTTCGCCGGTGCACCACCTGGCAAGAAACAGCCTACCACCCGGCACTTTTGGAGCCTGCAAGTGGGGACAGTATCTGGGATCTGTATAAAAAGGACAAGATCCTACAAACTTTGCAGCTTTTTCATAATCAGACAACTGGGCCTTTAATAAGAAGAGAATTAATATATAAAATGTTATTTCAAGTTTAAATAATTTATAAAGTCAGGGTTTAAAACATTTTATTATTGCGAAGGCCCCCACCCGGCTAATCCTTGATGCCACCCGGCTGGAAAAATTTTCTGGGGAGAACACTGCAGTGGCATATGTACGTCATCCATTCAAGAGCATGGTGGTGATGGTGGATGCAGCCCGAAGTCTTTTCAGGGCGGAGACCTTTTGTTCTGACTCTCTCAGCGGTGATTATGCCCATAGTGGGAGTTTGGATGGCAGACTCCCTCAGCAGAACCACGTTTCTCCCAGGGCAGTGGTTTCCCCTTCCAGTTGTCTTCCTACTGTTTGATAGGATGTGAGGCCCTCGGCGGCGGAATCTCCTTGCCTCCCTACACGTTTTACAGGCTCCAGAGTTGTGTGTGTGATCCGGGTATCCACTGGCTTCCACAGTGGATGATTTGCTATTCTGGGGAATTTTTCATCTAGAGCATCTGTTTCAGCTGTTCCCACAGTTCCCTCAGGCTACCCAAATACGGGTAATAATCCTAGGGGCTCCGGACTGGCTATGCTGGTCATTGTACGCAGCCATTCTCATACGATCAGTAGGTCTGGGGGGGTGTCCAGACCTGCTGCAAAAAGGCCAGTTTTTCACAAGGACACTTTCCTCGATTTGTTTTCACAACCGAACTTGTGGGACCAATTGTGCAGGTTTTTTCTCTTAGTGGTCCGTGCTAGGCTGCGAGCCCGGACAACGTTTCCATCTCGCACTCCCCTCAGATTTTGGAAACTCTTCCTCTTGTGGTGTAACCATTTCACGTTTTCGCGACTCACGTTTCTTGGCCTTCCTTCTGGAGGGTTCGGAGGCCGGTTGCCGGCGTCCTTTTGTGACTATACAGGCTTTGACCCTGTCAGTTTCTTCCAGTGGCGTCTGGTTTTTCTTCCATGGGTCGTTTATACAAGGTGTGCTGCGTATTCTGCCACTGTTTTTTTTGCAGGTGGAGCTGTGGAATCTTAGTTTAGTCCTATCTGCTCTCACACAGGCTCCATTGGGAGTTGTTGCGTTCAGTGGATCTTCAGTTAGTTGCTTGGAAGCTGATCTTCCTTATGGCTATTGCCTTCCCTCTGCATCATTCTGTGTTCAGGGTTTGCAAGCTGCTGTCTCTTGTTTTCCATGAAGATTGGGCGGTTCTCCGTACAAGTTTTACATTCCAGCTGACACTTGCTTCCGCCTTATGCTTACACCAGGATATTGTCCTTCCGGTTCTTCTTTGGAAAATTCCCAGGACTGGGATGATCTGGCTCTGCTAGTTGTGCTGAGCTCTGCAGATTTCCTTGGATACGTCTTCAGTGCAGCGCCGTACTATTCTCTGCGTGTTCTTTATGACGCTCATGAACATGGTTGGCTGGCTACTCAGCAGACCCTTGAGCATTGTATCTGCTCAGTCTTCACCCTAAATCGGGTGACAGCGCCTTCTGCTAGGGTGGTGGCGATCTTATTCCCAGCGCAACGCGGGACTTCAGTAGCACAGGTCCGTCACGCGGCTATCTGGTTCCCTATCCGCACATTTGCTCTTTGTTTACATTTTCAGTTTTTTTTTTTTTCCTTCGGCGGCACCCACTTTGGGCATATAGTTTTCCGGGTCAGGCAGCCTGAGTGTTCCCTCCCCTGGGGAGGGGGGGGGGGGGGGGGGGGGGTTTGTGGCTTTTGAACGTTCCATTGTCTATATCTCTCCTTTAGTTGGTTTATATCTGTCTGTATAAACTCTTATCCATCTGCATATTATTGGTCAAAGAAAGTCTTTTATGCACTGTGAATGCCTTTAGTAGTTAAAGTATTCTCTCACCACATAAGTTCAATCTGTAGAAGTAGTGGAGCAACCCCCGTCTGCCTATGCTCAAAGGCAGTCCTGGGAGACCACGGTGTGGTAAATAAAAAGCGGCCGCTCTCACACTGGATGTTTCCCTTTGTGTACAGGAGATTCCTGGTAGATTAATGCAATCTTTTTCCAATCGCACTGGATAGTAGGGCAAGTGGGTGAATAGGTAAGTACAGAAGTAGGTACATGAATCACAGGCAGGGTCACAAGTGGATTTTAAAACCCCATGGATGTCGACATGTTTCGCTCCACAAGTGTGGTTTTTCATATTAAAGCAAACAGCGCTAGACAGTCCTCTGGACGTCTGCATTGCTGCTCCATCACCCCTCTGCAGCGCCACGACTCCAGCCCTTGTCTAGGTACTCTCTGCGGGGCTCCGGGGGGACCTAGCTTTTATGGTGAGTACAAAAATCATATTTTTCAGTATAACTTGGTATACAGGTTCACTTAAATTGTCATTTGGACTTCCTGCCGGAGTTGTTCTTAGGAAGAGGAAGGATCCCTTCTCATGTTAGATGTTGTCAGGCCAATGCTAATAAGACTAGATTTTTTTCAAAATGGTTGACGTTGTCTTTCTCTGATACAAGATCATTTGGTCTCTGAATTATTGCCAGATGCATTACTAGTGTTTAAACCATTTTACATTGAGGAGAGTAAACCTATTCTGGAGAAAGTGAGCACACGTTCTACCAGATTGGTGAGCGTTGCTCTCTTCCATATTTTCCTGGTCCTCTGTCCATACATTGAAGAATTACTGACTTTTTGTCAGGCTAGGGTATATAGAGGGGGAGGATATTAGACCTTATATAAAATCCTTAAAGTGCCCAAACTCCTAGGTAAGCTTGTATAACCTAAATTCAAATGTTGCCCAATGGATTCAGGGAAAATGATTTAAAGTATGAAAATCCGTTTTGCGTACTGCTTGTTCCAACTCAGCAGAAACTATTACATGTCTTAAAACATAACACACAAAACTTTTCTACAGTAATATTGCATTTTTGCATTGCTTTACAGCACTAACAGACCGGCAGGAAAGCGCACTAATTGAAATTATGCTCTGTACAATCCGACAAGCTGCTGAATGCCACCCTCCTGTTGGCAGAGGAACGGGAAAAAGGGTAAACCTTAAATTTTGTGTCATGGGTTTTATGCTTTGGCCATTGTCTTGGTAATTTCAGCTATGGTTTTCTCTCTGGCAATTGTAAAGGTTATACATCATGTCCAGCATTTAATATCCTTGTTTGGTTTTAGGTACTGACTGCTAAAGAAAAGAAAAGCCAGTTGGATGACAAAACAAGACTTACAGAGCTGTTCGCAGTATCTCTTCCTCAGCTTTTAGCAAAAGTATGTATGGTCATATACTATATATTCTCATGTATGAAAATAAAGCATCATTGTAGTACATCTTGCACTAAGCCCCTGGTACACACATATTAGACTATATATTGGACGATATATCGGACGATATATCATTCAGAAGCGGATCGGACCATCTTATCGTCTAATGTGTTCACACTTCGTCGTTCCATTGGCTGTGCTGCACGTCAGATGGGGGGGGGGACGGAATGCAGGTAAGTGGAGGATGGCAGGCTATATCGTGCAGTGTGTAAAGCTGACAGATATTTTGTTCCATCAGGCCTCGGGTTGGCTGGGATACACATCGTTCTGATGTGTACCCAGCCTTATGGTGGCAATCCCCAGGTCATGAAGTATTCTTCTATAGGCGTTCGTCACACAATTTATTTATTAACAGTTTCTTATATAGCGCAGCATATTCCGTTGCGCTTTACAATTGGAACATTAACAGAACAAAACTGGGTAATAACAAACGGATATATAGGTAGGAAGGCCCTGCTCGCAAGCTTACAATCTAATCATGCTTTCAACTTATTTGTATATGAGCTGAGCTATAAAATCTACGTTTTGTTTGCTTAAACTTTTTAGAGTGGCTATAAAAAGTGTTAGCCCCTTTTGGCCATTTTTCCAGTTTTCATTTTCTTACATAAAGAAATCCTTATTAATGTTTTGGGGTATTTCTATCATTAATCAAGAGAGATCACTAAGGTTTTCTATAACAACAAAACCAGACATTTGATACAAGAACCATTTTAGCTGCAATTAAATTATTTTATTTGGGTAATTATCTATTTTTATTACTTTTATTACTATTATTATATCCATCAGTTTCCAAAAATTGTATAGTATTAATACCACAGATTCCTGAAGGTCCTTGAAGTGCCCGACTATTTTTTCCATGGACTGTTTCTCTGTTCTAGCTTCCAGTGCTGCCATAAGCCACTAAATAGATTCCCTGGTGTGCTCTTCGTCGTCTTCTTTTTTTTTTTTTTTTTGATACTTGATTGATGGACTGGACTGTGCTCTAGAGAATATTTAATCTTTAAAATCATTTTTCTATCTTTTCTTGTATTTGCTTTAAATGTTTTTGGTCTTCATGATGCTCTTGTTTAGACATATTAAAGAAAAAACGAAGGGCTCGATTCAGACCCGCTCGCCAGATGCGTTCGCACGCATCCAGCGTATGCAAATCCGGCCAACCCACAGCAAGGCAGGCGATTGCACGGCAAAGCATTAGCACGCCCACTATGTCTTGGCGTGCGATCGTTTTGTGTATGCAGACGCCCACTAGCTTTTCTTAAGACACCCACGTGCGCACGTCATCTCCAGAATGTGTATGCAACCATCGTTAACATGGAGTACCATCGGAAGCGATCGCAGCGCTTGAGGAAGACCATGCCCTACCGCAAGCATTGCGACCACTTAGTGTAAAAACCAGCCAGGTGACGTGTACTATGACGCTGGCTATAAATTATGCACGCTTCTGAAACGGCGTTGAGAAGCTCAGGCACGCCTGCGTTTGCACCTCCACTCTCTCGTTATTAATGGCCAGCCCCTGTCACCATCCACAAACTGCTTCTCCTGTCACTCACTCTGCTGAGCTGTTTATGCGTAGCAGGGCGAACGCTTCCCGATCTCTCGCACTGGTTCGCGCACTGCAATGCGTACGCATGCGAAAATTGGCCAGCTACCAGCGAACGCATCCTAGCGAGCTGGTCTGAATCATGTCCTGAGCCCTCCTGCAGACAGTGTTATTCATTTTGAAGTCTCTTAGAAATCTAATGGCACATAATTGTGCCTCCAGTTAATTATATGACCTCTGAAGAAAATGGTTACACCAGGGTTCTTTTAGGTACATCTTCGCAAAGAGAGTGAATACTTTTATTCTTAATTGAATGTTGATTTACAAGTAAATTAAAAATAAATTAAAAATAGGTTTAATGTTTCTGATAAAATGTTCTTACTTGGCGAGCCTGTTGGGAGTTTAATAGGTTGTTGTGGTTCTCTTTGTGTCAGTATCCTGCCATTACGGACTTTGCATTCTGGTGCTGCTTTGTTACCATACACAGGGCCTGATTCAGATTTTGGAATAGAGTACGATATAGCAAGTAACTGTACCAGGAGAAACCTTGTAGCAATGCAAGGGGTGCAGGTCTCCGATGTAGGAGACGTATCGGAGGCAGCTGCGGGTGAAGGTCCCGTTCAATTTATCCTCACTAAGGTGGCCGGGGACATATCGTCTGTCGACGGGGATGGGTAGTAGGCACGCTAGGAGCGTCTACTACTGTGAGGCCAGCGTACCTGTACCGTCAAATTCGCAGCTATGGGGAGATAGGTGCTCCCCCGATCACTCCTCCCCCAACCCAGGCGCAACTTACGGTTGCGGATTCCTGCGTCTGGTTTGCCACTTCTGTCCACCTCGTGTGTGAGAAGCTCACAGTCCACCTTGGGTGCGCTGCTGAAAGCTATTTGTCTCAGAGGTTAGGTCTGACTCCCCTGTATACCTCTCCCTTGGGTCAGCACTTTCTTCTTCAGGGTCCATAGACTCCACAGGGAGACCTTGGGGTGTAGGTGATTGATAAGGAAATCCAGGCACTACGCAGTCAAATTTTCACTCCCAGGATGCATCTGGTCCACTCTCCCTATGCCCCGCCCCCCGAGCAAGAGGCACCTCAGTTTCATTGGTGCCCGGCCAGTCTGGTCACTAAACGCAGGGGACTTCAGAGCAGCCCTTAAACTTTTTTATTTTATTTTCTAAATGAGCTCACAGCAGCAGTCCATAGAACGTCTGCACTGTCGCTCCGCCACCGCTTTGGGCCGCAACCCCAGTACTGATCTGGGGCTTTTGGCAGGCGCCTGGGGCTCATGCTAGCACGGCTCCCACGTAGACCCAGACTGCAAACCGGATTCAGGGGACAAGGGTTAGTCGGGTCACCGCTTGCAGGGGACAGACCGGAGGTCCTGGGGGTGGACACAGGCTCCAGCCATCACGCTCCTCTGGCCCACAGGGACATAACGGTGCGGGAACCGCCGTCCCAAGGGTTAATAATCAGGCAGGGGAGGCAGCCTTCACTGTTTAAGCGGCTCCTCCCCTCAGCTCAACGCGCCTTTCCTGCGAGGTCTGGCTTCCCTGAGCGGCAATCCTCCTCTGGACGCCCCCTCTGAGGTCTTACAAGTGGCGAGTTGCAGCTCTATCAGGACATCGTGAAGTCCGCTCCCCCCTGAGAATACCTCACCCTCTGATCAGAGTATGTAGCACTATAGCCCTGCATACCTCCTCCTCTGGTCAGCGTGTGTAGCACTATAGCCTACCAGACACTGAGGGTTTTTTTTTTTTTTTTTACTAAAGTGAGAATTTTTAGAATGAGTTTTAAAAGTGATGTTGCCCATAGCAACCAATCAGGTTCTACTTTATACATTTAACTAGCACATTCTAGAAGATAATAGCTAGAATCTGATTGGTTGCTATAGGCAACATCACTTTTAAAACTCACTTCTAAAAACACTCACTTTAGTAAATATACCCCTGAGTCTGAGTAGTTGAATTGTAGTGCCATTGTGCAGTTTATTTCTGCATTGTATGTGACTTGTGCTAGCGCTTTCTGTGTCTCTCTACTCGTACTGTCAGCATATAACTATACCTTTTTATTTTTTCTAATGCCCTAACAGTACAAGGTGTTAGGGTGTTTTTGATACCTCACTTTAATTATATAATATATTTGTGTGGTTGGTCACATACTGGGTGGTTGCACTTCTCCAAGCATCAGTCAGGAGCAGTATTTTGTCTTCCTACTAGTATCAGATATATTCAGTGGTTACATTATACTCAGTGCCATATTGTGTGATTATTTCTCTACCATTATGTCTGAGAATGATAATGATATACAGCTTTCTGTGCCCATCCTGCTATCATGCAGGTCATGTGCTGCAGGTTTAAGTGAGGGGGGGATGGTACGGGATGGAATTTGCGTGAAGTGTTATAATCCTCCAGGCCCTTCTAATGTCTCGGTCACCATGCAGGAACCCCCATGGGCTTCCTTTTCTCAGGTCCTGACATCAATTGCGGGCCGTTTGGCGGTACCAGCTGTTTTCCCTCCTATGGGGTTACCACAGCAGTCTTATTCCCTCACAGGGATTGCCTCAACAGGTTACAGCCATGCATGTACCTCCTGTGCCTCCACCATGGGTAAATGCTCTCTCTACCACAGCGCAGAGCTTGGCAGCCACCTCTACTGCCCTTCAGGCCATGTTACAGGGTGAAAAACCCCTAAAGCCTGCTAAGTGTCATATGCCGTCATCTCAGTCCACACTACGTACCTGAGATGTCATTTGATGACTAGGAGAAATTGTGGATGCCACTGACTCTGACTTTCCTCTGCAGGAGGTAGAGACTCGGTCTAAGATTAATATTCCTGCTCTGATAAGAGCTGTCCGCTCTGCCTTAATCATATAGGAAGAAGAACAGCCAACTCCTCGGCCTAAATATGCTATGTTCAAGCAGATAAAGGTTATTTCTGCAGAATTTCCTTTTTCTACTTCAGGGTCCATAGGGGTCCACAGGGTGACCTTGGGGTATAGCTGGATCCTGGATCCTCGGGCACCACGGAGTTAAAGCTTTCAGCTGCTCCCAGGATGCACTTGGGTCCAACCTCCCCTATACCCCGCCCCCGAGCCACAGGCACCTCAGTTTTAGATGGTGCCCGGCCGGAGTCGGTTCACCCTGCGGGGTGGGCTGCAGGAGCAGCCCCCTAAAGCTTTTAATTTTTTATTTAACTTAGTTAAATTTATTTAATTTTTACTATAAGTTTTTTCTCTAGAGCAGCAGCGCTGGGCTGTCTGTACAGACGCCCACGCTGCCGCTCCTTCTCCCTGCTGGCGCCGCGACGCCAGCACTGAACTGGGGATCGCGGCGGGGGAAGCCAGAGTCTGTACTAGCCGGACTCTGGCTTCCCCCGTGACTGCTGCCGGAAGACGCCGGGGAGATCAGGTAAGCCGCGCACCGCTGATTAGCGGCGGTGCGCGGGTTCCTTTCAAATGCAGTCCCATGCCCCCGGTCTAGGGGACAGACCGGGGGCGCTAGCGGTGGCGGCGGGCCCCCCCTCCAGCGGAGGCATACCCCGTCAGACCACTAGACCACCAGGGTTAATATCGCGGCAAGCGGGATGCCGGCAACCCGGGGGTTAATATGCTAGCCAGGGGAGGAAGCCTTCCCTGTCTAGCGGCTCCTCCCCTCAGCTCAGCGCGCCTTTCAGCTCGGAGTCTGGCGTCGCTGAGCTGCAGATACTCGGCCACTCCTCCTCTGAGGTCTCCAGCGGCCATTTTCTCTGTGGCAGCGTGGATACTCTCGGGGAGCACGCGGACCGGTCCCCCTGTGTACCTCTCCCCTGCAGAAGGACAGTGTACACAGCGCTATAGCCCTCCCAGACACTGAATCTGGGCAGGTTGATTGTAGTGGAAAGGTGCAGTGAGTATATCTTCCTGCATGGTATGTGACTTTTGCTAGTGCTGCCTGTCTGTGTCTTTTTTCTACTTACTGTCAGCCTGTACCTATCCCTTTCCTTCTCCTACAAGCCCTACAGGTGTGCGGGGGAAGGGTGTTTCTACTGACCTCACCTATATAGATCACGTATTTGTGAGGTCCGTCACATACAGTTGTGTGCTACACGGTGCCATATTGTGGGCTGTTGTTCAGCACACTGGTGAGTGCGCACGTTTCCTTCCTAAGTCATGTCTGAGGAGGAGATTGAGCACTCCGGGGCTCCAGCATTGTTCTCCTGCAGGCGCTGTTCTGCAGGAGTGGATAGGGAGGATTTGTCACAGGACGGCCTGTGCGGACGGTGCCAGGCGGTCCCTGGTACGTCTAAACCTCCCATTTCGCAGGAGCCACCATGGGCGATGTTTTCCCAGGTGCTGGTGTCCATCGCGGACCGTCTGTCGGTCCCGACTGCCGCCCCTACTAGGGCGTTGCCCCAGCCTGCCATCCCCCATTCCCCGGGTGTCCCACAATTATTGCAGACTCCCCCGGGGTCTCAGCCTGTTGGTCCCTATGCGGGGTTGCCAATGTATATTCAGTCCACCCCTGTGGCACAGCCGGCTGTGGTGCCGTTTCAGGCTCCTGTGACAGCTCCTCCACCCTGGGTGGATGCGCTTTCCCACACTGTCCAAGATTTGGCGGCAGCATCTTCGGCTTTTCAGTCGATGTTGCGCAGTGACGTGCCCTCCAGGGCGTCTAAACGCTCAGTCATGGCACAGGCTGCGCATCTTTCGGATTCTGAGGGGTTCTCGGATGATGGTGAGGTACAGGATGACTCAGCCTCAGATGCCTCAGTCCAGGAGGTAGACACTAAGTCTTCCATCAATGTGCGGGCTCTGGTTAAGGCGGTGCGGGCTATTCTTCTGATTGAGGATGAGGCACCCGCTCCCAAGTCAAGGTATCCTAGTTTTAAAAAAGCTAAGGTTACTTCTACAGCGTTCCCCTTGTCTGATCAGTTGACTGATCACATGGCGGTGGCCTGGCAGACGCCCAGTAAGCGTTTCCTGCCACAGAAACGCTTGGCGTCCAATTATCCATTCCCGGAAGCGCATTGTAAGAAATGGGAAACTCCGCCTGCAGTCGATTCCCATGTAACACGCCTCATCAGGAGTTCTACTTTGCCATTGCCGTCTATATCCTCGCTGAAGGATCCTACGGACAGGAAGGTGGAGACTTGTCTAAAGTCTATTTATTCTCTCTCAGGGGCTGTTGCCCGGCCGTCCATGGCCATCTCCTGGGTGGCCAAGGCCATTGAGGGGTGGGCCAACGCCTTGGAGGACACGTTTACGGATGAATCTCCGGACGTCCAGAGGGCGTTGTTAGGACAGATGAGAGATGCCGCCTCCTACATTGGAGAAGCATCTTTGGATGCTAGCCTGTTGACCTCTAGGGTTTCGGCGGCAGCAGTGTCTGCTCGTAGATCCTTGTGGTTGCGGTCTTGGAGAGCAGACGCGGATTCAAAGAAAGGCTTGGAGGCCTTACCTTTTAATAGGGAATTACTATTTGGTCCGGACCTGGACAAAATAGTAGATACCCTGGCAAAATCCAAGTCAGCCTTCCTCCCTTCAGCTACTACACCTGCTAAGGTCCGGAGCTCGGCGTTTCGTTCCTTTCGGGTTCAGGGCAAGGCAAAGGGTCAGTCCTTCCCGAGGCAGTCCGCACCCAAGACCGCCTCAAAGCCAAAGAAGCAAGCCTGGAGTGCTAGGCGCCCTTCTTCCAAGCCAGAAGATAAGCCTTCTGCGTGATGGGACGGGCCTCCCTCTGGGGGACCCCAGAGTGGGAGGCCGACTTCTTCAATTCGCCCAGTGCTGGCACAATACCACCACGGATGCCTGGGTGCGAGAAGTGGTCTCCCAGGGGTACGCCCTGTCTTTTCGGCACAGGCCGCCTTGCCAGTTTTTTTTGCACAAGTCCTTCTCAGGACAAAACCAAGGCCTTGCAGGTTCAGGAAGCCATAGAGGCCTTGCTGACGGCGGGGGTCATTATACCCGTACCACAGTCTCAACGTGGGATGGGGTATTACTCTACGCTGTTTCTGGTGCAGAAACCCAATGGCTCTCATCGCCCCATCCTCAATTTGAAGTCCCTGAACAGGTTTCTCAGGGTTCCCAAATTCAGGATGGAAACTTTGCGTTCCATCATACTGGCGATGGAACCGGGGGATTATATGGTCTCCCTGGATATCCAGGACGCCTACCTCCATGTGCCTATAGCAACCTCGCACCAACGGTTTCTGCGGTTTGCTATTCTCCACAACCACTACCAATTCAGGGCTCTACCCTTTGGTCTCTCCACGGCACCAAGGGTATTTACCAAGGTGATGGCGGTCATGGCGGCTCACCTTTGGAGCCAGGGGATACGGTTGCTACCGTATCTAGACGACCTCCTCTTGCTGGCAAGCTCCCCGGAGGTACTGATCCAGCATCTCCACCTGACGGTCGCTTGTCTACAGGCGCACGGCTGGTTGATCAACTGGAAGAAATCCTCCCTCATCCCATCACAACGGATGGTTCATTTGGGGGCCCTGCTGGACTCTCGTCAGCAACGGACTTTTCTGACTCCAGAGAAGGTCTCCTCCTTACAGCTGCGGATTCACAGTTGTCTGAGCAGTGGCAGAGTGTCGGGGCACTCAGCGATGAGAGTTTTGGGGTCCATGGTGTCGGCATTCGACATGGTGGAGTTTGCCCAGTTCCATTCCAGGCCCCTGCAGGGGCTGATTCTTTCAGAATGGAACGGATTGCCACACAGGATCCGCTCTCAGATGCTGGTGTTGTCCTCGGAGGTGCGTCTGTCCCTAGCCTGGTGGCTGCAGACAGCGCATCTCCTGGAGGGGCGCCCCTTTTGGATCCCGGAATGGGTTCTGCTCACGACAGATGCCAGTCTCCGGGGTTGGGGGGCGGTGACAGGCTCCTTGTCACTTCAGGGTCGTTGGTCGGCGGAGGAAGCGATTCTTCCCATCAACATCCTGGAACTGCGGGCAGTATACAGAGCCCTGCAGTCGTCCGGCACCGCTCTTCACGGAAGGGCCGTTCAGGTGCAGTCGGACAACGCCACCACGGTGGCGTACATCAATCACCAGGGAGGGACTCGCAGTCGAGCTGCGATGTCGGAGGTGTCCCGCGTCCTGGCTTGGGCGGAGCGCTATCTTCCAGCTCTCTCGGCAGTTTTCATCCCAGGAGTCCTCAATTGGGAGGCAGACTTCCTCAGCCGTTACGATGTGCATCCCGGGGAATGGTCGCTTCATCCAGAGGTATTCCAACTACTCGTGGACAAGTGGGGGCTGCCAGAGCTGGACCTGATGGCGTCCCGTTACAATCACAAGCTGCCTGTGTACGGGTCAAGGACAAGGGACGCAGGCGCAAGTCTGATAGACGCGCTGTCGGTGAAATGGCTGTTTCAACTGGCTTACTTGTTCCCTCCGATATCTCTGCTGCCTCGGGTCCTGCGCAAGTTCAAACAGGACGGAGGCACACTGATCCTGGTGGCCCCAGCGTGGCCCAGAAGGCCGTGGTACTCCGATCTGCGGAGCCTGTCCATCGACGCTCCGTACCTCCTACCTCAACGGCGGGACCTGTTGTCTCAGGGGCCCTGTCTTCACCCGGATCTGGGTCGACTATCTTTGACGGCGTGGCTCTTGAGACAGCCGTCCTGAGGTCTCGGGGCTTTTCTAGCTCCGTTATTACCACCATGCTGAGGGCGCGCAAGCCTGCTTCCGCGAGGATCTATCACAGAGTGTGGCACACTTACTTTCAGTGGTGCGAGGCCAGAAACTATGATCCCCAGGTGTTCCGAGTTTCGCGTATTCTGGCTTTCCTTCAGTCCGGTTTGGATTTAGGATTACGTCTTTCTTCACTGAAGGTACACGTGTCTGGTCTGTCGGTGTGGTTCCAGCGCAGGATCGCTGCTATGCCGGACGTACACACCTTTTTCCAGGGTGTTTTGAGAATCCAGCCTCCCTTTGTGCCACCTGTGGCCCCGTGGGATTTGGCGGTGGTTCTTAGGGCCTTACAGGGTCCTCCTTTTGAGCCCTTGGAGTCAGTAGAGCTCAAGTGGCTAACTTTTAAAACTGTTTTCCTCTTGGCAATTGCTTCTGCCAGGAGGGTTTCAGATTTGGGGGCGCTTTCTTGTCGTCCCCCTTTTCTGATTTTTCATCAGGACAGAGCGGTGCTTCGCACTCGTCCTGATTTCCTGCCTAAGGTGGTTTCCAGGTTCCACATTAATCAGGAAATTGTTGTACCAGCCTTTCAGTCACCTGATCTTTCGGCTGGGGAGACTTCCTTAGACGTTGTAAGGGCACTCCAGGTTTATGTGGACCGGACTAGTTCTGTGAGGAAGTCGGATTCTTTGTTTATCCTCTTTGGTTTTCACAAGAGGGGTTGGCCTGCCAACAAACAGACTCTAGCCCGTTGGCTTCGTTCTGTTATTATTGAGGCTTATATGCAGGAGGGTTTACCTGTTCCAGCCTCTGTTAAGGCTCATTCCACTCGGTCCGTGGGCCCTTCTTGGGCTGCTAGCCGTGGCGCCTCTGCTGTTCAGCTCTGTAAGGCGGCCACCTGGTCTTCCATTCAGACCTTTTTGAGGTTCTATGCGTTTGACACCTTTGCCTCTCAGGATGCATCCTTTGGGCGCCGGGTTCTCCTATCAGCACAGGAGCGTCCCCGCCCTTAGTTGGACTGCTTTGGGACATCCCCAAGGTCACCCTGTGGACCCCTATGGACCCTGAAGTAGAAAACAAGAGATATGGTAAGAACTTACCTTTGTTATCTCTGTTTCTACGAAGTCCATAGGGTCCACAGGGCACCCGCCCTGACGCACCTGGCTTCATATGGGCTCTGTGACTGGTCACCGGTTTTCCGTCTCCCATTTCTGTGAGTATGGTTCTTGTGTGTTCCAGTCTTCCTTCTCTCTGTTTTGTCTCCTCCTCCGGCCTGGGCTGCTTACCAACTGAGGTGCCTGTGGCTCGGGGGCGGGGTATAGGGGAGGTTGGACCCAAGTGCATCCTGGGAGCAGCTGAAAGCTTTAACTCCGTGGTGCCCGAGGATCCAGGATCCAGCTATACCCCAAGGTCACCCTGTGGACCCTATGGACTTCGTAGAAACAGAGATAACAAAGGTAAGTTCTTACCATATCTCTTGTTATCAGATCAGCTAGTTGATCATATGGCAGCTGCGGCGTGGCAATCGCCTGGGCAACGATACCAGCCTCAAAGACTCCTGGCTTGCTGTTACCCTTTTCCGGAGGAACATTGTACTAAATGGGAATCACCACCTGCGGTGGATTCTCATATTACGCGCTTAATTAAGAGTGCTACATTGCCTATGCCCTCCATTTCTTCCCTTAAAGATTCTACGGATAGGAAAGTGGAAGTTTGCCTGAAATCAATATACTCTCTTTCAGGAGCTGCTGCCCAACCTTCCATGGTTATTTCATGGGTGGCCAAGGCTATGGAGCAGTGGGCTGATTCCCTTGAGGACTCCTTCTCTGCCGATGTTTCCAGATATCAGGTGACACTGGTTGGTAACATCAGAGATGCGGCCTCATATATTGGAGAAGCTGCTCTGGATGTCAGTCTCCTGACTTCCAGAGTCTCGGCTGCTGTTGTGCCGGCTCGCCGTTCCCTGTGGCTTCGCTCTTGGAGGGCGGACGCTGATTCTAAGAAGGGTTTAGAAAGCTTGCCTTATAATGGTAAAATCTTGTTCGGTCCTGACTTGGTCAACATTGTGGACATATTGGCAGCAGCTAAGTCTGCGTTTCTGCCTTCAGCGTCTACTTCTACAAAGCCACGGGACTCCTTCTTTTGTTCCTTTCGGCCCCAAAGAAAGCCTAGTACTGGTCCCTTTACCTCAGAGGGGGACAGGTTATTACTCTACACTCTTTCTGGTCCAGAAGCCGAACAGATCCCATCGGCCTATCCTCGATCTCAAATCCCTGAACAAATTCCTCAGGGTACCTCGGTTCAGAATGGAAACCCTACGCTCCATCATACTAGCTATGGAACCTGGCGATTTTATGGCATCACTAGATATTTGGGATGCGTACATACTTGTACCGATTGCTCCCCCTCTCCAGCGTTATCTCTGGTTTGCTGTACAACACCAGCATTTCCAGTTTCGGGCTCTGCCTTTTGGCCTGTTTACTGCGCCACGAGTGTTTACCAAGTTATGGCTATCATGGCGGCCCATCTGCGGGGGCAGGATGTCCGACTGCTACCATACCTGGACAACCTCCTGTTGTTGGCAGGGTCTCCAGAGATACTACACCACCATTTGCAGCTAACGATTTCTGTTCTTTTGACACACACGGATGGTTAATCAATTAGAAGAAGTCATCTATAACTCCATCCCAGAGGATGCTCCATCTGGGAGCCCTGTTGGATTCCCAACAGCAGAGGATCTTTCTGACAGCAGGCAAGATCTCCAGTTTACAGATGTGAGTACGCAGATGTCTCTACAGTCGCCGGGTGTCAATCTACTCAGCGATTCAGGTTATGGGGTCTATGGTGTCGACATTCGACATTGTGGAATATGCTCAGTTTCATTCCAGGCCTCTGCAGAAACTGATCCTCTCCAGGTGGAACGGATTACCCCATCAGTTAAAGACACAGACGATGGTGCTCTCTCCGGAGGTTCGTCTGTCCCTGTCTTTGTGACTACAGACGTTTCATCTAACCAAGGTGTGCCCCTTTTGGATTCCGGACTGGCTGATCCTGACAACAGATGCCAGTCCTCCGGTGTTGGGGCGCAGTAGCCGGTCCGCACTCTTTTCAGGGTCGTTGGACAACAGGCGAATCAGCCCTGCCAATCAACATAATGGAACTTTGGGCAGTCTACAGGGCCCTCAAACTGGCCAGACAGACAACACCATAACCGTGGCGTACATCAACCACCAAGGAGGTACTCGAAGTCAGGTGGCAATGACAGAGGTGTCATGCATTCTGACATGGGCGGAAGATCATCTCCCAGCCACATCACCTGTGTTAATTCCGGGAGTTCTCAATTGGGAAGTGGACTTCCTCAGCCGTCATGACGTGCATCCCGGGGAATGGTCTCTTCACCAAGAAGTGTTTCAACTCCTAGTGGACAAGTGGGGCCGTCCAGAAGTAGACCTCATGGCCTCCCGACAATCACAAACTGCCTGTGTACGGGTCCAGGACAAGAGATGCCGAGGCAATCTTTGTAGACACACTGTCAGTCAAGTGGACTTTCAAGTTTGCGTTCCTGTTTCCTCCATTCGCACTGCTTCCTCGAGTTCTTTGGAAGTTCAAACAAGACAGAGGCACGGTCCTGCTGGTGACACCATCTTGGCCCAAACGCCATTGGTACTCAGATATGCAGAGCCTCTCCATCAACGCTCCTTTCCTGCTGCCTCAACATCCGGACCTTGCCTATATCCGGAACTGGGTCGTCTGTCTTTGACGGCGTGGCCCTTGAGACATCCCTCCTAAGGTCCAAAGGATTCCCCAGCTCTGTAGTTAACACTATGCTCAGAGCACGTAAGCCAGCTTCTGCACTGATCTACTCCAGTGTGTGGCATACATATTTTCAATGGTGTCTTCCTAGAGGTTACGATCCCCAGGTGTTTCGGATTTCCAGAGTTTTGGCCTTCCTTCAGGCGGGACTGGATAACTGTCTCCGCATAGCATGTCTCTGCCCTATCGGTGTGGTTCCAGCGAAGGATTGCTCCTCTTCCTGTTGTCCGTGCCTTCCTACAGGGTGTCCTTCGGATTCAGCCTCCTTGTCCCCCCCCGATGGCTCCTTGGGATTTGGCTGTAGTTCTTCGGGCCCTCCAGGGCCCTCCCTTTGAACCCCTGGATTCAGTGGATCTCAAATGGTTGACGGCAAAGACACTGATTTTTCGGGCCATTGCATCCGCTAAAAGAGTGTCAGATTTAGGGGCCCTCTCCTGTCGCTCCCTGCTTCTGATATTTCACCAGGACAGGGCTGTGCTTCGGACTCGCCCTGGTTTCCTTCCTAAGGTTGTTTCTAGTTTCCACATTGATGAGGAAATTATAGTTCCGGCCTTTATATCTCCAGACCTCTCGGCAGGTGAGGCCTCTTTGGATGTGGTCCGTGCCCTCAGGTTTTATGTTGGCCGTACCAGTTCCCTTCGGAAATCGGACTCCTTATTTGTCCTATGTGGATTTCACAAGAAGGCTTGGCGAGCCAATAAACACACATTGGCTAGATGGCTTTGTATGGCTATCTCAGATAGGGCTCACAGAAGGAGCTGCATGTTCAAGATATGTTTTAATCCGTTTGGAACTAGAGGAATGAATTCAGCTCTGCAATCTCCAATCCCTATGTGGTGAATGCTCTTGCAGCTGCCTGAATTCTGCCCGACCCTTTCACACGCACTCCTGCAATGTTCATGTAAGTTTTTGTGAGTCTCCCAGTGCTACATCTCCTGCTACCAGCACTCCAGTCCAGGGAAGGCAAGCCTGTACATTGCACAAATCTGCCAATTCACTAGACCAGTGGTTCCCAAACTGGGTGCTGTAGGGCTCTTGCAGGGGTGCCTCAGGTTGGTGGTCCAGTACCAAATAACATTTTTAGTCAGTGTGCTAGGCAAAACCAGTGCTAACGACTGGCATTCAAAAAAATATGTGGACAAAAAGAAACTCAGCCCTGTCAACCACTACATAACTCAATCTAAGGGTGACTTATAAGCACAATTTACTTAAATTCATTTTTGCTGAGTTTCTCAAAGAAAACTTTTGGCCCAGGGATGCCGTAGAAAAAATGCTGATACTTTAGGGCGCCTTAATTCAAAAAAGTTTGGTAACCATTGCACTAGACAATTAGGGTGAGTTATATCTTTGTAACTTTACCATGATGTTTTGTATTTAATACAATTGCTCAACATGCTTAATGCACATACCATTGAGTTGTACATTCCACACATTACCAGCAGCATAAATAACACTCCATCACTGCAGCTAATGGGGACCTGAATGAAGTGTAGTGTTCTATATTTGAAATTATCATATGTTTAGTTGCTTCCATGATTACAAAAATATTGTCTAAATACATTTTGTTTATAGCTGGTGTGTGGCTTATATTGCTGCTAATGTAGTTGTGCTTGCATTATTATTTAATGTTTTTTTTATTTTTTTATTTAGTATTCTGTCGATGCAGAGAAGGTGACAAATCTTCTGCAGTTGCCACAGTATTTTGACTTGGAAATTTACACAACTGGGAGGCTTGAAAAGGTAACTGTGCAGTGGTTATATAGAGTTTTAAATTGTGGTTTTCAAGATGAATATAGTTTTTAATTTTGTGCTCTTAAAAATCATGGATTGTCTTTAAAGTTTCTATCCATGACAGCTGATCATTTTTGTTTTGCAAACTTTTCAGATTAAGGGGCTAATTTATCAATGAGTTTTATTATATGCAACGGGTGTTAAAATTCGTTGTGCATGATGATGATACTCCAGCCAATCTGCTCCTGTCATCTGTTTGAAAAGAGACAGGAGCTGATTGGCTGGAGCGCCATTATCATACGCAACACGTTTTAAAACTCATTGCACATGATAACTCGTTGATAAATGGTCTCCTAAATTAGATAACGTCAATTTTGGAAAGTAATATATTGGTCACAAATATGAAAAACTTAGATAACCTAAGTTCCACTTATATTGCAAATTTTACATATTTGACATCAGTAGCTACCATTAGGATTATATGGCAGGTTACGCAATGTATTTCGGGGTAACATACTTTTTTCATTGCCCCAAATTAGCTGTTGCAATCCAATATGGCTTTCTCAATTTCCATCAATCATTGAGATAGTATTCGACTATGCGGGGAATTCAATTATCTGCAGTAAATTAATGCGGGTTAATTGTTCCCACGGGACTGAAGTGCGGTCGCCGGTAACTATTGCTGTGGATTTTTTTTCTGGGACCTCCCGCAGGTTCCCAGAAAAAAATCCACGATAAATCGTTTTCACAATGTCGCCAGCGAAAACGCATAGGTCCATGATCTTATTACGGATTCTGGCCCTGATTCAGAGCCGGACGGTCTTTCAGAGCGCTCGCTCTGAATCAGGGCATTTTTTTTGTTTGTTTGTTTCGGCCTCCTGGCCGCTCGCTTGCTGTGGGTGACCACCCACAGCTTTTGCGAGCGGCCAGGTGATGGTCGCGACCATCGGGGCTTGAGACGAGACCCTTGTAGTAGGGTTTAGTTCCCGCAAGCCCCAGTGAGCTTCCGGCTCTAAATAGACCCGGAAGCTCACCATTGACATGACTGGTGACGTCAGTGGTGCCTCCCACAAACGGCAGGCGTTCCTTCGGGAATGCCTCTGTTTGTGTAGCCACCCCCCCTGCTCGCCTCCAAAACGGGGCGGGCTGTCAATCATTATCGACAGCCGCCCTGTTTTGGTGCGGATCTCGCGCATGCCGGCGTGCGCATGCGCAGTGGGGGAACATCGACCCGCTTGCGAGTGCTGTGCGCTCGCGAGTAGGTCTGAATCAGGCCCTCTGTGTATTTGTAAGAATCCTGAAAATGTTTTGCATTAGAAGAATGGGCTCTTTATTAATTGTGCGCAAAAAAAGTTATTAAAATGAAGAACACAAAAAAAGGAAAAGTTTTTACAGGCTAATTGTTCCTTTTTAATTTATTCACAGTTTTAAACATTTTAAGCTGGTTATTGTTTTGTTTTTAAAGAAGTTTGGTAATAAATATGCTATAACTTAATCCAGTAATATTTTTAACTACATAGCATATTTTTAATTCTGTACATTAATTGTTATTATTGTAGACCAGAATTTATCGCTAGTTACCTTGTTGTAAATTTTTTTTTTAATCTATAGTAATAGTTTGAACAGAAAGGAACAGTTGATGTGTCACTGAATTTTTTTCTTTTATATCCAAGCATTTAGAAGCATTATTACGTCAGATAAGGAACATTGTAGAAAAACATACGGACACCGATGTCTTGGAAGTATGTTCTAAAACTTATCATGCACTCTGCAATGAGGAGTTCACGATATTTAATAGAGTGGACATTGCAAAGAGTCAGTTAATCGATGAACTAGCAGATAAGTTCAATCGTCTTCTCGAAGACTTTCTGCAAGAGGTTTGTAGATATTTCTTTATTCTGCTGTTTTAAATCTGACATTTCGAAGCACAATACTTGTCCATTTTCCTTTTATTTTAATTCATAAAAATTAGTTTCCGGTGTCTGGTAGTATTAGTAACTATATTAATTTGGGACTGTTTTGTACTATAATTGTTAGTGATATAAATTGTTTTAAATGACAATATGAAAGTCAATATAATTAAAATGGCGGTCAGATAGTGCTGGTGTGGCCTTATGAATGGTTGATTTCAAGGGTAATAATACCTCAAAAGAGATGGTCTGTTCAGTGTTATTCTATATATCATGATACTGTTTAAACGTAAAGTTGTACAGGTCCCAAGTTACATCGGGCCAGTAAGCGCAACAAGAGAGCTGTGAATCCTGCTTCCACATAGTAAAGTCACTTTCTTCTTCAGGTTCCATAGGGATCCACAGGGATACCATGGGGATAATGTTGTTGGAGTGATCCAGGCACCAAACAGTTAAAGCTTTCTTTCTTCAGAATGCCTCTGTCCTCCCTCACATATACCGCGACCCTGGCCACAGGCATTCAGTTGTTCGTTGGTGCGGCAGGATTCTGTTGTAATGGGACTGCTCAGACAGTCCTAAGCTTTTATTTTATGTTTTTTCTATGCTCTTGAGTTGGTGGTGACGAGCGTCTGAATTAGGATGCATGCACTGCGACTCTGTCTACCTCCGCCGGTATCATCTCTGGTGATTTCAGCGGGCCACGGCAGAGCTTGCTAGCAGTGATGTTGGGGCCAGGACTGCAACCGTACACACGGAGATGTCAGGTAAGGCGATTCCTCGGTTATGAGGGAATCGCGCGCTGCAGTCCTTGCTTCCGGCACCAGAGAAGCATCGGAAGCCACTGCAGTCAGAGCCCGGAGCGTCCCTCCCTGTCCTCACTAGACCAATGGGGCCTTTATCGCCTTACGCCGGGGATCGGCAGCAGACGCTTTTGCTGCCATAAGGCCAGCGTACCCGGCTGGTTGATTCAGCTTAGGGGGAGGTAGGCACTCCCTCGGCATCGCCTCCCCCGACCCAGACGCGGTCCCTTCAAAGGTTTTCGCGCGTCTGGGTCGCTCCTCCTACCTGCCTCGTGTATATGAGATGCTCACAGTCCACTATCGGTGCGCTGCTGTAGCTGTTGGTCTCAGGAGGTTTTGGGTCAGTCTCCCTGTATACCTCTCCCATGGGTCAGGTATATAGTGCTCTATATCCTACCAAGCTTCGCGTTTTGAATAGTTGATTCAGAGCCCATTGCAAATAAATTGCATATGCATTGTATGTGACTGTTTGCTAGCTGCTGTGTTGATACTGCATTTTATTCCTGACTGTCCGTTATAACTATCACTATTTTTCTTTATACTTTATATGTGAAGGCTGTCACATTACATTACTTTGCATTGTTACCTTTATAAATATGTTAAAAAGTAAAGTGATTCAGGAGGGGGGGGGGGCCCTGTGCTGGTTTCATGTAAATCCTGTTTGGCGGGCTTGTCCTCTCGGGACTTTATAACAGAGAGCACACAAACCGTCCTTTATAAAGAGCCACCTCAGCAGCCCAGTATACCAGTCCCTGTACAAGAGCCATCTTGGGTGTCCTCCGTGTCTCGGGTAATGAAGCAGTTTGTGGATTGTATGGGTACTCCCACGCTGCCTCCTTGTTTGGAGTACCCACAGCATGCTATGTTTGCTCCTATACATCCTTCCTGGATGGATGCTTATGCCCACTCAAGTCAGTCAGTTGTTGCCAGCAGACCAGTAGTCACTAAGGCGCCTAAACGGAAATTATCTTTTTATCGATCTGTTCAGCATATGGATTCAGACCCATCATCGGAGGAATCCGATAACGCGCAGGGTTCTTCTTCGGGGTCTAGCTCGGCAGAGGAGGACCATCCTTCTACAGTGGATGCTCCTTCTTTAGTGAGGGCAGTCAAATCGATTCTAGATATACAGGATGATGAACCAGCTCCTAGTAAGATGGCTCCAGTGTTTAAACACCAGAAGGTGGTAAAAGCTGAGTTTCCTAAATCTGAGCAGCTCACTGAACTTATAGAAGAGGCGTGAGGTAACCCAGATAAACCGTTTTATTACTAAAAGATTAGCATCGTTGTATCCTTTCCCAGCTTCTGAATGTACTAAGAGCCGTCTTCAATTTGAGCCGAGCCGCGATACTTTTTCGTGTCCTGGTCTTTTCGCCTACTTCGCCTGTTTTGTAGGCAGAAAAGTATCACGCGCGAAAACGGGACCCGGCAAACTTGAACAGGGGGAAAGTACTGTCAGATTTGGGGATATCAGCCTGACACCCCCCAAAAGATGCTCTGACATGGGGGCTAGCTATGTTTACCCCCGATTTGGTTGCTGAAGGTATTTGGTCTTTTTAAATGGCCTTAATAGCTGCTAAATAGCGTTTTTCTATACGTGGTGCAGAATAGTATTCAGGAGTATTTTTTCCAGAAAATAACTTATCCCAGCAAATTTGGGGTACTTGAAAATGGTGGTCCGCATATTTAAAAGTTGCTAAAGTGAAGTTGGAAAAATCCACCTGCCGCAAGCACCTGCAATCAAAAAAACACTTGGGGCATACTTGGGGACCCCCCCAGAGTCAAGTTCGCTAGTTTTTAAATTTGTACCCCCAAATTTTTTTTTGACCCCTTTTTCAAAGTAATTTTTTGGGGTGTCCTTAAGTGTTTTTTTTAATTATTTTTGAAACAGTCCTTTGGGGCACTGTCTGAAGGCTGCAGGGGGGTTACCGAACGTTGCACCCCAAAACCCCAATTCTGCACTTTTTTCCGCCTGCTAATCATAGGCGAAACTTTTGCCTATTACATTGCATTGACTTTCTGCCTAGGCGGAAAGGCTTTCAAATTGAATACGGGGTAAGAGCAAAACAGGCGAAAATTACGTCATCGGCGAAAAAGTATCGCAGATCCGGACTTTTCGCCCCAAATTGAATACGGGCCTAAGTGAGAAATCCCTCCTACTGTGGATGCTCATGTAACACACAAAGGGGTCCATTTACTAAGCAGTGTTAGGAGACAGAGTGAAAAGTGATAAGGTGCCAGCCAATCAGCTCCTAACTGTCATTTTTCAAACACAGCCTGTGAGATGACAGTTGGGAGCTGATTGGCTGGCACCTTATCACTTTCTTATCACTTTTCACTCTGTCTCCTAACACTGCTTAGTAAATAGACCCCTTAGTCAGGAATGCTATGTTGCCTATTCCATCAGCATCTTCTCTTAAGGATCCTACAGATAGGAAATTTTAAACATGTCTTAAGGCAATATTTTCATCATCTGGAGCGGTTTCTCATCCAGCTGTGGCTTGGGTAGCCAAATCGGTTGAAGAATGGACAGGGGCATTGGAGGTTTCTCTACCAGATGCTACCAGAAAACAGCTCACATACGAGGTATGTCTATAAAATAATGAGACACTGATTCCACCTAGTCAACAAAGCAGTCAGAACCGGTTCTAACTGTGTACGTAGTAACCTTTGAACTTGTCTGAACCTGCATGACAAGCAGCAACACTCTATGATGTTCAGTTGATTGTGAATCGCCAATTAATTTGGTTGTGTTTTTGGTAGGGTGACGAAAAAATGCCAAATTTAAAAGTTTAAATTTTTAGTCTAATTGCACAAAACACCAACAGACTGTTTTCAAATGCTTACTACGGCCTATGAGAATGACTACCTGTCTCGTGTGTGTGTGTGTTTGAGTTGCACAAAAAATTCAGCGACAAAAGACAGTCAATGCACTGGAAAACACTGTCATCACCAAGAATGTAAAAAGCTCGTCAAAGCAAGTAAAAATTCAAAGCAATGCTCATTGTTTTTTTCGATATCAATGGTGTAATTCTACAAGAATGGGTTCCAGAAGGCTCAACAGTTAACCAGCATTATTATAAGAAAGTTTTGAAAAAGCTGAGAGAGTCAGAAAGAAAATGCCGCAACTGTGGAAAAATGGTTTCATTCTTCAACAGGACAATGCCTGCTCACAAAGCACTTTCTGTGAAGCAGTTTTTGACCAACAATCACATTACTACACTTGAACATCCTACATATTCGCCCGATTTAGCACCTTGCGACTTTTATATTTTCCCAGAAGTTATATCATTGCTTAAAGGGACACCTTTTGAATCAGTTGATGCTGTAAAGAAGAAAACTGCAGATACGTTGAACCAACTAACAAAAATTGATTTGCTCCATGCCTTCGACCAATGGAAAAAAAGACTACAGCGAAGTGTTAGTGCAAATGAGGAGTATATTGAAGAGGACAAACATTTGTAATACCAATAAATAAGGATGAGTTATTTAATCAGTCTTGTTATTTAATAGACTTACCTCGTATATCTCCCACATACGGGAAGCAGCCTCCTATTTGGGAGGAGCTGCAATGGATACCGGACTCTTAGCTTCTAAAGCATCAGCAGTCTCAGTGGTAGCTTGTAGGGTCGTTTGGTTAAGGTCCTGGAAAGCTGACACAGGGTCAAAGAAGGCTCTGGAATCCTTACCTTGCTATGGAAATATACTTTTTGGGGCAGAGTTAGATAAGATAATAGCTATTCTGGCAGCTTCAAAATCTGCAGGTTTGCCATCTACGGTTACATTAAAGTCTAGGCAGTTTTCTCTTCGGTCCTTTCGTCCCTGAGGGACGAGCAAAGGAGCAGTCTTCTTCCAGGCAGTCTAGTTTTCGCAGGACAACCATTCGACAAACTAAGAGCTCTGGGCCGGCCAGATGTCCAGCTTCTAAGCCGGACAACAAACCTACAAGATGGGGTGGGCCTCCTCCTGGAGGATCCCAGGGTGGGAGGCCGACTTCTTCAATTTGCAGATTACTGGCATCAAACAACAACAGACGCTTGGGTCCGAGAAGTGGTCTAGCGTATGCCCTCATTTTCCGGAGGCATCCTCCCCAGAAGTTTTTTTTAGTACAAATCCCCCATCAGTTGCGATCAAGGCCTTGGCTCTTCAGGAGGCCATTTACGGTACTCCCTGCTGCAGGCAGGGGTGATAATCCCGGTTCCTGTGATTCAGCAAGGAAGGGGTTATTAGTCCAATCTATTTTTGGTTCAGAAACCGAATGGGTCTCATTGCCCTATTCTAATTCTAAAAACACTCAACAAGTTTATCCTTCCACCCAAGTTCCATATGGAAACACTGTGGTCAATTATTTTGGCAACGGAGCCTGGTGATTTAATGATTTCCTGGGACATCAGGATGCGTATCTGCATGTGCCTATTACGCATCCCACCAGCAATTCTTATGGTTTGCTGTCCTGCAACAACATTTACCAATTTCAGGCAGTACCCTTTGGTCTGTCAACGCCCCCCCCCCCGGGTCTTTATCAAAATAAATGCGTTTATGACTGCCTACCTCAGGCGTCAGTGAATCGGAATACTACCATATCTGGACGACCTTCTGATATTTCACAGTCTCCAGTAGATGGTACATCTGTGGCACTTCTGGTTTCTCAGGCACAAAGGGTATTTCTGCCAGAGGACAAGATTGTGTCAGTTTCATTGCGAATATGCAAATTGCTACGCAAGCGAAGGGTACCCATTCTATCAGCGATGCAGGTCCTGTGGTCAATGGTATCCACCTTCGACATGGTGGGATATGCTCAGTTCCAATCCAGGCCTCTGCAAAAATTGAGTCTCTCCATCTCATAAGGTCCCAGAGGATCCTTCTCACTCCAGAGGTTCGTCTTTCTCTCGTGGTGGGTACAAAAGGATCATCTGGACAAAGTTAGCCCATTCTGGATTTCATTGGGAACTTTTCACCACATACGCCAGTCTTCGCGGATGGGGGCAGTGACAGGTCATCACACCTTTCAGGGAAGATGGACAAATCAGGAAAGTCATCTGACCATAAACATTCTGGAGCTTTGAGCAGTATACAAAGTACTCATCGTGGCACAGGACCTGCTTCAGGGCAGGCCGGTCCATTTCCAGTCCGACAATGCGACCAAAGTAGCCTATCTCAATCATCATGGAGGCTCGCAAAGTCATGCAGCCATGAGGGAAGTGACGCACACTCTGATTTGAGCAGAACGTCATCTTCCGGCGATCTTTGCAATATTCATCCTGAGATTCCCTCAATTGGGAAGCGGACTTCCTCAGTTGACAGGACTTACACGTCGGAGAGTGGTCTCTCCACCCGGGGGGGTTTTCAACTCCTGGTGAACAAATGGGGCCTACCGGACATAGACCTCATGGCATCACGTCACGACCAGAGATCCCTCAGCAGACTTCGTGGATGCACTAGCAGTAAGATGGGGCTTCAAGCTGGCGTATATCTTTCCTCCGATTTCTCTCCCAAGGGTTCTCAGGAAATTCAAGCAGGAAGGCGGAAGAGTAATACTAGTGGCTCCTGCTTGGCCCAGACGTCATTCATTCACCGGCATACAGAATCTATCCATGGACAGTCCGTGTCCTCTTCAACTATGGCCAGATCTGTTAGCGCAGGGACCCTGCCTGCATCCGGACTTACCTCGCCTGTTTTTGACGGCGTGGCTCTTGAGTCTTCCATCTTAAGAGCCGAGTGTTTCTCCAGCTCTGTGATTCAAACGACGCTTAGGGCATGAAAGCCTTTCTCTGCATCTATTACAGTTTGCCATTCTTTTGGTCAATGGTGTTCCCACAGAAAATATGACCTTAAAGTGTTTAGGGTTTCCTGGAACTGGCTTTTCTCCAGGCTGGATTAGACCTTGGTCTCGCCTGGCCACTTTGAGAGTGCAGGTTTCTGCACGGTCAGCCTGGTTCCATAGAAAGATTGCTTCTTTACCAGATGTTAGAATTTTTTCTCAGGGTGTTCTCCAAGTTCAGCCTCCTTTTGTCTCACCGGTAGCACCGTGGGATTTTATTTTGGTTCTCAAGGGGCTACAAGCTTCCCCATTTGAACCTCTGGACTCTGTAGATTTGAAATGGTTGACAGCGAAGACACTTTTTTTTTCTCCTCGCTATCTCTTCTGCAGAGTCTCTGATTTGGCAGCTCTCTCGTCGCTTCCCATTTTTGATTTTTCAAGAGGATAGAGGTGTTCTCCGCACAAGGGAGGGTTACCTTCCTAAGGTAGTGTCCCGTTTTCATGTGAATTAAGAGATTGTGAGCAGTATTTAGACCTTTCTGTAGGTGAAGCCTCCCTGGATGTAGTTCGTGCTCTCCGTATCTGTGTGGAGCGTACAAACTCTTTTAGAAAATCAGATACTCTTTTCGTGTGTTATGGTTTACACAAACTAGGATGGCCAGCTAACAAACAGACTCTGGCTAGATCGTTATGTATGACTATCTCTCAGGTATACACACAGGCTGATCTCCCTGTTCCAAACACGATGACAGCACATTCTACTCGGTCTGTCGGTCCATCATGCGCATTTAGTCGTGGTGCCTCTTGAGCAATTGTGCAAGGCAGCCACATGGTCTTCTGTTTACACTTTTCGCAGTTTCTACGCCTTTGTTACTTTTGCCTTAGGATGCTTCCTTTGGGTGATGAGTTCTCCTTTCTGCTCAGAAGCGTCCCCATCCTTAGGGGAACTGCTCTAGGACATCCCCATAGTATCCCTGTGGATTCCTATGTAACCTGAGGAAGAAGTTATGGTAGACTTACCATTTATAACTCTTTTTCTTCAAGGTCCATAGGGTACATAGGGCACCCATCCTGACACACCTGGCTGCATTGGGCAATTTTTCTTTCGTCACGGATTCCCTCATCTTGTATATGAGTGTTTCTGGTGTACAATTTTTTTTTCCTTCTCCTGCCTTGGGTTTGTTTACAAAACTGAATTCCTGTGGCCATGGGCGGGGTATATGTGGAGGACGACCAGAGGAGCTGAAAGCTTTAACTGTTTGGTGCCTGGATCACTCCAACCACATTATCCCCATGGTATCCCTATGGACTTCAAAGAAAAAGAGTTATCCATGGTAAGTCTACCATAACATTTTACAGCATAGGAAAAAAAAAAAGCAATTAAAATTTGATTGGGAATTCATTTTTGGTTATTTCTTTTTTTAGACACAATTTTACAGAAACAATGTATTTTTACTGTTTAGTCTTATTGTACTTTACTCTGATGACAATTTCCAGGAAGAAGAACCAGATGAGGATGATGCGTACCAAGTCCTTTCGACACTAAAGAGAATAACTGCTTTCCATAAGTATGGAAATTTGTCAGTCTATGAAAACTTTTGTTTGCTTTATATCCACTACTGAAATTAATATGTTAGTGAAAACAGAGGCGTAGATTTATTCCCCCATGCCCACCCCCTACCACCGCCTTTGGTTCAAGTTAGGACACAGACCTTACCATTTCATATAAGCTTCTGTTGATCTCCGTTTTTAAGTTCCCTTAGCTGCAAGCGATTTGATGTGGATAGTTGTACAGATGTGTCATCATTCACCTAGCCTCAATTCATCATGCAGCACGAGAGGGCCGCCAGGTTCAATGCAACACTGCTTGTGCTAAGCGTCATTTTTGCATATTTTTCTGTTGGAAATATGTATTAGTTGTGATGCGACTAAGATGCACCAAGAGACTGCACTAATTTAATTTATTTGATATACAAAATGTGCATATCTATGTGCGACTGAGGCTGTAAATGAAGCACAATGGACCTTGGCATGGAAAAGAGCCACATCCGCTGCATTGTAGCATTTTGTGTGCAAATTCAGACTCCTTCGCAAACAGACAAATGTCACATATCAAATTATACTGTGCAGTTACCTTGTGCGTCTTAGGGCGGTATTCAGTTAGCTGCGATAAAACGAAAGCTTATTGGCGCAATGCGTGCTCCCGTGGAATTAAGCTAATTTAAAAATATTTTTTCCCTAATTGGTTATTAGGAGGGGTGCCCAAAGGGTTCTGAACCAAGTCCCCACAAAAAAATAGGGATTTTGCAAATTTTTTTCACCTGCTCTGAGATGGTGAAAACTTTGACAGTTTCCGTCTAGGGAGTTTTCGCTAATGCGAACACTTCGGGAATTGGATAGCACGATACATACTTATGTGCGAAAGGTTTGCACCTGTGAAGGTTTCTTGCCAAAACGCGACTTTTCACACTTGATTGAAGTCCCCCCCCAATTTCGTCCGAAAAAAGATGCTCGGCTCAGTCAGTCGCACAGCATCTGGCACGCTGAGAACGGCTACTTGCTGGGACTTGAGTAACAGTGTATGAGGAATATATCTGTGTACCTAGCATGTGTTTTATTTATTTATGCTTTCTTAATTAAAATACATTTGTTCAGCAGAGCAAATCTTTAAAATTAATTTGTCTCCAAGGCCAGAGAGAGTTTTCCACTTAATACCGGTATCAAATTTTAATTACAAACCTGTTTTTCTACCCATGTTTAGCTCCAGAAATGTTCCCTAACCTGCTTCTCAGAGTATAGTCTCTTTCATGGCTAGGTAATTTTACAGATTTGTCTTGGGGTTTCTCTTACAGTCAGTTACTGACCCCTCCTATCAAATATTTAGGGACTGCAGGTGCCCATTGTGCACCACTGTGGTCTTCTGTTTTAAGACAATAGTCACCATCTATTGTCACCAATAGTGCGGTCACCATCAGGCTTCGGCCTCAGGAAACTAAACTGCATGCTTCTGGTTGTAGCAGTACCTCTTTACTGGTGGCTGTGTGTCAGGAATTGCTGATTACTTTAGATCAGGAATGCTGAATAGTAGTTAGAGTTTTGACTTGGTTAAGATCCATCCTCTGACTGACCTTTGTTAAATCCAGCATCCTGTCGCATTAATTCAGCAGGTATAGGAATCTTGTAGAGATCCAGCATGATCTTCAGTCATAGCATTGTTTTTTGCGCACATCATTAACTCTAGTAGCTGTTGAATACAACAATCACTTAAAGGTAGTGAATATATGCACACTTTAATTGAGGCTATACTGCTTTTTATATACACTTTTTCCACACATTGGCATACTCCTGTCCTTTTCACCAAATGTAAGTTGCTACCTTTATCTTGAACGTGAATCAAGTTAGAATTTTGGTTCACTTTTATATATGATTTCCCGTTTGTAATGAGACTATGGTTACATGACTGATACAACAAAATCTGATGTTAATGGCTATAATTAGGTTAATATAATAAATTCTAAGAATTAAAAGATTGTTTGTTTTTCAGTGCACATGATCTCTCAAGATGGGATTTATTCAGCAGCAATTATAAGCTTTTGAAAACTGGTATTGAAAATGGAGACATGCCAGAGCAGGTTAGTGTTTCAGTACACTATATGTACATTATTTATTTGTATAGTGACTTAATAATATAATTGCTAATGTTTCATAATGTTCTATTTCAGATTGTCATTCACGCTTTACAGTGTACGCATTATGTCATTCTATGGCAACTGGCAAAGATATCCGAGACGGGCTCAACCAAGGTATATTTCCTTAATTCTGTATCTCCTAATCCATATATAGCTCAATTGCAATATACTAATTTCTACTTCAGGGTCCATAGGGGGTCCACAGGGTTGACCTTGGGGTATAGCTGGATCTGGATCCACGGGCACCACGCAGTTAAAGCTTTGCTGCTCCCAGGATGCACTTGGGTCCGTCCTCCTCTATACCCCGCCCCGGCCACAGGCACCTCAGTTTTAGTTGGTGCCCGGCCGGAGTCGGGTCACCCTGTCGCAGTGGGGCTGCAGGAGCAGCCCCTAAGCTTTATTTTAAAAGAGAAATTTTTTATTTTTTTCTACTTTTTTTACACTGTTAGAGCGGCAGCATCAGACTGTCCTTTAGGACGTCCACGCTGCCGCTCCTTCTCCCCGCTGGCGCCGCGACGCCAGTACAGCTCTGGGGATCGCGGCGGGACCCCAGAGCCTGTACTAGCCGGGCTCTGGGGACTCCCTTGACTGCTGCCGGACGCGACGGGGATCAGGTAAGCCGCGGGTCGCCGCGTGCGGCGGGCCGCGGATACTTCAATGCAGTCAGGAGCCTCCGGTCTCTGGGGACAGACCGAAGGCGCTAGCGGCGGCGGCGGGCTCCCCCTCAATTGAGGAATACCCCGCGTGTCCGCTAGACCACCAGGGTATCAGGCTGGTAGCGGGACCGGCAACCCGGGGGTTAATTGCTAGCCAGGGGAGGCAGCCTTCCCTGTCTAGCGGCTCCTCCCCTCAGCTCAGCGCGCCTTTCAACAAGCAGTCTGGCGTCGCTGAGCTGCTCTTATCTCTCGGCCACTCCTCCTCTGAGGTCTCCGGCGGCCATCTTTACTGGCACATCGCAGACTCCCAGGCGGTATCAAGTGGACCGGTCCCCCTGTGTACCTCTCCCCTGCAAAAGGACAGTGTACACAGCGCTATAGCCCTCCCAGACACTGAATCTGGGCGGTTGATTGTAGCGGAAGGTGCAGTGAGTACTAACTTTTCTGCATTGTATGTGACTATTGCTAGTGCTGCCTGTCTGTGACTTATTCTCCTTACTGTCAGCTTATAACTATCCCTTTCCTTCTCCTACGGCCCGGCAGGTGTGTGGGGGAAGGGCGTTTTTCTGAGACCCTCACTTATATAAAACACGTATTTGTGGGGTCAGTCACATACTGTTGTGTGCTACACAGTACCATATCTGGGCTGTTGTGTCGCATACTGGTGAGTGCGCGGGTGTTAAAACCGTAATTCCTCTGGTGATACCTATTTCTTGTGATTTACGGTATCATGTCTGATGAGGAGACTGAGCGCTCTGTGGCTCCTGTGCTATTTTCCTGCAGACGTTGTGCTGCTGGAGTTGATGGGGAGGACTTATCTCAGGATGGTCTGTGCGGGCGGTGCCAGCTGGTACCGGACCCCTCCAACCCCCCTGTATCACAGGACCCTCCTTGGGCGATGTTTTCACAGGTGCTGGCGTCTATTGCGGACCGGTTATCGGTCCCATCAGCGGTCCCTTCTAGGGCGTTACCGCAGCCCACCATCCCCCATTCCCCGAGGGTTCCACAAATGTTGCGGTCTTCCCCCGGGGCCCAGACTGTGGGTCCTTACTCGGGACTGCCTGTGTATGTGCAGTCTTCCCCAGGGACGCGTCAGTCTGTAGTGCCTTTGCAGAGTTTTGCTCCGACGGCTCCTCCGCCTTGGGTGGATGTTCTATCCAGCTCCGTACAGAGTCTGGCGGCTTCATCCTCGGCGTTTCAGTCCATGTTGCAAGGTGATGTGCCACCAAGGGTGTCTAAACGTCCGGTTGTGAGTTCACTAGCTGCGCAGTTGTCGGACTCGGAAGTGTCCTCAGATGATGGAGAAATCCATGAGGACTCTGACTCTGATGTCATGGGGCAGGAGGTGGAAGCTAAGTCCTCCATTAATGTTCCAGCCTTAGTTAGGGCGGTGCGGGCTATCCTACATGTTGAGGATGATGCGCCGGCTCCTAGGTCGAAGTTTCCTAATTTTAAAAAGGCCAAGGTGACCTCAACTGTGTTCCCCCTGTCTGATCAATTATCGGATCATATGGCGGCGGCCTGGCAATTACCTAGTAAGAGGTTCCATCCACAGAAGAGGTTGGCGGCGAACTATCCTTTTCCTGAAGCTCATTGCAGGAAATGGGAAACTCCGCCGGCGGTGGATTCCCACGTTACCCGCTTGATCAAAAGCGCGACGCTGTCATTGCCGTCTATCTCCTCTTTGAAGGATCCCACGGACAGGAAGGTGGAGACTTGTTTAAAGTCCATTTATTCTCTTTCCGGGGCGGTGGCTCGCCCGTCCATGGCTATCTCCTGGGTGGCTAAAGCCATTGAGGCATGGGCCAATGCCTTGGAGGATACCTTTCCTGATGAGGCTCCGGATATCCAGAGAGCGTTAGTGGGACAGATGCGGGATGCAGCTTCCTATATTGGGGAAGCGTCTTTGGATGCCAGCCTGCTCACTTCTAGGGTGTCGGCTGCAGCGGTGTCTGCTCGGCGCTCCCTGTGGCTGAGGTCCTGGAGGGCTGATGCAGATTCAAAAAAGGGTCTGGAGGCCTTGCCTTTTAATGGTGATTTACTATTTGGTTCGGATTTGGACAGAATAGTGGATACTTTGGCTAAGTCCAAGTCGGCTTTTCTCCCTTCGGCCTCTGCGCCGGCTAAAGTGAGGAGCTCTGCCTTTCGGTCCTTTCGGGTTCAGGGTAAGGCCAAGGGCCAGTCCTTCCCGAGACATTCGGCGACCAAGGCCGCACCCAAGCCCAAGAAGCAGGCATGGAGTGCTCGGCGCCCTTCTTCCAAGCAGGAGGATAAGCCTGCTGCCTGATGGGACGGGCCTCTCTCTGGGGGACCCCAGAGTGGGAGGCCGACTTCTCCAATTCGCCCAGTGTTGGCACAATACCACCACGGATGCCTGGGTTCGAGAAGTAGTCTCTCAGGGGTACGCCCTGTCTTTTCGGTTCAGGCCGCCCCACCAGTTTTTCTGTACGAGTCCTTCTCTGGACAAGACCAAAGCTGGTCAGATTCAGGTAGCTATAGAATCCTTGCTACAAGCAGGGGTCATTGTTCCCGTTCCGCAGTCTCAGCGCGGGACGGGGTACTATTCTACTCTGTTTCTGGTACAGAAACCCAATGGTTCTCATCGCCCTACCCTGAATTTGAAGTCTCTGAACAGATACCTCTGAGTTCCCAGGTTCAGGATGGAAACGTTACGTTCCATCATTCTGGCGATGGAACCCGGGGATTATATGGTCTCCCTCGATATCCAGGACGCCTATCTCCATGTGCCCATAGCACCGGCACATCAGCGGTATCTGAGGTTTGCTATCCTGAACCATCACTACCAATTTCGGGCGTTGCCTTTTGGCCTTTCCACGGCTCCGAGGGTGTTCACCAAGGTGATGGCGGTTATGGCTGCCCACCTTCGGGGTCAGGGTCTACGTCTGTTGCCGTACCTGGACGATCTTCTGCTGCTGGCGAGCTCCCCGGAGGTGCTTCTTCGACATCTCCACCTGACCATTGCTTGTCTTCAAGCACACGGGTGGTTGATAAACTGGAAGAAGTCCTCCCTGATTCCATCACAGCGGATGGCTCATTTGGGAGCCCTGCTGGATTCTCGTCAGCAGCGGATTTTCCTGACTCCAGAGAAGGTCTCCTCCCTGCAGCTGCGGATACACAGTTGCCTGAGCAGTTGCCGCCTGTCGGTCCATTCAGCTATGAGAGTTCTGGGGTCCATGGTGTCGACATTCGACATGGTGGAATTTGCCCAGTTCCATTCCCGGCCCCTGCAGGGGCTGATTCTATCGGAATGGAACGGGTTACCTCACCGGATCCGCTCTCAGATGCTGGTGTTGTCCGCGGAGGTTCGGCAGTCTTTGGCTTGGTGGCTTCAGACGGCGCATCTGGTCGAGGGGCGCCCCTTTTGGATCCCGGACTGGGTCCTACTCACGACGGATGCCAGTCTTCGGGGTTGGGGGGCAGTGACCGGCTCATTATCGCTTCAGGGTCGTTGGTCCGCGGAAGAAGCACTTCTCCCCATCAACATCCTGGAACTGCGGGCTGTGTACAGGGCCCTGCAGTCGTCCGGCCCCGCTCTTCACGGAAGGGCGGTTCAGGTGCAGTCCGACAACGCCACCACGGTGGCGTACATCAACCACCAAGGGGGAACTCGCAGTCGGGCAGCAATGTCGGAGGTGTCTCGCATTCTTGCTTGGGCGGAGTGTCACGTTCCAGCGATCTCGGCAGTCTTCATTCCCGGAGTCCTCAATTGGGAGGCGGACTTCCTCAGCCGTCACGATGTGCATCCCGGGGAATGGTCGCTTCACCCAGAGGTGTTTCAGCTACTCGTGGACAGGTGGGGGCTGCCGGAGCTGGACTTGATGGCCTCCCGTCACAATCACAAGTTGCCCGTTTACGGGTCAAGGACAAGAGACGCAGGCGCCTGTCTGGTAGACGCTCTGTCGGTGAAATGGACGTTTCACCTGGCGTATCTGTTTCCTCCGATATCCTTACTTCCTCGGGTTCTGCGGAAATTCAAGCAGGACGGCGGCACGCTCGTGCTGGTGGCTCCGGCGTGGCCCAGACGTCCTTGGTACTCCGATCTGAGGTGCCTCTCCATCGACGCTCCGTACCTTCTTCCTCAGCGTCGGGACCTGTTGTCTCAGGGGCCCTGCCTTTACCCGGATCTGGGTCGGCTGTCTTTGACGGCGTGGCTCTTGAGACAGCCGTCTTGAGGTCTAGGGGTTTCTCCAGTTCAGTGATTGGTACCATGCTTAGGGCACGCAAGCCTGCTTCCGCGCGGTTTTACCACAGGGTGTGGCGCACTTATTTTCAGTGGTGTGAGTCCAGAAACTATGATCCGCAGGTGTTCCGGGTTTCCAGAATCTTGGAATTTCTTCAATCAGGTTTGGACCTCGGCTTACGCCTGGCCTCTCTGAAGGTTCATGTGTCTGCTTTGTCCGTGTGGTTTCAGCGACGGATTGCTACACTGCCAGATGTTTACACCTTTTTCCAAGGTGTTCTCAGGATCCAGCCTCCCTTCGTGCCTCCGGTGGCTCCGTGGGACTTGACGGTGGTACTGAGGGTCTTGCAGGGTCCTCCTTTTGAGCCGCTTGAGTCGGTTGAGCTCAAGTGGCTGACGTTTAAGACCATTTTTCTCCTGGCAATTGCTTCGGCCAGGAGGGTTTCAGAATTGGGGGCGCTTTCCTGTCGCCCTTCTTTTCTGATTTTTCACCAGGACAGGGCAGTGCTCCGCACGCGTCCTGAGTTTTTGCCCAAAGTGGTTTCAAAGTTCCACATTAATCAGGAACTTGTTGTGCCAGCTTTTCAGTCACCTGATCTTTCTGCTGGTGAGGCTTCCTTGGATGTGGTCCGGGCACTTAGAATCTATGTGGACCGGACTGCTTCGGTTAGGAAGTCGGATTCTTTGTTTGTCCTCTTCGGTTTTCACAAGAGGGGTTGGCCTGCCAACAAGCAAACGTTAGCCCGTTGGCTTCGTTCAGTTATTTGTGAGGCTTATGCGCAGGAGGGTTTACCTGTGCCAGCCTCTGTTAAGGCTCATTCCACTCGTTCTGTGGGTCCCTCTTGGGCTGCTAGACGTGGCGCCTCCGCTGTTCAGCTGTGTAAGGCGGCTACTTGGTCTTCAATTCAGACGTTTTTGAGGTTTTATGCGTTTGACACCTTCGCCTCTCAGGATGCATCCTTTGGGCGCCGGGTACTCCTTTCAGCACAGGAGCGTCCCCGCCCTTAGTTGAACTGCTTTGGGACATCCCCAAGGTCAACCCTGTGGACCCCCTATGGACCCTGAAGTAGAAAACAAGAGATATGGTAAGAACTTACCTTTGTTATCTCTGTTTCTACAAAGTCCATAGGGTCCACAGGGCGCCCGCCCTGACGCACTTGGCTTCAAATGGGCTGTGTGGCTGGTCACCGGTTTTCCGTCTCCCATTTCTGTGAGTATGGTTTCTTGTGTGTTCCAGTCTTCCTTCTCTCTGTTTAGTCTCCTCCTCCGGCCTTAGCTGCTTACCAACTGAGGTGCCTGTGGCCGGGGCGGGGTATAGAGGAGGACGGACCCAAGTGCATCCTGGGAGCAGCAAAGCTTTAACTGCGTGGTGCCCGTGGATCCAGATCCAGCTATACCCCAAGGTCAACCCTGTGGACCCTCTGGACTTCGTAGAACCAGAGATAACAAAGGTAAGTTCTTACCATATCTCTTGTTGTTTTCTGATTCAATTTGCTTTTATTTGTAGGAAGAATTGATAACATTAAAGAGACAAATGAGGGTGTTTTGCCAAATATGTCAGCATTACCTTACCAATGTGCACACTGCTGTGAAAGAACAGGTTGGTAATTTTGGTAATAATCTTTTGGGTGGAGAATGTCTAGTAAACAAAGTGTGTGTATATGTGGTTCACTTTGTAAAATGTATATATAAATTTTATACTTATAATGCACCAGATACTTAAATGAATTTCGTGTTCATCTAATTAGGGAAGATTGGATTCATTGTTTATAGAGACCCAGACAGGAGTTTCAGCAGTTTTAAGAAATTTCATAGTCTGAATTCTCCCTCTGTAAATCCCCAAGCCTGTCTGTAATCCATTTTTCTTAAGTGCCCCAGGAGCACAGTGCGCTTTAGCCCAATGTGTCCTATGGTGGTAGGTAATGTGTAGTTTTAAGTCTTGGTAAACTAATAGGTGATGTGTATATCAGCCCCTTGCTAGGCACTATTGACATAAGGGGTTTGTTCTGTGAGGAAGTAGTCTGTTTTTAATGAGAAGCAGTGTGTGGACTTCAGAACACTGGCACCATTAGGTCGACAAGTGTAAAATGCTACTTATAGCATTTTACACACTTTGGCCTCTGCAAGTGTGTATGCACTTGCTGCATGCTGGGTTCCGTCGCCCGCGACATCTGGCTGGGTACACATAGTCTGTGTACCCAGCTTAAGAGTCATTTTAGCATTGGCTTGTGTTAACAAGACAGTATAAAAGTGGTAGTAAGCTTTCTGTTTGGTAAGCCAAAGTTATAAAGTATTGAAATTGCATGACCACATTTAGTAGCAATTGGAGAGTCTGGGTGATACTGGATTAATTGGGGCTAAGAATTCGGTTTCAGTGGTTGTTTATTGGGGATCAGGATGATATGCCGCCGGATGTTAGCCCAGCGAATGTTATACCGACGCCGGAAAGTAGAACAGCAGGATCCCGACTAAGGTAAGTTTCTAACTAATCCTAATGAAAGGTTTAAGGCCTCAGGGGCAGGGGCTTATTTATAATGGGTGCAGTGTGTGGCCCACACCGCACATCGTGCACCCATATTTTTATACTTACCTCTCCGGAGTCCCACTTCGGTCGTATCAGCGCTGTAAAAATCTTCTGGAAAATGTCTGCTGCTGCCATTTTCCCGGCATTTTGCACATACACACTAGGGAAATCGCTGGAAAAATGGCCGCCATTTTCCAGGTAACCTGCGCATGCGCAGTAGACTCTAAGCACAGACTAGTGCCCAGAGTCTACTGCTGTGGCGCTGCGCTCAGTACGCTGCTGGCCACCGGAGAGACACAGGAGGAGGCCTCGGATGGAGACTGCACACGGGCCCCCTCATCTCTTAATACATTCTTGTTTAGAGGGAAAGAGTTCTACCCATTAGTGCTACCAATTCAAGAGATCCTAGATTTTGGTTTTTATTCGTGCGGTAAAGCTTACCAGTCCTCATTCAAAAGAACAATCCTCCACTTTACTTGGGGTGAAACAAAGAGGAAAACTGGTTTGACAGCTGAACCAACAGTTCCAAACTATCAGAAATAAAAACTGCTTTTATGGGCAATATGTCCACCCAGGAGCACATGTGGGGAGTCCACCTTCATCTCTACCAGAATGAGTTTGTTATTTTCACTTTATGTGCTTGGTTAAGAGGAATGGTACATCAGGGCTACAACATAGTTTTACTGAAGTCCCCACCCATTTTTTTTACTACTGTATTTTCAGGAGGCAAAGGAAAGAGGCCTGGTTTGAGGGAGGTAATTTAGTCTTTAGTTACCTTGGTGCTGGCATTTAAATTCCAAAAGAGTCGAAGGGTTTGGTTGGTATTTGGGCCAAGAAGAACTTAAATCTGTTTAGTCCATTTTGAACCTGAAATCCTTCAACACCCAACTTCAGGTGACATGTTTAAAATTGGGTCTCTGAAGTCTGTCATAAACAGCATGAAGCGGAGCGAGTTCATGGTCTCAATGGACACCAGGCATTTTTCCATGTACATTATGTAGAGAAAAGTGATTAGGCACTGACAGCAAATTGATAAACAAGATTTTATTGACATCAGTACTTTGTAGGTCCACCAGGTGCAGTGATTACTGCAGACACCCTTCTTGGCATACTGTCTACAAGTTCCTGAACAACAGCAGACGATATGTTTTGCCATTCTGCCTTAAGTACAGTGGCCAACTGTGACACTGAAGGTCGAAGGCCTGGAATGCACCCGTCTCTCCAATTCGTTCCAGAGGTTCTCAATGGGGTTAAGATCTGGACTCTGAGATGGCCAGTACTTCTGGGTTACCGAATTTTCGGTATACAAGTTCAGCATCGCCCTGGAAACGTGACGGGTGACATTGTCGTCCAGATAAAAACATTTGTTGTTTCCTTAGAACTGCAAGTGCATGGGCTTCCCTACGAAGTGTTCTTGTCGAAACCGCCACATTAGGTACTCGTGTGCAATGGTATGTATATCGCTTGCGCAGGTGTCCAATAACTTTTGTCTACATAGTGTATGTCCCTATCTGGTGGTGTCATCAATGCCATCTGAGATCATTATTATCAATTTCAGATTTTACCTTTCGGCTTTGTGTCAGCAATAATGGATGCGCTTCATAGGTCCAGGTGGGTGATTTATTCCTTTTCTGGAGTACCTGTTTATCAAGGCAGAATTCTTGACGTGACTTTAATAAGATTAGAAACTTAAAATCTATCTGTTCTGTTGTGCATGAGAGTTTTAGAGGGAAGATGGTCTCAACCTTTGAGGGTACGGGTACCAGGTTTCAGGGCTGTTGCACTTCAGTGTTGTCTACAGGGCCTTTGGCCTCTGGAACAGTCAGATCTAGTCAGAGGATAACCACTCTATGAGGAAAGGACATACTATTAAGACCACGCTATGTCAGTAACATGAATCAAGTAATCATCAGGGAGACGCTAAGAGCTCTCTGGTGATGATCGGAGGATAATGTTCTGGTTGGAACAAAATGTTCCAGCAATGTTTACACCAGTGCTGGAGAACTGCAAGCAGACACTGTATACCTCTCTTGGTCCAGATGTGTCAACTGATTGTGGATAAATGGGTGACAGCTATATGCTTGACATGATGGCGCCTCGGGTGAACCACAAGGTGGAGGGTTACTCCTGAAGTACAAGTGATCTAAAGGTGTCCTTGGTAGATGTCATGTCTGTTCCATGGACAGTCCATCTAAATATATTGTTCCTTCTGGTAGCAATGCTTCCACAGGTTATAAGAAGGTAAACACTTAAGTTTTTTTAGTGATTTTAGTTGTATCCTAATTTTTGGTGTGAGAAAAAGCGTACTTCTACAGATGTGTCCTCATACATTCTTGCTGCAGTTGTGCCAAATAGCCCATCTTGGCATGCCAGATACTGTGAGACTTTTTAGTCTGGTAAAACGTCTTATGAAATGCTATGATGCAGGGGCCGTGTACATTTTTCCACTCCAAGTTCCGTTTTGCTTAATTTACAGACTCTGGGCCTGATTCAGCAAGGAACGGACGGATGCAATCGGCGCTGCGAGAATATGCTAATGAATGCATACGCATGGCAATCGCAGCACCGTAAGCAGACACCCAGCACTACATAATACCACCCACTTCCCTTTACTTGCTTACCTGGCAAGACAGCGGAAACATCGTTAACATCGAGAACCATCGGACCCATACGCACAATAGTGGTTGACCTGACCCTACAGCAGACATAGCGAGACTTTCTGTGTGCAACTAGACCTCAGACTGCATCCGCCTCCGCAAGGGCTTAATTATGCACGCCCCTGAAACGTCTTGCGTTTGCCTGACTGGGTCTGTGTAGCCTCTGCTAACGCAGTTCCCATTGCAATAGCTAGTTCGCACACTGCGATGCATGCGCAATGCGAAATCAACCAATTTTGTGCATCTGCATCCGTGCGTTCCTTGCTGAATCACACCCTCAGTCTCACACAGATATACAAGTTTTCAATATTAAATTAATCAGCACAGTCTCTTTGTGCATCATAGTACATCACATTGCGACTAAAATGCATTTTCGGGTGAAAAAGATTGTTGGCAGTCGCACGAGACCTGGCGGCTCACTCGTACCAGGCATTTAGCGCCAAATGGCGTATTTAGGCTTGATGTATGATGACACATTGGTACCACTTTCCGGTTGGCCTGTTTACTATTGTTTCTGGAAGGGTGTTTTGAAAGTGTTTTTGATATAGTTCTGTTAAAGTTCTGATTTTATCAGCCATAATTCATCCTCCTTTTGAACCTTTTGGATTTGGTGGAGCTGAACCTTTTTTTTTTTTTTATACATGGAAGACCACTTTTATTTTTGCTATGTCCCTACACTAATGCTGGGTACACCATGGCAGATATATTGGGCAATTTAATTGATCGGCCAGTGTGTACCAGCGATATGTCTGTGAACGATGACGTTCACAGACATATCGCATCGGCTCTGCTGCACAGCTGATGGAATATATATCAGCTGATATATCTGTCCATCATCTTGTGTGTACGGGCGGTCGTACACTTGCTGCAGAGACTGCAGGGGAGGGGGCGCAACACGCCCCCCTGGCCATGGGAACCACAGCCAGATGACAGATGATGGTTGTTTAGTGTGTATGAACAACCATCATCTGCAGTTCGATATCTACAGATCGAGTGATCTGCAGATATGTCAGGTGTGTACCCAGCTAAAGCGTTTTGAAACAAATAGCTCTGTCTTCCAGCTTTCCATACATAATTCTTCATGAAAACTGATGTTTTTCGGACTACACCTTATGTAATTAAATTAAAAAAATCGATTAAGACATTTAAAAATAAAGACAAATTACACTGTGAACACATTAATACTTGAACCAGAAAAGACAAAAAGAAAACATAGAATTTTCCAAGTTAGTGACGTCCGGAATAATAATACCGCATATTGGATAAAAACATACATCTAAGCACAGAAATGCCAAATTTTAAGTTTATAAATGTGAGGATTGAGAGAGAAGGGTAAACAAAGAAAAAAAACAAACTAAAAATAAGCAAAAATTAACTGAAACATAAGGAAAAAAATAATCCTATCAAGAAAGGCTCACATATCAACAAACATATCCATGAAGACTTTATAACATTACAACATAATGGACTCTTTCCAAACATATCAAGGATGTAACCGGTTTCTAACAAAGCTCATCAGTGGTATGTATCAGTGACATTGCAATTACCCCAGAATAAAAAAGAAAGAGAAAAAAGTCAGAAAATTGAGAAATCAAGAACTTAAACGCATTAGATACCATGTGGTCGATTCGAAGGTCTTAATGATTGGAGATTGAGTAGATGGTGGAAGCATAATAATATATGGTTCACATTTTTTTGTAAAAGTTTCACCCCGCGCTTTATATTTTAAAAAAACAAAAAGTATCTATACGATCTAGATAAAAAAAGCTCTAATTGCGCATATTGTAATTCACTTATTAGGTGTGTAGATTTTTGAACCCATTTATGAAGATGATGTTTTTTCCACCATGACAATAACTGTGACGATAGGGACAAGATTAATGACAGCCTCCAATCTCCATATGTCGAAATTAGCAAACAAAAACAGAATTGGGTGAAGGCATAGATGAATATGGAACAATTGGTTAATGAAATTCAAAAACTTATTCCAATAGCAACAGACCTTCGAAGACGACCACATGCTACTATACCTTTATTTCTGCCTAAGGTATTGTCTGGGTTGCTCTTAAATCAGGATATTGTGATTTTGGCTTTAGGCCATGGTACTTTTTTGGAAGTGGAGGTATATCTTCTATTACTCTGTTGTTGGAGCTATGTAATAATACTCTACAGTTTTAAATAATAATGACCATTTGGTCTTATATATTTAGATATATAAAAATACTAAGTGTTGACATACACATATAACGCAACACTGTACATTAAGAGATATATGACCTCACACAAATTAATAAAAACAAAAGGGAACAATGCCCTGTATAAATTTGTCTACAATGTATGAGGTGTGGGGAAGAACACAAGGAGAAGTTGGCCTGTTATCTAAGCAGACTATTGCTTGGTGTGTTATTTACTATGCATTACTTAGCCAGGTTTGTGAAAATGTGAGGGCACTTTATAACAGATTGGATAATGCCTCCATTAAGGTGCAGTACAAGGCCTTGGCTGAGCACCTATGTTGGGTAGCCATCTTGTCCTGGGGTCATATGTTTACATGGCTTTACAGGTTCAATGTTTTAATGTCCTAGAATACAAGGTTTGGACAGAGGTTTTGTTCACGGCAACTTGAGTGTACACTCAGGGGCACATTTAGGACATCTACATGGTTCCAGCGTCCCCCAATTAGTTAAATGATTACTGGATTTGTTTACTTGTGTTAAATCCTGTTCTCTAAAATCCAATGTGGGGCACTGGGCGCACACAATTAATTTACACCTACTTCTTCCCTTTTAAGTTCAAGTTGATTGTTGTAGGAGAACAATATCGATCACTCTCCTATTTTGTGTGGCTTGATTAGTAAGACAACTATTTCCCAACAGGCTAGAGAATGTAGTAGCGGAGGGCTTTAGACTTTGTGTTCACTCTAATTACAGGGTCCCTCTGTTCCAGTGTTCGCCAATGGATTCAAATTCAAAAATGTAATCTATTAATGCATAATTGGAGCCTGATATAAATTAAGTCATCACGTGTGTCTGTGATGATCCAATCATGGCTGTTTTACGTGCATATCCCACCTGATGCTCTCACTTTATGTTCCGTGTAAATGAGGTGTTATATGCACCATCGCATCGGGCAGATTAGGTATAATGTACACATGAGCAGCACAGCGACTTGAGAGAGGAGAATTGGAAACTAGGGCGGTAAGAATAATGGGAGGAGCTGAGGCTATCTGGTGGGTGTCTGGTCTATTTATTTACTAATTTAAGTATGAAAATCTTGTTAAACAAGACTACATTCTTTATTTGAAACTGTATTTACACTTCGTTTCTGTTGATGGTAGATGTTGTGTTTATAGAAAATTCTTTAAAATAAATTGCTGAATTCTATTGTAAAACTTGTATTATTAACTGCACATTATTATTTATTTTCTCTCACAAAATGTTTTTAGGCATTCACTATTCTATGTGATGTGCTAATGATCTTCAGCCATCAGATTGTAGTTGGGGGCCGTGAAGTATTGGAGCCACTTGTGTATTCGCCAGATTCCTCTTTGCAGTCAGAGCTGCTAAGCTTTATTTTGGATCATGTCTTCATTGACCAGGATGATGATAACACCAGTTCAGGTAAACAAACTATGAATTAAGGGGTCGATTCAATTAGACATGAGGGGGATGTGTTGCCTTTGTAACAGTGTGGAATCCTTGCCAACGGCCCTTCAACTTGCCCATCTCTCGCCTAACCCTCCCTCCCCCTAGCCTAACCCTCCCGGGGGGGTGCCTAACCCTAAGTCCCCCCCCGGGTGCCCTAAACCTAACCCCCCCACCCACCACACGCTGTCCGCTCGAGGCGCCCGGCATCCCTTTGATCGGGATGCTGGGCGCTGGTCTCCCAGCGTCGGGAAAATGACAGGCGTCTAGATATAGATGCCTGTCATTTAACCCACGCCGGGATAAAGCAATCGGGAAGCCGGCTGTCGGGTTTAAGACTGCCGGTTTCCCGATTTGCATCCCTTATGGCTCTGCTGCACTGGATTACATTTCAATGTTTGTCCCGCTTTAGACTCTTCCCCATTAATTCTAATGGGTTTTATTTTTCGTTTGTTTTATTTTTATAAATCTGTTTCATGCAGGGGGGAAAAGAATACCTAATGTATGTTGCTGTCCAGAGCTACTTTACCTTCCTCCTGCCAAGACAGACTTTTTTTTTTTTTTTTAACCCAAAGCAGTCAACACTTCTGCCATCCTACCTTTCTTCTTCAGGACTCCACAGGGGAGACAATGGGGTGAGGGTGGGACCTGGAGGACCAGACACCGACAGCTAAGCTTTTTAATCCCAGGATGCTCTGGTCCTTCCCCCTATACCCCGCCCACAGCCACAGGGCAACTCAGTTTCATTGGTGTCTGGCAGGAGCTGGATCACCATTTCTAGCAGTGGGGCTGCTTTACGCAGCCCAAGCTTATTTTTATGATTTATTTTTTATTTCTAGTATTTTTCCAAGCAAATAGGTACAAAAGCAAGCACATTCCGCCACTAGAGTAATTATCCATTTGACACTGTAGAGACTATATTGCATGCAATCTATACATTACCAAAATAAAACAAAAGTTTCTACTTCAGGGTCCATAGGGGGTCCACAGGGTTGACCTTGGGGTATAGGTTGGGAACCAAATCCGGGCACCACGCAGTTAAAGCTTTTAGCTCCCAGGATGCACTTGGGTCCACTCTCCCTATAACCCCGCCCCCCAGCCAGAGGCACCTCAGTTTAAGTTGGTGCCCGGCCGGAGTTGGGTCACCGTTACTGCAGGGGGGCTGCTTAGCAGCCTCTAAGCTTAAAAGAGTTTTGTTTTATTATTTTTTTACTACTCTTCAGAGCGGCAGCATCAGACTGTCCAATGGACGTCTGAGCTGCCGCTCCTACACCCCGCCGGCGCTGCGACGCCAGTACAGATCTGGGGATCGCAGCGGGACCCCAGAGTCTGTACTAGCCGGGCTCTGGAGGAATCCCTGGGCTGCTGCCGGATCGACGGGGACAGGTAAGTCGCGTGGTCACCGCTTGCGGTGATCCACGTGTGAATATGCAGCCTTATGCCTCCGGTCTCTGGGGACAGACCGGAGGCGCTAGCGGTGGCGGCGGGCTCCCCCTCCATGGAGGCATACCCCGCGTGTCCACAGCCCACCAGGGATTATAGCGGCAGCGGGAGCCGGCATCCCGGGGGGTCAATTGCTAGCCAGGGGAGGAAGCCTTCCCTGTCTAGCGGCTCCTCCCCTCAGCTCAGCGCGCCTTTCAATAATACAGTCTGGCGTCGCTGAGCTGCTTCCTCCGCGGGCCACGCTTCTTCTGAGGTCTCCAGCGGCCATTATCTCTCTGTGGTGCTGCAGAACTCCTAGGATAGTAGTGAGCCCAGTCCCCCTGCGTACCTGACCATTTGGGTGAGTGGACACAGCGCTATAGCCTTCCCAGACACTGAATCTGGGCAGTTGAATGTAGCGACATTGTGCAGTATATTATATGTCATGCTTATGTATGTATATATATTTTTCTGCATTGTATGTGACTTTTGCTAGTGCTGACTGTCTGCTTTTTCTCTCACCTGTCAGTGTATATCTATCCCTTTTCTTTATCTGCCCTAATACAGGTGTACCTGGGGTGGTTCTGAGACCTCACATATATATATTTGTTAATATCTGTGAGGTTTGTCACATACTGTTGCGTGCTGCACGTTGCCATATTTTAGATGGAACTGTGAGTTGCGTACGCTGATAATGGGTTCCTGCAGCTAATCTTAGCGTCAGTCAGGACCGGTATGGCGCTGCTTAATATTTCCGTCAAGATAGTCAGATATATCTGACCAGGAGATTGCACACGATACTGCACCCATTATTGCTATCCTGCAAGTCATAGCCTGCAGGAATTAGTGCAGAGGATTTTAACTCAGAAAGGTTTACGTATGCGGCACCATCTGGTGCCGGGCCCCTTGCACGACCCCCTTAAAGGGCGTTGTTTCTCAGGATCCTCTCCTTTGAGGATCGCCGGGCGGGCCCCATTGTCGTCACTCGCTTGGAGTTACTTCACCATACTGCCCTTTGGAACTCGGGGTATCTCGCAATTTCTTGCAATTTACCCCTGTGTCACAGACTATCGCTCCCTGCCGGGGTTTTTCACAGTACATGAATTACCTCCGATACCACATCGGTCTGTCATTCCCCTTGCAGGGATTACCACAACGGCCACCCTGGTGGATGTCGTTTTATACGAAATACTAATTGGCGTGATATACGCCCTGTGGTTACTGACCAGTGGCTCTGCCGTGAACTGGATGGTATATTCGGCTCTTTCCCTCTCACATGGGGGGAGCCGATCTCAAGTATTATTATCCCTGCTTTGGGGCTGGTAGCCAGGCTCATTCTGGATATAGAGAATGTCGATCCTGCACCAGTATCATACATCTCCCGTTTTCTGCCCAGCGGGTGGATCTCATAGCGGGAGTCTGGCTGTCCCCAGATACGAGGAGTCACAAAGACCTCCTGTTTCCCATTCCCTGAGGGTCCCTCACAAGTAATGGAAATCCCCTTCTGGGATGGATTTGTATGTTAATCATCGGGTTACAGGCATTAATACGCCTCCCATCCCGGCCTGGACGAATTTTACGGATCCGTAGGTGGTAACTTTGCCTGAAATCAATGTACTCGTTTTCAGGGCCTGTTGCCCGTCCTACCATGGCCATCGCATGGTGATGCTTTTGTGACGTTTTTCCCCTCCAACACGTCTGAGGTTCAAATATCTTTTTGCCGCTCACAAAATATGCAGTGGTCATATGTGGGATTACCTCATGGGATGCCGGTCTTCTAACTTTCAGGGTTTCGGCGGCGGCTGTATCCGCCGCAGTACCCTATGGCTGCGTTATGGGAAAGCAGAGGTGCACACTCCTTCCAGGGGGAAGTTCTTGTTTGGTCCTGACCTTGACAAGATCGTTGCATCATTGGCAGTATCACTAATGGGGAGATACCGTCTTTAGCTACTCCCACTACATTCGGACTAACTCTGTTAAGTCTTTTTGTCCTCAGGGTCAGCCTAAAGGCCTGTTTTTTCCTAGGCTGTCGGCCTCCACGGGGGCCACCATATCCAGTACCGAGCAGTCCTGGACTTCCGGACGACCCTGTTTCTACACCTGAGGATATACCCTCAGCCTGACGGGACAGGTCTACATCTGGGGAATTTCCAGAGTGAGGTACTGATTCTCAATGGCCTCTCATTGCTCATGCAGCCTCCTCACAGGCATTGTTACACGGGCCCTTCTTCAGAACTGATCAGGGCCTTACAATCCCAGAAAGCTATACAGTCTTTGTGGTAAGCAGAGCTATTTCGGCCAACCTCACTATCTCAGTGAGGGACTGGTTGTTCTACTTTCTTTTTGGGGCGGTGACCGACTGGTCCTCCTTTGCCTATACTCTGTCTCAAATCCCTGAATCAGATTCCAACGGTGCCTTGACTCAGGTGGAATCGTCCATGTTCCATCATCCGATGTTTGGAACCTGGGGATTTTATGGTATATCCGAGTATTCAGGATACGTACCTACGGGTACATACAGAGCCCTCTCATCAGCATGGGTTCAGGTTTGCTGGGCCACAGCAACACTTGTAAGTTTCGGGCTCTGCCTTTTGGGGCTGTCCTCAACTCCACCGGGGTTTACCAGCTTTATGGATTTTCTGACAGTTCACCTGTTCAGTGTATCCGAATGCTCCTTTCTCTGGACGGTCTCCTGCTTTTAGCAGGATCACAAAGGTACCCTCACAGGGTTTTCTTCATCTGGGAGCACTGCTGGATTCTCAGAATCTGAGAATTTTTCTGGCGTAAGACAAGATCTCCACTCTTCAACTTCGAGTGTGCGGATATCTACGCAGTCGACATATGTCATTACTCTTTGTGATGCGCGGTCTACCAGAGTGTCTACCTTTTGGTAGGGTGGAATGTGCTCAGTTCCATTCCAGGCCTTGCCATAATTGACTCCCCTCCAGATGGATCGAGTTTTTTCCATCGGATCGCTGTTCGAACGATGATACTTTCTCCGGAGGCGAGTTGGTCTCTGTCCGGGTGGCTATGGCCATCTCGTCCAGGGTGTTCTTTGCTAAAGACAGTGTCTGGTCCGCATTCATTTCGGGGCAGTTGGACGTCTGTCGCTTCTGCCCTGCCACTTAACTTGTTGATACTTTAAGCTGTCTTGGACTTTCACTCTGGCCTAACCCATTTGTCACGGTAAACCTGAATAGGTTCAGTCCGACAGTGTCACAACAGTGGCTTCCATCTAGGCAACACTGGTAGTTGGGTGGCAATGTTAGGAATGTCACCCATTCTGACATAGTCCAAGGGTCTTCTCCTGGCCAACTCTGCGGTGTTTATTCCCGGAGCTCTCCATTGGGAAGCGGGCTTCCTCAGCCGTCACGGCGTGCATCCCGGGGACTAGTCTCTTCTCCAAGAGAGGTTTCAACTCCTGGTGAGCAGAGGGGGCCTCCCTGAGGGGATTGATCCCCATGGCCTTCTGACTCGATCACACATTACCGGTGTTACAGTCCAGCTCTAGGAGTACTGAAGCTACCTTCAGTGACTCTTTGTCAGTGAAGTGGTCCTTCCACTTTGTGTACCTGTGTCCTCCGGTCTCCCTTCTTCCTCGAGGTCTTCGGAAGTTTAATTCGAGACGGAGGGGCTTTCCTTCTGGGGGCTCCAGGTCGTCCCAGACATCACTGGTACTAAGATTTTCGGAGTCTCCTCCTCGATGCTCCGTTCCTACTGCTTCACTATCTGGACCTGTTGTCTCAGGGTCCTTGTTTTTCCCTGGATCTGGATCGCTTGTCTTTAACTGCGCCCCTACTGTGGTCCTCGGGCTTCCCTGGCTCTGTCTTCATTGAGATGTTTAGAGCAGATAGGCCAGACTTTGCTGGGATCGGCCACGGACTGTGGCGTACATAATTCTTATGGTATCGTACCTGTCGATACGATCCTCCGGTGTCCAGGATTTCCAGATATTCTGGCATTCCTTCCAGCTGGCTTGGGTTTCACCCTTGGCCTGGCCTTCCTGACAGTGCGGATCTCTACACTGTCGGTGTGGTTAAGATATGGAATTGCTCCGCTCTGGTATCCAGTTCATCCTTTGGAGTGTTTTCTGGATTATGTCTCCACTTGTCCTCCCTAGGGACTCCTGGGGAGTTAGTAGTGGTTCTCTGTTCCCTCCGGGGACAGTCAATGGAACCGCTGGTTGTGATAGCCATTACATGGTCTATTGTTTAAGCTCTCTCTCTCTCTCTCTCTCAGGGTGTTTAAATCAACCAGGAGAGTGTCTGAATGGGGAGCGTTCTCATGTGGCTCCCTCTTCTGGAGGGCATCATGTCAGGGTGTGAGTTGCTCTCGCCCTGTGTTTCTTCTTAAAGTGGTTTTTAGGTTCCATATTATTCTGGAACTTATGGTATGGCCGTTCAGTTCCCAGTCCTCTCGGCTGTTGTGGCCTCATGGACTGTGGTCCGGCCTCTTTGGCTTTATGTGATCCGTTCAAGTTCCTTATGGTAAGCGGACTCCTTATTGGTGGTCTGCGGTTTCTGGTTTTAACAGGAAACGATGGCCGGCCTATAATGAAATGTTGACTGGATGGCCTCGTATGTCTTCCTCAGGGGCCTACCCATGGGTGGGCATTTCTGTCGTTGAGGCTTGTTTTTTTCTCGGGCCGTGTAACCCTCGTGGGCGGCTCGTCGTGGCGCCTCGGCTGTTTTGCCTTACTAGGTGTCCACGTGGTCTTCTGTCCATACCTTTTTAAGGTTCTAGGCATTGGTTTCCTTTGCCTCTCAGGATGCTTCCTTTTTGGCGACGGATTCTCCTCTCAGCACAGGAGCGTCCCCACCCTTGGTTGAACTGCTTTGGGACATCCCCAAGGTCAACCCTGTGGACCCCCTATGGACCCTGAAGTAGAAAACAAGAGATATGGTAAGAACTTACCTTTGTTATCTCTGTTTCTACGAAGTCCATAGGGTCCACAGGGCGCCCGCCCTGACGCACCTGGCTTCATATGGGCTGTGTTACTGGTCACCGGCTTCCCGTCTCCTTTTCTGTGAGTATGGTTCTAGAGTGTTCCAGTTTTCTCTCTCTTTTTCTCTCCTCCACCGGCCTTTGGCTACTTACAATCTGAGGTGCCTCTGGCTGGGGGGCGGGGTTATAGGGAGAGTGGACCCAAGTGCATCCTGGGAGCTAAAAGCTTTAACTGCGTGGTGCCCGGATTTGGTTCCCAACCTATACCCCAAGGTCAACCCTGTGGACCCTATGGACTTCGTAGAAACAGAGATAACAAAGGTAAGTTCTTACCATATCTCTTGTTTTTTCTTCTTCAGGATCCTTAGGCTCCACAGGCAGACCTTGGGGTGTAGGTGAAGGAACTGAATCTTGGCACCACGCAGTTAAAGCTTTCAGCTCCCAGGATGCACTGGGTCCATTCTCCCTATAAGGCCCCACTTCTGGGTTTGGGCTGGGGGTGGAGCTAGATTAATTGATGTGGCTATATCAGTCAGTTGCAGGGTAGTTGGGCTATGGGTCTCCTTGGTGGTAGCTCTGTGGTGGCGAATTTGTCTTGAGAAACGTCGACCTTGTTATGTGATCCGTGAGTAATTAAAGACTCTCTACTGATTGGTGAGTGCCTATCCATGTCTTCTTGTACTTTGGACTTTATTGTCTTTAATGGAGCACCCCGGATTATACACTCTGACATGTGAGTGCAGCCTATTGGACTGATTTTATATATACATACATACATACATACATACATACATACACGCGCACACACACACACACTCATAGGTCAGATATCACAGTCTGGGCCTTGTATCATTGAACAGTCTGTGAATACTCATCCAAATGATGTGTGTGACGTGGCACAAAGTATCCTCTACACGGCCCATACCAATAAGTCTCTTGGCCGGAGAATGAGCTGAGAGGAAAGCACAGCTTGTCCGCTTCTGTGAGCTAAGGTCTCTGCTCCTGCTTGGGGTATTGCCACATATGTCCACACTAGCGCCGCTGTAATCACAATACCCTCCAATAATATTTGCCAAATGTAGTCACACTTCAATCAGCAGGTCCAGTCTGTCAGCCTCTAACCGGTTTCGCTCCTGACTGATCGGGAGCTTTTTGTACACAGGCCCTCATTCAGACCCGAACTAGGCCTTACCAATCCAGAAAGCCATACATTCCTTGCTGCATGCAGGGGTATTTCAAGATGGTAACCCTACGCTCCATCATCCTAGCTATGGAGCCTCCTGACACAATCACAAACTGCCAGTGTACGGGTCCAGAACATGAGATGCGAGGCAACATTTGTAGACGCACCAGTGAAGTGGACCTTCCAGTTTGCGTACCTATTTCCTCCATTCCCCCTTCTACCTCGAGTTCTTCGGAAGTTCGAACAAGACGAAGGCACTGTCCTGCTGGTGACTCCAGCTTGGCCAGACGTCATTGGTACTCAGATCTTCGGAGTCTCTCCATCGACACTCCGTTGCTGTTGCCTCAACTACCGGACCTGTTGTCTCAAGGTCCTTGCCTTTACCCGGACCTGGGTGGTCTATCTTTGACGGCGTGGCTTTTGAGACATCCCTCCTGAGGTCCAAAGGTTTCTCTAGCGCTGTAGTTGTGACTATGTTCAGAGGCCGTAAGCCAGCCTCTGCTTGGATCTACCACAGAGTGTGGCATACATATTTCCAATGGTGCCGTATCAAAAGCAACGAACCCCAGGTGTTTAGGAGTGCCTTCCTTCAAGCTGGATTGGACCTCGGACTCCGCCTGGCCTCACTGAAAGTGCATGGCTCTGCTCTGTCCATTTGGTTCCAACGTAGACTTGCTTCACTACCGGATATCCACACCTTCCTCCAGGGTATCATCAAGATTCAACCTCCCTTTGTCCCTCCAGTGGCTCCTTGAGATTTGTTCCTAGCTCTTCGGGCCCTCCAGGGGTTAAGCAGTCGGGAAGACGACGGACGAAATCCCGACCGCCGGCTTCCCGACTGTCTAATCCCGGCAAGGTACAAATCACAGGTGTTGAAATCCCGACGCCTGTCATTAAACCTATGCTGGGAGCCCGACACCCGGTTTACTGATCGAAGGTAAGCCGAGCGACGGGCACGGACCGCGGGGGTGGGGGGGGGGGGGTTGGTCAGGAACTCCAGGGGGGGAAGAGAGGGACTTAGGGTTAACACCCCCCCCCCCACTTAGAGGGGGTTTAGGCACTTGGGGGGGGGGGGGGGTAAGATTAGGCACCCCTAAAGGAGGGTTAGGGGGTAAAAATAGGTTAGTACACTTACCTTTTGTAGCTAAGGGATCTTCACCCGGTGGTGAATCATACTGCATCCCTCCAGGGTCCTCCACCCTAGATTCTGTGGAACTGAAGTGGTTAACAGCGAAGACTCTCTCTTTTGGCTATAGCATCAGCCAGAAGAGTGTTTGATTAGGGGTGCTCCCCTGTCACTCCCTATTTCTTATTTTCAACTAGGACAGGGCTGTACTTCGGACTCGCCATGGGTTCCTTCCAAAAGTTGATACTAGTTTCCACATTAATGTGGAAATTGTAGTCCCAGCCTTTCAATCACCAGACCTCTCGGCAGGTGAGGCCTCCTTGGATGTGGTCCGTGCCCTGAGGATATATGTGGACCGTACCAGTTGCCTTCGGAAATCAGACTCCTTATTTGTGGTCTTTGGATTTCACAAGGATGGCCAGCCAATAAACAAACATTGGCTAGATGGCTTCGTATGACTATTTCAGAGGCCTACACACAGGCAGGCCTTCCTGTTCCAGCTTCTGTTGATGCTCATTCCACTCGGTTTGTGGGTCCCTCATGGGCAGCTCGCCGTGGCACCTCGGCTGTTCAGCTCTGTCAGGTGGCCACGTGGTCTTCTGTCCAAACCTTTCTAAGGTTCTATGCCTTTGATACCTTAGCCTCTCAGGATGCTTCCTTTGGGCGCCGGATTCCCCTCTCAGCACAGGAGCATCCCCACCCTTAAAAGGACTGCATTGGGTCATCTTCAATGTCTCCCTGTGGAGCCTATGGACCCTGAAGAAGAGAATGAGTTATGGTAAGAACGTACCTGTGTTAACTCTCTTTCTTCGAAGTCCACATGGCACCCGCCCTGACACACCTGGCTTCATATAGGCTATGTTGCTTGTCACCGGTTTTCCGTCTCCTCTGTGAGAGTGTGATTCTTGAGTGTACCAGTCTTCTATCTCTCTTATCCTCCTCTGGCCTTTGGCTTATTACGAACTGAGTTGCCTCTGGCTCGCGGGCGGGCTATAGGGAGAGTGGACCCAGTGCATCCTGGGAGCTGAAAGCTTTAATTGCGTGGTGTCCGGATTCAGTTCCATCACCTATACCCCAAGATCTCCCAGTGGGACCCTATGGACTTCGAAGAAAGAGAGTTAACAAAGGTAAGTTCTTACCATAATTCATTATTTTTGTGCTGCAGAAAGAGTATTTGGTATTCAAAGCTGGGTTTTCACTTTTTTGACCTTTTGCAATATAATATACCTTTTTAGTGGGGTAATGGTGCATACACATGGTCAGATTTTTCCTTCAGATATGAACGATAACGATTTAAAAATTGTTCAGTCGTTCATATCTGAAGGAAAATCGTTCATATCTGACATGCCTGAACGATGGACGATCAACGATGCGCGTTCCCGATGGTCAGATAACGATTTCTGACATCTGATGTGTTTGCAGTCAGACTTGGACGATTCCATTCATTTTAATGCAGTCAAAAATCGTTCAATCGTTCAAATCGTTCAAAACTTTGGTAAAATCGTTCAAATCGTTTAATCGTTTAATCGTTCAATCGTTCATCTGACAAATCTGACAAGTCTGACAAATCTGACCGTGTGTATGCTCCATTAGAGCTTGATAATTCAAAATGACTATTACAGTTGTTATATATTTAAAGTAATGCATTTTTCTTTAGTTAGCTGTTATTTAGAACAGTTGTGTAGTCAGCGAGGTCCTTTACACCCTCTTCAGACTCCCTTCTTACAAAATGTATGCTTCTAAGCATTTTAGTGAGATAGAAAGTATCAAATATCCCATCAGCTTTTACAGTATATTCATTACAAAATTATCAAATATGTATACTCAGCTTTATGACCCCTTCACTGTGGAAAGTACCTACTTGGATATTTTTTGTAGCATTATTTACTTGTATGTTAATTGCAATGGTGTCTTCGCTTAGCTGTGAGGAAACATGCATGGATGTACATACATAACAATTTGTTCACAATTATGATTATTGATTGTAAACAACTTTATTTAGTACAGGGTGTACCTTATGCTGGGGAGATATTAGGCAAGTGGTATGTTAGGGGGGAAAAGGGGATGAAGGCAGTGGTATGAGCGCAGCAATAGGATCGCAATTGCAGTCTCTGTTGAGAATGTGTATTCTGGCAGATTCGTGCGATCACGTCATATGTCAAAAGGTCGTTCAAAGATGCAGTTTTTATATATAAAATTCATCCCTTGAAGTCTGATGTCCAGACGAAACGCGTTGGTGGCGCCACTTACCTTTTCATGAACTTACCTTTGTTTCACCAGATAAGCTCTCTTAATTTTTTTTTTTTTTAATATTTAGAAAAATACATTGTTTTTATTTATGTTTAGATATCATCTGTACTCAAAATTTACCTTGATTTTTTTACACAATCTACAGACTTGGTTTGATACATTCCATTGCACATTTTTTATTTATTTATTATTTTCTAATTGTTCATTTATACTGGCATTTTGGGGAAGTGATTGTTTTACACAGCCCGTCTTTTGTACTTTGCACTTTACCATATGAAATTATGTATTCTTATATAGTTGAAAGTGACGTTTCTTAGTTTTAAATTGCATTTTTCACACTACATATGTAATATTTATTTTTTACCACATGAGCTACTAACAATGTATGACATAGCGGTTTTCCTTTTGCACATTCACAGATTGCATTTTGCACAACACTTTTTTTTTGGATCTACCTTGTATTTATCTTGATTTACTGTTTCACCAAGTTAAGTTATACAAGCACATTGGGTACTCTAGCTCAGTCCTCATTAATAAATAAATAAATATTTCTACTTCAGGGTCCATAGGGTATCCACAGGATACCTTGGGGGTATAGGTGTGACGTCAGTCGCAGGGCACCAAAGAGTTAAGCTTTCAGCCTCCCAGGATGCACTAGGTCCCCCTCCTATACCCCGCCCCCGGGCCAAGGCACCCCAGTTTAGTTTGGTGCCCGGCCGGCGTCGGGTGCACCTGTCGGAGTGGGGGCTAGAAGAGCCCCTGAAGCTTTCTTCAGTGCAGCTGTGGCTGCACATCTGGATGTACAGCATGGACAGTCAGTCCTGACGTCCATGCTGTCTTCCCTACACCCCTGCCGGTACCAGAACGCCGGTACAGATCCGGGGATGCTGGTGAGCATCTGGGGTCACAGCTAGCGGTGACCCCAGATGTTCCGGACCATGGCCGGATCCAAGGGGGACAAAGGTAAGCAGCGGGGTCCCGCGGTGGGTCCCCGCTGGTCACATGGTCCTAAGTCCCCAGGCAGGGGGCTCCCTGGGGACTGGCTGCAGCGTGGAGCCAGGTACTGAACCTGCGCTTTCCACTACCCCCTGGGACAGCGGACCGCAGCAGAGCGGTAGCGCTGCGGCGTCCCAGGGGTTAAATGCATGCCAGGGGAGCGCGCCTTCCCTGTCTCACAGCCGGCGCCTCCCCCGCTGCACACAGCCCTCTCTGCACTGTGCTGACTGGTCCTGTGTCAGCGCTCCTCCCCCAGGCCAGCTTCTCTCTGCTCCTCGGCGGCCATCCTCGCATGGTGAACGCTGCTGGAAGTCTGGAAGGAAGCATCGTGGTCTGGGTCCCCCCGCATACCTCTCCTCCGCTGTGGCTCAGGTCTGTGTATGCAGCGCTGTCCTACCAGGCCCTGTGTCTGTGTAGTTGAGTGATCAGCGCTGTTAGTGCAGGAATTGTTATTTCTCTGCATTGTATGTGACTGTGCTAGCGCTGCCTGTAACTTTTCTTCTCTAAACTGTCAGCTTTATTACTGTCCCTGTTCTTTCTGCTAAAGCCCTTGCGGTGCGGTGCTGCAGGGTGGTCTCTCGCCTATTTAATACTTAATTGGTGAGAGAGGTCACATACGTGGTGCCATCATGTCTGAAAGTGATTTTCCCCTCCGGCTACAGTGTACCACGTGCAAAGTACCGTTAGCGGAGGGGGAGGGTAGCGCGGAGGGCCTTTGCCGGCAGTGTTTGTCCATGGCGCGGCCTATTACGGTTACAGCACCGGTACAGGAGCCGCCCTGGGCTTGTTTCGCTCAGGCGTTAACAGCTTTAGTGGGCCAGTTAGCTCCGCAGCCTGCGTTTACTCCGATGGGTTTGTCCCAGCAGTCTGTGGTGTCGTCACCCATGCAGGGGTTCCCACGTCAATTGGTGGTACCCCACAGTCTCCCTATTTCCCCACTCCCGGGTTCTCAGGAGCCAGCGTGGGTTAACTCCCTGACGAGTTCTGTACAGCACTTGTCGGATGTGTTGCAAGGGGAGTCTGTGATGCGGCCTCATAAAAGGCCGGTGGCGTCTCTGTCCGCTCCTTATGAGGATGACGAAGGGACGTCTGATGATGGGGAGATTCTGGATCCTTACGATCAGGAACCTCTCCATACTAAGGACGCTGATGCTAAGTCCAAAGTATATATTCCTGGACTTATTCGGGTGGTCCGCACAGCCTTGGTGATTGAGGACGAAGTTCCCCCAGCGGCTAAATCTAAGTATGCCTTTTTCAAAGATGTGAAGGGCGATGCCACAGTCTTTCCTCTTTCGGGTCAGTTGGTGGACCATTTAGAGGAGGCGTGGAAACAACCTGGCAAAAGATACCAGCCGCAGAGACGCCTGGCGGTGGCTTATCCGTTCGCGGATAATTATTTTGCTAAGTGGGAATCCCCTCCACAGGTGGATTCTCACGTGACCCGTCTTGTCCGTAGTGCCACATTGCCGATGCCATCCATGTCCTCCCTTAAGGATGCTACGGACCGCAAGGTAGAAATCTGCCTGAAGTCCGCTTATTCCCTTGCAGGGGGGGCAGCACGGCCGGCTATGGCCATTTGCTGGGTTGCCAGAGCGATGGAGCGCTGGGCGGATTCATTAGAGGCTTCTTTTGAATCCGACTGTCCGGCCGAACAGGCGGAGTTGATTGGCAATCTCCGTGATTCGGCCACCTACATCAACGAGGCGGCTCTAGACATTAGTACTCTGGTGTCTAGAATTTCTTCAGCAGCGGTAGCTGCTCGTCGCACCTTGTGGCTGCGATCCTGGAAGGCGGACGCAGATTCCAAGAAAGGTCTGGAAGCGTTGCCGTTTACCGGAGAAGTTCTCTTCGGTCCGGATCTGGATAAGATTGTGGCCACGCTGGCGGCAGCCAAATCTGCTTGTCTCCCGTCGGCCGCTGCTCCTTCTGGTTCTGGACCATCGTCCTTTCGGTCATCTAGGGCCCAGGGCAGGCCCAAACCACAGTCGTTTCCTCGACAGGCTGGCCCTAAGAAATCGGTCAAGCCCCGGAAACAGGCATGGAGTACCAGACGTCCGGCCCCCAAGCCAGATGACAAGCCTGCTGCCTGACGGTCCGGGTCTCCCCTTGGGGGATCCCAGGGTGGGTGGGAGGCCGCCTGCTGCAGTTCTCCCGGTGTTGGTCGTTCACTACGACAGACACTTGGGTTCTGGAGGTGGTCTCCCACGGGTACGCCCTCTCCTTCCGGCACAGACCCCCGGCTCGATTCTTCACCACGGGTCTACCATCAGACCGGAACAAGGCTACGGAGCTGCGGAAGGTATTGCACACTATGCTCCAGGCTGGAGTTATAGTGCCTGTTCCATTCTCCCAGAGGGGCCAGGGTTTCTATTCAAATCTATTTTTGGTACAGAAACCCAATGGGTCATATCGTCCGATTCTCAACCTCAAAGCACTCAACAAGTCTTTGCGGGTCCCGAAGTTTCGGATGGAGACCCTACGGTCCATCATTCTGGCGCTGGAACCTGGGGACTACATGGTGTCATTGGACATATAGGACGCTTACCTGCATGTCCCTATTCTTTTGCGCCATCAAGAGTTCCTTCGGTTTGCAATCCGCAGCGACCACTTCCAGTTTCGGGCGTTACCTTTTGGCCTGGCGATAGCACCACGTGTTTTCACCAAGGTGATGGCGGTCATGGCGGCTTCTCTGCGGCTGCAAGGAGTCCGCATGTTGCCGTACTTGGACGACCTGTTATTGGTGGCAGGATCTCCAGAGCTCCTGTTACACCACTTGGACCTGACCATTGCACTGCTGCAACGGCACGGCTGGCTAATCAACTGGCAGAAGTCCACTCTAATCCCGTCTCGGAGGATTCTGCATCTTGGAGCCTTATTGGACTCGGGACAGCAAAGGATCTTCGTGACGGAGGACAAGATCTCTGCTTTACAGTCAAGGGTGCGCAGTTGTCTGCACAGCCGCCGGGTGTCCTTACACTCGGCGATGAGGTTACTGGGCTCCAGTAACCTGTCGGTGTTAAACATGGTGGAATACGCCCAGTTTCACTCCAGACCTCTGCAGCACCTGATCCTGTCCAAGTGGAACGGGCTGCCTCAGTCTCTGAAGTTCCAGACGATTGTGCTCACCCCGGAGGTTCAAATGTCCCTTGCGTGGTGGTTAAAGACGACCCACCTCAACAAGGGACGTCCGTTCTGGGTTCCAAATTGGGTCCTGTTGACAACGGACGCCTGTCTTCGGGGCTGGGGAGCAGTTTCGGGTCCACACTTGTTCCAGGGCAGGTGGACGCCGACAGAAGTGGAGCTTCCAATAAATATCTTGGAACTCCGTGCGGTCTTCAATGCTCTCCTGCAGGCACAGCGGTTTCTCCAGGGTCACCCGGTGCAGGTCCAGTCGGACAATGCTACCACCGTGGCCTACATAAACAGGCAAGGAGGAACTCGCAGTCGGGCGGCTCTCGTAGAGGTCTCTCGGATCCTGGTTTGGGCGGAGCGCAATCTTCCGGCCATATCAGCGGTCTTCATCCCGGGAGTGCTAAATTGGGAGGCGGACTTTCTAAGTCGCCAGGACGTTCATCCAGGGGAATGGTCCCTGCACCCGGACGTTTTTCAACTACTGGTGGACAGGTGGGGTCTTCCAGAAATCGACCTCATGGCGTCCCGGCACAACAACAAGTTGCCGGTGTACGGGTCTCGCACAAGAGACGAAGGGGCGTCTCTGGTGGATGCTCTGTCCGTCCGGTGGACGTTCAGGTTCGCATACCTGTTCCCTCCGGTCTCCCTTCTTCCACGGGTAATCCGGAAATTCAAACAGGAAGGAGGGGCGCTCCTGTTGATAGCTCCCGCGTGGCCCAGACGGCACTGGTTCTCAGACCTTCAGGGTCTGTCCGTGGACAGTCCTCTGCGGTTGCCGCTACGACCGGACCTTCTGTCTCAGGGTCCTTGTCTTCACCCGGACCTGACTCGGCTGTCTTTGGCGGCGTGGCTGTTGAGACGGCCATGCTGAGGTCCCGGGGGTTTTCCAGCTCTGTGGTGCGTACCATGTTACGAGCTCGGAAACCGTCTTCCGCGAGGATATACCATCGCGTGTGGCATACGTTCTTCCAGTGGTGTCGACCGAGAGGTTATGCACCGCGGGAGTTTCGTCTGTCTCGGATTCTCGCCTTCCTGCAAGCGGGACTAGATCATGGGCTTCGCCTTGCTTCTTTGAAGGTACAGGTTTCGGCCCTATCTGTCTGGTTTCACCGTAGGATTGCTACAATCCCGGATGTGCGCACCTTTATGCAAGGTGTTCTCCGTATTCAGCCGCCCTTTGTTCCACCTGTGGCGCCTTGGGATTTGGCTGTGGTCCTGAGGGCTCTCCAAGGACCGCCGTTTGAACCACTGGGCTCAGTGGATATTAAATGGCTAACAGCTAAGACTGTTTTCCTTCTGGCCGTTGCTTCGGCCAGACGTGTTTCTGAGTTAGGGGCTCTTTCTTGTAGACCCCCTTTCTTGGTTTTTCATGGGAACAGGGCAGTGCTCCGCACTCGGCCCGAGTTTCTTCCCAAAGTTGTTTCCCAGTTTCATGTTAACGAGGAAATAGTTGTTCCGGCCTTTAACTCACCGGGTCTTTCCGTGGGTGAGGCCTCTTTGGATGTTGTGCGGGCCTTTAGGACTTATGTTGACCGCACTTCTTCGTTTAGGAAGTCGGACGCTTTGTTGTCCTCTATGGCTTCTGTAAAAAGGGTTGGCCTGCTTCAAAGCAAACTTTGGCAGCCTGGATCCGTATGGCTATTTCTGAAGCTTATCTTCATGAAGGCCTACCGGTCCCTCCTTCTCTGAAGGCTCATTCCACTAGGTCTGTGGGTCCTTCGTGGGCAGCTCGACGTGGTGCCTCGGCAGTTCAGATCTGCAAGGCTGCTACGTGGTCTTCTGTCCATACCTTCGTGAGGTATTACAGGTTTGACACCTTCGCCTCTCAGGATGCTTCCTTCGGGCGGCGGATTCTCCTTTCTGCACAGGAGCGTCCCCACCCTTAAAGGATACTGCTTTGGGACATCCCCAAGGTATCCTGTGGATACCCTATGGACCCTGAAGCAGAAAATATGAGATATGGTAAGAACTTACCCTTGTTATCTCTATTTCTACGAAGTCCATAGGGTTCCACAGGACTCCCGCCCTGTCGCACCTGTGCTGCAGATGGGCTTTGCTCTGGTCACCGGTTTTCCGTCTCCCTCTGGTGAGAATGTGATTCTTGTATGTGTCCAGATCTTTGTTCTCTCTCTTCCTTCTCCTCCTCCGGCCTAGGGCTTGGTAACTAACTGAGGTGCCTTGGCCCGGGGGCGGGGTATAGGAGGGGGACCTAGTGCATCCTGGGAGGCTGAAAGCTTAACTCTTTGGTGCCCTGCGACTGACGTCACACCTATACCCCCAAGGTATCCTGTGGAACCCTATGGACTTCGTAGAAATAGAGATAACAAGGGTAAGTTCTTACCATATCTCATATTATATATATATATATATATATAGAAAATGGGTGGGTACGGCGCCAAACAGTGTGTATAATAAAGTGTGATTTAATAGTTAATACACTGCAGCAACTAATCCCAATATTTGTGGGCATCAGCTCAAAGTCAAGGAGAAAATACTGGTAAAAGTATTAAAAATAAACATAGAAAATAGATTGGCTATAGAGCGACTAGGTTGCTAAAGTGTACTGGTGACATGGGTATAACACAAAACATACATATTATTCAATATATAAGCCCATAATGAAATTCATAGAAATAAAGTACAAGTGCATATATGTGTATAGATAAATAGTAAACAATTTATTTAGAAACACAAAAATATAAAAATGGGGGGGGGGGGGGGGAGGGAGGGAGATAACGGGGTACAGACCTTGCCTCTTGAACTTATGAAATATTTTACCTCTACATTCTCCACTCAGATAAGTAAGCTGCTATTTATTTATTACTTATATTTTTTATGGAAGTAATGTTTCCTCTTTTAAGTGGCATTTGATCCCTCCTCTTTTTGATTCTGGCATTAAGAGATTTGGTTTTACAATTATCTGTATCTGTAATACTGTATACCCCGTTTTCTCCCCGCCCCCCCCCCCGGTCCCTTCCCCTCCCCATTTTTATATTTTTGTGTTTCTAAATAAATTGTTTACTATTTATCTATACACATATGTGCACTTGCACTTTATTTCCATGAATTTAATATGGGCTTATATATTGAATAATGTGTATGTTTTGTGTTATACCCATGTCACCAGTACACTTTGGTTATAGAGCGACTAAGTTGCCAATCTATTTTATTTATATATATATATATATATATATATATATATTATAACATAACATACTAGTCCGGCACTCCTGTACAGTAGTAACTGCGCCCGGTGCCCTCACAGCCAGAAATAATGACAAATGAACACAAGTGCGGCACTCAGGGCTGTAGAGAGTATAGAAACATATAGAAATGTTTCTATACTCTCTACAGCCCTGAGTGCCGCACTTGTGTTCATTTACATATATATATATATATATATATATATATATATAATCTTACTGAAACGGGCTGCGGCGTCCAGCACCTGTGTTTTTTCTTACTGTGCTGCTAGTGTAGCACAGCATTTACTTACTTTTAGATCTGCTATCTATTGGAGAAATATGGCGGCTATTTACTACCCGATTAAACTGAGCAATTGAATGTTAACAACATCGCTATCGTTCAATCGCTTGTTAATAGGGCAACTTAACGTATAAAACGACCAGCAATGCGCGCTCCCACTGGTCAATCTGCCAATAACGACAGATTTGCCATGTTTGAGGATGAGGGAGGGTGCCTACCTAAACGATTGATCGTTCATTGTAGGCACAGCACAGACTGTGAAACGACTGCATGATTACAATATCGTAATTGTACAGTCGTTTCACAGTCTGCTAGTGGATGTGCCCCTATAGACTTTCTGCTATAACATATATTTGAAGATTTTTATGTGTGGTTAACTATGTCACAGTCCATGTTTGGGAAACCAATATTAACTACAAGTAAACCTTTCCTTTTATGTAGAACACTTTTTAAGTAACTTTTTTTTTTTTTTTTAAAGATGGTCAACAAGATGATGAAGCCAGCAAAATTGAAGCATTGCACAAAAGAAGAAATTTACTTGCAGCTTACTGCAAGCTCATAGTATATAATGTGGTTGAAATGAATACGGCTGCAGACATCTTCAAACAGTATATGAGGGTTTGTACATAATAAGTATTTACATACTTTAGTTTTGGCAAATGTAGCTGTACAAATTAACTACTTACAGGTTCCTACACTTCATTACCAGAAGCATATAGCAAATATGTAGTATGTAAATTGGGCCATACACTTAACAGAATAAAGAGGAAAAAAAAAAAAACACTACGTTCTAGTTCTCAAACTAGTATACAGTATTTTTATTCTGACTCACTTGGTTTTAGAAGCTTGTTAGCTTTATTCTTGTACTTTTTTTATTCAATTGTTATCTGATTGTTCTTCTGTTTGCAGTATTACAACGACTATGGGGATATCATTAAAGAAACCATGAGTAAAACCCGACAGATTGACAAAATCCAATGTGCGAAGACACTTATCCTTAGTTTACAGCAGGTAAGCATGGTATTATTTTTTTGTGTGTGTTAAACAGGTATTGTGCTCTAGTTACAATGTTTATTGATATCACATTATTATTCCATGTTATTACATCTTTAATTTATGCCTACTACTGGTAGTTTAAAATCACACAAGATTGGATAATATTTATTTGGGGGTTGTGGTTGACTCAAGTTTTTCCAAGTTAAAATAAGTAATTACATACGGTGTGCCCCCTCTATCTTTTCACCTCTTGTCTCCTGTGATCACCTTTAACCATTTTTCTTTTTCTCACCGCCAATCTACACCCCAATTCTATGTACCATTACTCTTTGTTCATCCTCTCTGCTGCCTATGAGTTATTCCCCATTTCTCCCTCTTTTTCAAACCCCACATTTATACCCATGATTCATCCTCCTTTGAAATATCTTGAGAATCATATCCTTTCTCATCCTGGATGCAACAGAGGTCCTTTTCCACTCACTGGTCATCTCCTGACTGGATTCCTGCAGCCTCCTCTTACCCCACGATTTCCGCCTATTTTCAGTCCATCCTAATGTTGGCTGTTGGGCTAATTGTTTTTCTCTTTCCGCTCTCTTTCTGCATCAACCCTACACTGGTTCCCATTGCCCCTCAGAGTCCAATTCAAACTCCCACTCCTCATAAAACACTCACCTAATCCTCTTTCCCACTACATCTCTTACCTCATCTCCCTCCACACTCCCACCCGTCCACTTCTCTTTGTCAGTGATCGCTATCTTACTTCTGATTCCCTTTTTCTACTCCTGCATCTAGGATTCTTCTTTTGTGCTGCACCTGCCCACTGGAACGCACTCCTTCTCTTTCTATCAAATTCCATCTCTCTCAAAAGCTTTAAACTTGCTCTCAAAACCCATTTTTCTTCTTCAGGGTCCATAGGCTCCACAGGGAGACCTTGGGGTGTTGGTGATGGCTTGGACATCCGGGCACCACACAGTTAACTTTCTCCCAGGATGCACTGGGCCACTCCCTATACCCCACCCTTGAGCCAGAGGCACCTCAGTTTTGTTTGGTGCCCGGCCGGAGGCGGGTCACTAAGACGCAGGGGGGCTGTTTACAGCCCCAGAAGACTTTGTATTTTCTTTAAAGAGTGGACAGGGCTAGACAGTCCAGTGGACGTCCGCGCTGCCGCTCAATCACCCCGCCGGCGCCAAGACGCAGGTACTTATACGGGGATCGCGGCGGGCCTCCGGGGTCTTTGCTAGCCAGACCCTGCGGGATTCTCAGGACTGCAGCCGGACGCACAGGGAGCAGGTAAGAAGCGGATCACCTCTTGTGGCAGTCTTTTCCTCCGGATCTCAGGGGGCAGACCGGGGATGATGGCAATGAGCCAGGCACACAAAACCTGCGCTTCCACTAGAACACCAGAGACACATGCTGGCGTGCAAGCTAGCGTCCCAGGGGTTAATTGCATATACATTAACCTCTATTCTAGTGTATAGATATGGAGTATAACCAGCACACAAAGTCCATGCGCAAAAATATAAATGCAAAAAAAATTTTAATCGCACAAAAAACGGGGAACAAGCCATCCATATGAGACACTATTGAAAACTTATCTGGAGTCCTATGTCCAAGTGGCGTTGCAGTGTAAGCTGTCTTCCGACACAATGACACAGCACTTTAGTTCTGGGCCCCATAGCCATTTCCGGCGTGGGCGCCGGGACTAGCAGTGTCATGTGCTGGTTGCAACGGTAGGCGCCATTGTTAGGAGCGGACGTGATTACTGTTATGTTTGGCACTCAGGTGAGTGCGTTTGTCCATTAGTTTCATTTTATTGGAGGGGTATTTTACCATCCTGGGAAGCTCAGTTTTTCAGCAGTCCCTTGTAAAAAGGTGATACGAAACGGCTGTCGGGACATGTGCTGCTCACTGCAATCTTTGGAGGTATGGGGTGTTTTGAGCTTTGCTCCACCATGCTAAACATAGGACTCTAGATAAGTTTTCAATAGTGTCTCATATGGATGGCTTGTTCTCCTTTTTTTGTGTGATTAAAAAATTTTTTGCATTTATATTTTTGTGCATGGACTTTGTGTTCTGGTTATACTCCATATCTATACACTAGTATAGACGATGGAGGTTACTATATTATCGTGTTTAAACCTGGCACCTCTTAACAATGATGGTGTGTGCGATTTTTTTCCTGTTTTTTATTTATATCTGTGCGTGCGTGCGTGTGTTTATTGTGTGGTTTGGTCACAATCAGTGTACACTCCATACTCTGCAATGTCTGAAAGTGGGGATCATGTGCACGATTCTGCTTCAGCCCTCCTGTCATTCAAATCATGTGCTGCAGGGCTAGGTGTGGGGAACATTATCTTAGAGGGATTATGTGTAAAGTGTTCTAATCCTCCAGTCCCCTCTGTAGTCCCAGCCATCTCGCAGGAGCCTCCTTGGGTGTCCTTTGCTCAGACATTGACAACCATGGCGGGGCAGTGGGCAGTACCCCCTGTTTTTCCCCAGATGGGGTTCACACAGCAGTCAGTTTTGCCCTCACAGGTCCTGCCTCTACTGTTTTCACCCATGCAGGTTCAGTTTGTGCCTCCTCCATGGGTGGGATACACTGTCTACTATAGTGCAGACTCTAGCGGATATCTCCTACTACCCTCCAGGCTATGTTGCATGGGGATTAACCCCTTAGACTAGCTAAAAGGGCTATGCCGTCATCCCAATCTACACAATATGATGACGATGACACTGATACCGGGGAGATTCTAGACGAAGATGACTCTGAGCCCTCTCAGCGAGAGGAGTCGTCGAAGGTCAATATTTTCCGGCTCTGATACGCGTTCGTCCCTGGTTATAGTGACGAACCACCAGCTCCCTGGTCCAAACATGCTCTGTTCAAGAAAATAAGGACTACTTCAGCAGTATTTCCTTGATCTGATCAGCTAGTGGAGCACATGGAAGTGGCTTGGAAATCGCCTAGGAAGCGATATCAGCCTCAAAGACGCCTGGCTTATTCCTATCTATTTCCAGAGGAACATTGTACTAAATGGGAATCATCTCCTGCGTTGGACTCTCATGTGAAGCGCTTAATCAAAAGCGGTACTCTACCTATACCGTTCATTTCTTCCTTAAAGGATACCACGGATTGGAAGGTAGAGGTATGTTTAAAGTCAATGTATTCTCGTTCAGGGGTAGTTTCCAGGCCGGCTATGGCTGTCTCCTAGGTGGCCAAGGCAATGGAGTTCTGGGCAGACTCCCTAGAGGAGTCCTTTCCTTCTGATGCTACCACGGATCAAGTGGCTATGGTGGGTAACATCCGTGATTCAGCTGCATATATTAACGAGGCTGCTTTGGATGTCACCCTCTTATCCTCCAGGATTTTGGCCGTTCCTTATGGCCGCACTCTTGGAGAGCGGACGTGGACTCTAAGAAAGGATTAGAGTGTTTACCTTATAATGGTAAGATCTTGTTTGGTCCTGACCTGGACAAGATTGTGAACACATTGGCAGCAGCTAAGTCTGCCTGTCTGCCTTCAGCATCTACTTCTTCAGGGTCCCGGACCTTGTCCTTTCGGCCCCAATTTAAACCAAAGGGTCAGCCCTCGCCTTCCGCAGAAGGCCTCCCCATCATTTCTTCTGTGCAGCCCCTCTGCCAGACAAAGACAAGGCATTACAAATCCAGAAGGCCATACAATCCTTGCTTCAAGCGGGAGTTGTAGTCCCTGTCCCGTTGCCTCAGAGAGGAACGGGTTATTACTCCAATCTTTATGGTTCAGAAACCAAACGGATCCTATCAGCCTATCCTCAATCTCAAGCCCCTGAACAAATTCTGTTCAGGATGGAAACCCTACGCTCAATTATACTGGCAATGGAAACTGGGGATTTTATGGTGTCGCTGGATATTCAGGATGCATACCTGCTTATTCCGATTGCTTTATCCCACCAGCTTTTTCTCTGGTTTGCTGTACAGCAGCAACATTTCCAGTTTTGGGCTCTGCCCTTTGGCCTATCCACTGCACCTTGGGTGTTTACCAAGGTTATGGCTATCATGGCAGTCCATCTGTGGGGACAGGGTGTCCGACTGCTGCCGTATCTGGATAACCTCCAGTTGTTAGCAGGGTCTCCCGAAGTACTCCACCAACATCTGCAGCTTACAATATCTGTTCTACAGACTCACGGGTGGTTAATCAATTGGAAGAAGCCATCACTGATTCCATCATAGAGGATGCTCCATTTGGGAGCACTGTTGGATTCCCAGGAGCAGAGGATTTATCTGACACCAGAATAGATCTCCAATTTGCAGACGTGGGTACGCAGATGTCTCCACAGTCGCCGGGTGTCAATTCACTCAGCAATGCAGGTGCTGGGATCCATGGTGACGACATTCGACAAGGTAGAGTATGCCCAGTTCCGTTCCAGGCCTCTGCAGAAATTGATCCTCTCCAGGTGGAACGGGTTACCCCATCGGATAAAAGCACAGACAATGGTGGTATTTCCGGAGATACGTCTATACCTATCCTGGTGGTTGAAGACAGATCCTCACCAAAGGGCGCCCCTTTGGATTGCAGACTGGATAATTCTGACGACAAATGCCAGTCTCAGAGTTTGGGGCGCAGTGACAGGTTCACACTCTTTTTGGGGTCGTTGGACAGCAGACGAATCTGTCCTGCCAATCAACATATTGGAGCTTCGGCCGGCCTCCAGCTAGCCAGACTCATACTTCACGGAAAGCCTGTGCGCAGGTTCATTCAGACGCCACGACTGTGGCTTACATCAAGGAGGAACTCCAAAATCAGGCGGCAATGACAGGAGGTGTCACGCATTCTGACATGGGCGGAAGGCTATCTCCCAGCCATATCGGCAGTGTTCATTCCGGGACTTCTCAATTGGGAAGCAGACTTCCTCAGCCGTCAAGACGTGCATCCAGGGGAATGGTCTCTTCACCAAGACGTGTTTCAACTCCTAGTGGACAAGTGAGGCCTTCCAGAAGTAGACCTCGTGGCCTCCAGACTCAATCACAAGCTGCGACGATACGAATCCAGGACAAGAGATGCCGGGGCATTCCTGGTCGACGCTCTGTCAGTAAAATGGACCTTCCAGTTTGTGTATCTGTTCCCTCCAGTCTCCCTTCTTCCTCGAGTCATTCGGAAGTTCAAACAAGAGGGAGGAATGGTCCTGCTGGTGGCTCCAGCGTGGCCCAGGCGGCATTGGTACTCAGCGTCTCTCCATCCACACTCCGTTGCTGTTGCCTCAACGTCCTGATCTGTTGTCTGAAAATCCTTGCCTTTACCCGGACCTGGGTCGTCTGTATTCGACGGCGTGGCTCTTGAGACTTCCCTCTTAAGGTCCAAATGTTTCTCCAGCTGTGTGATCAGTACCATGCTCAGAGCACGTAAACCAGCCTCTGCTCATATATATCAGAGTGTGACATACCTATTTTCAGTGGTGTCGTCCCCGGGGTTATGACCCTCTGGTATTTAAGATACCTAGGCTTTTGGCTTTCCTTCAAGCAGGGTTGGACCTTGGTCTCTGCTTAGCCTCACTGAAGGTGCATATTCCAGCTCTCTGTTTTGGTTTCAACTAAGGATTGTTCCTTTACCGGACATTTGTACTTTCCTGCAGGGTGTCCTATGGATTCAGCCTCCCTTTGTCCCTCCTGTGGCCCCATGGGATTTGGCTGTTGTCCTCAAGGCTCTCCAGAGCCCTCCATTTGAACCGCTGGCCTCAGTGGATCTCAAATGATTGATAGCTAGGACTATTTTTCGGCCATTGCTTCGGCCAGAAGGGTGTCAGACTTGGGGGCGCTCTCCTGTCGCTCCCCATTTTTGATCTTTCACCAGGACATGGCAGTGCTTCGGACTCGCCCTGGTTTCCTTCCTAAGGTGGTCTCTACTTTCCACATTAATGAGAAAATTATTGTTTTTGCCTTTCACTCCCCAGACCTCTCGGCAGGTGAGGCCTCATTGGATGTGGTATGTGCTCTCAGGATTTATGTGGACCGTACCAGTTCCCTTCGGATATCAGACTACTTGTTTGTCCTCTACGGTTTTCACAAAAAGGGATGGCCAGCCAATAAATAGACATTGGCCAGGTGGATTTGTATAACGATATCTGAGGCTTACACTAAAGAGGGCCATCCTGTACCACCTTCTGTTACTGCTCATTCTACTCTGTCTGTGGGTCCATCGTGGGCATCTCGCCGTGGCGCCTCGGCTGTTCAGCTTTGTAAGGCGGCCATGTGGTCTTCTGTCCAGACCTTTTTAAGGTTCTGTGCATTTGATACATTTGCTTCTCAGGATGCTTCCTTCGGGCGCCAGATTCTCCTGTCAGATCAGGAGCGTCCCCACCCTTGAAGGACTGCTTTGGGACGTCCCCAAGGTCTCCCTGTGGAGCCTATGGACCCTGAAGAAGAAAATGAGAGAGATGGTAAGGACTTACCTTTGTTCTATCTTTCTTCGAAGTCCATAGGGTCCACAGGGCACCCACCCTGACACTCCGTGCTTCAGATGGATTTGCTCTGGTCACTGGTTGTTCCGTCGCCTTCTATGTGAGAATGTGATTCCTGTGTGTTCCAGACTTCCTTCTCTCTTTTATCCTCCTCCGGCCTGTGGCTTATTACGAACTGAGGTGCCTTTGGCTCAGGGACGGGGTATAGGGAGAGTGGCCCAGTGCATCCTGGGAGAAAAAAAATTAACTGTGTGATGCCCGGATGTTCAAGCCATCACAAACACCCCGAGGTCTACCTGTGGACCCTGTGGACTTCGAAGAAAGAGAGATAACAAAGGTAAGTTTTTACCATAGCTCTCATTATTTATGAAAGCCTTCCAGCTCTTCTCCTAACACACCCCATTGTCTTTACACACTGACTTTCCTCTTTGTTTCACTCATGTTTGACTGACCCATCCTTATAAAACTTTAAGTGTCTACGAATGAGGCCCCCTTCTTTTGTGTATGCTTCCTTACCTATGCCACAATTCCCTCCTGGTTTTTTTTTTTTTTTTTGTTTGTCAGAGGCTCTGATGGTTTTCTGAATTTAGTAACATGATATGTAGTTATTGACTGCCATGTATATATTTTTGCCCTCTTATATTTTAACTGTACTCTTGTATGCATGTTCTATAATGCTGCGGACCATTTGTGCCGCCTTATAAATAAGGGTAGTAGTAAAGCATAACCTCATCATGGCCAACTCTCTCCTTACTACTAAAAGTTTTTTGTGATGTATGCATTGCATTTGCAGGCATTATATAAATTTGTTTATTTTTGTGTATATCAGTAGTACACAGGGGCGGATTGGGGATTTAAAGTGGCCCTGGGAAAAAACGTGAAAGTGGCCCTATGTGCGCGTGCGCCAAAAAAGGTAGGTGTGGCCTTTTGAAAAGGGGTGTGGCTGCATCTAAAATGCTATGACCGCAAGCCATTCCCCTTGTTTTCATTATGCTGGGGGCATGCCCACCGCTCCTGGAGCTGATGGATATACCCCCCCGTCCCTCTCTCCAGTGAAAAAACACAGCGAGCACGTGAATAAGTATTTTCTTACCTATATGATTTCTCTGCAACAAGGAACCTCTGAGAGAATTGCTCTTTCCTGGACAAGCAGCGTTTTGAGTTGGTATTCACTATTCATGCAGGAGATCACATGGTCCGGAAGCCGCCTGTTAGTGTAGGAATAAAGACTATGCAACATGCAACAGAGGTCTCGCCAATACCATCCCCGTATCTCGCCAGCACCATCCCCCTGTCACTCTCCAATACCATCCGCCTGGGTCTCTCTAATACAATCCACTGTCCAGCTCCTCTTTGCCCCCAGGGCCATCTCCTTTTTTCCCCAACACCATCTCGTCTGTGCCCCCAGTGTCAACCCACTATGTGCACCCAATGCCATCTCTTCTCTGTGCCCCCAAGCGCCACCTCTTGATCAGGGTGTGAGTGGACCATGGTCAGTGTGACAGTATGTGAGTGGCCCCTGGTCAGTGAGAGTGCCTTGTTAGTGTGAGAGTGGCCCCTAGTCAGTGTGACAGTGTGTGAGTGCCTTGTCAGTGAGAGTGGCCCCTGGTCAGTGTGACAGTATGTGAGTGCCTGAACAGTGTGAGAGTAGCCCCTAGTCAGTGTGACTGTGTGTGAGTGCCTTGTTAGTGTGAGAGTTGCCCCTGGTCAGTGTGACATTATGTGAGTGCCTCGACAATGTGAGAGTGGCCCCTGGTCAGAATGACAGTATGTGAGTGCCTTGTTAGTGTGAGAGTGGCCCCTGGTTAGTGTGACAGTATGTGAGTGCCTTGTTAGTGTGAGAGTGGCCCCTGGTCAGTGTGACAGTGTGAGAGTGGCCCCTGGTCAGTGTGAGTGTGTAAGTTCCTGGTGAGTGTCAGAGTGGCCCAAGGTCAGTGTGAGAGTCCTGGCCGAGGCTGGTAGAGCCAGGGTGATGCTCTGAGCTCAGGCAGCCATGACCTCCACTCTACCCCCCTCTCCTGCCCTGGCTGGCCATGCACATTACCTTGTGGACCTGGTGGGGGCCGCTGTCTGGACTGTGTACTGCTGAATCTGCGGAACTGGAAGGGGTCAAGGCGCGGCAGCTGCAAGGGGAGCTCAAGATCCACGCTTCAGGCTGTGCTGGCCGCAGAGCAAGGGGCGCATCGGACAAGTGGATCCTGAATACTGCTGGGTGGTGCTGCTGCAGGCTGCGATGGCCATGGGGTGAATGGACAGGCGCTCCAGGAGGGACTGGTTGCCAGGCTGCTGTACAGGGGGATAGTCCGACTGTGATAGACACCGTGCGGCATCCACAGCAATGGTAGTGTGCACGGGATCAGGAGGAGGTGGGCTAGAATGATCCTGAAGCACAGCAATAAGTGGCTGGTCCCTGGGGTAGGAGGGGCCAGCCACCATCAACAAATCAATTTCCATTTCAGCTAGCTGCCAATTAGTGCTGGCCGGGTCATGAAAGAAAAAAAAAAAAAATGGAAAAAAATTGCTAATTCATTTCATCGGCCCCAAAACAGACAGGCCCACCGGGAAAAATCTCGCAGAGGTCTACGGCCAATCCGCCCCTGGTAGTATAGGGACTTCTACTACATTGTAGTACATTTTACTAGAGAGTATAGTTAGTATGTGCAGGTAGTCTTATGTAATGTCTTGCCAATTTGAGTTCTCAGTGGCAATAAGAATGTGCAAAAGTCATAAATCTGCTCAGACTAGCGGTTGATTAAAGCTCTACACCCAGATCATGTGTTTTATGTAGTGCAGTATTCTCTATTGTGCTTTTTTAATTTGTAATAATCTCAAGGCTGATGTGTATTGAACTGTTTATTCTATTACGAGGCACATTGCTCTAGATCAGCGTTTTTCAACCACTGTGCTGGTCAAGTGTGCCACGGCGGTCAGCTCAGCGCACTTGTACTGTAGTTTGTTTTATTCTTGAGGAGGCAAATGTATTGAGTTTTACTCCAGTGGAGGCCAGTGTAGTGTATTTTATTCCAGTGGAGGCCAATGTATATGTATTTTGTTTATGTACGCACGTTGCATTGCTGGATAGTGCTAGTGCCTCCTCACTGCGGGACACCACATAGGCACATTAGGACACCACTACAAGAGAAATAAGCAGAACCTTAGAGTGCACATTCAGGGAACATACATCAAGGCCAGCTGGACCAGGTATGTACAGGAGGTGCTCCCTGAAGGAGTGACCTACACCCTCAACGTTATTATACCTCCATAATAGTCTGTATCTAGAGCAATGTGCCTCGTTCTAATATCAACAGTTCAATACACATCAGCCTTGAGATTATTAACACATTAAATAAGCACAATAGAGAATATTGCACCACCTAAACACATGATCTGGGTGTAGTGCTTTAATCAACCCCCCCATTGCGATATACCTCAGAAACTGAGGGAGTACACCTTCCGTATTAGAGCATCTACAAAAAACAGGTAATTAACATTCCAGATCGCACAACCAAAATCCATACTCTATGTAAAATGTGGTTTTTGTTTTTTTTTTCACAGCTTTTCAATGAGATGATCCAGGAACATGGTTATAACTTTGACCGATCATCGCCAACTTTCAGCGGCATAAAAGAACTTGCAAGGCGCTTTGCATTAACATTTGGACTTGATCAACTTAAAACCAGAGAAGCCATTGCCATGTTACACAAGTAATTCCATCTTTATTCTACTCACTCAGTTCATGTCACTTAAAGTTAAAGGCATGCTGATTAAATAAAAAGTTTGTTTAATCTGTGTGTAGACCAGTGCCATTCAATATTTTCTTATCTTTGACACTAAATGTCCATGTGTCATAGTTTTGAGAGCCCACAGTCGGTGGCTCTCAATAATATGTTCCTCTTGCATCCCATAGAGATACTGACACTGGGAGTATAGAGGGTCCAGTTAGGAATATGGCACAAATAAGTATGCAGTTCCTTCTCCTTTATCCCCTGCTTCTATTTTTGTTTTTCCTTTTTCTTCTGTGGAACACTAAACACTATGGGCTATAGGAGTTGGCAGGTGGAACCTATGCACTTTTCAAATAAACCTGTCAGCACAACTTTTTTTTATTTTTTATTTAAATGACCAAAGGGTGCTTGTTTTTTAAGCTGCCAAGGCAGCTTTATGTTTTAATTACATATTTTGTTTTATTTTTAAAATCTTCAATAGCGTGCTAGCAGCTACATGTATTGCTCCAGCTACAGATAAGTCTTCATGCCATTCACAGCCAGCAGCCTGCTTACATTGTGCGATGATCTCCTGAGAGAATCCAACTATTGTCCCCACAGACAGCTGCTCAACCTCCCACGTTTCTTTATCTCCCAATGGGTACACACTAGACGGATATGTCGGCGGATCGGACGACATATTGTCCACATCGGCCAGTGTGTAGTGGCTATGTCACTGACGATGCAAGCTCCCGCGCATCGCCAGTGACTTGCAGGTTCGAAGGAAGATATCGTCAGCGGGGGCCATATTGCCAAATGCAGCATGGCCCTGGCTGTTGCTCCCGTCATCGGCAAGCGAGTACATACTTGGGTGCCCGTCTACTTCGGTACACGGACAGTTGGTTTCAAACAACATCAGGTGCTTGGGTGAGAGGATTAAAACACTCTCTTGTAAAACTGCCTGTTATATTTTCTCCTTCATCCACTAGGGGACACTGGAGGATTCTAGACAGTGGGGTATTGCTAAGTGGGAGCTGGCACTTTAAAGTGTGGCTAGCTCCTCCCTCTCTCTACCCCCCTACAAGCACAGTCTTAGTTTGTGCCCGAGGGGAGCTGGTTGTGTTTCACACTCCTCCTCAGGGTTTAGTATTTCAGTAAAGGCGCTGCTGCACTGAAGAAAGAAATTTAATTGAGGACAGACAGGCAGTAGCTGCACTGCCTGTCTGCATCGCGGAGGCTGCCGGGGGGAACCGCTCACGCTGGGGGTCCCCAACTACAGAGACCTCCGTCTCCACGTAGGGGGTCCCACATGCCGCTGCATGCAGCGCGCATAACGGTCCCCCAGCAGTCATTACCGCTGCTGTCAGCGGGCAGCTCCGTGAGTACTACCTGGCTCCCCGACTAGCGGGGTAGCCAGGTTAACACTAGAATAGGCGGTATTTAACGCAGCCGGCTGCTCCGATTGGCGGGGCAGCCAAGTGAACAAGTGCGCTTATGTTTAACTTAAGCGCCATAACAAGGAGGCGGAGCTTAGCTCCGGAGTCCTGCTTCTTCCTCCCAGCGGTCCCAGCGCTTCTCTGGAAGTGTGCTGGCGGCCATTACAGGGAGGAACAGCGTCTGCTGCATACCTACATCACTGCTGCATGAAACTGGTAGCCTAACCTGGACTGTAAGTAAACAGTGGGGTTTAGGCTGGTCAGGAGAGCATTTAAGGCATTTTGTTACTACTTTATTATTAGTGGTTACTCCCTTCTATGTCTAGCGTTTTCTGGCACTGCTAGGAGCGCTATTAGGTCAAATGTGGCTCTCTCCAGCCTCTCTGTATCCCAGTTTCTCCTTTTGACCTTTTCACCACAATTTACTGTTGTTTATGTGACGTCTGTATGTATCATGAATGAAAGGGGCACTAAGGCGTCTCAAAGGTTATTTACCTGCAAAATGTGCAGAAATTTTTTTACAGGGGTAGTCATCTAACTCCCTAATGTGTGACAACTGAATAACTATCTTCAGGGATGTCAGATACGCCGTCTTGAACGACGCAGGTTACATGTGCGGTACTAATAAGACCGTATTTGTTGAGCATGAGGTATTAACCCCTCTATGTGGAGGGTAGGGAATTGGACATGACCCTTTTGGGCGGTTATTACTCCTATATGGGGGATTGGACATGACCCTTATGGGCTGTCTACTTTCTGGAGATCATCACACAAATGTGATGACAACGAATTACATGGTGGAGTGCATGCAAGTTCATTACCCTGGAGCAAATGTAATTTTATGTCCCATCTCTTTGCTGAGCTGGAGGCTTCTCGGAAAGAAAGAGAGACCTCCAGGTCAGCGGCTCTAGGCTGTACACAACTGGGTCCTCTCCACATGTCTCAAAGAGACTGTTGCACTCAGTCCTCAAACTGGAGGGGGAGAATATACTGGTTTTTCAAAGGGCAAAGATGCTCCAAATTCGCTAAGAAAATCCAGTAGAAGCCTGCGCCGGTGTCCGGATAGAGGCCTTACTTTCTGCAATCCACCAGGTATTGTAGTGACAGTCTTTCTTTCTTTCTAAAGAAACAAAGACAAGCTTTTACTTTCAGTAGAGCGGGATTCTCTTCTGATGTCAGCTTGGGAAAATCCGTTTTAAAAAAAATGCAGATGTCCAGGCGGTTATTATCCATTTATCCTTTTCCTACAGATAGTAGAAAATCTGGTGAGGAGATCAAGTGGCTCACCTGATGAGGCAAGTACACCAGTGACAGGTCCCGGGATCGAAAGCCAGTCTGGGACAGCATGCCACTTTTAGTTTACTCCCCCCTACAGTAGTCTGTCTAGGAAGACTACGCCATCCGCTTCCTGGGGCCACGCCTTTGAAAGAGAATACTTTCAAGTCCATTTATACAGCTGCACTGTGTCCTGCGATTATAAGCTGCTGGAAGTTTATTCTGTTAGCAATATAGGTGAAGCTGCGACTTACCTTGGAAAGATTGGCTGGCGGGCTGAGAGATCGACGTCCAAAGACGGTCACTATATTTTCAGGTGGCTGTTTCCGCACGTAGGGCACTCTGGCTTAAACAATGGCAGGCAAATGCATAGATAGAAGCTGTGAATGCACTTTCATTCACAGGAAGTGTATTTTTTGGGAATTGGATAAATGTATTTCTCACGCTACTCTGGGGTAAATACACTTTTTTTCTGTCTGCGGCTCCTCCCTCTAGAAGAGATTACTCGGAACCCTCGTTTTGGTCTTTTCGTGCTCCGGGACGTTCACATAGTTGCTTCAGAGGAGGACCATCAACTTCCCGTGGTTCCAGAGGACATGGCAAAGCTGCAACAACATCTGCTCAACAGGTTCACTGCCAAGCCTTGTGCATGATGGGCCTCCCTCTCACCTGGGGGACCCCAGAGTGGGAGCGCTTCTTTTGAACTTCTGAGAAGTACGGACTCATCACTCTGGGATACAAGCTCGTCTTTCAGTTTCAACACCCACCTTGGTTTTTTACCAGTTTCCAATGATAGGAGTGTTTTACACTCAATCACTGCCTAAGGATTTTCAGGTTCAAGATAGTCCCTTCAGTCGGTGATTGTGAGCCCAGAGGATCATGGTATCTCTAGATATCAAGGACGCCTACCTTCACATCCCTATCTGGCCGCCTTACCAGGCGTTTCAGAGATTTGCAATTCGTAACTCAAATTTCCAATTTCAGGCCTTACTCTTTGACTTATTATCAGCCCCCAGGGTATTCACAAAGGTCATGGCTGATGAGTTTCCATAGGAAACAAGGGATCACTATTATTCCTTACCTGGACGATCTCCTGCTGAAGGCCCATTCCAGGGACCAATTACTGCGGAACAGCCTTCTCATTCGTCATGGGTGGATCCTGAACTCTCCTAAGTCTCATCTGCACTCGATGCAGAGGCTACAGTTTCTGGGAATGATCATGGAGGGTGTTCCTCCCTCAGTAAAAGGCAACTTCAATTCAGGAGATGGTGAGGATGGTCCTTCGACGTCGTCTGGTATCGGTGAACGTTTGCATTAGACTCCTGGGGTAGATGGTTGTGGCATTCGAGACCATTCCTTACGGACGTTTTCACTCCAGGACGTTTCAGCTAGACCTCCTTTCACAATGGGAGGGTCCCATTTTTTCCTTCACCAACGGGTAAGGTTAATTCCCAAGACCCGGATATCCCTTCTCTGGTGGTTGAACTAGGTACACCTAATGGAGGGAAAGAGATTCGGAGTGTGGGATTGGACTCTTCTCACCACAGACCTGAGTCTGAGAGGCTGGGGGGCTGTGATTCAGGAACATCACTTCCAAGGCCGCTGGACATCACACGAAGCGAGTCTGCCGATAAACATATTGGAATTAAGGCAGTGTTCTACGCTGTTCAGTCATTTGTGGGGCTGAGCAGTCAGGGTCCAGTCGGACAAGGCCATGACAATGGCAAACATAAACGGACAAGGTGGCACCAGTAGTCGGACCGCTATGACACAAGTAAGCCGGATTCTAGCCTGGGAGAAAAAGTTTGCAATGTCAATCTCAGCAGGAATGGGCAACAGCTTGTCCATATGTGGGGTCTTCCACAGGTCGACCTCATGGCATCCAGGCAAAAATCATCAACTGCCTCCCTATTGATCTCGGCTGAGAGACCCGGAAGCAGTGGCAGTGGATGCACTGTCAACGCCGTTGAAATTCCGCTTTGGCTATCTGTTTCACCTGTTTCCTCTTCTCCCTCGGGTTCTGCAAAGCATCAAAAGGGAGAAGGCCAAGGTTTTATGGGTGGCTCCAGATTTGCCTCACAGGGTTTGGTATTCCAACCTTCAACTTCTGCTGATCGAATATCCCTGGTCCTTTTTCTGAGAAAAGATCTCTTACTACAGGGTCCTTTAGTCTATCCAGACTTAAATCAGCTACGTTTGATGGCGTGGCTGTTGAAAAGGGCCATCTTAAAACATAAAAGGGATCCCATCCACGGTAATTCCCACTATTCTTACCGCCCGGAAGGAAGTTCCTTCTAAGTATTACCACTGTTTTTGGAAGGCTTATGTTTCATGGTAGAGGGTCTCCAACCTAGCCATTTTTCTGCTTTTTTCTGCAAGCAGGTTTCTCAACAGGTCTACGGGTGGGTTTTCTGATACTAACACAGTTCAACTTATTTCAGACCGCTTCACGGGTCACTGACTAAGGGATTTGAGGAGTCATCAGCCTGACCCCATGTGAGTCGCGACCCCAAGCTGAGATGGTTGTGACCTACAGTTTGAGAACTGCTGATATAGGCACATTTATTAAAAATGCAACAGGCTCATGCAAATGACAGGCCACTGTATAATTTAGATTTTTTTCTTTTTTGTCAGTTCAAAGTAGCATGTGTGATATAAAGATTTTTTTTTTTTTTAAAAGTGATTCTACATTATAATCGTTTTCTTAAAAAAATTTTTTTCTTTATTGTAGAGATGGTATAGAATTTGCCTTTAAAGAGCCAAGCCCACAAGGGGAAGTCCATCCACCTCTAAATATGGCATTCCTTGACATCCTGAGTGAATTCTCTTCTAAACTGCTACGACAGGACAAAAAAACAGTGTAAGTACTTTAAATAATTGTTCGGTATTTTTTTTTTTAAATCATTTTATTTTCATTTATTTTATTTGCATTTATTATAGAATGTTTTGTTTTCTATCTGCTAATGATCAATGCTACGATATGACAAAATATTTATACCTGTGACCTATATCAGCAGTTTATGTATTAATATAAAATTTCTTTTATTCTTTAGATACTCATACCTTGAGAAATTCATGACATTTCAAATGTCTCTCCGAAGAGAAGATGTCTGGCTTCCACTCATGTCTTACAGAAATTCTTTATTAGCTGGAGGCGATGACGATACAATGTCAGTTATGAGTGGCATGAGTGGCCGAGGGTCTTCAGTGAGGAGTAAAAAAACAAAACCGGCAACAGGAAAGCGGAAACTACCTGAAGGTATTAAATTCGCATCCCACTGCATGTTTTTTTTTTATTTTATATTTCAGCCTTGTGCTTTTATCTATAATGAGCTGTTATATTTTTAGCTGAAGAGAGTAGTAGCAGTGACAGTATGTGGCTAAACCGGGAGCAAACAATTAATACGCCAGTCATGATGCAAACACCTCAGCTAACATCCACCATCATGAGAGAACCTAAGCGATTACGGCCGGAAGAAAGTTACATGCCTGTTTACCCAATGCAGCCTGAACACCATCAACCTCCCCTCGTTTATAAGTAGGTGTCACTGTTATTTTTTTTTGTCATTTGGTATGCTATGGGCACAAAGTGTAGACAAGAAAGGTAATAACAGAAAATTTGTATTCAGTACGCAGGTAACGTGGATGCTGGCACAGCGACAGCAGGAAGAGGTAGCAAGGCAACAGCAAGAGAGAGCCGCTATGAATTATGTGAAGCTTAGGACTAATCTGCAACAAACCATGTAAGAAACTAAACTTAATGTATATTAGTATCATCAATACTGGAACATAAAACAAAACTCTGAACCCAGAATGCATTTGATAATGTCTAAAAAATTTAACAATGACATTAAAAATGTGTATGCTTCAGGTGCATATTAGGGGGTCATTCCATGTAAATCTTGGCGGGCAAAATTATACCCATAGGTAATTTTCATTTTTTAAAGAGATTTTTTTTAATTAAACATACTCATACAGGCAATCAAATCCCATTATTTTACTTTCAAAGGCTTTTAAAGTATTCTTGGGGTTCAATTTTAAAATAAAAGGGACATAACTGCCTTTGGTTGATAATGCGTATTGAACCCACCTTTTTTTTTTTTTGTCACCAAAAAAAATAATTAAGTATGAAGTTAAGGAATGTATAATGACTCTCAGAATTAGGTAAGGTTGATAAAAAATTTCAAAGGGCCAAAATTTCAAAGTGATATGTGGATTAGGCACAGAGATTTTTTTTTTCCCACATACACTTCACATAAAAAAGGAGCATCAGGAGTGGCATTTCCGAGCAAATTTTTTTAAACTTTATTCCCCTATCTCTCAAAAACTGAGGGCTAGAATAGAAAACATTTACATGGGTTTGTAGCTATGTGATAGTATCAAGTGTACAAAGTTTCGTGAAAATCTGAATCTGGCATAACCTGGGTGAACTGACATGGAATGACCCATTAGCAATAATAATAATATAAAAAGATTACTAATGAAAAATGCTGCCTTATCAGTGAGGACACTGAATAACCCTTAATGCATTTTGAAGACCAAAATGACTTATAATTAACGTTAGGATCCTCCAGTGTGGTTAATTGCAAAATTGCGTATAATGTTAAATATCACTTTTATTGAACATTCATGTGTAAATTTGTCTTTTACATGATGCATTTTGGTCTGGATCAGTGTGTCATATGTAAAAGAGGTATCCCAACTTCTTATGACTTGCAACTGCCTAATGTACCGGCTTGTAGATATCTTAGAAGCCTTCATCTTTCATAAAGTGTTTAGCTTTTTATTTCTAGTTTTCTTCTCACACCTTTTTCATCTGCGGAATTATTTCTCCTGGAAAACAACACAACACAGCCTTCTGTTTTATCACCAAGCATCAAAAAAGGAGACTTATATCTTACCTTGTTAAGTCCTTTTTTTTTTTTCGAATAGGGGACACAGGGACTACGCTAAGGTATAGGCTGGCAGATGGAGTCTGTGCACCAAACCGTTAAATTCTTCAGAGTAGTGCAGCCCAGGCTCCTCCCGTATATCCCAGCCCAGACAGGCCAGTCAAGTTAGCAAGCCCAAGGCAGGAGCGGGAAGAAGGAGACACAGACACAAACACCCGAAGAGACAGGAAAACGAGGAAAACCTCCGCCAGTCAGGTGCGTCAGGGTGGGAGCTCTGTGTCCCCTATGGAGTTTGAAGAAAAGGACTTACCAGGTAAGATATAAGTCTCCTTTTCTTCATCACCGTCCATAGGGGACACAGGGACTACACTGGGGATGTCCCAAAGCAATCTCCCTAAGGGAGGGGATGCTCTTGAGCTGCACTGAATACCCGTCACCCAAAGGCCACATCTGTGGAGGCAAAGGTATAAAAAGCATAAAAGCTGACAAAAGTGTAAGCAGAAGACCACGTGACCGCCCTGCAAAGTTATCTCCGCAGAGGTGCCATGACGAAATATCCAAGAGGTACCAACCAACCTGGTGGAGTGAGCAGTCACCACAGCCAGGGCAGGAAGGTCCGACGCCAAGTACGTGTGGCAGATGGTTAAACAGAGCCATCATGCCAAGGTCTGCTTCATAGCTGGCCAGCCCCGCTTGTGGAAACCATGGAGGACGAAAAGGGAATCCAACTTCCGGATACCCCTAGTACGTTCTACATAGATGCGGAGGGCCCTCACAACATCTAAAGAGGTATCCTCCACTGTGGTTCCGGCTTTTCAGTCTCCTGATTGAGGTGGAATCTGGAAACTACCTTCAGAAGGTAGTCTAGCAGAGAGAGTCCTGAAAATGGCCCTGTCTGAGTGAAAGGCCAGAAAAAGAGCAGAAGCGGTCGCCAGAAGGAAAATAATTCCACGTGAGCCAACAAAGGCCCACCGAGTCCAAAGGCTTGAAGGGAGATGACTTAAGAGCCCTAAGCACCATGGACAAGTCACACGGAGCCACCGAAGGCTGCACGTGTAGAACTCCCTGAAAGAAAGTACGAACTTCTGGCATCAAGGCAATCTGTCTCTGAAAGAGAACCAAAGTGCAGAGGCCTGCACATTTAAGGAAGATGGGGTAAGACCCAAATCCAGACTCGCCTGTAGAAACGAGACGATTTGGGATTAAGAGCCGTGGAAGAACACCAGGAGAAATATGCAGGCCAAATCCGATGATAAACACTAGCGGATGAGGGCTTCCGTGCATTATGGAAATGACTGACCGCGAAAAACCTTTAGCTCGGAAGACTGATGTCTCAAGAGCCACTCCATCAAAGCGAGGCGAGCCAGGTCTGGATGTAAGCACCGAGCCCTGAGACAGAAGATCCGGCCATAGAGGAATACGCATTGGAGCGTTGATGGAGAGGTTCAGAAGATCTTTGTGCTGAGCCCTCCACGGCCAATCGGGAGATACCAGAATCATGGTGCCACCTTCCAACTTCAACTTGCGGAGAACCCTCGACAAAAGCGAGATCGGAGGGAATATGTATATGAGACTGAAAGTCCACCAGAAGAGCCCCCGGGTCTCTGGTATTAGAGACATACTTTGGTACCTAGTTGTACCGAGACTCCATCAGATCTAGGTCTGGTAGACACCAATGATTAACTAGAAGCTGAAAGACATCCGGATGAAGGGCCTACTTGCCTGAGAGGACATCCTGGTGACATAGAAAGTCTGCTTCTCAATTTTGGACCCCCGGAATGAAGACTGCTGACAGAGCTGGAACACCATGCTCCACCCAACGAAGGATGCAACTCACCTCTTTCATGGCGCCGCGACTGCTAGTGCCGCCCTGATGGTTTATGTAAGCGACGGCCGTCGCGTTGTCGGACTGTACCTGGACTGGGCAATGCTGAAGGAGCTGCTGAGCCTGACAGAGAGCCCTGAAAACAGCTCGAAGTTCCAGGACGTTTATCGACCCTGGAATGACTTCTGGCAGGTCACAGCTCCCCATGTGCAAGACGCATCTGTGGTTAGGAGTCCAGAAGGGGCTACCCCTGTCCAAATGGGTACTCTGGAGCCACCGCGCAAGGTAGAGACTAACCACCTGAGATAGGACAATTGTCCTCAGCTTGATCTGGGATCTGTTCCAGCGAGCGAGTATCTCCGCCTGAAGTGGAACTGGGCGTACTCCACCATGAAGATGGAGACCAGAGACCCCAGGTTCCGCATGCAGGCGTGAATTGACATCGTGCGATGAAGCAAGAACCCGCAAATCCTGTCCTGCAGATCCCGAATCTTGTTTACTGGGAACACTCTCTGAACCCTGGAAGCTAACAGGGCCCCCAGATGGAGCATCTCCTGGGACGGAGTCAGGGAGGACTTCTTCCAATTAATGATCCATCCGTGAGATTGGAGAAGATCTATTGTCTGACGGAGGTGCTCCTTGGGCATGTCCAGAGATCTGGCCAGGATAAGCAGATTGTCCAAGTAAGAGAGAACTCCTGATACTCTTGCGCCGCAAGTGAGCTGCCATAACCGCCATGACCTTCGTGAACATACAAGGGTATGTGGAAAGACCAAAGGGCAAGGCCCGAAATTGGTAGTGCTCCTTCCGGACTGCAAACCAGAGGAAAACGCTGGTGACTGAGTCGTATAGGCACTTGTAAATTAAGCATCCTGGATATCCCAGGAGGCCACGAAATCTCCCGACTCCAACGCCAAAATAAAGGAGCGCAAAGACTCCATGCGGAACCGGGGAACCCGCAAATACTTGTTGAGGGACTTGAGGATTGGACAGAAGGAACCATTTGGCTTCTGAACAAAGAATAGATTGGCATAAAAGCCAGAGCCCCTCTGAGCCTGTCGGACAGGAACTATTACCTTGTAGACTAGTAGAGAGTTAATACACTCCCGCAGCGCTTTCACTTTTCCTGGATCCCCCGAAAGGCAAGTGGTTGAAAAATGTGCCGATGGAAGTTACCGGAAGGTCACCGCGTAGCCCTGCGAGACTACACCACGAACCTAGGCATCCGTTGTTGTCGCCATCCAGGCATCGGAGAAAAGCAGATTCCGGCCTCCCACACTGGGGTCCTCCAGGGAGAAGCCTGCCCCGTCAATCTGTAGACTTGATGGCTGGTTTAGCAGCCTGGCGTCTGCTAGGCCAGGACTGCTTGCTTCTGGGCTTGAATGTCTTAGAGGCAAAATTCCTGGACCAAGGAAAGGACTGTCACTTAGCCTTCCCTTGTCGGCGAAAGTAAGTCACTCATGTTATAGGGGCATCTGCCGAAGGCAGAAACACTGTCATGGCAGGTGCCACAGTGGCTACTATCTTATCCAATTCTGGCCCAAAGAGAACATCACCGGCGTAAGGAAGAACCTCAAGGGCTTAGTGAGTCAGCGTGCCAAGAGCTGAGCCATAGAGCCCTTCTGGCCGACACAGAAAAGTGGACACCTTGGACTTTAAGATACCTGTGTCAAGAGCCGCTTCAAGATAGGAAGCGGCCGGCTTAATATGCGCCACCAGAGGTAATAGTTGGTTGGTCCCCCGACGAAAAGAACCTCCTCTAGAGCGTCCGCCCAAGAGCCAATTGCCTTAGCCACTCTTGCAGATGCATAAATTACCTTAACGGAATCTTCCAACTTCTTATCCATCAGATCCTGAAAGGAAGCCGTATTTGGGATAGGGAGGGTAGAATTCTAGATAAGATGGGCAATATGCGCGTCAACTGGAGGAGGAGACTCCCATTTGCTATGCTCCTCTGCAGGAAGCAGGTAAAAGGACGCTATGGGCTTGGAGACCTGAAACCGCCTGTTAGGAGCGCCCCAAGCCTCCGCTAGCATTTCCTCAAGTTGTTCAGATTTAGGAAATTCCACTGAAACCCTCTTCTGATACTTGAAAACTAGGCGCCTTGAGTTTAGGGGCCGGTTCCTCATCCTCAATAGAAAGGACTGTTCTAACTGCTCTAACCAAGGCCACAACATCCACCTAAGGGAGAGACTCCTCCTGAACAGACGATGTCTCATGCTCAGAGGCACCAAGAAAAATCCTCCTCGTGGTCTGAGGAGATTTCCCAATCAGAAACCTCACCCAGGAGAGAGAGTTCTCGCGCCTGGACGATCTGCGTTCAGAAGTACTATCTCTATCCAGCATCTGCTGAAAGGAGGCGGACATCTGTGCTAAACCCTGAACTGACTGGGAAAAAGTGCTCATCCATGGGGGCTCTAGCGCAGGCAGCTGCAGATGAGACTGCATAATAGGGGCGGCTGGAACCCCCAAAGCAGGAAGGACAGGCGCGGGAGCTGTAAGGCGATCCACCAACTGCGACAGGTTGGTCGCCCATGCTGTTTCCTAGCTGGAAGCAGTAGATGGGACATTCGCTGCGTGCCTGAGCAACACTGGATACAGAGACCATCCTGGACCACATCCTGTGGGGAAATACCAGCAGAACAAGATTTACAAGTACGCAGCAAAGGAGCCTCCACCTCCTTGGATGCTTTGTTCTTGGAAGACATGTTACAGTATTCCAAGAAAAGTCCCACACACCAAGTTATATAACAGGGGTGTGCAATAGGGAACAATGCACTGAATGTAGGGGCCGAACAAATTCAACAATGAGTTGGGCTTAACAGATGGAGCGTTAACCCCTTACAGTAAGAAAGATAGACAGAAAAATAGAATAAAGTTTGAAAAAGAGAACTAGCACACAATTACATTCAATGCATAAAAGCTATTACAGGCAAATAATGCTCAACATACCATCCCCAGTCACATGGGTGGAGCTAGACTGTTTAACCTAACCGTGAGGGATCACACTATGGGTCGGGGGAGGGGCTAACGGGGAGAGCCTACCTCTTCCTGCTGACACATATCCCCCCGGGCAATGCTGATGGACGCTGCAGACCCTCCGCTGGCTAATGGCCTGCATGTACGGTCGACCTCATACGGCCACACGCATCGTTGGTCGTTCACTGCAAAAAAAGTAAATAATATTGTTATCGTTCATATCGTCCTTCAAAGTTGGACCGTGTGTATGCACCGTAAGTGCCCTGGTGGTCTAGCTATAGGATGCCTGGCGCTGCCTGCTCAAAAAAATAAAAGTAAAACCTGAAGAAAAAAACATTTAGGCTGCTTTAGCAGCCCCGCTGTATAGGTGCACGCTCCTGCGGCACCAAATCTTGACTGGGCTGGGGGAAGAGTTTAACTGTGTGGTCCCCAGACTCCATCTGCCAGCCTATACCCCAGCATGATGAAGAAATAAGCAACTGCCATATTGAATAGAATATTGTGGGAGGCAATGTAGCCATATGAAGATTGAGACCATTTGTGGAAGTTTTTATAAATTCACTATATACTGTATAACCACATATGTGCTGCAAGTTCTAATTTTAATCGGAAATTGATTCAGAAGTTATTTCAAATGATCCATTATTTATAGTGTAGAAGTGTAATCTTTTGTGAGCTCTGCTGAGGGAATCTGTATGAAATACCGATGGACGGGATGCCGGCTGTCAGTACACTGACCGCAGCATCCCGAAGGTTCAAATCTTGACAGGGGAATGGTGAGTAATGTTTCCCTGTCTTATTTACCCCCTAACATCCTGGACTGTGGCTGGACGTACAGGCACAGGTAAGAGCGGGTCACCGCTTGTGGTGTCCCCCATATCAGTAGTCCTACCTCCGGTCTCAGGGGACAGACCAGAGGTGGAAGCCGGCTCACAATACCCTGCGCTCCACTAGACCACCAGGGTCTTGTAGTTGGTAAGGGAGCCAGCATCCCGGGGGTTAATTGCCAGCCAGGGGAGGCAGCCTTCCATGTTTAGCGGCTCCTCAGCTCAGCACACCTTTCCGCTGAGGTCTGGCTTTGCTGAGCTGTTTCCTCCTGCGGCCACGCCCCCTCTGTGGTCTCCGGCGCCCATTTTTTTCCTGGTGCATAGCAGATCTCTCAGGACAGCGTGTGGTCCAGGACAGCACAACAGCGGGGAGAGGGTAAATGTGCCTGGAACTGCCGTCCGTGGTGTGTGGAGTTCCTGTGCGCACAGGGACTCCCATAGAGACGAGGCCCGACGCGCGTTTCGCCTGGAGACTTTTTCAAGAGGGCTTATTTTTTTCAATTTCCATGTGATTTATGAATTTCTGCACTTTGAATTTAGTATTTGCTTACTGGCAGAACTAAGATTTTGTGTTTTTTCCTTTTTTCTTGTGACAAAATCGCGTATTATTCATATATACCACAGATATAATGGATTGCACCAGCACTTTCACATATATTGGCTTCTGCTCTAAGTTGATTTAATACTATTTTATCAGCATATTAAGCAGGTATTTTCAATTGCACTAGCACTTACTGTATCTTTGGCTGCTAATTTTGATGATAATGTAATTATTTGCATAGTCCATTCACAATTCTGTTTTCAACTAACAACAGTGTGTGAGCACACTCCTTTAACTTCACTAGGTGTAATTATTGGGTAATATTCTAGGTCTCTCTTTCCCATGAAAATCCTTTTTCTTGGATACTATATCTAAATTGAAGGCTATATGAAACATGTTCAATTGTGCCATCTGTTCCTTTTTTCAAGGACTCTAACCAAAATAATATTTTCTCTCCATTTTTTACCTTATTCCATTTTTTAATTAATAATAAAAGTAAATTTTTAAATATATGTGACATAGTGTGCCTCAAACAAAGGAGTTACCTTTTTCCTTTCTCTTATCTTTAAAACTAAGCTAATTAACTCCCTGGGAGTACCTTTATCATTACGGCAAACCTATTACGGGATTCTCATAAATGTATTCATACTCTATATTCCTCAATTGGAGAACATCTTTTTAATATACCTGTGCTGCGTTTCCCTCTTCCCAAGATCCCCTTTCCTGTATATATTCAGTTCAGAGTTTGGCAGGTTCCTCTACGGCCATTCATACCATGTTGCGGAATGAAAGACCTAAGAAGGCATCTAAACGTCCTGTTTTGTCATCCCAGTATATACAAATATCAGACACAGAAGTGTCGTCGGATGATGGGGAAGTGGATGTTGCGTTTGATTCTGATTCTCCTTCACTGGAGGTGGAGCTAAATCAAGTATTAATGTTCCAGCTTTGGTGCGGGCAGTCCGATCCATACTAGAGTTAGAGGATGACGTTCCTGCTACTAAATCCAAATACCCTCAGTTTAAACAGGTAAAGGTGACTTTTGACAGTTTTTCCTCTTTCTGACCAGCTGGTAGACCATATGGCGGAGGCTTGGCAAGCACCTGATGAGAGGTTTCAGCCGCAAAAGCGTTTGTTATCCATTCCCTGAGGGGCACTGTAAGAAGTGGGAATCGCCTCCTGCTGTGGATTCTCATTATACTCGCTTAATAAAAAGTGCCACTCTAGCCATGCTTCCATTTCTTCTTTGAAGGATTCTACGGATAGGAAGGTGGAGGCGTGCCTGAAATCAATTTACTTTCTCTCGGGAGCGGTTGCCCGTCCGTCCATGGCTATCTCATGGGTGGCTAAGGCAATAGAAGATTGGGCAAATGTTCTGGAGGACACTTTACCTGAGAAGGCTCCTGAGACTCAGAGGTCTTTGGTGGGCCACATTAGAGATGTGGCTGCTTATTTTAGTGAGGCTTCTTTGGATGCCAGTCTGCTGACCTCCAGAGTCTCGGCCGTGGCAGTGTGTGCTCGCCACTCCCTGTGGCTGCGCACCTGGAGGGCGGATGCTGACTCTAAAAAGGGCCTGGAGGCCTTGCCCTACAATGGGAAGATATTGTGTGGCCCGTACCTGGACAAAATTGTAGACACACTGGCAAAATCTAAATCAGCATTTCTGCCATCAGCATCTGCACCTTCCAAGGCTAGAATCTCTTTCATTCGGTCCTTTCGTCCTCAAGGAAGGCTCAAAGGACAGTTTTTGCCTAGACAATCAGCGACCAAAACAACCACCAAGCCTAAGAAACAGGTCTGGAGTGCAAGACGCCCTGCTTCCAAGTCAGAGGATAAAACCTCAGCCTAATGGGACGGGCCGCCCTCTGGCGTATCCCAGAGTGAGAGGACTTCTTCAGTTCACCCAGTGCTGGTGTCAAACCACCAAGGATGCTTTGGTAAAAGAAGTGGTATCTCAGGGGTACGCTCTCGCTCTCTCATTCCGGCGAAGACCTCCCCACCAGTTTTTCTGTATGAGCCCTCTTTCCGACAAGAACAATGCCTTACAGATCCAGGAAGCCATAGAGTCCTTGCTGAAAGCAGGGCTAATTGTACCAGTTCCACTATCTCAAAGAGGGACTGGTAATTATTCTATTCTGGTTCAGAAGCTGAATAGGTCTCATCGGCCTATCCTCAACCTCAAATCTCTCAACAAGTTCCTCAGGGTGCCCAAATTATGGTTTGGAAACTTTACGTTCCATTACACTGGCTATGGAACCGGGGGATTACATGGTATCCCTGGACATTCAGGATGCTTATCTGCATATCCCCATAATGTCTTCTCACCAGCATTATCTTCGGTTAGCTGTTCTGCAGCAACACTTTGTTTTGGGCACTGCTCTTTGGCCTATCCACGGCCCCAAGGGTCTTTACAAAAGTTATGGCTGTCATGGCAGCCCATCTGTGGAGTCGGGGTACAGGACTCCTGCCATACCTGGACGACCTCCTCTAACTGGTGTGGTTCTCCAGTGGTGCTTCAACACCACCTACGCCTGACAATGGCTTGTCTACAAGTGCACGGGTAGCTAATCAATTGGAAATAGTCCTCCCTAATTCCCTCACATGCATGTTTCATTTGGGAGCCTTTCTAGATTTTCAGCAGCAGAGAATCTTCCTAATTCCGAAAAAGATCTTGCTGCAACTGCGCAGCTTCCTCCACATTCATCGGGTGTCAGTACACTCGGCGATGCAGGTCCTAGGGTCCATAGTGTCCACATTCGACATGGTGGAATATGCTCAGTTCCATTCAAGGTCCCCGCAGGGGCTAATCCTCTCCAGATGGAACGGCTTAGCCCACCGGATCAAGGCTTCGCACTCGCCCTGAGTTTCTTCCTAAAGTGGTTTCTAATTACCATATTAATCAGGAAATTATTGTACCGGCTTTTCAGTCACCTGACCTCTCAGCAGATGAGGTATCAGTCGATGTGGTCCATGCTCTCTGGATTTATGTGGACCGGACCAGTTCCCTTCGGCAATCGGACTCCTTATTTGTGCTCTATGAATTTTACAAGAAGGGATGGCCAGCCAATAAATAAACATGATGGCTTCGTCTGACTATCTCAGACTCTTACACACAGGCAAGCTTGCCTGTTCCGGCTTCTGTTACTGCTCAATATACTCTGTTGTGTGGGCAACTTGTTGTGGCACCTCGGCTGTTCAGCTTTGTAAGGCGGCCACGTGGTCTTCCATTCAGACCTTTCTAAGGTTCTATGCATTTGATACCTTCGTCTCTCCAGATGCTTCCTTTGGGTGCCGGATTCTCCTCTCAGCGCAGGAGTGTCCCCTCCCTTAAAAGGACTGCTTTGGGACATCCCCAAGGTCTCCCTGTGGAGCTTATGGACCCTGAAGAAGAGTATGATAGTTATGGTAAGAACTTACTTTTGGTTAATCTTTCTTCGAAGTCCATAGGATCCGCAAGGCACCTGCCCTGATGCATCTGGCTTCATATGGGCTATGTTGCTGGTCACCGGTTTTCCGTCTCCTTTTCTGTGAGTGTTATTCTCTAGTGTTCCAGTCTTCCTTCTCTTTTTCCTCCTTCGGCCTTTGGCTACTTACCAACTGAGGTGCCTCTGGCTAGGGGGCGGGGTAGAGGGAGGATGGACCAGTGCATCCTGGGAGCAAAAGCTTTAACTGCGTGGTGCCCGGGATCCAGATCCAAGCTACACCCCAAGGTCTCCCTGTGAACCCTATGGACTTCAAAGAAAGAGAGTTAACCAAGGTAAGTGTCTACCATAACTCTCATTTTTTGGTAGGTTCATCTCCTCTCTTTTGGTAGTGGCAGTTCACTTGTAGTAACAAATTACTAATAACAGGTGTGTTTGGCTTCCAGTAGCACCCTCTAATAATTTCTGTAATTTCACATAAAGAATAAATACTTAAATGGCTATTTTTTTTTGTAAAACGTCCCCAAAATTTTCTTTATCATTAAATTATGTAAATACAGGTTCGGTCTCCCATATCCAAATATTCCTAAGGATTTTCATGATTCACTGCTGGCTGGGATGGAGGGAGAGGGAGAGTCTTCCTGCTGCCGTGGATGGGCAGCAGAATTGCGGGGGATTGCCGCAGCAACTAAAGAGCCGGCCGGTTGGGCTGAGCCCAGCAGCTGCTGGAAGATGATTAGCTTCCAGCAGCTCCCTGCAGTCTCCTCTGACATGGTTGAATCAGATGCAACCATGCCAGGCAACTGGTTAAAGGAAGAAGGGGGAAATCTGTTATGTTCACACTAAGATTTATCTACTATTATCTCAATACTGTGATCATTTTTAGTTGGATTTTAAGATCATGGAATCAACAGCCAAAGCCAATTGAGCTAAATTGTGATGATGGAACAATCCTTGAGTTAAGTTCCTGTCTTAACTGAAGTTACTATATTTATATTTACCACAATCTTCTATTCCAGTGAGGAGAGAAAAGAATAGTCTGAACACCATCCTTCCTTATTCTTTTTTTTTTTTTTTACTAACCTTGTTAACCTAGGACTGGTGAGAAAGTAGAAACAAGATTGAAGTTCCAAGGAACTGACCCTGACATAACATCCTTTTAGATTTGTCTTTGAATCTGTTGTCCTTGCACAATAGTGGTTTACCTTGTGGTTAATTTATGTCGACATGCAGTTTTTCCCACTTCTGGACAATGTGATGAAATATGTCCAGGTCAATAGATCATTCTGTGTATTTAGAGCTTTCTTTTTGAGGTAGTCTGCTTCCCTGTGTTCTACATCTGGAATAAACACTGCACTGATCACCAGAACATTGAGTTCTGTCCGATACATTACTGCTTTGATCTTTTATCACACACTTAGAAACCAACCTTTCACCCCCCGCATGATTATCCAGAGATTTAAAAAGTTCTCTGTCCATAAGACATTCTTCCAGTCCAATGGCGCTGTTTTCTGGCCCGGGCTAGCCTTTTCTCAATGGCTTCCTTACTGACACTTGACCTGTCAGACCTGCAGCTCAAAGTCTTCTCTTAGTTTAAACTAAGGGGTATATTTACTAAAGTACGGGTTTTTACAGGTGGAGATGTTACCCCCAGTAACCAATCAGATTATACTTATCATGAAGGATTCTCCAGGGAGAATATACAAAGTTATCATTCTAAAAGGGCGATTCAATTGGTTTGGTCTCCGCAATTATTAATGGGCATCCAGTGTAGCAATGTAATCATTTTTTGGCACCCATTATCGCATTTGTCATGCTTAATTAGAAAAATTGAATACGCGGCTAAATCCTGTCTAACAATTTAATCTGAAATTTTCTTAAGTTGAACTGGACCGCCTCTTTCCCATGACTGTAATAAGTAATGGACAGAAATTTGAGAACCAGTCGAGGTCTGTCTAGTTTATGCAAGGTCAGAATCTTGTTCGTTGGCAAAAACTGTCACCTAGGGATAAATTTACTAAGCTGAGAGTTTGCAAACTCTGAAGAGTTTGGGCATGTTTTCCCACTCTCAAATTTACTAATGTCAAACTCAGGAGAGAGATCTCCTTTGCTACAGGAAAATACTGGAGAGTTAGGAAACTCTCTTCAATTCACCATCGGCAAAACTCGAGAACCTTTTCACTGGTAAAGATAGGATTCTGAAATTTACCAAGCAGAGAGTTTACAAACTCTCAAGAGATGGGAAAACTCTCCTGTAAAATCTTGTGAAATAAATTAACCTGCCTGTGATCTGCGAGTTTGTCAGAAACATACACAGATCACTGTGATCCATGTATGTTTCTGCCTGTAAATTGTGAAAAAAAAGGTTAAAAGTAAAAAAAAAAAAAAAAAAACAACAAATGACATAGGGCCCCCCTCCTAAAGCCCTTAACCAGCCCCGGACTTGCCAGCTAGTCCTGGTTCTTAAAATTACAAGGAAAAATATGTGTAGGGTTCCACTGTAATTTAAGAACCAGCACCAGGCAGCAGGGACAGAGCTGGTTTTAAATATAGGGATAAAAAAAATTGTCGCGAGGTTACCCCTATATTTGAAACCAGCTCCAGATCCTTTCTAGCGGGGGGACTGATGCCACAGCCAGGGGTGCCCTTTCACTGGGCCCCCCAGCCGCAGCATCAGCCCCTGGCTAAAAAGGGTCAAGAGCTGGTTTTAAATATAGGCGTGACCTCATACAAAAAGTTTTCACAATAAATTTAAAACCAGGTCTGGCCCTGGTGCTGGTTCTTAAATTGCGGTGGAACCCTACTCATTTTGTTCCCCGTAATTTTAAGAACCAGGACTGGCTGGCAAGCCGACCTGGTTAAGCTTTAGGGGGGGGGCCTTATGTAATTTTTGTTTTAAAACTCTATCCCATTTTTTTCCCGGCTAGAACACAAGCCGCTTACACATATCTCATTGATATGTGCAGGCTGCTTGTTCGGGAGAGTTTTGCAGAGAAAAGACACTGCAATCTCGGGTGAGTCATCTCCTGCAAAACCTGCTACTCAGGTGAGAAATCTCCTGCAAAACCTGCTGCTCGGGAGAGAAATCTCGTTCTGCTTCACCATTGGCCATCTCACTCTCAGCTAAACTCACTTCTTGGTAAATTTGAGAGTCTCGGGAGTTTCAAATCACCCGAGTTTCGGTGAAGCTAATCGAGTTGGAAAAAAAAAGCAAACTCTACCAGACTCGATTCTTAGTAAATTTACCCCCTAGTGTTGAAAAGAAGTCCAATGAAAATCATGAATGGGAATCCTAATTTTAATTTGATCATTGATGAGCCGTCCAGGAGACCTTTTAACATCTAGATAGTCATCCGGATGTGAATTGTGGGACAAAAGAAAATACTTTGTCTTAAGTCATCTAGATACAAAATAAGTGATACTCAGCCACAGTGGTCATAATCATAGTAGAAGCCCTAGGAGCAGTTGCAAGACCAAAAGGAAAAACACAAAATTGGAAGTTCTGAGATCGGATTGTAAACCAGAGAAGGCACTGTACCATTAAAAATTGTAAATATGTGTCCTTGATGTCTGTATACCAAGAATTTGTTTCCTTCCATACTGTTTATAATTAATTTTCTCACGTTCAAAACCAAAGAACTTCATGAGAAAATTGAAAGAGCTCCAGCTTTTAGTCAAACAGTTTGCCAGGCTCCCACTAAAGAGGCAAATATACTTGTAGAAGTAATACTTACCATCCTGTATGTGTGTGTGAGCAAATTCAATCATTCTGATATTGGTCTGCCAGAGTGAATAACTTCAGAAAGCTGTACTGACAAAGTTAGAATTGGCAGATTGCGTCCATACCACTGAATTGAATTCCCCCTAGAGAATATTGGCATTCATCAGTCAGTGTGGCTTCAGCAGGTTACTAGGAAAACAAACATACATGCATAAAACAAAATGTAATAACTTCAGTGAAAAATGTTTACAGGATTTTGGAACCTTAAAAACAGTGGATGCGTCATATGTTACTAGTGAGTGCATGGATGAATGAAGGACTTGGGATTGTTTAATGTGTGTGTTGGATGTAAACCTGGAAAGTTAACGACACCATAAATTGCACCATGCGCCACTGCTTATTTGCTATAGGTTTGTATCTATTTTATAATTGAGTGTCTAATATATTCTGGTTTCATCACATTTTCTAGTATATTGCTAACATCACCTTTTATTTTCATAAGACGGCGTAACCCTGGACTGATGGAAGATGATGAAGAACCAATTGTTGAAGATGTAATGATGTCATCGGAGGGGCGAATTGAAGATCTTAATGAAGGCATGGATTTTGACACAATGGATATAGACTTAGTAAGTAATAATATTTTTCTTTTATGTTAAGCCATTGAATAGGAGTATTCTTAAGTTCAACGTTAGTGGGGTTTTTTTTTTCTCCCCCGCTTATCTCATTTGTTTTTATCCGCTTCCTACGGTTTTTTTTTTTAATGTAATATCTCCACTTATGGATGTTTGATTTTAACAACTTTAGATATGTTAATTTTTTTTTCATTTAGTGTTTGCTTAAGTTTCCAACCACTCCTGTTGCTTTACTGTTCTCACTATCACCTTAAATTATAACGAGGTGAGGAGTTGAGGCTTGCCAAGTTTGTCGAGTGGATGTTATTGTCCTATTTTATATGTAATACTCTCATGTCGACTCTAGTAAGTCTTCCTAGCGAGGCCTATGCAGTGCTTAGAGTGTAGCTCTATCTCTAATTTTTTTTTTTCTTTTTACCTTCTTGTGTGTGGTGTTTGGAGTCTTTTGTCTGAACTCAGACCCACCCATCATCCACCTGGCTGACATTAGTGATTTGTTTTGAGTAGCATGAAAAGCTGTTCCACACTGTGCTGTTCAATGCAGGCTGAGTCTCCCATATCCAAATATCCCGAAATACGGGATTTGTTTTGCATGACCTGAGATAGTGAAATCTTTTTGATTGTTCAATGTACATTAACTTTTTTTAAACACAATCATTTGTGTTTTTTAAACACAAATGATTAAAATTATTGTATGAAATTAGTTTCAGGCTTTGTGTACAAGATGAATATGAAACATAAATGAATTTCATGTATGTACACAAACTTTATTTGAGCCACAAAATTATTGAAAATGTATAAAATTACCTGCAGGCTGTGTGTATAAGGTATATATAAAACATAAATGCCTTCTGTGTTTAGATTTGGATCCCATTCCTAAGCTTTTTCATTATGGTATGCAAATATTCCAAAATACGGAATATTCCGATATCCAAAATGTCATTTTGAATATGGAAGACTCAACCCGTACAATGTTGTCTGGTTTGAGAAGTGACCTTAGGGGTTTGGCACAGACAGTGTTACAAATGGCTGGTTCTCTGAAAATTGAGGATCTGCAGGAAATGTGAGTGATTGATAACACTCTAAAAAGACACAGTACAGTTAAAAATCATGCATAACCAATGATTGCATTTCCAGTTATTCAAATTAAATCAAGATAATGAAAATATAATGGCAGGCTTTAAATTAGTAAATTTATATTTTTTGGTGTCAGTTCAGTTGTATATCATTGATTGTACTGTAAATGATTTATGTTTATGACATGATCTGACATGGGCATTCTATTTTATATAATATGTATATATTTTGTATGCAAATTGCATGTCTTCATACTTGCTTTCCTTTCTTTAGCCACCATCTAAAAACAGGCGAGAGAGAACAGAGCTTAAACCTGATTTCTTCGATCCTGCTTCAATCATGGATGAATCTGTAAGCCTAAAATACATCATACCTGCTATTTTAAAAATAATGAAATAAAATTGAAAAGAGTTAAGGTTTTGCATACCCATTTGGTCCTTGAGTATAAATGGGTAATGAAATGGGCCAACCTTAATATGTAACGGCTGTACTGATGATCATTGTCAATACTTTTCTGAATTATCTAAATTTTAAAACTACCTAGTATATTTTCTATCAGTAATTGTTAGCCAGATAACTTTGTTCTGTAGTGCAGATTTATTTTTTTAGGTTGTGACTATAACATGTTCATTTTACTGGTGGCTTTGCCAAACACAAGGATGTAGTTTTAAATTGTGCTGAAGTAATTAAGGCCTTAAAATTACTGCCATTACTCTGAGGGAAACACAAGGAAAATGTCAGTAATCCCTGAAGATATTTGCTTAGTGCTCCTGGTTAAACAGTCATGTTTTTCAAGCAGGTGGTGTAACCTTTCATATCATATTATATAAGATGTGAAGCATGAGGCCATTTCTGTCTTCATGCTACTAGAAAATTATCTTTACCCACAGTAGTATCAATCCGTTTATATGCTTTGTTCAATAGATGTAATTTCCTGTTGAAATATATTGCTTTTCTGTGTAATTTCAATATGTACAGTATGTATTTTAATACAAGTACCATATTGGTTATGTGGCTACTGTGCCAAATTTACACAGAAAAAGAACACAAGAAAAGTTTGTTTTAATAAAGCAATTCCCATTTTACATACACAAATGCATGTTTTTCCATTCATTTCCCATTCAAAACACTTGTAGTGCATGACCGTAGACACTTTATTTCAGCTAGGCACATTTCCATAGGTATGTAGCTTTTTCCATAACAGTTCATTTTCTTTACTTGTTTTTATTATTTAGCAAATTTTGACGTACATCCTAAGTTTTATATTTACTTTTCCATTTCTATCTCTCTACATTTTTTTACATACTCCTAACTTCCATTTTGTGTTTTTGTTTTTTTTCTCTCTAGGTTCTTGGGGTATCAATGTTTTAATACCAGTTCATCTATCAACTCTGGTGAAGTTTTTTTTGTAATGGAAGAGGAAGTTTTTAATGACAAATTTGTGGTAGATACATTGAAATTCTGTACAGAATTTTCTCTAAGGAGAGTTTGATATGCTTACCAAGATTAAGTGCATTGAGGGGCAGTTTTGATTGCCTGAAAAACTATAAAGGACAAGTAAACCATTTGAAAATAAGCTACATTGTATTATTTTTTGGAGAAATCCCTTTATTTATGTATTTTAGTTTGTCCAATGCCCACAAAGATTTTATTTTTAATCATTTTTCCATCTGTGAAAAGTGTTGGCTTTGTTAACACTAGGGGAACTCTGATTGTAGCGTTATACATTTTCTATCTGGTATGGTTATGTATTAGTTTTTTGTATCTTCCAAAATTTGTAAAATCACTGGGTTTTTTTTTTTGTTTTGTTTTGTTTTTATTTTTAAATAAATTATGTTTTCTGTCTCCAAAAATTTACATCCAGCTTTTGTTTTTTTGTTTCCCCTCCCCTTCCTCAAAGGAGCCTTTTTCAGACACCTCTTCTGAAGGTTATCTGTCCAAAGGTATCCAAACGTAACCATGCTTCCTCATTAATCACCCTAAAAGTTTGCTTGTCCTTTAAGAAACATGTAACGTTGTGGAATTCCTTCCAGTAGTGCCACTGTATTTTGTCTCCAAATAAAAAGAAGCTTATTGTAGTATGTTTGCAAAAAAACTTTAAACAGAAATTATACAGCTTATTAGAGTGTGGGAATAGGGTTCTAAATTTTAAATAAAATGATATATATATATATATATATAAATTGGTGCTGATTTTATAATTGCGCAGTTTGTTTAGTTTTTCTTACTTTTAAATTCCAAGTTAAAATGAGGTTTCAGAAATATATTGAAAGTTTTAACAATGTTTAAAAATAGTTGAAGCGTGAATTCTCGCTTTAAAATAATTTTTAAATTTGTATTTTATATTTGTTTTATCTATTTGTCTTTGCAAGCAGTCTTCAGGTTAAGTATACTTCCAGCAGATTACAATACATTTCCTCTATTTTAGTTGAAAAACTAGATAACTCCTAATCACTTGGCTTTATTGTAGAAAAGCTTTGTTCCTCACTTCATACTTGGTTCACAGCTAACAGTCAAAAATTGCCATCTGACATCAATCCATTTTCCCAGCTTAGGCAGCTAGACATTAACGTAAATTAACTTATATTTTCATGTGTATATTTTTTGTCAGTTGTCTTTCATTTTTCTGAGGTTTAAAGTCATTCCATGCCTTATGCTTGCAATACACAAACTTCTCTTGTGTAAAAAAAAAAATAATAATAATTATAAAAAAAATAAAGTATGTAACAATCCTGTTTAGGCTGAGGTAGCCAAAAACCATAAGTTAACCAGAGAATTATAGAATATAATTTTTTGAACCTCGTAGTCCTAACACACAGAATATTGATACATCTGACTCATGTTGCATAAAACTCATGTCTGAAATGACTGCCTATCCTTCCTTCACACCACTGCATTTATTAGAACTGCTGAAAGGACTGTGTATATATCATTTTAAACTTGTCGATTACTTTCTTACTCTAGACAGAGTATATCTTTGTGAAAGCAGTTCTTACAGCTTTGTTTTCAACCAGCTAAAATGTTTTATATATTTACCTAACCTGTTGTCCTCCACATTCTATTGTCCTCTGTACTGTTTTCTGATTTGTATTTATGTCTTGAGACAGTAACTTTTTGAATAAAATAAAACCTACAGTATATTCTTGTTTAATTCTGTTTAATTTTAGAAGTTTTAAATGTTTGTATTTAAAAACAAAAATTAACTGTTTACGTCTGAATGTTAATGTTTGTTTTTAGAACGTTTGTAAATTCAACAAAATATCTGTGGCAAGCAGCACTCCCCAATGTAGGGGAAGCTCATATGATACAGGTGCCCTCTGGTACTGACAGTCCCGCAGAGATGTCAATTGAGTATACAAAATCTGGTGGCAGCAAAATTCAAATATATACCCTTCCCCATCTGTTGCTGAATTACTGAAATTAAGACAGGGATGCCCTGTAAAAAAATGGTATTCATTATACACCTGATGATTTTTGTTTTTTTGTACCTAAATGGGCCATCTCTGACTGCGCAGTCATAACAGATTATACTTTTTCCACTGTTTAAAGAGTTGGTGCATGGTGTGTTACCCCACAACCCTTCTTCTGTTTTTTTCCCTTTCATTGTAATGTTTCAGTTTTATAAAATTTTTCATGATTTGCTTATCTTACTGCATCAACAACCTCATTTTGTCGGAGAGTTTGTTAATTTTTTCATTCACTTCATTCTATTTTATTTTTTAAAAAGTTGACGATATATAAAAAATGCATATATAAAAGCACCATACTGTATGCCTGTTCTTCCTATATCCAGCATTATTCAAACACCTGCTTCTAGTGGGATGCAATAACCATGTCGATAGTCATAATATCGATAGTTGTGATGCCAACATTGATAAAATGTTGACATTAGACATGTCTATGTGAAAAGCTGACATTCTACAGAATGGTGACATTAAAGTAAAGCTGCAGGTAGAGTGTTGGGGTAAGGTTTGTTTGGTGCGGTTTAAGGATAGGGGTTAGAGGTCTCACAGCCAGAATCATTGGATCAGAAGACACTGCTGTACCACTGGAGCTGAACGGAGGTAAGTGATTGCTGCAGCGCCAGAACCCATTGTTTTGTCGGCATTCTGCCTTAAGCTTGCCATACACCTAAAGATTACCTTTCCAACCATCCAAATAGTTGGCTTGTTAGAAAGTAAATTGGTAATGTATGGGAGCAAATGACAATCGACCATTTGCTCCGAAACACTGGAAAACAGTCATTCAGACAAATTAGTTAAATCTGGTTGAATATGAGCAAATGTTTTGATTGTCATTTGCTACCAGATTTCCGTTCCAACCAGCCAACTAGTTGGATGGTTGGATTGATAATCTTAGGTGTATGGTCAGCTTTACTGATATTGGTTCAGGTAATAAAAGGTGATAAAAGGATAAGAGACTATGGTTACCTAACAACAGGCATGTTTTGTAGTGTTTTAATGCCATCAAAAACATGGGTGTGAATCGTAAAACTGCACACTTGAGCTGCTCTGATGTCACTGACCCTGCTTATGTTTGATTTCACCAATGTACGCAGGGAATATCTGTAGAGCAAGCAAGATATTTGCCCCCTCTAACATGGAAGCCTGCTGCAGTAGGGCATGGAGGACAATTTTAGCTACCAATAAACATTTACGGTACTTCAGGTGTTCTATTCAGTTATACAGAACTTTTTATATGAATGTGTTTATATCATACTTGCCAACTCTCCCTCATTGTCAGGGAGACTCCCTGAAATAGCAGCAATCTCCCTGAAGAGTCTACCAATCTCCCTCATTTCACCTTACCCCCATTATGACACTGTTATATAAAAGAAAAAACAGATCTATACATTCAAATGGGATCTTTGGTTATAAGGCACAATGATCCCTATGGTTACATGTATTTTCTGAGACGTATCTGTGTGTTTTCATCAACAAGTAGATCTTACTAAATGCTTTGGGGCTCATTTAAATGTGGATGTAAATCAATTTTATGACACTCCGATGTAGCAGTACACGCCCACTTTACCGCCGCGCTCATAGGTGCTGCTTTCGCAATCTCCCTGAAATGATTTTTCAAAAGTAGGCAAGTATGGTTTATATACTTTGTAAAAATTCTTTTAACTTAAGGCACACATCCACTAGACGATTAAATTGAACAATATAGTTTGATAATCATTTGAAAATAGTTTGCAGATTGTTTAAAACATTTCTAAAACGACCAGCGATGCGCGCTTCTGCCGATATCGTTCCGATATCGTCAGGTTGTACAATATATTTGTACATTGATAGATATACATCTATCAATGTACAAATATATTGTACAACCTGACGATATCATCCGGTTCAACATGTTTGCAGATGATTGATGTGCCTTCACTGAACGACTGCTCGTTCAGTGAAGGCACATCACAGACAGACAAACAACTGCACGATTACAATGTCGTAATCGTGCAGTCTTTTGCCTGTCGTCTAGTGGATGTGTGCCTTCACAGTTTTAGTGTGTTTGCCTCTCTAATAATTGACATGATGAACATAATAAAAATCCTTTACTGAGGAGTTCAAACAAAGCAAAACAGACTTGTCTATAGGTTAGTATTGTGTAAGCATAGAAAGTCGGTGTGACTATGTCACCCTGCTTCAAAACATTCTCTAATGCTGTAAGCGTTAATGCAATAAATGAAATGTCAGGGCCCAAATATTAATGAAATATATGTACTTTAAGTTATCATAATAAAAGATGCTTATTTTCTTTTCAGGTAGGAAGGCATGCAGTCTGGGGCTATGCCACTGCTTTGCTCTCTGTTTGCTCAAGACAGAATACTGTTGCTGGAGGATCCTCCATAACTGGTAATCCAGTGTGGATGTTCCAAATCCCAGCAGTGTTTGGATGCCTTAGTTGCTCCCAGTGGGTGGCAATCGGTGATAGCAGCCTCCCATTGTAGCTCTTTGTAGGCCTTGCTTGAACCCTGCAGGAGCAAATGTAAGAAGTGGAGTATCTGTAGTTGGGCTATTGTAAGATGGTTCCCAAGGTGTGAGCTGGAGGGCAGCAATGCCAGACACTTTTCCAGTAGAGCTGCAGAATTTATTAGAGGCCCCATGGAACAAAGCCTACAGATAAAAACTAACACTCTCATCCATCTGACAGTCTTGTGTTGAAATCAGGGGCCCAAATCAACACTACTGTCCATAAGTCATCATCCAGAGTAAGCATTCTGGGGAGGGAAGCAGGTGGTCACAATGCCGACCGCCAGCTTCCCGACTGCTTAATCCCAGCAAGGTACAAGACAAAGGCACTGTCCTGCTGGTGATTCCAGCTTTGCCAGATGTCATTGGTACTCAGATCTTCGGAGTCTCTCCATCGACACACCGTTCCTGTTGCCTCAACTACCGGACATGTTGTCTCAAGGTCCTTGCCTTTACCCGGACCTGGGTGGTCTATCTTTGACGGCGTGGCTTTTGAGACATCCCACCTGAGGTCCAAAGGTTTCTCTAGTGCTGTAGTTGTGACTATGTTCAGAGCCCGTAAGCCAGCCTCTGCTTGGATCTACTACAGATATGGCATACATATTTCCAATGGCATCATATCAAAAGCTACGACCCCCCAGGTGTTTAGGATTGCCTTCCTTCATGCTGGATTGGACCTCGGACTCCGTCTGGCCTCACTGAAAGTGCATGGCTCTGCTCTGTCCATTTGGTTCCAGCGTAGACTTGCTCCACTACCGGATATCCACACCTTCCTCCAGGGTATCCTCAAGATTCAACCTCCCTATGTCCCTCCAGTGGCTCCTTGGGATTTGTCAGTAGTTCTTTGGGCCCTCCAGGGGGGAAGCAGTCGGGAAGCCGACGGACTAAATCCCGACCACCGGCTACCCGACTGTCTAATCCTGGCAAGGTACAAATGACAGGTGTCGAAATCCAGACGTCTGTCATTAGACCTACTCTGGGAGCCCGACACCCGGCTTACTGATCAAAGGTAAGCTGGTAGCGAACAGCCGCGCAGGGGTGGGGGAGGTTAGGTAATGGGCTCCCGGGGGGGACTTAGGGTTAGGCACCCCCCCCGGAGGTTAGGGTTAGGCTAGGGGAAGGGGGGGTTAGGGTTAGGCACACCCCCCCCCCGGAGGTTAGGGTTCGGCTAGGGGAAGGGGGGGTTAGGGTTAGCCACCCCCCCCTGGGAGACTTAAGGTAAGACTGCGGGGAAGTGGGGGTTAGGTTTAGGCACTTAGAGGGAGGGGCACCAAGAGGGGGGGGCGGTTCCTGGGGGGCCCGGGTATGGCGCTGCCCCCCACTCCCTTCTCACTCCCACACACAGCAGCTCAGCGCACAGTGTGTGCTGAGCTGCAGTGGGAGAGAGACTGCTCGTGGCTGCTGAGCAGCAGCCACAGCAGTCTCCTATGCCTGTGGGTGGAGCGATCACACTGATCGCGCCCCCCCTGGCTTTGTGCCGGGCTCAGGGGCTCAGCGCCCCCCCTCCCCGGTGCGAAGTAGCGCTGCAAAAGTGTGGGGTTTTTTAAAAGGGCATGGCCACGCCTCCCACGATTAGGCCATGCCCCCTCTGTACCCCCTCTCTACGGCCCTGCTTAGAGGGCGGTTAGGGTTAGGCACTTGGGGCGGGGGGGGGGGAGGTTAAGGTTAGGCACACCTAAAGGAGGGTTAGGGGGTGGGATTTAGTTAGTTATACTTACCCTAAGGACGATCGGGATTTCTTCCTCCGTCGGGCTGCCGCTGTTGGGATTTACTGCCGGCCGTGCGGCCGGCGGTAAATCATACTGAAGCCGTATGGGGCAACCAGCCAACAACATAACAAAGAAGTTTGCAGCAGAGATTTAATAAAAAATAAAAAAACACCCACAAATAAGCTATTCCAAGTGCTCGTGAAGAAACCAATGGGGTCGGCGAGTACTCTCTTACAACTGTTTAGTTGACCCTTATGTACACACTGCTTGATGTGGACGATATGTCACACTTCAGCTGTGCATTTTCACAAAGGGATGGAGCTGAATAGTAAAACCTGAAAATGTCTGGTTAACATCCTTACTATAGGGAAACCTATGTGTGGACAAGGGTTAATCCGCTGATACAACTCAAATCTTAAACTGAGAAAATGGTGTCTGTGTTTATTGCTGCTGTCCTTTTGACATCATAGGTAGTATGGGATAGAGATCAATTGGTCTCTGCTGTGCTATCCAGCAGTTTTCCTGCATTGATTTCAAATTGGATAAACAATAGAAAGCTTTCTCAATCATTTATATTTTATTGTGTTTTCATTATATTCCTTAACAAGTTAGTATGTTTCTACTTTAAACACCTCATTGTTCTATACAAAATAAAGATTCTCTTTTTAACAATAACATGTAACATCTAACTCCAAATATAGAATGTATTTTCATGTTTCTTAAGCAACAGGAAGGATTGGGTCGGTCTTATTCACTTTTCCCTGCCTAATGGAAAGGTGGGTGACAAATTGTGCATCAACTATAGGTAAAAACCTTCCATTTTTGAATTTTGAAATACTATCCTCAACTATCCTCAGATTGTGCGAAATAGCTATTCTTGGCATATTAGAAAACATGTGCTAACGCTGTGTCATGCTGCAAGTTGCCATTCTTCCTGCCATGCAGTACACGGCCCACCTGCTGAGTGACCAGTGCACCGCAAATGAACACTAGCAGTGTGTGGAGGCGGCACTGTATTGAGCCCAGGCTGGCGTACTGTCAATCCTGCAACCTGATATTGTTCTGTAGTGGTTGTGTACGGGATGCCGGCGCTCTGAATCCCGACAGGGTTAGGATGCCGACGCTTGTCGATCATTATCCTAACCCTCCCTCTCTGGTGCCTAAACCTAACCTCCCCCTCCCCTCACTCTAATGGTGCCCATACACATAGCGATATTTTACACGATCTGGCCGATTCCGACACATTGGAACGACAGATCATGTAAAATATGGCCAAATCATGAGAAAATTGTGAGTCTCCACTCACGTTCACAATGCAATGCGCATCCCCGGTGGTAATACATCGCATCATCAGATCTGCAGTGCTGTAGGGCAGATCTGCCAATCTGGGATACAAATGCACGATAGATCGTTTGAAAATTGGACACTGCAAACACCAAATTGTGTGCAGAGCTGCCGAGGAGAGTTTTCAAGGGAAATCGTGCACGATGTCGGATCGTGAGCACATCGCTATGTGTGTGGGCACCTTAAGCCTAACCCTCCCCCCTTAGTGTCTAACCCTAACTTTCCCCCTACCCCCAGTACTACAGTCAGGATGCCAGCGCCGGGATTCCAGCACTTGCATTCTAATAGCCGCCATCCGAGTGTCGGGATTTTGACCGGATCCCGTTCTGTAGGTGTACAGTCACATGGATGCAACTGTGCCGTGGACATAATCTGAACAAAAGTAAATCATACACACAGCAATTTAAAACTGGTACAAGCATTTTTGCATGTTTTATTTTTGAAAAGGTGACCTTCTGAAGAAACTGCCATTTGAATCAGGCAGAGAAACGCGTCAAAGACATTTATAGGGACACTGTTTGGACCAGTCCTGACCCCTGGCATATCTGTGGATACTTACCGGATGGTATTCGTGGAGACTCGGATGCTGGATGCGATTCCCTTTATACACGCTATACGCTAAAAAGATTAAACACCGGAGCGAGCCAGGAGTGTTTGATACAAGACTGTGAGTGCGCCCATTATTATTCCATATAGGGCGATACATGACTTATGAATGATAGTAAATATCCATTACTCCTTGGCAAAATACGGCGGGTGTTGCGCTAACAGCGGTGAATACTGATGTCGGATTGAAAACGGGATACGGCCAGTGAGAGCTCTATTACATCGGAGTAGTTGATACCATTATACCCAACTGCTTTTTGTTTTTTTCCACAAGAAGAAGCCACTTAAGAGGTTCTATTCCTCATTTGATAAAGGACCTTTCATATTTTCTCCATAAATGAATAAGAGATCATCAATTGATAATGGATAGGATATATGAACAATCCTTGCAGCATTGTAGCATTGCTACCTAGAGTGAGATTGTGAAAGAATATGATCGGCTGCTTGCTCTAGTGGTTTCTAGGCACGTTATTGTTTATCAACAGTTAAGTGGGGATATATCAGGATATTGTTCCATTATAATTATATATATATATATGTATTATTGGAATTGTGTGGTGTATGGTTTTATGCAAGCCTAGCCAAGAACTAGGTGCTTTTATATTATTAAATATTAATGATTTTTTACATCTGTGTCTCAGTTAATCTATGATATCGAGCACCCTCAAGTGGAATAGTTTTTTCTATTCCTCTTGTATATATATAATCAATATAATTATTGCTCTGCTCCGTCAAGACATTGGGCCTGATTCAGTGCCGGTCGCTATTAGCGCTCGCTCGTTCAGAAAAAGGGTGGCTATTCAAATGAACCGTTCGCTCTTTGCGGTCTGTTGCCGCCTCTGTCTGAACGAGCGAACAAAACATGCGGTCTTTTTTTTGTTAAAAACGCCCCCTGGCTGCTCGTATCATACGTCATGTTCGCTATTTATTAGATTAATCGAGTACATCGACCAGCGTATGAACTGCTCGCTATTCTTGTGGTTGGTTTTTGCTACCACAAATTTGCGAGCAGTTCTGACTATAAAATAACCCAGTGGCGTGGACAGTGACGCTGCTGTATTAATTATGCACACCCATAAAACGCCCGTTTTGACCTTTAAGCACGCCTGCGTTCTGATCTCCACTTCCCGTTTTCAAGCACCTTCCCCTGTTACCACCCACATACGCCTCCTCCTGTCACTCATATTAGCAGGCATTCGCTATTTAGCGAACAAACGATTTTCGTCCGCACTGACTGGTTTGCGCATGCGTATTACGATCCGTACGCAAATCACTGAAAAAGATTGTAGTGTATGGGCGCAGATTGCTCGATTGGGAAATCCTAAGATCGGGCAATAAATCTTCAAATTGTTCAATTGTGGTTTTCAGATAGCTGATGTATGGGGGCCTTAACGGTGAGTGTTGTGGATCATTAACCTGAAACATCGCAGAAATACCTGGGGTTATAATTAAACCCCGGCTATTACAGGATTCAAAATACTGTGGATTGAGCCTGGGGCAGTGGGATAATTATTTCCTTCTCAGTTCTGGTTGCATTATCCATCCCTTTCAGGCTCTCCCAGCTGCCTGTAGAATAGATGGGAGTACCATAATACATAGAAACATAGAATTTGACCTCCGATAGAAACCATTTGGCCCATCTAGTCTGCCCCTTTAGGATTAGATTATTAGTGGTGGTAGGGGGTTTGTTTTGTTTTGGCATTAGTGTTAGGGGTTATGGGAGGATTAAGTTAGAGGCTTTGTTAGGATTTGTTGTTGAGGTTATTAAGGGGTTATGATGCAGTTGCTCTCAGTTACTGATTGGCTAGGAACAGTGATAATGTCGGTGTGTAGTGCGCTCCCAACCTATCAGTGACTGACAGCAGCTGCATCACAGGACTCTAGCTCTTCTACTGCAGCTGAGCCTGGACAATGCACCTGTCTACTAGAATCACCTTCTGACCACCGCTGTGTGACTAAGATAAGTGAGCGGGGTCGTGTGAGGGTGAATCTGCAATTCAATCCTGGGAATTTGTTTTTTTTTTCATTCCCAAATCCTGGAAATATAAAAATAGGACTGCATTGGCTTCCCTCTCTCTGACCTATGGCACCAAAGTTTAATTTACTATCCTGTCTTGAAAGACTGTTTTAGACTTAGGCCCTGATTCAGAGCCGTTCGTTAACAGCAGTACGCTCGTTGCGTTCCGATGTTGAGTAACCGCGCATGCGTCGGCGTTACACTGCGCATGTGCGTACGGCAGATTGCGAGTTTTTTTTGTCTCATTCGTCAAATAGCGTACGGGAAGTGACATGTCAAATGTGATTGACAGAACAGGGCGTTTTTGGGTGTTGACGGGGGAGGAGATGGAAAAACGCAGGCGTGGCGAGGCGTTTTTTGGGCGTACATACATTACCAAATGCGAACGTCAAATGTGTTCGTACCAACTCATACGTCACTGGATGATCCTCTTTCCCTTCAAAATGCTCGCACAGCTTAGGGTCTGGATAACTCGACCACAGTGGCGATGGCCTTCTCCTCCGTCCCGGCACTCCACGATGTTGCATCGATTAATCACGGCTTGTCAGAAAATCAATTAGTGTTGGATTGAAAACCGGCTTGGTATGTGTTTGGAAAGCAGTTTGTTTGGATAGCACAAAACCGAACGCAGGTGGAAATCATAGCTGCTAATGTCTGGATTACACAATCAATTAGCGTACATTTGTGGGGGTGTATTTTGGCCGCAATGTGTTCTTTTTGGACTATTGTAACAATAATGTCATCATGTTTAGGTTTGGTGCCTCATTTTGTGTTTGCAAGGTGATTTTTCCTCCTTAGGTAATGTTTTAAACGTTCCTTAACGAGCCCTTTTTTTTCAATGTGTAATTTTTTAGGTTGAACGTTGTTGGCTTGTGGGCCCGGATTAAATGTAACCCATTTTTACAATGTCAGAATACAAAGTCGTACATTTGTGGAAAATTTATTGGTATCCCACAAAAAATAAATGCACATATTTAACTCAAACATTTTTGGCAGTGTTCATTCCACAATATTTATTAATTTTGCAAACAATAATTTTTGGGTAAATGTAAATGCAAAAATTAAAAACAATTCACAAGGAAGGAGAGGGAAGTTTTGGCCAGAAAGGAATATGAGGCAAGCACAGAAGGAGTGTGGGAAAAGTAGCCAATGGTGTCACCGTTTTTTCGGCCGTTTGGCTGGGGGAGGGAGGGCGCCAGACCGGGTCCGGGATGACATCGGGCTGGCCTGTCCAGAGGCAGATGTTGTGGCCTCTGGACTAGGCACAGTGCTAGGCACATTTGGAGGATTGGCTGATGTGCCAGAGGTGGAGGATCCTGATGTTCCGGCAGGAAGGGAGGTCGGCTCCACCATGTGCTGGCGAACGAGCTGCTCCAGGGCAGTGGCGATGCGGATGTTGGCCCTGGTATTTTCCGCCAGGGCCTGACCAATGGTCACGTTGACCGCAGCATTTTGCTCCAGGGCCTCAGCCACCCGTACCAGACTGGCGTCCATCCTCTGCAGAATCTCCGTATGGAAATCCGATTTAAAATTGAGTTCTGTGAGGAGGGACACTGCCTGCGAGGGGGATTGCCCTGGACTGGCTTCTGCAGGGTCCTCAGCCGGATGTACTGGTTCCTCCCCTGCAGAGCCAGCAGAAATTCTGCGGCCAAGGCTCCCCTCTGGAGCAGACTCATCCGCCTGTGTCTCTGTTGGAAAAATGAGAAAAGACTCACATTAGAATCTACATATTGGCACAATAACATTTCAGAGTTGGTGACATCACAATATTTACCTTGGACAACATGAGGAGCCGCAAAGTCTGGCATGTCCGTATCCATGTTGGACACGCCAAACACCTCCACAGGCTGCACACACCCCTGTGCCAGCTCTTCTAAATCAGTCAACTCCAATGACACAGGGGTGGGACCCCCACCTGTCCCCCTTGCATGCCTAGCCCTGTCCGCCAGTTTTTGCTTCAGGCGATATTTGAAGTCGGCCCATCTGTGGGATGAAATTGGAACCATTATCCTTTTGTTTAAAATGGGTTTTGGTTTTAGGGGGGGCAAGTGTTTACTTACCGCCGTTTGACATCCCGGGCTAGACGGACATAATCACCCACCCTATTGACATCCACGGCTATCTCTTCCGACATTCTCCACTTCTGGCTTGCACTCATATTCCTGTCTGCCTGTGGCAGGATGTCCACACACTTCTGAATCAAAACCTCCATCTCCTTTCTTGTGAATTGTGGCTGCCTTTTCTTTTTGGCAGCTTTGCCCGGAATACTGGGCCCAGCAGCCTCTTCCATGTCATCCTCCTCACCTATTTGTGTAAATTTGCAGAATTCTCAACTTCACAACTTGCACAATATTATGTTTCTAATTAATCATTGAGTCAAAATGCATGAAATACTTACCGCCTGACTGTTGTCCATTGTTTCCCTGGTCTGTAGCCATGTCTGAGCTCCAAACAAGAAATACACAAGAATTTTGTTTTTGTCTCATGACGTATTTATACATGCGTCCTTATATTGCGGCCGCATCATTGATTGTGCGTTCCTATGATCCCTCCTTAATTTGTGCGGGAAACGAAACACTATGGCTTGGGGCGTCTCGATTCGAGGTGGCGTTTTTTGAATGTTGGAGGTTACGTTGGTTGGAGTTGATTGTTGGCTGGTGTAGGAGTTAGCGTTTTTTGAAGTAGTTTTTTTGGATTTATTCGTTTTTTGATTTCCGTTCGTTTTTTTTCCCTTTTAATTTTTTTGGTCGTTTCCAGTTTTGGTAAGTTTGTGGAAGTCTAACTTTGGGTCAATTTGTCTCTCATTCTGGTGACGATTTTTCTAATAATTTTTTCCCATCATTTCATCTCTCTTAGGTTTTATTTTGGCTCTGCCCCAAAGACCTTTTGATCCGGATTCTAATATATTATCTCTTGGTAAGTTCATTTGTTAAACTGTTTTGGAAATGTTCTTGTTTGTCTTTACGCAACTTTGGTTGGCCTTACACATGTAACATTTGTTTTTCCAAATCCGAAATCTGTTTTGTTTTTTTTTATTTACGCGGCGTTTTTGTAACTTGTATTTGCGAACTAATTAGCGCATTTTTACTACTTACTATTGTGACTTGTATTTGCAAACTAATTAGCGCTTTGTGAAATGTTTATTCATCCCTTAAAATTGTTTGTGTTTTTTCGGTAGCATTTGTTGCTTACATTTGGCCTCAATTTGACGTAGTGTGCGCAACGTCGTTTTGCTCTTTGCCCAAATGTGTGTGTGTCCCCTTTTCTGTTTTTTCTTGCTTAAATTTTTGAAAAAGACATGGCCAGCATAAAATGATGTATATTTATGATTATTTCCAGTTTCAACATATCATGACAATACCCCGGCATGTAAGCATCAATGGATGGTATTTTCAAGCTAAGTAAAAAATTTTTTTTTTTGGCAGGGGTAAAAAGCCTGACATTCCAAACTTGCCATTTCAGGTTGATCTGGGTCGGATTGTTCTGGCCCTGCTCCCGGAAGCCGACCAACCTCAATCTCGTCCCAGGCGTAGGCGTGCAAGGCCCCAGATATTTCGAACATGTGTCACCCTTTTTGGAATGCCCGATGATGAGGTTTTAAGACGCTACCATCTTCCTCCAAAAATCATCATAGACACACTCATTAATAGAGAGTGATCTTGAGCGGCAAATTGACAGTCCTACAGCAATACCACCACTTATGCAATTTATGGCGGTGTTACATTTCTGTGCCTCAGGATCGTTCCAAACAACGGTGGGAATAGTGGCGGGCATCTCACAATCCTCCTTTTCCCGGATCCTGAGGGCAGTGATGGAGGCACTTTTCAAGCACCTCCATCATTTTATTCAAATGCCTTTGGATATGGGTGCCCTTAGTGTGGCCAAGGCCAATTTTTACCAAATAGCTGGCTTCCCACACATCATAGGGGTTGTGGATGGTACTCACATACCACTTCAGCCTCCAGCACGGCTGGAGGCAATATTTAGAAACCGGAAACACTATCACTCCCTTAATGTAATGGTGGTATGTGATGCCTCCCTCCAGATCCTGTCCCTGAATGCAAAATTACCAGGAAGTGCACATGACTCCTTCGTCATCCGGCAATCAGGGATATGGCACAAATTAACCAACCTACAAGCTGGTGATGCGTGGCTTCTGGGTAAGTGGAGACCTTTAGTACATAACAATGTTATGCTTCATACAAAGTGAGCCTGATGTTGACTATTCTTTTTCACAGGAGACAGTGGCTACCCTTGCACGCCCTGGCTGCTCACTCCTTATTTGGCTCCCACACCAGGGCCACAAAGTGAGTATAATTCCGCACTTATAGCCACCAGGCAAGTGGTGGAGCGCTGTATCGGCCTTTTAAAAGCCCGATTCAGATGCCTCCACCACTCTGGTGGCGAGCTCATGTATTTGCCGGATATGGTTTCGAAAATTGTGGTCCTGTGTGGGATATTTCACAACATCGCCATAAGGAGTGGTGTCCCAATGCAGCCAGAGGATGCCTTACCTGAGGATGGCCCCCCAAGGTTGGTCGGAGGTCAGTATGTGGGGGGGCCATACGCGATGATGTGGTGGCCAGATTTTTTAGGTAATTATTGACAGAACAACAGTGTTGATACCTAATGTGGTCGGGTTTGTTTGAGAACATCTAATTATTATTATTTTTTTTCTCCATCTTCTGTTTTTTCACATAATCTTTGGCACTCCAACGATGACTACTTCCTGCTACCCTTACAAAACCTGTATGTGGACATTTTGGGGATATATTCTGGAACCCATATTGCAACGCCATATTTGTGGAATCATGTTGGCATAGTCCTTCGTCAACCAGTTCTTGATTTGTTGTTTTTTATTTGGTTTTGTTGGTATGTGTTGTATTTGAGATTATCACTGTGTGTTTTGTTTGTGAGTCACCACTTTGATTTTTCAGTTATGTTGTGAATAAATGTTTTGAGAGTGAAATGTTGTACCTTTTTTGGAACGTTACCAGCAAGTGTAACCAGGTTCACACACGTTACATTTGACTAAGGGGTAATCCAGTACTGACGCCAGTTGAGCTAAAATGTAATCTGTTTTCAGGGTCCAAACCAACACCAAAAGGAAGCCTGTACAATCATTTGGCTTCGTAAGATTGGCCTAAGCAGCTTGCACACCAACTAGGAACCTGTAAAATGTAGAAATATCTAATTGTGACTACACCAAAAAAGGGAAATGAGATTGTTACTGTTAGGTGTTTCTTGTGGCTGTTTTACATAAAAATACAACACACAATCTTAGTGTCAAAAAATGGAAATCCTTGCAGGAACAGTCTACTTATGTCAGGGTAAACAATCTGTGATTTTGAAAAAACGAATGAGCCAGAACGTTACTTCGAAAATAACAATTTATTTTGATAATGGGACAAAAAAACAAAAACGAATCCCTAAGGAGGACCGACATACGGTCAAGGACCACCAGCACCCCGATTATATTGTGGCGCATCCGGGCCACACAGGCGGATAATTCGGCCCGACGCCTCTGTTCCTCTGTGGGTGAGAAAAGTGTGGGGATTAATACAACAATAGTGAAACCACATTAAAAAACAAGCCAAAACCAAACGCCCCCCCCAAAAAAAATAAAAAATACAGCATTAAAACACATCAAACTAAAATGGTGTAGGCCAAAAATACAAGGCCTATGTACAAATTCCGACAGGTGTGATATGTGTATGTGGAAAACAGCAGTAACAGGTAAAGGCAATCGCCCAAATCCCCAAAAGTGTAGCCAAAATCCCCAAAAAAAGGAACCACACATGATTACATACAAACAGTTTGTGTCGATAAAAAACCGCAAAGAAAAACATACCGGAAGATCCAACGCCAGCTACGGAAGGCCCTCCATCGTCCTCCTCGGAGGTGGCTCCATTCCCCAAAGATCGGGGCGGGGTAATGACCGACTCCGGGGAGGGGGTAATTCTAAGATGGGTGGTTGGAGGAGAGGGGGAATTGGGACGGAGGGGAAGGAGGCCCGAAATTTCAGGCTGAGGGTCTAGGAAGGCTGGGGAGGAGTGGGGAATAGGGGAATTACTGGTGTTGGAGTGTTGGCTGGGGGTTGGGGAGAGTGGCCGTGAGCGCCATCTGGCCGGACGCTGACGGCGTAGTCTTCGCTGGGCCCCTAAAAGATGTGAAACAAATTGTGGTTAGTTTCAACACAAATCCGCGCCAAAAAACAATTTCGAATCCCCCCCCAAAAAAACGAAACATGCAGATATGAGGACAATGAATAAATATGAAATACAGGGAAAACATGGCCATGCAGATATGAGGACAATGAATAAATATGAAATACAGGGAAAACATGCACACGCAGTTAGGGCCACAAAGACAAACATGAAAACCACAATCCATAAAACTTACTTTCTGCGATCTGCATGCGAAAGCATGCCAGCAAGCGGGGCGTCCACCGTTGCAGGTCCGACCACCTGCGCTCCAGCTGCCCGATCTGGCGGCGTGAGCCGAAGGAGCGCAGGCGGGCCCGTACCTCCGCATATGCGGAACGCTTCTCGCGGTTGGTGATGGGTGGTGGCTGGCTGGTGATCCGCCTATCCATCACCTCCGTAAGCACCAGCAGCTCGCGCCTGGTGAATGCGGAGGCTCTCATGATGGCAATGGTGTTTTTCTTAAAAATAATTTTTGATAAAGTGCACCAAAATTTTATGATTGGCTAATGTATTTGGGTAATTAACAGGACCTATTCTATTGGTTAGTGTATGAGTCATGTGTTCGACAGGGCCAGAAATCTGTTGAGACTTATGATAGGCTTGATGCAGTGACATGCGTAAGCAAATTTAAATAAAGAAATGAACTCCGGGAAATATGCGGGCTGAAAAACAAATAGAACAATTATTTAATTGAGGCTAACATGTATTTTGACAATTAAAAGCGAATGTTTAAGCCGTACGTATTCTGCGGGTAAACACAAACACGGACATGAATAAAGTTTATTGCATTGTGTTAAAAAAAACCAAAAAAAACAATTTAGCGAATTGATATATTGACATGATACGATTGAGGGAGGTAGGCAGAATAAACGATCAGGTAATCGGAATCTGACAGTCCAACTTCCGGGTAGTACTAGTGCGTGCGTTCCCTTCAAGCCACTTTGGGGATGTACGCTCGCTATTTGGCACGCTCGTTAGTTAGAGGAGGGGTCGCTTGAGTTTGGGGAGGATGTTTGTCTGCGTGCGAAAATACAAGCGTGTGCTTGAATTTAAATATTTTTTTACGTACGCCGAACGTACGAACGGTCACTTGCGTCCGGGTCTGAATGAGGGCCTTAATCTCTACAGAGATAAGAAATTAATCAATTAAGAAGTGGCAAATGGGAAGAGCCTGGGTGCCAGGGACTGGATTGGCGACATTCGATCAGCAGCTTACATTTCCCATTGCTGACCCTCTAGCAGCTGCTGCTACATTTTAATTCTGTTTCTATATGCGTTTTGATGTATCCTGATCTTTGGGCCTCCTCCCTTCCATCCCCCTCTGCCTGTTTTCTATTGTGAAAATCCAATAAAAATTAATATTGAAAAAGTGGCAAATGTAATCGTGTACTGTTCATCTTCATTAGTGTTGAAAATTTGGTATCCACATGCTGTACTGTATGTTTATGCAAGTTGTAAAATTAGTCTAAAAATAACTATACAATACCTTCAAAAATTAACAATGATTTTACTCCAAAACGCGAGATGGCATTCCATTCATGGACTTTCAATGGATGCTTTAGATGCAGTTCTAATGAGACACCGGCACGTTTGCAGATTTACCTCCCGGAATACATCAAGTGCAATTGAACATTCATCACTAAAAATTACCACTTCAAATGTTTCACCGCTTGCAATACGCTGACATGCCTGTTCACTCTTTTTCTTCACATCTCTTATGGATTGTGTTCTGTGTCTAATAAAATACAGTATACATTATCTTTATGCATTATCAAGGACTGAGTATACAGTACTTTACTGTGTAGGATCAAAACTCCATCCCAGTTCTCTACACATCCTTTTAATACTAGAAGATGTCCAGGTTATGTTATGAATGGAGTGTCTGATTTGCACAGCAATACGCTCCTGATATTTATGGGTTAATTCACAACCTACTTGACTCTATGGTATGACATAAATTTAAATTGAATATAGACTGAGAAGATATTGCAATACAGTACCAATGTACCGTATGTATTAATGTGCATTATGACAGAACTGTACTGTATAGGCTAATTTGTCTACAGTAGTAAGAATATTCAAGTGAAGTTTCTGTAAAGGGGTTGGGTATAGGATCCCGACAGATTCAGGTATAACCCTAACCCACCCTTCCCACAGCCTCACCCTAAGGCTAATGCTTACCTCTGCAAACTGTCGATATTCTGACAGTTGGGATACCGCTGTCGGCATCCTGACTGTCGGGATGCCGACTACATCCCCTATAAAGTATGTACCATGTGCTTTTGGAAGGAGTTTTAATTCAGGCCAGCATCCTCTGAAATGTATGATAGTGTGAACAGACTTTAACACTTCTTTCAGTAATCTCTCGAGTTGTCTTTCTTCATATTAGCAATAAGTTAGCTCATAGTTTGCTAATTTTTTGTCACATTGCTGAGCAGAAACTGGAGACACCAAGAGAAATAAGTTAATGTACAGTAAAGTGTTTTTAATGCCTGAGATGTTGTGTCGGGGGGAAAATAGTATATGTAACCTCAATTACAAGAGGCAATAATAAAAATTACCCCTATGACTGCAAAATACATGACATGCAGCAACTAAATTGCACATATCTGGGATAGGTAGTTTTATTGCATGCTGTTATATATTTTTCATGCTTTGTATGTAATGCTGCCCATCCACTACACGACATAGAAACGACAGCACGATTACGACATTGTAATCATGCAGTCGTTTCTATGTCTGTGATGAGCCTACACTGATCGAGCAGTCGTTCAGTGCAGGCTCATTAGTCATCTGGTAACATGCCGAAACTGACGTTATCGTCTGGTTGACCAGCATGTTTACCCGATGATAATGTCCAATACGATCAGCGTGCACACGCACCGCTGGTCGTATTAGACATTAAGCTGCACGAATTGCGGGCGATTACCAAGCTAGGTGTAATCGCCTAGTGCAGGGATAGGGAACCTCCTGCCCGGGGGCTGTATAAGGCCCTCGGAATCATTTGGTTTGGCCCTCTGAGCTATTTTCTGCTAGCTTCATCTGGCTAGTAGGGTGCCTAGAATGGCACACTGCAGCCAGAATCTATGCAGCAGTGCCGCTTGGAGCATCCTTCAGACGGTTGCACCACTGCCCTCACAGCTCCTATGTGACATCATGTGGAGGGGTCGTGACCCACGAATAATGGTGTGTGTGTGTGTGTGTGTGTATATATATATATATCTATCTCTCAAAATGGCCCTGGGCAGAAAAAAGGTTCCCCACTCCTGGCGTAGTGGATGGGCAGCATTAGTCTGGTGTTTACAACTTCTATAGCAATATTTGGTTGTGACTGTACTTATGTATATGTGAGCACATTATTGTCACTGCATGTTAATTAAGGATTTTATATGCTCGCAATTTAACTAGCGTCACTCTGATTTTTGGCCATGTCTTAAAGGTATATGGCACAGATATATTTTAAGGTATTTAGTACGTTGCCAAATACGAACTCTGATTTTTTTTTTTTATATATACAGTATGTATATATTTATATTACTGCTGTGTTTTTGGATTCAAATAACTCAGTGTAATGTTAGTTTGAGATTGTATTATCTTGGAGAATTGCCATGACTACAGTTGACGCTGTGGTTATGTTTACAGCATTCCCATGGCCACCGGTCGGATCCCGGTGACATCACTTCTGGTGGTTTTGGAGATGCCGTTCTCCGAAGTGAGAGTACCGGAAGTCAGGTGGTCACGGGGGGTTTTCATGGAAGTAAGCTTTTTTTAAGTTGTTCACTATTCGTTTGACACTTGTCCTGATGACGGGGATGCGTTCCCCAGAACGTCGATGATTAAACACTGAAGTTTGTTCACCTATAAAGAAAACACTGAGTGCCGGCCTATTTTCATGTGATAAAATATATATAGATGTTTGTTTATTGGCAAACATTCCACAGCTCTCAAGGTAAAGCTGCTAAATCTTAGCCATTTAGTATAAAAAATCTTAAATATATTAAATTCATTGCTCTTTTTGTCTCCGGTTATGCATTTGGGCACCCCTGCATTGATTGAGATTAAACCAATGGGAGATGGTCCAGTTGGCTCCTAGCCAGGTTTTAGGTGGAATAGGGTCCCAGTCACGCCTCCCGTTGCTGTACGCTGGGCAGAACTTTGACCTGGTGAGCCTGTTCTGAACCTTCCACTGGATGAATTTAGATGAAAACTTCAGAGGGGTGGCCATTGGTCTGGGATTTTTTTATTTTTCTGTTTGGCTAAATTTTGTTGATCTATGGCAATTTAGGAGGTACTACTTTAAGATTTTACTAATGTTTATTAATATTTGCTTGTGATCTATAAAAATTCCATAGGGGTATCGCAAATACCTTGTACATATTCTCTGAGTTGGTTGCTTAAGGTCTGACAATGGTACATTTATTTATGCCTAATATATTTTTATACTTGGGTGCACATTACATGTGCTGCTGTTGTACTTGATATAACACTAAATGGTGCTGCAGCTACTGCGATTTGCTGTGGAAGTGTACTCAGTCTGAAGATTGTGTACTATGGTCACCTTGGCGACCATGTGCCTCATAGAATTAGAGTCCACGGTGGTGGAAGATTCATTGTCCATGCCGCTATTAGGATTTTGAGACTGACGCTGCTTTTTACTTAAAGCTGGCCAACTTTCATTCAACCATCCAACTAGTTGATTGGTTGGAATGAAAATCTGGTAAGGAATGGGAGTAAATGATGATCAGCAATTTGCTCCAAAATGCCAGAAACAGATGAAAATGGTCATTCAGAGAAGTTTGTTAAATGTTTGACATACAATTTTTCAACAGTTTTTGTCCATTTTCCGGCATTTGGGAGCAAATTGCTGATTGTCATTTTCATACCTTACCAGATTTTCATTCCAACCAATCAACTAGTTGGCTGGTTGAATGTAAGTTGGTCTAGTGTGTTGGCAGCTTAAGAGGAACTGTGCAGAGGGTACAGCCGCGATGCGCTGCGGCTGTTACTTGGGCTACAGGTTGGATTGTTTTTGTTTTGTTACCCTGACGGCTGGGCTGTGTGCGCTCCACTGACAGGAAGTTGTGGCTGGACCGCACGCCGCACTGCCCGTCGGCTGCACTGATAGATTAGTGATTTTCATCACACGATCTTTTGCTTATAGGACCATGTTGCAATATATGCTGGTTGGTAGTTCTTTATTGTCTTCTTGACTGATTAGGTATTTATCGCTGTGTATGTATATAGATATCTATGTTAAATGCAAAAGGTTTTTTAAGCTAATTGGTGGGTGGGGCTAGATGTGCTAAGGGGTATATAGCTGTGTATATGTCACTATATGGTGTATCTTGACAAAGGTCCAGGCATAGGACAGAAATGTTGATGCTGCTGTAAACTGCACTTTCGTATTGTTTCTATGAAGACTGGTGAGTGCACCCGTTATTTATATATATATATATATATATATATATATATATGTGTGTGTGTGTGTGTTAAAACTACACTTTAGTGACCTAGTTGGGGTGCATTTAGCGCTAGTTTTTTACTGCATGTACATCTGCCTTGTGGCTTGCAGCAGGGTCACATCTGAAGCTGCGATCCCTGGTTATTCATTGTGTTAATTTGTTGCACATTTTATGAGATATTGCTTGTAGTTATACCGTGCACTAGTTAAACTCACCTTAAGTTTGTTTACTTTTGCTTGTCTACAATAGTTAGCTGTACATTATATACATGGCTAGTGTATGACTTAGCTTGATACATTGCTGCCATTTTGTGCAATGTTCACATGTTCTTAGATACACCTTGGCGACATAGGGCCTCATTTGGAGCAGTCGCACGTAATGCTGGTATTCACGTTGAGTGACTTTTTTTTTTTTGCAACTGCGTATATGTTAACATTTCTAAAGACTTATACAGGGCATGAATTACACAGTGTATGCACAAAGGCGCTTTAGTGGTCAACATGGATGGTATCTGAAATATTGTGGAATTGTGATGGGCATTCCTGGCCAGTGGCTAGTAGTCCTGGGCTAGTAGTGCACGCAAAAATGGTCCGTTCAGTGAGCGTGTTATGGGAGTGTCAATGCAAGTGGCTACGTAGACAGGCGCACAGCCGCCGGTACTGGACACCATAATCAGATAGAAAAACTGCACCTCCCATAGGGCTGGTGAGTTTTCATTTCTGTGACCAATGAGTGCTTACAAGGCCACCATCGGGGGTCGGCCAGCAGTGGAGTCCTGGGCCCGTTCCTACCATCCTCTGTGCAACCAAGTCAAAGGGGGTGGCCCGTCCGCTCCTTTCACCAGCTAGCTACTACCCCCATGCAATACAGTGACAGAGGGGGCCTCCTACTGCCACCGCCCTGTAATCATGCTCTTTATTGCTAACCTGCACGGTGTGTGATGTCATATTGCTGAAAGAGGGAGTAGCCAGCCAGAACAGAAGGTAAGTGTTGTCAATTGGAGGCTGACAGGCAGAGACAGAAGGGGGGCTGACTAGTGCTGGGGAGAGACTGCAGGGCTGGAGTTGCAGAAACACCTGGGGGGACGGCCTGCCTGTTTTGTCAGTCCTTGGCTCCACAATTTCTAATGGCAGCCCTGGGTGCATATAAGGCCACACCGATCGGTATCACCGCATGCACAAACATTAATGTGGGAAGCTCAGGCATGACACATTCGGCCGCACTGGTGGGGAAGGATTTTGTAACGGCATTTGCATAAAGTCATAGATGGGCGACCGCCAATAGACATTTCTGCAAGCGTCTCCATGTCAGGCCCATATTGAGTCAGTTTTATTTTATCTGCTATAGTAGTTAGCCTCACATCTTAGACACACCTAAGCTACTTAAGGGGCCTATAGACTGGTGATGGATTGCCGCATTGCTGCAACCCAGCATCTCTGGATCAGTGAAATCCAACATGTTGGATTTCACAGATTTGCCGATCACGATCAAAATATGATCATGATTTGCAAATCTGAAATTTTAACATATAGTTTCACCGATCCTCTGACGGATTGGAGAACATCGATGGCCGCCGATCAGCATTTCCAACCAGCGGATCGTTATTTCCTATCCGATCGCAGGATTGGACAATATGTTGCCTAGCGTATGGGAGCCTTTATATATCCGATGGATGCGGATATATAGGCCCTCATTCAGAGGCGGTCGGAGGATGCAAGCGGTCGCTCAGAAACTGGGCGGCCGCTTGCATCCTGACCGCCCGCCTCTGTTTCGGTCATTAGGCTGTGGGTTAACACCCACAGCTCTAACGACCGCTAGGGTGATGGTCGCGATGGTCATTGACCATCGGGGCTTACGACGAGACCCTAGGGTAGGGTCTCACTTGTCGTAAGCCCCGGAGAGCTTCTGGCTCTGTCAGAGCCGGAAGCTCTCCACTGACATCACTAGTGAAGTCAGTGGGGCCTCCCCCAAACGGCAGGCGTTCCCATGGGAATGCCTCCGTTTGGGCTGCCACCCCCCCGGCCCACCTTCCAACCGGGGCGAGCTGTCAATCAACATCGACAGCTCGCCCCCTTTGGAAAGAGACCCGCTACGACCGGCGCTGTCGGTCGTAGCGGGTCTCACGCATGCGCACGAAGGAGCCGGCTCCCTCGTGCGCATGCGCAGTAGACAAACATCGAGGCGGTCGTAGACCGTACGGCCGCCTCTGAATAAAGCCCATAGTGTGTGGGTCTGATTCAGCAAGGATCGCAATTGCAAAGCTGCACGCAGGCAGCTTTGCAATGCAAAACTTGCAAACATGCAAATGTAGCAGGAGGTGTAGGACACCCCCTGCTGCATTTGCGATCCCAGCACTGCGATGCAGCTTAATCAGGCGGCCGGCTTGCGAGCCCTGCAGGCTCACAGGTTACTCAGGATGTCCAGTAAAAACACACTGCTGGGGCTAGTGAAGCTAGATCGATGTGCCCCCATTTCCTGGTAAGCATCCTGTTGCCGTCCTTAAATGCCAGTAGCATGTTCATTATGTTGGGGCACTGCAAGCGATATCGCAAACCCTGATCTGCACATGCACAGTGCAGCTCCTGCACATGCGCAGATCTCAAAACTTTGAAGATTTGTGTAGACATTGCATTTATGTAAATCTCTAAATTAGGCCCTGGGTCAGAGCATCTAAAAAAAAAACACAAGACTTTTGAAGCGTTCCCGGTGTGTGTTGTAGTTAGTGCCTACAATAAGTGATCCAAGGAAAGACAACTGGTGAACCGGTGACTGGGTCATGGGTGCCCAAGGCTCATTGATACACATGGGGAACAAAGGCTAGCACGTCTGGTCCTCAGAGATACTGTAGTACATATTGCTGAAAAAGTTAATGCTGGCTATGTGTTCTCATCCACGGCAGAGGATAATCTTGGTGTCAGGTCTCAGCCATATTAGGTGACTGGGACCAGGGCTGTAACTAGGGTAGTGCAACCTGTGCCATGGCACAGGGCACCGGAGGGCAGGGGGCGCTCTTTGGGCCTGTCAGTTTTCCTGTTTAATATTATTCTCACTTGTATCTTCCTCTTCTTTCATCCCCAGCATCTCCTGGCCTCCCCTATCTCTTCCCTGGCCCTTCCTCATGAGGCTATGGCCCTTTTTCAGGTGCGCTATCTTATGTTCCTATTTAAAAAATGAAGGGGGGGGCGCCAATGCTCTCTGGCACAGGGCAACAGAAAGTCTAGTTATGGCTCTGACTGGGACACTGCATCTTGCCTTGATTCAGCTATCGCTCTTGCAGGTAGCTGGAACTGTGTCTGTGTGCAGCTCATTTCTTCATGTAAGTTTGTGTGCAGAGATCAGCTGCATACTATCCTGTCATTAGGGAGGCTTTCTGTAAGGATTACGCTGATTGGTCCCTGCTTCTGATAAATTACAGCCATTCCTTCCTGCCGGTGAGATCATCTGGCTTCCAGAGTATGTGTTTGTCCTGTGCTCAGAAGCCTGATTTCTAGCCGGTCTCGCCTTGTTCTGCAGTTCCAGCGTGCTGAGAGTATGGTATACATTTAGGATGCCGGCGGCCGCAATACCGACCGCCGGCTTCCCGACTCCTCAATCCCGGCTAGGGTTAATGACAGGCGTCTAAAATCTAGACGCCTGTCATTAGCCCTAGGCTGGGAGACTGGCACCCAGCAAAGGGATGCCGGGTGCCACAAGCGGGGGAGGGTTAGGTTTAGGGCTCATTATCATGCCTATCTAGTCCTTGTCTGTAAATCCTGCAGTATCACTGTCCAGGTCACTCCTGCTCTGCAGCTTGTATTCATTATCTAGCCGCTTCTAGCCTGACGCCCTAGCTGCACCATAGTCCCAAGCCTTACCTGAGACCTTCATCAGCTGCTGCTGCTAGTCAACCTTGTCCTACAACATCTGTACAAGTAACCATCTGCGTTCATCCTCACACCAGCTAGTTCCATTAGTGGAAGGACTGCCACTCCTTCTAACTACAGCTCTGCCTTGTTTCTAGTCAGCAGTCCTGCATTGGTTGTGTAAGCCTTTACTGCTTAAATCCAGGCGGTCACCTAAGTACCGGCGTGAGTATAAATCACTAAGGGAACAGCAGGTGGTTGTTATTGGTGGAAGATCCTCTCCTTGGCTCTAGAGGTCTTACAAAATCAAATGAGAACTGTAACAATATCACTGGCCAAACACGCTACTGCTTTCAATATGGTCTTAGTCCTGAACTTTGAGAGTAAATGCTGCTGCTACAGGCCTTCCTCGGATTGTCATCACGTGTGGATGTGCTGCAGCAGCAAGATAATTCAAGCCTCCCAGAATTAGTTGCACACACATACTCATAGCAACAGTCTGCCTCTGGAGAAAAAATTTGATGGCACCCCAACTGTAAACTGTTCAAGACCCCTTCAATCTTTTGAAGTGATGAGTCCTGAGTTGCTGCAGGAAATTCATCGGTAGACCATACAGTTGCACAAATTGTTGGATAGTACTAATTCGTTAGTACAAAAATTTTGGGGGAAATTACCAGACTTTGGAAATACTCCATCCTTCCCAGTAGAAATTATTAAGGTGATGGACTCCGTTCCCCCTGCTTCTGCAATCCCATCCTCTGTGCAGAAGGAGGACATCGGAGTTACTTACGACCCAAGCTCTCTGAAGCTGAGCGGCAGCAGCGTAAGGAAAATCACCTCTGTTTATACTGTGGAAGTGTTGATCATTATATTGGAGACTGTTCCTTATGCAAGTCCAGGAAAGATGACCAGCCTCAAAGTCCTAGGCAGCATATCGCCTAGTAAGCTTCTTAATGCCGCAGACTCCATTACTCCCAACAAAGGTGCCGAGGTTCCCCAAAAGGAGCCAGTTATTTATAATCGGGGTCCCGTTACTAGAGGACCCAATCTCAAATTGGGGAATCGGGTTAATAAAAACTCTCTTCATATCAGCAAGGGTTCCGTTTTTTTCTATTGCAGTTTCAGAAAGTATGACCAATGTCAAAACCCCAGCACAGGTTCCCGATTTCAAACTCTGACCAATACCTGGGTCCCAGAAGGGGTTCCCGATCTCCAAGTCGTCAAGACCTCAGAAGGGTTATCCGATGTACCGATCTCTGGAGAGGTGTCCAATGTACAAACCCCTGAAGAGAGAGCCTGACTGGTGAAACGACCATAGGCTACTTGTAACCGATTGTCAATGTCATGTAACTAAAATTCAATGTTAAATATGTTGCTAAATGGATATAAACCCCAGCCATTGATGTCAAAGTAAAATGATTTATGCGCTATACATAGTGCTGAGACTAATTGCTATTGCCTACAATTAGTGAAAGCTATGCTAAATATATGAGGCCTATGCTCCAGCTACTGATGTAATAAATTATACATGTGCTATACGCAGTGCTGGGAATGATTGCAATTGCCTAAAGGTTCAGCTGCATTATTGTATACATGAATACCCAGAGCTGCAAAGGTTAACATTTTACCTATAAAATCTTTTTTTTATGGTAGATGATTCACACACACATGATATAATGGGAACTACTATTATATATCACATGTAGTGGAGACCCTTTAATACTAGGTGTGTTGACCAACTATATACTAACATAATTATACTTGCTGTGTGGGATTAACCTCATAGCTAAGAGACTCAGAACTACAACATATATTTGTGTATACTGCATAGCTAACAAATATGCACTATAAGCATTGTATGGCAATACATAAGGATAAGACATCTAAGTATAGGAAGAGAAGAAATTTTATCAGTTTGGAATACTGACTACACAATATTAGTTACTGATTTGTTTGATACAATTTGCTACTTCCTTCTAGGAGCTGATGAAGACATTTAGCCTTAAGAAATAAGTATTTGCAACATAAATAATAGAATAAACTATAATAAGTAATGAACCACTGTGCTACTAAACAATGATAAATGTTGAAAGAATGACAAATTGACAACGGTTTTATTTTGCCTATTTTATTGTACACGTTAATTTTCATCTCTTTTGCACAATTCTATCTTTTTATATTTCACCATCTTGGCAAATTTAATATAGTGATATTTTTATGCATACCTATTAAAAATATTACATTTTAAATTACCAACGTGGGTCCCAGTGCACCCATTAAAGCTACTTACTTTTCTTCTTTGTATATGTGATTTCTATAATGTTTAAGTAGTGGGTAGCACCTTAGCAAGCTTTATATTTATTCTGTTGATACAAATGAATTGATTAACAGCTAATTGGTGAGAGGACAAACAAAACTGTAAACTATTAATTACAAAATAGATGGCTGGTGCAGGATTGGTGCTCTATTTGTATATACTGTGGAAGTGTTGATCATTATATTGGAGACTGTTCCTTATGCAAGCACAGGAAAGATGACCAGCCTCAAATCAGCAAATCGTTACTCCCAACAAAGGTGCTGAGGTTGCCCAAAAGGAGACAGTTATTTATAATTGGGGTCCCGTTACTAGAGGATCCAATCTCAAATTGGGGAATCAGGTTAATAAAAACTCTCTTCATATCAGCAAGGGTTCAGTTTTTTTCTATTGCAGGAAAAACCTCAGATATCAAAATCGATGTCTTGACCTTGACTGTGGTTTCAGAAAGTATGACCAATGTCAAAACCCCAGCAGGGATTCCTGATGTCTCAGTCATTCAAACGCTGAACAATACCTGGGTCCCAGAAGGGGTTCCCGATGTCCAAGTCGTCCAGACCTCAGGAGGGGTATCTGATGTACCGATCTCTGGAGAGGTGTCCAATGTACCAACTCCTGAAGGGTTTCTCGATATTCAAGCAATCCAGACTTCAGGAGGGTTATCTGATGTACCTACTCCTGAAGGGGTTCCCTATGTCCAAGTGGTCGGAAGTCTGGTGTACCGACCTCAAGAGGTGGCCGATGTATCGACTCTAGGAGGGGAGTTCGATGTACCGACCTCAGGAGAGGTATTCGATGTGTCGACCTCAGGGGAGGTGTCTGATGTGCCTACCCCAGTTAGGGGTCCTCATTATATCGTGCCTGACCAAGGCTCTGACTGCCTTACCTTTGATGGAAATTTGGAACAATTTTGGGCTCTAATGAGCCAGTGCCAGGAACTTCCTCCAATCTTTTTCTCAAGCTGAACAAATTATTTTTATTTTTTTTTATATTTTTTCCCCAATACTATAGTTTCTCCCAGTACTTGGGAGGGGGGACAGGGTAGGTAGGAAGGAGGCCTAATCTGGGTCTATGTTACACATTAGGGAAGCCTGAACAAAAATCGCCATAGCAGAATGGAGAAAAAATGTATAAATAATATCAATTTTAATTATTAGAGTAGGAGATCCGAAAAGCCTGAGGGCAGGGTCCCATGTGACGTGGTGCTATTATATAAGAACCCCAAACCATGAAAAACTTATGAGAGGTATTGTGGAGATAAGCTGATATTTTCTACATGGCTGTCACATGTCAAATTTTATTTATAAGTTGTTGGTGAGAAGGAAGGTCCATACCCTTCCATTGTCTTGCAATTAGACATCGAGCTGCATTTGAAATATGTGAAGAGAGCTTATCAGTATGTTTGTTCAGGCCCTCCAAGGAGGAAGACCAGGGAGACTTAGTGGTACTTTAAGAACTTCAGATAGGAGACTGGCAACCCCATCCCGGATTTGGGCTGTTTTACGGCATGACCACCATATATGTAAGTAAGAACACATCTCGCCACAGACTCTCCAACACTGGTCAGAGGCTGAATGATACATTCTGTGCAAATGGGCAGGTAACCGGTACCATCTATAATAAACCTTGTAGGCATTCTTTAAAGAAAATAACCGGGTGTGAGTGAGCAGACTGAGGCCTATCATATGCAGCCTTTCCTATAATAGAAGACATAAAGGGAATAGCAAACAAATTAGCTTTATCTTCCACCCACCTAGGTGTTTGGGATGATGCAAACTAAGCTATTGCCTGACTTAAATGGGATGCGTAGTAATAAAGGCTAACATCAGGAAACCCGTTGCCACCATTGGAAGTGGGACTACGGAGAGTGAGAAAACCGGAGGAGAGCCAAGGCCATGGGTGAGAGACTCTGATTTAGAAAAATTGATCTTGTAGCCCGAAAGTGAACCATATTTAGCCAAGATCTGAAAGCGACGTATGAGCAGGGGTGACAAAGGGCAACCCTGTCTAGTGCCATTGAAAATATTTTTTTTTTTTTTGCTTTCGGTATTTAGAGAAGCTAAGAAATGGGCAAAGCCCTTCATTAGATCCAATTAACCCATTCTTTATAATCTAGATTCTTGCTGTCTTTAGGAGTTTTGGGAGTTCAGATTGTGATTGCTGAGCCTTCTGGGAGTCCTGCCTTAGCAGCAAAACAACCATCTAAGTCTAAACCTACTAAGACCTTAAGGAACCAGCATGCCAGCAAGTCTCGACCTCCTCAAGATTGCAGCTTGCTGCATATGGGTCTGTTTAGCCGCAGACCAGTCAGTGTGCCCATGCTGACCACTGTCCACTGCCGAAAGCACCTACAATAGGCACATGAGCATCAGAACTGGACCATGGACCAATGGAGTTGTCTGATCTGATGCATCACATATTTTCTTTTACATCATGTGGATGGCCAGGTGCCTGTGTGTTTACCTAGGAAAGAGATGACACCAGAATGCACTATGAGAAGAAGTCAGGTCGGTAAGGGCAGTGTGATGCTCTCGGCATTGTTCTGCTAGGAAAACGTTTTGGGTCATTCCTATTCAATTTACTTTGACACCACTTACCTTGTCACAATCCCTTGCAATACCACTCTCCTACCAGTGCTGCTGCTCTCTTCTGTGGGGCTTCCAGCAGATGCTGTTCTCTGTGATGCTGTAGACTGTTGATTAACTGATTCAGCAGCATGGGCTGCACCTGTGATTGAGTGAAATCATCTCCACAGAGCCCTTCTCGCCAGATTATCAGGTTAGATTCCCTGAGACAGGATCCTGTATTTGGACTACCAGTGCTTCCTTGTGTTTTGTTTTTCACTTGGTTAGGACTTCCTGCGTTTGGACTCCTTTGTGTTTCTATCAGTTTTTTTTTAACTCTTTTCTGTAGCAAGTTGTCTGCTATATTTCTGTTTTGCCTGTCAACTGATTATAGTAGCCTTTTTTTGTATCTTCACTTTTTGCACTTCCCCTGTGTGTGTCAATAAAACCTTATGTTCACTAATATTCAGTAATACCTTGTGTGAGTTTCAGCAAAGGCACTCTCAAAAGGGAATTTCCCTGTAAAATATGACAGAATGATCTGGTTAAATGAGTGCAGAAGCAGAGAGAGGCTAATGACAGGCTGCCTGTGGAGATTTTCCGCATGGTTTTCTTGAGTGGTCTGTTAACCCTAACCTTGCACTACCGGAAGCTTATAAAAATTTTGTCAATTTGCAATCTCCTAGTGTTGGGGAGCAGTGTGTGTAGTTGAGACTGATGTCCAAAGGTTGACCGTGGTCCAGTCCAGTGTCCAGTCTGGTGTTCCAAGGATGACAGATACCTAATCTGGTGTCCCAAGGATGATTGCTGTCCCAGGAAGGGTTCTGAGTCCATAGCTCCAGGAGGGGATTCTGAGTTTTCCACCCCAGGAGAGGGTCCTGAGTCCTCAACCCCAAGAGGGGGTTCCTAGTCTTCAGCCCCAGGAGAGGCTTCTAAGTCCACAACCCCATGAGGGGGATTCTGAATCTGCAGCCCCAGGAAAGGGTTTTGAGTTCTTCACCCCAGGAGAGGTCTCTAGTGCTATAGCCCCAGGGAGCTTCTGAATTTTCCACCCCAGGAGGAGGTTTTGCGTATACTGCCCCATGAAGTGTCCGTAGTGCCACATCCCCAGGAGAGGTCTCTATTGCCACAGATCCAGGATAGGATGCTAGTGTCAAAGCCCCAGGACGGGACTCCTGTCTGCCAGTCCCAGGGGGAGACTCCTGCCTGTTCCTAAGAGTGTGCTGTCCCTCTAACCTGCTGCTGCCCAACTAGCCTAAGCCCAGAGTTCCGAGGGAAGTCCACCACCTTGCCAGAGGTCTGAGGGGTGTCCACCATCTTACCAGAGGTGCACGGGGTGTCTGGCACCTTACCAGAGATCCAAGGGGTGCTCCTTGCCATGTCAGAGGTCATAGGGGTGCCTGTCAACTTGTCAAAGGTAAAAGAGGAATCCGCCAGCTTGCTAGGTGCCCATGCCTTCAGGCACTCGGTACTGCCTGCCCACGCCTTTGGGTTGTCCACACCTTTGAGGTACTGTCTGACCACACCTCCAAGTCCCAGGTTCTGTATGCCCACAAATTTTGGGTGCCAAGTACTATCTGTCCAGCAGGGGCCATCAAAGATTCCTGCCCAGAAGGGGCCATCTGAGATTCCTGCCCAGAAGGGGCCATCTGAGATTCCTGCCCAGACGGGGCCATCTGAGATTCCTGCCCAGACGGGGCCATACGAGATTGCCCAGTCTTACAGCATCACTCTCCTACCAATGATGTTGCTCTCTCTTGTGGGGCTTTGTGGTCTATGTGATGTGGTAAGACTGTGTTGATTAACTGATTAAGCAGCATGGACTGCAGCTGTGATTGCCTGATTGAAATCTGCTCCACAGAGCTCTAATCGCCAGATCATGTCACATTTTCTTGGACAGGATACTGGTGACAAACTTCTTCTATTTGGACTCAGAGGGGGTAAATTTACTAAAGTGAGAGTTTTTAGAAATAGAGATGTTCCCCATAGCAACCAATAAGATTTTAGCAATTATCTCATAGAAGGTGCTAGTTAAATGTTAAGTAGACTCTATTTGCTATGGGCAACATCTCCATGTCTTAAAACTCTAAATATACCCCTGAGTGTTTGGACTTCCTTTGGTTTATTTTTCACTTGGTTTAGACTTCCTGTATTTTGAATCCTTTGTGTTTATTTCACAGTTTTTTTTTTTTTAACTCCGTTCTGTAGTGAGTTGCCTGCAATATTTCTGTCACCGATTTTTTTTGGGGGGGTATGAGTACGGAATGCCACCACTCAAGATCCTGGTGGTCAAAATCCCAACACCGGCATCCCAACAGGGTTAGGATATAGACACTTGTGGATAGGTATAGGTATCCTAACCCTCTCCCTACCCTAACTCTCTCCTAACCTTGTGCCTGAACCTATCCTCCCCCGAGTGCCTAAACCAAACCTCCCCATACCCTAAAGCTAACCCTCCCCCTAGTGTCTAACCGTAAACCCCTAATCCTTTCCCCAACCCCACTACTTACCTTTGGGAGGCCGGCATCAGGATTGTGACAAGTGTTGGTATTCCGGCGCCAGTATTCTAAGCCCCAGCATCCCTTTGTAGGGCTACTGAACATATCCAGTTTATTGTACCTGCTTCACTTTTTGCACTAACCGTGTGTGTGTGTGTGTGTGTGTGTGTGTGTGTGTGTGTGTCAATAAAACATTACTGTTCACTAATATTCAGTAGTGCTTTTGTGGTTTCCAGGAAAGGCGCACACACAGGAATTTCCCTGTAAACTGTGACAACTTGTTGCAGACCAAGTACACCCCTTTATGGCAACAGTATTACCTGATGGCAGTGGCCTCTCAGCAGGAGGATATACTCTTCTACATTGCAATAAGGTTCAGGAATGGTTTAATGAATATGACAAAGAGTTCAAGCTGTTGACTTGGCCTCCATATTCCTCAGATCTCATGCTTGTTAATTGTCTCGAGGCAACTAACCAGCATGTCCAGCATTCTGCCTCTCGCCTATCTGCATGAGGAGGAGCCTCATCAAGCTGCCTAGCTTCATACTATTTCCTAAAACCAAAGCCAACCCTAGAGAACCTTACAGGGTCAACAAAACCTAGGTGACCTGACATATTGTTTACTTTACTTTCAAAAGTACTACACTGATTTATTTTTTGGTCAACATGCAACCACCAATGACCACATGACTCTCCTATAAGCTGCATGCATCTAAAGGAGAACAGAAATACTTGATACACAAGAAGATATTATAGAACGTATCAGGCTGGTAAATACAGCAGACACTAAAACACCAGAAGGCAGGTAAAATAGTCTTTAGCAAGGACCATGCACTGCTAGATATAGATGGTAGGTAGGGCCGGCTCGAGGCATGTTCGACCAGTGCGGTCGGACAGGGGCGCCACCCCATAGAGGGCGCACCCCTCACAACCATCCCGATTTTCAGCGGGACAGTCCAGTTTTCCAGGCACTTCCCTGCTCTTCCACCCGTGGGCCGTAGTGTTCTGCCGGTGGTCTAGAGATTGGGCACCCCCACCACCGCAGCGGTGCCGCACCCGGAGAAGAGGAATGGATGCTGCGGTATCCATTCAGTGCTGTGAGAGGGCTGGGGGCAGCCCAGCTACTGAAGGAGCCCAGCCTGACGTTAAATGGGAGGAGTGCAATACGGACACGCCCCAATTAGTGCCACTTGGGGTGTGGCCTATGGTAACACCTGAGCCGGACCTGATGGTAGGTATGGTTAGACCTGGCCCATAACTAAAATAGCTGTAATAGTTTGTGGTGTATAGTGCACCGCTAGGAGCAAATGCTGACACACTATGTATATAGCACCCAGTGTGAAACTTAATGTAGTGTTTGCTGTGAGCAGCGCACAGCCTGGAGTGGATACTGGCAGCTACTGTATGTAGCGCACAGCCTGGAGTGGATGCTGGTAGCTACTGTTTGTAGAGCACAGCCTGGAAACTATGTTGGAACTTGCTGTATAAAGAACACACAGCCTGGAACAGGTTGAGTATGAAATACTGGCAATCGGGATGCCTGCTGTCAAAATGCAGACAGCAGCATCCTGACAGGGGTCAGGTAAGTATACTAACCCTTCTCCCCTAACCCTCCCTTCTTGCACCCTAACCCTCCATACTCCACACCCTTAGTGCCCAACCCCCCAGTGGTGACTAACCCTACTCTCCAAGTGGTGACTAACAATAACCACCCCCTCAAAGCCTAACCCCGCTGTGGTGCCTAAACGTAACCCTCCCCCTCCCACGCGGCTAGCACATAAGATGCCCCAGTGTATCTTCGATCAGGATGGCGTCTGTCGGGATTTAGACTGGCGTCAGAATTTCGATGCCTATCTTTAGTCCTGGGGACGGGCTTCTGACGTCGGGATTTCGACGGCCGGCATCCCGTCCCCTGGTATATTAACTATATCTACTTGGTACATATGACAGGATCCTTACAGTATAACAATACAGGAGACTGGTAACAGGTGTTGAAGTATTAGCAGAGATTTGAATGGCCGGAGGAAGCAAACAGAACCAGGAGACAGGGTACTGATCTCTAAGGAGAGAAGTTGTTCTGGCAATGTTCACAGTGCAAGTCCAGGTTTAAATAGGGTGCTCTGAGTTCTGGTAGGCTGAGTGGAGCAGGTGACCTGTGTTGATGGAATCTGATCATTACAGTCAGGTGATCGCAACCAAGATGACGGTGCCTATGCACCACAAGCCAGAGAAATGCCAACCACACATGGTGGTTGCCAATCATAATCCTGTTAGACGCTTTCTGTGGCAAAGAGGAGTATGGAGAGCTGTGATGTGACACAGTTGGACAAGGTAAAACCCGATTTGTGACATAATGATTTAAATGTAATACCAAATGATAGTGGAATTCACTGCAAGATTTTAAGACTCTTAAGTCATATTTGCCTGCCAGAACTTGTAATATAATGCCCCAGGGTTGTCACCAAAGGCTTCCTTTTGATAAGCTTTTCCAGAACCCTGTATAGAACAGTTAATCATCAAGACATTACAAATAGATCCATGCTCACATTTATAAAATAATATCTGCTAGTGTAGTTTCTAATTGATTTAATTTGCTTTTGATCTATTAGTAATGAAAACAGAGGAGTCTGAGGGGTATATTTACAAAACGAAAAAAACAAAACCATCAGACTTATGTAATAGAGCATAACAGAGAAGAAGAGGTATCACCTGCCAGAGGGCCACATGAGGGACTTCCTCCTTCACGATGGTAGAACCTGGAAGAAGGAAGAAAAGTAGGGTGAGTCTTATAATCTATCAAAATGTAATGAGTCTGCCCTGGTCCTATAGATATAATTTCCCCCTTCAGTTTTTCAGTTTGTTTACTAGCTGGCAAAATCCACACCTTAGTCCCTGGTACTTCATAATCTGGCTGAGTTAGAATATATTTTTGTTTTAATCTACTACCACTCTGTGAGGGAGATGTATGATCATGTGGGTAGCGATCAGTAAGTTGCTTTCACCAAGGAATTTAAACTGAGATTCAAAAATAAAATGATAGAACGATCATAAATGAGAGGGATTCAAATGCATTTGGCCAATCAGTGGCGGCCGTTGATCGACTTCAGTTTAATTTTAGCATCCAGTGTAAAGCATCAGCTAGTGATATTGCCGATGACATTTTGCTGATGCGTAGCCCCAGCTGTGTATTAGGGGGGATGAATCTGCTGTTAGAATAAGTACTACTATGTCACTATGATTACAGCGAGAACTTTGCAAGGGTTGGGGTATTATATGCTATATGTTAGAATCCCGATGCCGAAAGCCCGCTGTTCAGAATCCCGACTACGGCTGGTGAGTACCCTCAGGCTAGTTTCACACTTGCCGGTTGTGACCCGCCAGGCAAGAACCGGGCGGTAGCAGGCTGGATTTTTACAGGCACTGTGTGCCTTTCACAAGCAATGGCTTTGAGCTGCTTTATATGTCTTTTTTTTTTTTTTGGCAGCCAATTGGGCATGTGCAGCAGCTGCTGCTGCACAAGCCCGGCCGGCAGAGGCCAGTCTGGCGTGCAAGGACGACACTGCACCGTCCTCCACAGTCGATATTTCCGGCTGTTGGACGGCGACCGTGCCATAGTCGTGCCGTCTGAAAGGACCCTGCTGATTCCCTGCATTTACTAGATTTCACACCCGGCTAAAAACCGGGCGGCTTTTTGCCGCCTGGCCAAAACCGGCAAATGTGAAATAGCCCTAACCCTCCCCTTCTCCCAACCATAACCCTCCCTCGGGGTGACTAACTCCCCCTTCCCACACCCTAAACCTAACTCTCCCCAGGAGGTGACTGACCCTAACTTCCTCTGTCTGTCGCCTAACCCACAGGCTAAGTCCCCCCGGGGCGTATAAACCTAACCCCCCCCAGCGGTTAACAGCTACCCGGCCCAACTGTACTTATGATCAGGATGTCGGTATTCTGGCGTCTGCACCTCCAGTTGATCGGGATTACGGGCGTCGGTCAATTGACCGCATCCCCTTTAAAATTGTATGGTCACTGTATGTCACGGATGTATGTGTCACACCTTGGAAACACCTGGTTATGCTTAAACAAAGTAATGCCCATTTATTAGTTACGTTAGTAATTGTAATGATAGACGGTTGCAGTTATGTACATATGAAGTTGCTTTAGTACTAGCTAGCTGGAAGGATAGCAGACGGGGTGTGACCCTGATCTTTCCCTACAGTGATTTCCATGGGTGCATGGTAGTCAGAACATGCGCAACACTGCATAAAAGAGGACAGTCTTTTTGGAAAAATTAATAACTACCAGCTGGCACTTCACAGGGACTGCGTGTTAACTGCAGTTGCCACTTTCCCTCAAATAACTTTTACCACATAGCAGAGAAAACTTAGCAGAAATGCTAATAATTGCAAAGATATTGACCAAAAATATTTGAGCTAATATATTGATTATTACTAAAAAAAAAAAAAAAACTAAAAAAAAAACCTTAATGTTCAAACGTAACTCCCAAAATCATTAAGGGCAAATAACATCATTGTATAGCTTTCTCTGGACATCCAAATTGCCCGATAAATTTACATCAAAAACAAAATCTGACTTCAATACTACATTTACAAAATGGGAATGGGATGCAATACTGAGAAATAGCCATGGAATAATGTATTACACATTTGGAAATCCTAATAAAATGATTTACAGAATGTGTTTAACCCAGTTATCATCCGGCCTCAACAGTCTAAATTCTGATGATGAAATTGCGGATCCATAAAAGACCTGTTCCGTGTGTTTTGGGACTTTCCAACCATAAAGCTCATATGTACAGAAGTATCCAGTTTAATGAATGCAGGTAATGGGGACTGAGGGCCTGATTCAGAGATAGCCGCAATTGGCTCAGCTGCTGCGTCTTTTTCGCTGGAGCCTTTGCAGTTGCATACAGGATCACAGTATCAGGCTGAGGCACATCTGTGTTTGATTCGCCACCTCCCCGTTACCTCACACAAATGGTCCCCTGCCTGTCAATCACATTGCGGATAAATCCTCACTGTGACCGCTGTTGCGTCTCATGCACAGTGTGCAGTGGCGTAAGTAGGGCAGGGCCGCTGGGGCTCGTACCCTGGGCACTGTGGGTCCGGCAGCATGGGGGGGCACCTCAGGCCATGGTACAGGCCTGCCCTAGTCAGCCAGTGTAGTGCAGACAGCAGTGAGTGTGGTTGCACTACACATTTACACACACATCGCCGCTGGCGCCGGTACTATCCGGTGGTGATGTGTGTGTGTTAGCAGCCAATGAGTGTCAGACAGACTCTCATTGGCTGCTGCGCCCACTGCCAGAGCCGGTCTGAAGCTCACGCAGTGGGTGATGGGAGAGACGTCATGATGTCTCTCCCATAATGCAGAGCGGGACCAAGCGGGAGGACGGAGGAGCAGCGGCAGGAGCGGGGATTCAGGTAAGCCTGTTTATGTTTTGTGTATGATAACTACTGGGGGTCTGCATAAGGGGGAGCACTACTGGGGGGGCACTGTATAAAGGGCACTAATGTGGGCCTGGCTACATAAGGGCAGTCACTACTGGGGGGCACTGGACACTAATGAGAGTGCATAAGGAGGACCACTACTAGGGGCACTGTATAAGGGGGACCACTACTGGGGGCATTGCATACTGGGGATACTGTATAAGGGGCACTATTGGGGGCCTGCATAAGGGGGACCACTACTGGGGGCACCGCATAGGGGGGGACTGTATAAGGGGCACTGTATTAAGGTGCATATGGAATGGAAAGGAATGTTCCCAGCGTGACGAGAAAGGAGTGTGCCATGTTGACACGCCCCATTTGTAGTGGTTCAGCCCCTTGTGGGGCCCACTTTTCATCGCCCCCACATGGGGGGGCTCATTTTTTAAATTTGCCCTGGGCTCCAAATACCCTAGTTATGCCTCTGACAGTGTGACTTATATGTATGCGCAGTATAAAAACCATCACCCAACGGCGTAAACCTATACATTGCATCAGGCCCTGAATAGTGTGCAATCAGTTGAGAGTGCTCTCCTGTAACCATCCCTTCATAGGACACACACTTAGCTGGACATATTCTTGTTGCTGATCAAGTATCTATAGCACAATGGTGATGAGTTCCTGTCCACCTCTCTAACCCAACGTAATAGCAAAAATACAGAGGAGCTTTAATATGGAAACTGAAGGGCTTGAAAATTCAGCCTCAGAGTCTGCTAATCAAGAAAAATTACAAGTCTATAGTACAGAGTCAGACTGGTAAAAGCAATGACAAGTCTATAGTACAGAGTCGACTGCTAAAAGCAATGACATGTCTATAGTACAGAGCAATGACATGTCTATATTGGTCAGACTGCTAAAAGCAATGACAAGTCTATAGTACATAGTCAGACTGCTAAAAGCAATGACAAGTCTATAGTACAGAGTCAGACTGCTAAAAGCAATGACAAGTCTATAGTACAGAGTTTCAGACTGCTAAAAGTAATGACAAGTCTATAGTACAGAGTCAGACTGCTAAAAGCAATGACATGTCTATAGTACAGAGTTTCAGACTGCTAAAAGCAATGGCAAGTCTATATTAGTCAGACTGTTAAAAGCAATGACATGTCTATAGTACAGAGCAATGACATGTCTATATTAGTCAGACTGCTAAAAGCAATGACAAGTCTATAGTACGGAGTCAGACTGCTAAAAGCAATGACAAGTCTATATTACAGAGCAATGACATGTCTATATTACAGAGCAATGATATGTCTATAGTACAGTCAGACTGCTAAAAGCAAATGACAAGTCTATAGTACAGAGTCAGACTGCTAAAGCAATGACATGTCTATAGTACAGAGTCAGACTGCTAAAAGCAATGACAAGTCTATAGTACAGAGTTTCAGACTGCTAAAAGTAATGACAAGTCTATAGTAAAGAGTCAGACTGCTAAAAGCAATGACAAGTCTATAGTACAGAGTTTCAGACTGCTAAAAGCAATGGCAAGTCTATATTAGTCAGACTGTTAAAAGCAATGACATGTCTATAGTACAGAGCAATGACATGTCTATATTAGTAAGACTGCTAAAAGCAATGACAAGTCTATAGTACGGAGTCAGACTGCTAAAAGCAATGACAAGTCTATATTACAGAGCAATGACATGTCTATATTACAGAGCAATGATATGTCTATAGTATAGTCAGACTGCTAAAAGCAATGACAAGTCTATAGTACAGAGCAATGACATGTCTATATTAGTCAGACTGTTAAAAGCAATGACATGTCTATAGTACAGAGCAATGACATGTCTATATTAGTCAGACTGCTAAAAACAATGACAAGTCTATAGTACGGAGTCAGACTGCTAAAAGCAATGACAAGTCTATATTACAGAGCAATGATATGTCTATAGTATAGTCAGACTGCTAAAAGCAATGACAAGTCTATAGTACAGAGCAATGACATGTCTATATTACAGAGCAATGATATGTCTATAGTATAGTCAGACTGCTAAAAGCAATGACAAGTCTATAGTACAGAGCAATGATATGTCTATAGTATATTCAGACTGCTAAAAGCAATGACAAGTCTATAGTACGGAGTCAGACTGCTAAAAGCAATGACAAGTCTATATTACAGAGCAATGACATGTCTATATTACAGAGCAATGATATGTCTATAGTATAGTCAGACTGCTAAAAGCAATGACAAGTCTATATTACAGAGCAAAGACATGTCTATATTACAGAGCAATGATATGTCTATAGTATAGTCAGACTGCTAAAAGCAATGACAAGTCTATAGTACAGAGCAATGATATGTCTATAGTATATTCAGACTGCTAAAAGCAATGACAAGTCTATAGTACAGAGTCAGACTGCTAAAAGCAATGACATGTCTATAGTACAGAGCAATGACATGTCTATATTAGTCAGACTGCTAAAAACAATGACATGTCTATAGTACAGAGCAATGACATGTCTATATTGGTCAGACTGCTAAAAGCAATGACATGTCTATAGTACAGAGCAATGACATGTCTATATTACAGAGCAATGATATGTCTATATTAGTCAGACTGCTAAAAGCAATGACATGTCTATAGTACAGAGCAATGACATGTCTATATTACAGAGCAATGATATGTCTATAGTATAGTCAGACTGCTAAAAGCAATGACAAGTCTATAGTACAGAGCAATGACATGTCTATATTAGTCAGACTGCTAAAAGCAATGACAAGTCTATATTACAGAGCAAAGACATGTCTATATTACAGAGCAATGATATGTCTATAGTATATTCAGACTGCTAAAAGCAATGACAAGTCTATAGTACAGAGTCAGACTGCTAAAAGCAATGACATGTCTATAGTACAGAGCAATGACATGTCTATATTAGTCAGACTGCTAAAAGCAATGACATGTCTATAGTACAGAGCAATGACATGTCTATATTGGTCAGACTGCTAAAAGCAATGACATGTCTATAGTACAGTCAGACTGCTAAAAGCAAATGACAAGTCTATAGAACAGAGTCAGACTGCTAAAAGCAATGACAAGTCTATAGTACAGAGTCAGACTGCTAAAAGCAATGACAAGTCTATAGTACAGAGTCAGACTGCTAAAAGCAATGACAAGTCTATAGTACAGAGTCAGACTGCTAAAAGCAATGACAAGTCTATAGTACAGAGTCAGACTGCTAAAAGCAATGACAAGTCTATAGTACAGAGCAATGACATGTCTATATTAGTCAGACTGCTAAAAGCAATGACATGTCTATAGTACAGAGCAATGACATGTCTATATTACAGAGCAATGATATGTCTATAGTATAGTCAGACTGCTAAAAGCAATGACAAGTCTATAGTACAGAGCAATGACATGTCTATATTAGTCAGACTGCTAAAAGCAATGACAAGTCTATATTACAGAGCAATGACATGTCTATATTACAGAGCAATGATATGTCTATAGTATATTCAGACTGCTAAAAGCAATGACATGTCTATAGTACAGAGCAATGACATGTCTATATTGGTCAGACTGCTAAAAGCAATGACATGTCTATAGTACAGTCAGACTGCTAAAAGCAAATGACAAGTCTATAGTACAGAGTCAGACTGCTAAAACAATGACAAGTCTACAGTACAGAGTCAGACTGCTAAAAGCAATGACATGTCTATAGTACAGAGTTTCAGACTGCTAAAAGCAATGACATGTCTATAGTACAGAGTTTCAGACTGCTAAAAGCAATGACATGTCTATAGTACAGAGTTTCAGACTGCTAAAAGCAATGGCAAGTCTATATTAGTCAGACTGCTAAAAGCAATGACATGTCTATAGTACAGAGCAATGACATGTCTATATTACAGAGCAATGATATGTCTATAGTATAGTCAGACTGCTAAAAGCAAATGACAAGTCTACAGTACATAGTCAGACTGCTAAAAGCAATGATAAGTCTATAGTACAGTCAGACTGCTAAAAGCAATGACATGTGTATAGTACAGAGCAATGACATGTCTATATTGGTCAGACTGCTAAAAGCAATGACAAGTCTATAGTACAGAGTCAGACTGCTAAAAGCAATGACATGTCTATAGTACAGAGCAATGACATGTCTATATTGGTCAGACTGCTAAAAGCAATGACAAGTCTATATTACAGAGCAAAGACATGTCTATATTGGTCAGACTGCTAAAAGCAATGACATGTCTATAGTACAGAGCAATGACATGTCTATATTGGTCAGACTGCTAAAAGCAATGACATGTCTATAGTACAGAGTCAGACTGCTAAAAGCAAATGACAAGTCTATAGTACAGAGTCAGACTGCTAAAAGCAATGACAAGTCTATAGGACAGAGTCAGACTGCTAAAAGCAATGACATGTCTATAGTACAGAGTTTCAGACTGCTAAAAGCAATGGCAAGTCTATATTAGTCAGACTGCTAAAAGCAATGACATGTCTATAGTACAGAGCAATGACATGTCTATATTAGTCAGACTGCTAAAAGCAAATTACATGTGTATAGTACAGAGCAATGACATGTCTATATTGGTCAGACTGCTAAAAGCAATGATAAGTCTATAGTACATAGTCAGACTGCTAAAACAATGACAAGTCTATAGTACAGAGTCAGACTGCTAAAAGCAATGACATGTCTATAGTACAGAGTTTCAGACTGCTAAAAGCAATGACATGTCTATAGTACAGAGTTTCAGACTGCTAAAAGCAATGACATGTCTATAGTACAGAGTTTCAGACTGCTAAAAGCAATGGCAAGTCTATAGTACAGAGTCAGACTGCTAAAAGCAATGACATGTCTATAGTACAGAGCAATGACATGTCTATATTACAGAGCAATGATATGTCTATAGTATAGTCAGACTGCTAAAAGCAATGACAAGTCTATAGTACAGAGCAATGACATGTCTATATTACAGAGCAATGATATGTCTATAGTATAGTCAGACTGCTAAAAGCAATGACAAGTCTATAGTACAGAGCAATGACATGTCTATAGTACAGAGTCAGACTGCTAAAAGCCATGACAAGTCTATAGTACAGAGTCAGACTGCTAAAAGCAATGACATGTCTATAGTACAGAGTTTCAGACTGCTAAAAACAATGACATGTCTATATTAGTCAGACTGCTAAAAGCAAATGACAAGTCTATAGTACAGAGTCAGACTGCTAAAAGCAATGACATGTCTATAGTACAGAGTCAGACTGCTAAAAGCAATGACATGTCTATAGTACAGAGTTTCAGACTGCTAAAAGCAATGATATGTCTATATTAGTCAGACTGCTAAAAGCAATGACAAGTCTAAAGTACAGTCAGACTGCTAAAAGCAATGACATGTCTATAGTACAGAGTTTCAGACTGCTAAAAGCAATGACATGTCTATATTAGTCAGACTGCTAAAAGCAATGACAAGTCTATAGTACAGAGTCAGACTGCTAAAAGCAATGACATGTCTATAGTACAGAGTCAGACTGCTAAAAGCAATGACATGTCTATAGTACAGAGTTTCAGACTGCTAAAAGCAATGACATGTCTATATTAGTCAGACTGCTAAAAGCAATGACAAGTCTATAGTACAGAGTCAGGCTGCTAAAAGCAATGACAAGTCTATAGTACAGAGTCAGACTGCTAAAAGCAATGACATGTCTATATTAGTCAGACTGCTAAAAGCAATGACAAGTCTATAGTACAGAGTCAGACTGCTAAAAGCAATGACATGTCTATAGTACAGAGTTTCAGACTGCTAAAAGCAATGACATGTCTATATTAGTCAGACTGCTAAAAGCAATGACAAGTCTAAAGTACAGTCAGACTGCTAAAAGCAAATGACAAGTCTATAGTACAGAGTCAGCCTGCTAAAAGCAATGACAAGTCTATAGTACAGAGTCAGACTGCTAAAAGCAATGACATGTCTATAGTACAGAGTTTCAGACTGCTAAAAGCAATGACATGTCTATATTAGTCAGACTGCTAAAAGCAATGACAAGTCTAAAGTACAGAGTCAGACTGCTAAAAGCAATGACATGTCTATAGTACAGAGTCAGACTGCTAAAAGCAATGACATGTCTATAGTACAGAGTTTCAGACTGCTAAAAGCAATTGCAAGTCTATATTAGTCAGACTGCTAAAAGCAATGACATGTCTATAGTACAGAGCAATGACATGTCTATATTAGTCAGACTGCTAAAAGCAATGACATGTCTATAGTACAGAGTTTCAGACTGCTAAAAGCAATGACATGTCTATATTAGTCAGACTGCTAAAAGCAATGACAACATTGACAAGTCTATAGTACAGAGTCAGACTGCTAAAAGCAATGACAAGTCTATAGTAAAGAGTCAGACTGCTAAAAGCAATGACATGTCTATAGTACAGAGCAATGACATGTCTATATTAGTCAGACTGCTAAAAGCAATGACATGTCTATAGTACAGAGTTTCAGACTGCTAAAAGCAATGACATGTCTATATTAGTCAGACTGCTAAAAGCAATGACAACATTGACAAGTCTATAGTACAGAGTCAGACTGCTAAAAGCAATGACAAGTCTATAGTACAGAGTCAGACTGCTAAAAGCAATGACATGTCTATAGTACAGAGTCAGACTGCTAAAAGCAATGACATGTCTATAGTACAGAGTTTCAGACTGCTAAAAGCAATGACATGTCTATATTAGTCAGACTGCTAAAAGCAATGACAAGTCTATAGTACAGAGTCAGACTGCTAAAAGCAATGACAAGTCTATAGTACAGAGTCAGACTGCTAAAAGCAATGACATGTCTATATTAGTCAGACTGCTAAAAGCAATGACAACATTGACAAGTCTATAGTACAGAGTCAGACTGCTAAAAGCAATAACAAGTCTATAGTACAGAGTCAGACTGCTAAAAGCAATGACATGTCTATAGTACAGAGTCAGACTGCTAAAAGCAATGACATGTCTATAGTACAGAGTCAGACTGCTAAAAGCAATGACATGTCTATAGTACAGAGTTTCAGACTGCTAAAAGCAATGACATGTCTATATTAGTCAGACTGCTAAAAGCAATGACAAGTCTATAGTACAGAGTCAGACTGCTAAAAGCAATGACAAGTCTATAGTACAGTGTCAGACTGCTAAAAGCAATGACATGTCTATATTAGTCAGACTGCTAAAAGCAATGACAAGTCTATAGTACAGAGTCAGACTGCTAAAAGCAATGACATGTCTATAGTACAGAGTCAGACTGCTAAAAGCAATGACATGTCTATAGTACAGAGTCAGACTGCTAAAAGCAATGACATGTCTATAGTACAGAGTCAGACTGCTAAAAGCAATGACATGTCTATAGTACAGAGTTTCAGACTGCTAAAAGCAATTGCAAGTCTATATTAGTCAGACTGCTAAAAGCAATGACATGTCTATAGTACAGAGCAATGACATGTCTATATTAGTCAGACTGCTAAAAGCAATGACATGTCTATAGTACAGAGTTTCAGACTGCTAAAAGCAATGACATGTCTATATTAGTCAGACTGCTAAAAGCAATGACAACATTGACAAGTCTATAGTACAGAGTCAGACTGCTAAAAGCAATGACAAGTCTATAGTAAAGAGTCAGACTGCTAAAAGCAATGACATGTCTATAGTACAGAGCAATGACATGTCTATATTAGTCAGACTGCTAAAAGCAATGACATGTCTATAGTACAGAGTTTCAGACTGCTAAAAGCAATGACATGTCTATATTAGTCAGACTGCTAAAAGCAATGACAACATTGACAAGTCTATAGTACAGAGTCAGACTGCTAAAAGCAATGACAAGTCTATAGTACAGAGTCAGACTGCTAAAAGCAATGACATGTCTATAGTACAGAGTCAGACTGCTAAAAGCAATGACATGTCTATAGTACAGAGTCAGACTGCTAAAAGCAATGACATGTCTATAGTACAGAGTTTCAGACTGCTAAAAGCAATGACATGTCTATATTAGTCAGACTGCTAAAAGCAATGACAAGTCTATAGTACAGAGTCAGACTGCTAAAAGCAATGACAAGTCTATAGTACAGAGTCAGACTGCTAAAAGCAATGACATGTCTATATTAGTCAGACTGCTAAAAGCAATGACAAGTCTATAGTACAGAGTCAGACTGCTAAAAGCAATGACATGTCTATAGTACAGAGTCAGACTGCTAAAAGCAATGACATGTCTATAGTACAGAGTCAGACTGCTAAAAGCAATGACATGTCTATAGTACAGAGTTTCAGACTGCTAAAAGCAATGACATGTCTATATTAGTCAGACTGCTAAAAGCAATGACAAGTCTATAGTACAGAGTCAGACTGCTAAAAGCAATGACAAGTCTATAGTACAGTGTCAGACTGCTAAAAGCAATGACATGTCTATATTAGTCAGACTGCTAAAAGCAATGACAAGTCTATAGTACAGAGTCAGACTGCTAAAAGCAATGACATGTCTATAGTACAGAGTCAGACTGCTAAAAGCAATGACATGTCTATAGTACAGAGTCAGACTGCTAAAAGCAATGACATGTCTATAGTACAGAGTCAGACTGCTAAAAGCAATGACATGTCTATAGTACAGAGTTTCAGACTGCTAAAAGCAATGGCAAGTCTATATTAGTCAGACTGCTAAAAGCAATGACATGTCTATAGTACAGAGCAATGACATGTCTATATTAGTCAGACTGCTAAAAGCAATGACATGTCTATAGTACAGAGTTTCAGACTGCTAAAAGCAATGACAACATTGACAAGTCTATAGTACAGAGTCAGACTGCTAAAAGCAATGACAAGTCTATAGTACAGAGTCAGACTGCTAAAAGCAATGACAAGTCTATAGTACAGAGTCAGACTGCTAAAAGCAATGACAAGTCTATAGTACAGAGTCAGACTGCTAAAAGCAATGACATGTCTATAGTACAGAGTCAGACTGCTAAAAGCAATGACATGTCTATAGTACAGAGTTTCAGACTGCTAAAAGCAATGACATGTCTATATTAGTCAGACTGCTAAAAGCAATGACAAGTCTATAGTACAGAGTCAGACTGCTAAAAGCAATGACAAGTCTATAGTACAGAGTCAGACTGCTAAAAGCAATGACATGTCTATAGTACAGAGTCAGACTGCTAAAAGCAATGACATGTCTATAGTACAGAGTTTCAGACTGCTAAAAGCAATGGCAAGTCTATATTAGTCAGACTGCTAAAAGCAATGACATGTCTATAGTACAGAGCAATGACATGTCTATATTAGTCAGACTGCTAAAAGCAATGACATGTCTATAGTACAGAGTTTCAGACTGCTAAAAGCAATGACAACATTGACAAGTCTATAGTACAGAGTCAGACTGCTAAAAGCAATGACAAGTCTATAGTACAGAGTCAGACTGCTAAAAGCAATGACATGTCTATAGTACAGAGTCAGACTGCTAAAAGCAATGACATGTCTATAGTACAGAGTTTCAGACTGCTAAAAGCAATGACATGTCTATATTAGTCAGACTGCTAAAAGCAATGACAAGTCTATAGTACAGAGTCAGACTGCTAAAAGCAATGACAAGTCTATAGTACAGTGTCAGACTGCTAAAAGCAATGACATGTCTATATTAGTCAGACTGCTAAAAGCAATGACATGTCTATAGTACAGAGCAATGACATGTCTATATTAGTCAGACTGCTAAAAGCAATGACATGTCTATAGTACAGAGTTTCAGACTGCTAAAAGCAATGACATGTCTATATTAGTCAGACTGCTAAAAGCAATGACAACATTGACAAGTCTATAGTACAGAGTCAGACTGCTAAAAGCAATGACAAGTCTATAGTACAGAGTCAGACTGCTAAAAGCAATGACATGTCTATAGTACAGAGTCAGACTGCTAAAAGCAATGACATGTCTATAGTACAGAGTTTCAGACTGCTAAAAGCAATGACATGTCTATATTAGTCAGACTGCTAAAAGCAATGACAAGTCTATAGTACAGAGTCAGACTGCTAAAAGCAATGACAAGTCTATAGTACAGAGTCAGACTGCTAAAAGCAATGACATGTCTATAGTACAGAGCCAGACTGCTAAAAGCAATGACATGTCTATATTAGTCAGACTGCTAAAAGCAATGACAAGTCTATAGTACAGAGTCAGACTGCTAAAAGCAATGACAAGTCTATAGTACAGAGTCAGACTGCTAAAAGCAATGACATGTCTATATTAGTCAGACTGCTAAAAGCAATGACAAGTCTATAGTACAGAGTCAGACTGCTAAAAGCAATGACATGTCTATAGTACAGAGTCAGACTGCTAAAAGCAATGACATGTCTATAGTACAGAGTTTCAGACTGCTAAAAGCAATGACATGTCTATAGTACAGAGTTTCAGACTGCTAAAAGCAATGACATGTCTATATTAGTCAGACTGCTAAAAGCAATGACAAGTCTATAGTACAGAGTCAGACTGCTAAAAGCAATGACAAGTCTATAGTACAGTGTCAGACTGCTAAAAGCAATGACATGTCTATATTAGTCAGACTGCTAAAAGCAATGACAAGTCTATAGTACAGAGTCAGACTGCTAAAAGCAATGACATGTCTATAGTACAGAGTCAGACTGCTAAAAGCAATGACATGTCTATAGTACAGAGTCAGACTGCTAAAAGCAATGACATGTCTATAGTACAGAGTCAGACTGCTAAAAGCAATGACATGTCTATAGTACAGAGTTTCAGACTGCTAAAAGCAATGGCAAGTCTATATTAGTCAGACTGCTAAAAGCAATGACATGTCTATAGTACAGAGCAATGACATGTCTATATTAGTCAGACTGCTAAAAGCAATGACATGTCTATAGTACAGAGTCAGACTGCTAAAAGCAATGACAAGTCTATAGTACAGAGTCAGACTGCTAAAAGCAATGACAAGTCTATAGTACAGAGTCAGACTGCTAAAAGCAATGACAAGTCTATAGTACAGAGTCAGACTGCTAAAAGCAATGACATGTCTATAGTACAGAGTCAGACTGCTAAAAGCAATGACATGTCTATAGTACAGAGTTTCAGACTGCTAAAAGCAATGACATGTCTATATTAGTCAGACTGCTAAAAGCAATGACAAGTCTATAGTACAGAGTCAGACTGCTAAAAGCAATGACAAGTCTATAGTACAGAGTCAGACTGCTAAAAGCAATGACATGTCTATAGTACAGAGTCAGACTGCTAAAAGCAATGACATGTCTATAGTACAGAGTTTCAGACTGCTAAAAGCAATGGCAAGTCTATATTAGTCAGACTGCTAAAAGCAATGACATGTCTATATTAGTCAGACTGCTAAAAGCAATGACATGTCTATAGTACAGAGCAATGACATGTCTATATTAGTCAGACTGCTAAAAGCAATGACATGTCTATAGTACAGAGTTTCAGACTGCTAAAAGCAATGACATGTCTATATTAGTCAGACTGCTAAAAGCAATGACAACATTGACAAGTCTATAGTACAGAGTCAGACTGCTAAAAGCAATGACAAGTCTATAGTACAGAGTCAGACTGCTAAAAGCAATGACATGTCTATAGTACAGAGTCAGACTGCTAAAAGCAATGACATGTCTATAGTACAGAGTTTCAGACTGCTAAAAGCAATGACATGTCTATATTAGTCAGACTGCTAAAAGCAATGACAAGTCTATAGTACAGAGTCAGACTGCTAAAAGCAATGACAAGTCTATAGTACAGAGTCAGACTGCTAAAAGCAATGACATGTCTATAGTACAGAGTCAGACTGCTAAAAGCAATGACATGTCTATAGTACAGAGTTTCAGACTGCTAAAAGCAATGGCAAGTCTATAGTACAGAGTCAGACTGCTAAAAGCAATGACAAGTCTATAGTACAGAGTCAGACTGCTAAAAGCAATGACATGTCTATAGTACAGAGCAATGACATGTCTATATTAGTCAGACTGCTAAAAGCAATGACATGTCTATAGTACAGAGTTTCAGACTGCTAAAAGCAATGACATGTCTATATTAGTCAGACTGCTAAAAGCAATGACAACATTGACAAGTCTATAGTACAGAGTCAGACTGCTAAAAGCAATGACAAGTCTATAGTACAGAGTCAGACTGCTAAAAGCAATGACAAGTCTATAGTACAGAGTCAGACTGCTAAAAGCAATGACAAGTCTATAGTACAGAGTCAGACTGCTAAAAGCAGTGACTGTAGTCATTGTTAATTGGCCATTTATTTTGCTATTATGTTTCATAGCCATGCAGTACTCCTATTCCCCTCTTCTACTTTTATTTTTTGTCAACCTTAAGAAAAATTGGGTGGAGCACTCTTTAATATTCATTGACCATGTTTGTGGATAAATCTTTTCATTTTTGTTTACACATTTCTTAAGAATTATGGTCTGATATCAATAGTTAATACACACAGAAGTAACTAACTGTACTTTCTGTACTACTGATTATGTTCTATGACTGTTTTGGGTTATTGAAATAAACTCTTCTGAAACCACTAGATGGTGCTATAATGCAGCTAATTGTTATGTTTTTCATAGCTAGACAGGTTTGTGCTTTATATATGTGCTTAATAAATGCTTTTAGGTTTTTAAGGAAGCCTTAAGTATTTCCACTAAATAAAAAAAGATGAAGTCAGGCTCATTGCACCATACAAAAGGGATTTTATAAAGAGACTGTGCTAAATTATATAGATATCCAGGAAATGGGTGGATAGGTTAAATCATATAATAAATAACAACATCATACATTAACCACTTAAACACACACAAATCATATAATAAAATACAATAAAAAAAATCAGAAAATTGCCACAATATAGCTATTAAGAATAGCACCACTGTGAGTGTAGTAACAGTTTTCAATAGACCAGGTGGATTGCTATATAATGAATATAGCTATGAAACGGGATGCCTAACCAACCCCTAAGGAAACAAATAAGTTATCAAGAAACTCTGCAATATAATGCAAAAATAGATGCATCACATTTAACACATATATATATATATACATACATACACACACACACACACACACACACACACACACACACACACACACACACACACACACACACACACACACACACACACACACACACACACACAGAGAGCAACTATTTAACTGCACAGCACGGAAAAACAAGACAACTAAAAGATGCAACATTTTAAATCTACCACAACAGGTTCAATGATTGACATATATATAAAATAATTATGTGCAAAACTACCATCATGTCTAAGCAAACAACAATTGTAGGTCACACAGCAAGATTACTAAACAAGCGAATGTGCAAATACATATATATATCTATATATAGATATATATATATATATACATAAGATAGAAAAAAACATTTATAAAATATTTCAAAACAAAGCATAAAAGTTAAATTGTCCCTTTAAACTTCATAGCCATAGCCTAAAAATTTCCTCAAGCATGAAGGGAGACATTCAGAAAGCATTCTTTCTAGATTAGAAATAATGTGTGTATAAATATTTAAACACTGAACACCCATAACCAATCATCAGCTTACACAAAGACACAGCCAGATCTGTAGATCGTCTACTAATACAAAGTACTCACATGCCTAAAAACGCTGTAAGTAAATAAATAGATACACAAACACTCATATATATGTGTGTGTGTTGGTGTCTCGCGGGACCGTTACTAGGGTGGTGCAACAGGGCACCACAAGGCAGGGGGCACATAATTCTTACTTCTGTGTGCTACAAGTCATGTTAAACTTAACGTGTGAGCACTGTACGATGCCGAGTGCCTTTTTGTGCAACATTTTACCTTCAAATGCGTCTTATTCGCAAAGCGATGCGAATAGGATGCACAAGCCGCTTCTGTTGATTAAAATTATATGCAGCATGCCTATATTCTGTGTGCGACTGTAGGTGTATCTGCATGCAAAATACTATGTTATAGTGTCAGATCTTGTGACACTGTAACCTAGCATTTCGCATGCAGATAAACTCACAATCGCACACCACATATCATTTTAATCAGCAAAAGCTGATTGTGCATCCTATTCAGATAACTTTGCAAATAAGATGCAATTGAAGGTAAAAAATTGTGCGAAAAGACGCTCAGCGCTCCCGAGTTATGCTGCGCCATGGTACAAGAGCTGTTTAACGCGCAAAGTAAGATCTATGTGGACACATCTGTAGTGTGACAGGGGCACCCTGCGTTCATATGAGGTTTATGTGGAGCAGTAGGTTTATGCAACAATTGAGCAATAAAACAGCATGATAGAGTGCTTCAGTCCAAGTTTTCCTGGACTCTGTTGTAAGCCACAAGCAAGGCTAATTAGCAGCACCTGTTATCTCTCTGCTTTGTTAGTGCAGGTCTACAATGATCCAGATGGTGAAATAGTCACCCAGGTTATAGGCCCAGGGGTGACTAGTGTTAGAGATCCTGGACATGTGAGTCCACTAAAAGAACTGTATTGCTGTTTGAAAGATTCTGTGTACCAGCCTGTAACATCTTGCCTTTGAACACTGCACTGTCCTGTAAAACTGCCTGTGATGAGGAAATAAAGCTTCTGTTCAATTTTACCCAGTCTATGTGAGTCTGAGTCACATTACTAGCAGCTGGGTAGGTGAGTGTGGCAGGCCAGCCATAAAATGGCAGTTCAGAGTGATAATCTGTCCATGTGTGTATGCAAATTATGCACAATATGCAACTGCTTAATTCCTGTGTATGGGGCTGGGAGCCCAGGGAATGTAGTGCAGTTTTAAGGGAAGTCAGCTGATATAGATTGTTGGGAATCTGGCTTGCAAAAGAGAGTTTATAAAGCCTCCTAAGTTTGTCTATAAAGGGATAAAGCAGTGTGGAATTGAGAAGCTTTTGAAAAGTTTTGCAGGACAGCAAACTTTGGCAGCAGGCTTTGGCTGTTGGGCAACAAACTGCAATTCAGTTATTCTATGCGGAATTAACTGAAATAAGGAAAGGTTGGTATGAGCGAGAGGTGTTACAGAAGCTTGCCCCATCTGATGACATTGAAGCTTTTCTGTGCACTTTTGAACCTACTGCTGCACGTTTAAAATGTCCTTAGGAGGAGTGGGCTGCCATACTTGCTCCCTGTCTCACGGGGGAACCTCAGAGAGCATATGTTGATTTAAACATGACTGAAAAAGGACATACTCAGCAGGGTTGGAGTGACTGGCCCTAGCAAAGCTCAGGAGTTTCAGGAATGGTGGCTGAACTCGTCTGAGCCTCCAAGGATCCAGCTGGCCAAATTAGCCAGGATGAGTAAGGCATGGTTGCAGCCGGATAAAAACTCAGCCCCGTGTATAGTAGTGGTGGCTTTGTACCATGGTGTGCGAGTACTAGACCATGTGTGTGCAACAATGGGCCCTACAGGCTGATCCTCAAACGTTTGAGGAGATAGCGGTGGTGATTGAATAGTAAACCAAAAAAAGGGTGGAGGGAGGACACAAGTTGTAGACAGCACTATTAGAGTAAGGATATTTTAATACATGTCAATAAAAATACAAATGAATACTAGAAATACATAGCAATATAAACCATTAAAAAATATGAATATTAGGTAGCCGGCCGGTATTACTCATTTAGCAGATATAGGCTGAATGGTTAACCATCATAACACCAATAAATCCTATAATAAAGCTGATATTACTCTACGGACAATAACTACAAAATAGTCTGTTGTAATTGCAAACACATCAACAGTAATTGGTGCCAAGGAACTTCATAAACATGAATATGTTTCTGGCTCAAGCTCTGTCAATACAGAGTGTATGTTAAGTCCATGCTCAAAGCAAAAAAATTTGATAAAAGATTTTCACCAGAGAAACTCCATGGGTTCATTTGCAATGCGATTAGTATTTAGCATGCATCCAAACTTCAATCTTGTTAGATAGTTGTTAGTTTATTCTCAAGGTGTTAGTCATACAAGTAGGTAGTTAAGACTTTTTAATCCCTTTGTAAAGAGACTGTAGCCAATTGTTCCTTTTAATAAGTAAGTAGCACAGCCTGCATGCATCCAGACTTCAATTTAGATATTAATAGTTCCCAGAGTGTTAGTAGGCAGTCACACAAACAAGCAGTAAGAGCCTTTCGATCCCTTTTTGGGAGATTGTAACCAATGAAGTTGTTCCCTTAATGAATCCAGGAACACAATTTGTCAACTTCGGTTGTCCTGTACTCACAGTGCTCCAGGGAGATGAAATAAGTATTTACCGACCAGCTGGTAGACAAAATAGTAGGATTTACGTGTTTCTCCACCTCCTTCTAGGTTCAGCAGCTTCCGGAGAGCGGCGTCTTGCGCATGAGCCGTGTGTCTTAAACCAAGCCTCGTTTTCAATGGCGGATCACGTCATTTGTATTCGGCAATCTAATTGGTAGTCTTCATTAGCGACATGCTCTTGCATGAGGCATTACCTTCATGCGTTTCAGCTAGCTATTGTTTGCGTGTCATAGACAACTGATCTTGTACATAAATCAATGGCACACCTTGCGCATTCTAGTGTTTTCTATTTTCTGTGATTGAATGGTACCTGACTCTTTGGAAGTTGAATAAAGCCAGGCAGAGGTTCCAGCCAGTACCCAAGCCTAGAACCCAGGTCTCAGTTGTTAAAGCCAACAACCCTCCTCCAGGTGTGTGTTTTGACTGTTGTGAGCCCAGTCATATGCGTCAGGACTGCCCAAAGCAGGATGAGCCAATGGGCTGCAGTGCTGGAAAAACAACTTGACCAGTGGTCAGGCTGGCTGCTGAAAGCACTTCTTTGGTGCAAACCACCTTGTTTCATTTGATGGTGTGAGTGGAAGGCCAGGAGGTCTGGGCCTTAGTGGATACTGGCAGCGAATTAACCATCATCTCTGCCAACCTGGTTCCACCTGGGACTGATCAGGTGCTACCCCCAGTAAAGATTATATGTGTTAATGGGTATGTAGAAGAATGCCCCTGAGCGCACCTCCCGATAGTGATAAAAGGGTAATCTCTGAAGGTGGTAGCACAGTAGCTGCCAAATCACCCTACTCATTGCTCCTAGGTAGGAATTTTCCATTATTACAAGAGGTGGTTACTTGGCATGATGACAGCAGATGGTCCACATCAGAGGTGACACAAGAGCCAAGCTCTGCTGTATCCCAAAGTTTGGTGGCTGTAACACCTTCCTTGGTCAATGAGCAGCAGGAGGGGAGTGAGACTGAGGCACAGTGGGAACCTATTGGAAAGGAACTGTCTTTGCAGGACTTTGGCCAAGACCAACAGAATGATGGGAACTTGATAAATGCATTTGAAAATGTTGTAGAGATAAATGGTAGAGTAATCACTGCTTTACCAGCAGAAGGTGTACCATACTTTGCATTCAAAAATGATTGGGTATATCGTGTAACATATTTGCAGGGTAAGAGAGAAGACAAATTGTTGGTTCCCCGGAAACATGAGCACTTGGTGTTGAGGGTGGCTCATACACACCTGTGGGGTGGCCATTTGGGGGAGGAGAAAACTCTCCAGCATATTCAATTAAGATTCTTCTGGCCCGGCATTCATGTAGCTGGTGTAGTCAGAAGACAACACCCCGGGCAGGGATTCGGGCACCCTTGGTTCCCCTCCCTGTCATTTCTGTACCTTTTGAGAGAATGGTTATGGATCTGATAGGGCCGGTGGAAAAATCTGCTCCTGGGCATCAATACATATAAGTGGTAGTAGATAATGGCTTCCAGGTACCTTGTGGCATCCCACAAAGAAACATGAAATCTAGCACTATTGCCTGGGAGTTATTGATGCTATATATCCATCTGGGAATACCAAAAGAGGTTCTGACAGATCAAGGAACCCCTTTTGTATCTAAATTAATGAAAGATTTGTGTCTAACTAAATCAGAGACAAAAATGCAGCGCTGGTTACGCTAAATGTTAGTCTATTTATTAGAACATAAAAGGTTTAAATTCCACATACAAAAAACCCTTTAATACATATATATCTCTAAAATAGACTTAATTACTACATATAAATCACATCATATAGTACATGTTCCCATAAATATTAGACTGGGTGTGTTCTTTAATCTCAGACCTGCTGTAAATTGCAATACAAAGTCCCGGAAATTACTTATCCAAATAATGCAAATGTCTGTCTGCAAAATTGATATCAATAGCAGTATCTCAGCTTGGTAAATAGTATTGTAACTGTTGTATACAGTCTCTTTCACGTGAAAGAATATAATCAGACTGTCTTTAAATCCGGGGCATCCCCCAGCAGCTTCACACATCTACTCACATACTCCAGCCGACTAGGGGGGTCATTCAGACCCACTCGCGAGCAGCAGTACGCTCGCAAGCGGGTCGATGTTCCCCACTGCGCATGCGCACGACGGAGGGAGCTCCGTCGTGCGCATGCGCGAGACCCGGGGAGCGACGGGCTTTCCATCGCTCCGGGTCTTGCACCAAAGGGGGCGTGCTGTCGATGTTGATTGACAGCATGCCCCCTTTGGTGGGCGTGCCTGCCAGACGGAGGCGTTCCCATGGGAACGCCTACCGTCTGAAGCCGGCCCCACTGACATCACTAGTGATGTCAGTGGGAGTGATTTTGGCTCTGATAGAGCCAAAATCACTCCAGGGCTTGTGGCAGGGAGACCCTACCGCAGGGTTTCCATCGCAAGTCCGATGGTCACGATGGTCAAGACCATCGCGACCATCTTTTTGGCCACTCGCATATGCTGTGGGTGGTCACCCACAGCTATACGAGCGGCCAGGAGGCCGCTCCATTTTCATGGAGGAGGGCCCTGATTCAGAGCGAGCGCTCTGGTCAGAGCGTCCGGCTCTGAATCAGGCCCTATGTTCCATACTGCGGGGATAAGGACTGGAGTGATGGTATTTCCTCCATGGTGATCAACTCACTTGTCTTTAAGTGCGGTTGTGAGTGCAGTTTCAAGTGCTGCTTATGATCAGATTGCACTCTCCGTCTGGTGTCCGACCGTAGCGAAGCACATATATACAGGGCACCAACAGCGTATACAGGCCCTTGTTCAATTCAGCCTCAGCCGCAGCATATAAGTACATCAACAGCGCCTGGAGTATTAGTGGCAATGGGTTTTCCTCATCCAGATAAACATTCAGGATAGTGTTGTGCGAATCCACCAGCTCCACAATGGTCATACACAGGAACAGTGACGTGTTTCGTATACTCTGTAGACTCTTTCAAGCTAATGTCCCTCCATTTCCTGTGCTATTAAGTAGCATGAAGAATAATTTCATTGGATACACTCCACTTGCTGGGGGAGCAGGATGCAGAGTCTTACTGCAGGGATGACCTGATCAGGATTACCACCTCAGTTTATCACCCTTAAATGGATGGTCTATTGGAACGCTTTAACCAGACCCTTAAACAGATGATAAAGAAGGCGGTGTCACAAGAAAAGTGAGAGTGGGATCTACTCCTGCGTTATTTGATGTTTGCAGTTCATGAGGTTCCCCAATCCTCCACGGGGTTCAATCCATTTGAACTCCTCTATGGGAGGCAACCTAGAGGAATTTTAGATGTGTTAAAGCAAGGGTGGGAGCAACAGTCATGTCAAGATCCTAATATCGTTCAGTTTGTGTCCAAATTGTATGGCCGGTTAAGGCAGATTGCACCACTGCTGAATGAACATATGGACAGAGGGCCTGATTCAGACCCGCTCGCGTGCGCTGAGCACTCGCAAGTGGGTCAATGTTGCCCAAGTGCGCATGCACACGACGGAGGCGGCTCCGTCCTGCGCGAGACCCGAATAACGATGGCCAAGCCGTCGTTATGGGTCTCGCACAAAAGGGGGTGTGCTGTCGATGGTGATTGACAGCACGCCCCCTTTGGTGGGCGTGCCGGGGGCGTGGCTGCCCAGACGGAGGCGTTCCCATGGGAACGCTTACCGTCTGGGGTCTGCCCCACTGACATCACTAGTGATGTCAGTGGAAGTGCTTTTGGCTCTGATAGAGTCAAAAGCACTCCAGGGCTTGCGGCAGCGAGACCCTACCGCAAGGGTCTCGTCGCAAGCCCGATGGTCGCGATGGTCTTGACCATCGTGACCATCATTTTGGCTGCTCGCTATAGCTGTGGGTAAAGTAAGAGGGCCGGCCCGGATTCAGAGCGAGCGATCTGTCAGAGCGTCCGTCTCTGAATCAGGGCCAGAGCTCAGCAGCGTCAGAAACTAAATTACGATGTTACCACAGTCGACCAATCTTTCCAACCGGAAGACAAGGTACCAGTGCTTGTGCCTGCTTTTTTCTCACCAAAAAAACAGCAAACAGGCGCATATGTAGACAAATAACTGGAGAAAAGTTTTTTCCATTCCAGACCAGGAGAAAAAAAAATGCAAAATCACTATTTTTGGCTAAAACTGTGGGGATTTATTTCAGAACCCTTTGGACACCCCCCCCCCCCCCTTCCTCCCTAATGATAAATGACTGCAAAAACAATTTGTAAGTTGTGTACTTTGGCGAAAAATGACTGCGCAAATTTCGGCTGATTTTTAAAAAAAATTGTTAAATTGGTTTTAACGTATTGGGTCTGATTTTTTGGGGGGGAATATGGATGCGTCAAGTGTTTTAAACATCGCATGCGGTCACAGGAGGCAGTTTTTTAACAGTTTTTAAAATTGCATTTTTACGACACGAAAATATACTTGCACCCATTTTAACGTACCCCTAATATACGTGGAACAGTAATTTCCTGGAGAAAAAAAATAGCTTTCTATAATTTTTTACTTTTTTTTTTTTTCTTCGCCAAAGTTTTGGTGCAATTTATCAATGATGAAAAAACTGCAGTTTTCACCACTAATTGAATACTGCCAGAAGTCTGATATTAGCTTTATAATGTAACACAAATTCGTCCCTTTACACCAGGGATGGGGAGCCTCAGGCCTGGGGGCCGTATAAGGCCCGCGGAATAATTTGGTCTGCCCCTCTGAGCTTTTTTCTGCTAGCCTCGTCTGTTTAGCAGGGTGCCTAGAATGACACCCTGCAGCCTGAATCTATGCAGCAGTGCTGCCTGGAGCATCCTTAGGACTCTTCAGATGGTCACACCACTGCCCTTATTGCTCCCCAGAGCATCTTAAGGATGCTCCGGGCATTGCTGTAATCACCAGCGATTGTGACCCTGCCCCCTGTTACATCACATAGAGGGAGCGTGGTCTGCATCGGGCCTGCGAATAATCTTATATATATCAAAATGGCCCTCAGCAGAAAAAAGGTTCCCCACCCCTGCTTTACACAAGCTAGGTTTATAAGTTGGATTGAATTACTTTTTTCATCTCAGCTATATACTTTGTTTCCAGACAATTCATATATATCTATATACTAGTTTGTACTTTTTGTATAAAGTTTATGACGGCAAAGTTTGTGTGTCTCTGAGCATCTGCAGTAGAAAGGTTAGAACTTGTAGCAATATAGCTTAAGTCACAGTTTCTCAAACTCGGTCTTCGGGACCCCAAACAGTGCATGTATTCCAGGTCTCCTCTCAGAATCACAAGTGAGATATTATCACCACCTGTGGATCTTTTAAAATGTGTCAGTAGTAATGAATACACCTGTGCACCTGCTGGGTGACCTGGAAAACGTGCACTGTGTGGGGTCCTGAGGACCGAGTTTGAGAACCACTGGCTTAAGTGAAAAGCTCAGTTGTGTCTGCCGTGATTTGTATATATTTCTGTCTCTATATCAAAATCTCATAAACTGGGAGAAATGAAAGTCTCTTACATGTCTGGGTATTTACTCCCTGACCCCTGGTTTTGTTATCTCTATTGTCCCAGGTGGCTGACTGTTATAGAGGAGGAGAATGTTAATGTCTCCACTGGTGGATTCTGTTTTATACTGTTCACAATGAAGTACTAAGCACCTCCTAATTGATCTGACATTCGCTGATCAGCCACCATATAACTATAACTATAGCCGCAAGGAAGTTTTTACCTCCTCTATTCAGTGCAGCCCCTTCCATCACTTGCCCTTCCTCCTCAAACTGGCTGCATAAATAAGCAGTGTGTGTGGGGCCTTGGGAAGCACTGCTATATCTATGTGCCCCAGATAATAGGCAGTTAAATCTAGGGAGTGTGTATCTGTCCAAACTAACAGGGGCTGCTAACGTCGGTTCCCTTAACAATTTTGCTCACCACCTCCTGAAGAATGGAGACACCTCCCTGGCTTGTCGCTGCATAATCAGCTCTGGTAATATGACAGGACAAAACAGCTCTAGTGGGACCTATGTCCGCCTCCTATTAGATGTCTCACTTCTACCCTGCTAGGTTCTGACTCTGCCCTGCCTCCAATCAGATGTAAGGAGCCCCTGAATACTGTATGTGCCCAGGTACTGGTCACTGTAGGCTGGATGCTCCTTTGGCAGACCAGTCTCTCTTAGACTGGGCTTTGCCTCTCAATCAGCTGCAGCCCTGTCAAATGTGAATCTCTACCAGTGACAAGCACAGCTTGCCACTGCGGGCTGGAAAGACTGGCCCCCTACAGCATCTCATCAGTGAGCATATGTCATGTCTCCCCTTCCCAGTGAAGCAGGACTCATTCAGTCACTACAGGATACATGAAAAGGGGCAGACTAGATGGGCCAAGGTGAGTAGCACTTGTTCTACCAACATCACAGTTCCTGCTGTGATAGGCTCCCTCTCCAGCTCCACTCCCCTGCACCCGGCAGCCTGTCCATGGCTCTCCTGCCACTCAGGACACAGGTGGGCGAGCACTGGAGGGAGGGATCTTCAGTATGCCTTGTCAGCTGCTCCAAACAGCCACTCTCAAACTGGACCCTCTTTTTCTGACAGGAACAAAAACACTCCCAGCTGTATCACTATTCTATAGTGTATGTGGATCCCATACACTGAGGCACATATATATACGGTCAGGTCCATAAATATTGGGACATTGACAGAATTTTCAGATTTTGGCCTCTATTCACCACCACAATGGTATTGAAATGAAACAAACAAGATGTGCTTTAACTGCAGACTTTCAGATTTCATTTGAGGGTAATTACATCCAAATCGGGTGAACGTTGTAGGAATTACAACAGTTTCAATATGTGCCTCCCACTTTTTAAGGGGCCAAAATTAATGGGACTATCAACTCAAAAGCTATTTCATGGACAGGTGTGGGCTATTCCCTCGTTATTTCATTATCAATTAAGAAGGTAAAAGGTCTGGAGTTGATTCTAGGTATGACATTTGCATTTGGAATCAGTTGCTGTCAACTCTCAATATGAGATCCAAAGAGCTGTCACTATCAGTGAAGCAAGCCATCATTAGGCTGAAAAATCAAAACAAACCCATCAGAGAGATAGCAAAAACATTAAGTGTGGCCAAATCAACTGTTTGGAACATTCTTAAAAAGTAAGAACGCACCGGAGAGCTCAGCAACACCAAAAGACCCGGAAGACCACAGAAAACAACTGTGGTGGATGACAAAATAATTATTTCCCTGGTGAAGAAAAACCCCTTCACAACTGTTGACCAAATCAAGAACACTCTCCAGGAGGTAGATGTATATGTGTCAAAGTCAACAATTAAGAGAAGACTTCACAAGAGTGAATATAGAGGGTTCACCACAAGATGCAAACCATTGGTGAGCTACAAAAACAGGAAGACCAGATTAGAGTTTGCCAAACAACATCTAAAAAAGCCATTACAGTTCTGGAGCAACATCCTATTGACAGATGAGACAAATATCAACTTGTACCAGAGTGATGAAAAGAGAAGAGTATGCAGAAGGAAAGGAACTGCTCATGATCCAAAACATACCACCTCATCATTGGGCATGTATGGCTGCCAATGGAGCTGGTTCCCTTGTATTTATTGATGATGTGACTGCTGTCAAAAGCAGCAGAATGAATTCTGAAATGTTTCGGCCAATATTATATGCTCATATTCAGTCAATTGCTTCAGAACTCATTGGACGGCGCTTCACAGTGCAGATGGACAATGACCCGAAGCATACTGCAAAAGCAACCAAAGAGTTTTTTAAGGCTAAAAAGTGGAATGTTATGCAATGGCCAAGTCAATCCCCTGACCTGAATCCGATTGAGCATGTATTTCACTTGATGAAGACAAAACTGAAGGGAAAATGCCCCAAGAACAAGCAGGAACTGAAGACATTTGCAGTAGAGGCCTGGCAGAGCATCACCAGGGATGAAACCCAGCGTCTGGTGATGTCTATGCATTCCAGACTTCAGGCTGTAATTGCCTGCAAAGGATTTGCAACAAAGTATTAAAAAGTGAAAGTTAGATTTAGGATTGTTTCGTTTGTCCCATTACTTTTGGCCCCTTAAAAAATGGGAGGCACATATAGAAACCGCTGTAATTCCTACACCGTTCACCTGATTTGGATGTAATTACCCTCAAATTAAATCTGAAAGTCTGCAGTTAAATCACATCTTGTTTGTTTCATTTCAAAGCCATTGTGGTGGTGAATAGAGGCCAAAATATGAAAATTCTGTCAATGTCCCAATATTTCTGGACCTGACTGTGTGTGTGTGTGTATATGTATGTATATATATATATATATATATATATATATATATATATATATATATATATATATCTGATAGGCTTCCAACTACATATATATGAAGAACAGAAAATACATATTATAAATTCCTTGAAATATATACATGAATTTCTTTTCATGAAGTACAATGCACATATTTTTAGTAATATTTATACATGAATTATTTCACACATTATATATAATTACTTTCTATAATGAATTTCCTAGAATGATGTAAATAGGTGAATTACCAAAATAGTTATATTTTTGTACATCCACAACTAATTAAAGTCCAATCTGTACTTTATGTGAATTCAGGGAATGTTTCTTCTAAAATATTGAATTAATTTCTTTAACCGGCCAACTCCATCAAAGTTTTCCCTTCTGACCAGTCCCTTCTCACAAAATATGAGAATTGCTCTGTACTTTTGCCACCAGATACAGTGGCGTATCTATAATGGGTGCAGTGTGTGCGAGGCACACGGGCCCCCTGGGTCCATGGGGGCCCTGCACCGTACACACTGCACCAATATTATTTTAGACTTACCTGTCCGTGGTCCCACGTCGGGTGTCTGCGCTGCTCAGAACACTAGAGTGTGCCCGGAGTCTACTGCACATGCACAGAACGCTGGAAAAATGGCCGCCACGGCCATTTTCCGGCGTTCTGCGCATATGCAGTAGACTGCGGGCACACTCTAGTGCCCGGAGTCTACTAAGGCTCCGGTGGCTGACTAGCCGTGTCAGTCGGCTGCTGGCCACTGGAGAGAGAGGAGGGGGCCCAGCACAGGGAGTGCACACGGGCCCCCTCCTCTCAAGACTCCTGACCAGATATCACAGAGATATATACACAAACTATGCTTTTTCATGGGTTGAGGACTGCTAGCTCTTAGGCTTAAAGAGAGAGAGGGGTCTATTTACTAAGCAGTGTTAGTAGACAGCGTGAAAAGTGATAAGGTGCCATCCAATCAGCTCCCAACTGTCATTTTTCAAACACAGTCTGTTAGATGACAGTTGGGAGCTGATTGGCTGGCACCTTATCACTTATTTATCACTTTTCACTCTGTCTCCTAACACTGCTTAGTACATAGACCCCAGAATCACCCTCAAGCATATCAATTAATGGGCACCTGGGGAATTAGATTGTAATTGAATTGACCCCATAAAAATAAAAAGCATAAACATAGATCTGATTCAGAGTCACGCACAATTGTTTGTGCTCATGTTAGTAACAATTATCGATATGCACCATAATGAAGGAATGTGCGCATGCAGCAAATAGTAATAGCACTTATTTTCAGATATTCCACTGGCTTGTAGAGTATGAGGAGGCAGATTATGGGAGTGACCTGGGTCTGTGCTTAGCAAGCGCATACAGGAAGTCGAGATTGTGGGTGTGTCATTGGAGGAACATTATTGATTGCACGAAAGAATGATTGCCTTCTAGCCACACTCATGCTGTCACATGCCAGCATCTTAGGTGAGTCACTCAGGGGCAGAACTATGGGGGACAATGGAGGCGCCTGCCGCCTGGCACCAGCACTGACGGGGCACCTCCTCCATTGCCCACAATATATTCATCCCACTTAGGACTGTAAATATGTACGCGGAGTGTACCATCACGGCTGCCCAATTCATAGCACCCCTTCCCGGCACCTGAGAACTACCATAACCATATACTATGAGATAGATAGAAAGATATATATGAGATAGTTATATAGATAGCTATGCACCATATTTATTTTCCCTTCTTTTATAGGGGGGGGGGGGGTGGCATCAAATTATAACTTGCTTCCGGCGTCTGTGATGAAATTACTCCACTGGAGTCACTGCTCTTGCTGGTGCAAGTACTGACACTGTTGATGATGGAACATACTGTATGCTCCTTCGATTGTTTGCACACAGAGATAATGGCATTTGTGTCAGGTGATCTTATGTTAGGCTGTCAGAATGCATTTGCAACAGCTCAATTAACTACATTTAATACATAGCAACGTGTTTCACAACATTGGTGAATTTTATAATTTACGTTACTGTGTATTTTGCAGATAAATTATGCATGCCATGCCAAACAGCTACACATCTCAACTGTTCAGGTGTCTGTAATTCACATAAGTTGTATGACTCAACTTTATAGAAAAAAAAAATTACCCAACAATTTTCAGTATGGATTCACTTATTCATATTCAAAATTGTAATGATTATGATTATGTAAGTGCTGTATGTGGTGCCTCCCTTTTAATCATTTAAAATTCCTGTACTTGTGTACTTTACGGACTCATTGCAGAAAAAAAACAATGAATGTTTTAAATGGTACTTGTGTACTTTACGGACACAAGTACCGAAAGTTGTCCCCACCTAAAGAAGAAAGTTGTCCCCTCATGGGCTCGCTGCAGTCACCATGCTTTGGGCTCGGTGGCTCGCTACGCTCGCCACAAGATTATATTCACCCTCTATGCCCACTTGGATACTAGGGAATGACGCTGGACACCGTCTGATGATGTCGGGGTCCTCTCCGTAAAAGGGGATTTAGACAGTACCATAATCTTCTACTATATAAAAGTGAAAATTTGTCCTTCTGTCCTTCTATACAAATCCACAGTTTACAAGCCACGATCGTGAAATTTTACATACGAGCATATTAAAACACAGCGGAGGCAACTAAAAAAATTTGAAATCGAAATTAATTACTGTTAATTTGAATCAATTAAAAACCATAATTTTTGCATAGCATTCGCCCTCTACAGGTCAGGTACGGAATTAGAAAAGGATTTCGCTTATCTACTATTTCTACTTCAGGGTCCATAGGGTATCCACAGGATACCTTTGGGTATAGGCAGATGATGTCAGACAACGGGCACCACAGAGTTAAAGTTTTCAGCCTCCCAGGAAGCACTGGGGTCCCCTTCCTTAACCCCGCCCCCAAGGCAAATCAGTTTCGTAGGTGCCCGGCTCGGAGTCGGATCACCATTTAACAGAGGGGGGCTGTAATGACCCATGAAGTTCTTCAAGGCAGCTGTGGCTGCACAAGATGAGCTGCACAGTATGAACAGTCAGTACTGACATCTATGCTGTCGCTCCTTCACACCTCCGGACCAGAACGCCGGTACTGATCTGGGGATGCTGGTGGGTGTCTGGGGTCACAGCTAGCGGTGACCCCAGATCACCCGGACTGTGGCCAGATTCAAGGGGGCAGGTAAGCGGCGGGGTCTCATGGAGGCTGCCCGCAGATACACAGTCCTAAGTACCCAGGCAGGGGGCTCCCTGGGGACTGGCTGCACGTGGAGCCAGGTATAAACCTGTGCTTCCACTAGATCACCAAGGAAGCGGGCTGAGCAGAGCGGATTAAGGTCCAGTGTCCCAGGGGTTAATTGCATGCCAGGGGAGCACCCCTTCCCTGTCTCACAGCCGGCGGCTCCCCCGCTGCACAGTGCCTCTCCATAGCGGTCTTGTGGGCTGTGTCGGAGCTCCTCCCCTGGGCCCACCTCCTCTCTGCTCCTCGGGGCCCATTTTCTTGAAAGTGTGCAAACGCTGCTGGACGCTGAATACAGGTGGCATCCCGGTCCGGGTCCCCCCGCATACCTCTCCTTTGATTAAGGTCAGAGTATGCAGCACTGTTTCCTACCAGGCTCTGTGTCTGTCTAGTTGATCATAGTGCTGGTAGTACAGGGATTTATTTCTGCATTGTATGTTACTTACTGCTAGCGTTGCTACCTGTACTTTCACTTCTGACTGTCAGCCATTTTCCTATCCCTGCTCTTCCTTTGCTAAAGCCCTTGCACTGTGGTGTTGCAGGGTGTTCATTGCCTCACTGTAAGAGCATTTATCTGTGAGGGGAGTCACATACACTCCATTACACTCATCATGTCTGAGAGTGAACGTGATTTTCCTCTTCAGCTAAAGTCTACCACAAGTAATGTACCATTAGTGGAGGGTAATGGAAACACTGAGGGTTTATGTAGGGCATGTTATCTTATATCACGCCCAATTTTTGTCACTGCTCCTGTGCAGGAACACCTGGGCTTGTTTTGCTAAGGCACTTACAACCCTTGTGGGCCAGCTAGCGACGCCTCCTGTGTTCCCCCAGATGGGGTTATCACAGCAGTCGGTAGTATCATCACCCATGCAGGGGTTCCCCAGGCAGTTGATGATACCCCAGTGTCTCCCGCTTTTGCCCCCCCCAGGTCTCACAGGAGGCTGCGTGGGTGAATTAATTGTCCAATATGGTGCAACACCTGTCAGACGTTTTACAGGGGGAGTCATCATTGCGGCCTCCTAAGTGGCCTTTAGTGTCTCAGATGGCTCAGTATGATGAGGATGATATGTCATCTGATGACGGTGAGATTTTTGACTTTTCAGACCAGGAGCCCCTCCGTACTAAGGAGGCGGAGTCTAAGTCTAATTACCTGGCCTTATATGGGCAGTCCTGGTGGCCTTGGTTATTGAGGATGACGATCCCCCCCATGACCAAATCCAAATATGCCTTCTTTAAGGATATTAAAGGTGATGTCACTGTATTTCCTCTATCTGGTCAGTTAGTGGATCATTTAGAGGAGGCATGGAAAAATCTGAGTAAGCGGTACCAGCCTCAAAAATGTTTGGCCTTTGCGGATAATTATTTTTCCAAGTGGGAAACTCCTCCACAAGTGGATTCTCATGTAACACGCCTAGTGAGGAGTGCTAGATCGCCCATGCCCTCCATGTCCTCCTTAAAGGATGCTACGGATTGCAAGGTTGAAATATGCCTGAAATCCATTTATTCCCTTGCGGCTGGGGGGGGGGGGCGTCCAGACTGGCTATGGCCGTGTGCTGGGTGGCCAGAGCCATGGAGCGCTGGGCTGATAGCTTGGAGGTGTCTCTGGACACTGACTCGACATCTGAGCAGGTGGAGTTAGTGGGTAATCTCAGAGACTCAGCCACACACATTAATGAGGCAGCCTTGGCTATAGGTCTCCTCACTTCCAGAATCTCCTCGGCAGCAGTGGCGGCTCGCTGCACCCTATGGTTGTGCTCTTGGAAAGCAGACGCAGATTCCAAAAAGGGTTTGGAATGCTTGCCTTTTAATGGACAGGTCCTGTTTGGCCCTGATCTGGACAAAATTGTGACCACTCTGGCAGCAGCTAAGTCTGCGTGTCTGCCATCGGATACAGTCCCATCAGGGTCGGGTTGTTCATCATTTCGGCCCTATAGGACCTAGGATAAGTCCAAAGTACAGTCCTTTCTGAGACAGTCAGGGGCCAAGAAATCTGCCAAGCCTACGAAGTAGGCTTGGAGTACAAGACGTCCTACTCCCAAGTCGGACGATAAGTCTTCCGCCTGGTGGGACGGGCCTCTCTTTGGGGGACCCCAAAGTGGGAGGCTGGCTTCTTCAATTCACCCAGTGCTGGTGTCTAACCACCACGGACAATTGGGTAAGAGAAGTGGTCTCTCGGGGGTACACCCTCTGCTTCCAGCAGAGGCCTCCCAGCCGGTTTTTCACCACGGGCCTTCTGTCAGATCAAGAAAAGGCCCTGGAATTCTGGAAGGTGTTACACTCTCTGCTCCAGGCTGGAGTTATAGTACCGGTTCCGTTGTTTCAGAGGGGAATGGCGTATTACACCAATCTCTTTCTGGTACAGAAACCCAATGGGTATTACCAGCCCATCCTCAAACTCAAATCCCTCAACAAATTCTTGAGGGTTCCTCGGTACTGCAGACCCTGGACTGGTACCGAGAGACCGGAGCGATGGAGCCTGGGGATTTTATGGTGTCACTAGATATTCAGGATGCTTACCTGCATATCCCCATTGTTTCAGCACACCAATGTTTCCTCAGGTTTGCAGTGGTCAACCAACACTCCCAGTTTCAGGCACTGCCCTTTGGTCTGGCCACGATGCCTTGAGTGTTTTCCAAAGTCATGGCAGTTATGGCAGCCCACTTGTGGATGCAGGGGGTCTGCTTGTTGCCCTATCTGGACGATCTGTTGTTGGCAGGGTCTTCAGAGCTACTTCAGTGCCAGCTGCAACTGACAGTGTCTGTGTTGCAGACTCATGGTTGGCTGATAAACTGGAAGAAGTCATCCATGGTTCCCTCACAGAGGATGCTCCATCTCGGAGCCCGGTTGGACTCTCAACAACAGAGGATCTCTGTGATGGAGAAAAGATCTCTGCATACAGGCAAAAGTACGCAGTTGCCTGCAGAGTCGCTGGGTGTCTAGTCACTCAGCGATGAGGTTACTGGGATCCATGGTTTCGATGTTCGACATGGTGGAGTATGCCCAGTTTCACTCCAGACCTCTGCAGAAGTCGATCCTCTCCAGATGGAATGGGTTGCCCCATTGGATAAAGACACAGTCAATGGTGCTTTCCCCAGAGGTACATCTGTCTCTGGCTTGGTGGCTGCACACTGCTCACCTGAACAGGGTGCGCCCCTTTTGGATTGCAGACTGGGTCTTTCTGACAATGGACACCAGTCTCTGAAGCTGGGGAGCGGTGATGGGTCCGCACTTCTTCCAGGGTAGGTGGATGCCAGCAGAATCTGCGCTTCCGATCAACATCTTGGAACTTTGGGCAGTATTCAAAGCTCTCCAGCAAGCAAGACATGTCCTGCATGGAAAACCTGTGCAGGTGCAGTCAGACAATGCCACCACAGTGGCTTACATAAACCACCAAGGAGGGACCCGCAGTCAGAAGGCCCGGATGGAGGTGTCCCACATTCTAGCTTGGGCGGAAGGCTATCTCCCTGCCATATCGGCAGTGTTCATACCAGGAGTCCTCAACTGGGAGGCAGACTTTCTCAGCTGTCAAGATGTGCATCCAGGAAAATGGTCTCTTCACCAGGAGGTGTTTCAGCTACTGGTGAACAAGTGGGGCCTTCCAGAGAGAGATCTCATGGCCTCCCGACACAACAACAAGCTACCTGTGTACGGGTCAAGAACAAGAGACACAGAGGCACTTCTGGTAGATGAGCTGTCAGTCAGGTGGACCTTCCAGTTTGCGTACCTCTTCCCTCCATTCTCCCTTCTTCCTCGAGTGATTCGCAAATTTAAGCAAGAAGGCAGCACGCTCCTGCTGATAGCTCCAGCGTGGCCCAGACGGCACTGGTACTCACATCTTCGGAGTCTCTCTGTAGACACTCCGATGCTGTTGCCTCTACATCCGGATCTGTTGTCTCAAGGTCCTTGCCATTACCGAGACCTGGGTCATCTGTCTTATCTGGGTATAGGAGGGTGACCCCAGTGCATCCTGGGAGGCTAAAAACTTTAGCTCTGTGGTGCCCGATGTCTGATGTCATCCGCCTATACACCAAGGTATCCTTTGGAACTCTATGGACTTCATAGAAATAGAGATAACAAGGGTAAGTTCTTTCCATATCTCATATTTTTTTCTTTTCTATCTTCTCTACTAAATAAAAGTGAAAATTTGTCCTTCTGTCTTTCTATACAAATCCACAGTTTACAAGCGAAGACCGTGACATTTACATACGAGCGTATTAAAACTCGGCGGAGGCAACTAAAATTTTTTTTAAATGGAAATTAATTACTGTTAAATTTTTAATTAATTAAAAAACACAATTTTTGCTGGGCGCTCCTTGTGGGGCCTCACGGCATATGGGTAGGGCCTCGGAGCAAGCATTTTGTGTTGTCATGTTTTGTCATGATCTTAATGTTTATTATCGAAGAGAGCTTTAGCAGGCTTTGCCAGCATTCTCAGCTCTCTGACTATACCAAATTACGCAACAACATTCACTTCTTTCTTCCAACTGTGTCAAAATGATGACTTTGCAAGGACCCTGCTGTACTGTGAGCTGCCAAAATATTACAAATGAAGTTGCTGTAGATGGTCATCCTGGTATCAGAGCAACAGAAGCTCTTGGCCTTGTTTACATGTACATCCTACAAATTTTGAATGCTTCTATCTCCGTAGTTTGCTTTACACCATTACAGGTCCTACTTCCTTCAAAGACCTTAGGACTCTTGATGGGGAAGTTTGTCACACTTTTCGTTAGGCTGGCCTAAGGAGAGGTTGGTTGGAGAATGATGTGTAAACAGACATTCCTAAAATCCCAGGCAAGGCCAGGTACTCCAGCTAGCTGATAATAATGAGTGTAGGACACTTGGGTTCTCTCTGCAATGAGTCCGTAAAGTGGGTTCACCCTGCAATGAGTCCGTAACGTACACAAGTACCAAAATTCCCATGATGCTTTTGTCATGCAGCAATCAGTGTTGTGGCAGAAATGATCTATTAGGTAAGGAGGAGATGCGTGGTTATTGGATAACTATTTTCTAAATTATTTTGAAAAATTGTATAGTAATAATTATTGGAGCTAAATAATATGATTATTTCATGTTGCAAGTGATAGTGGATGTCCTTGTTGTCCATGGCTTCTGACTTTAGTAATGCGACCAAACAAAGAAGCTTAGTTTGCATACAATACTAACAGTCAGGTAATTGAGCTTGCTTTTGGACTCCTTGATACTTCAGGTGCCTTGACCAGTCTGGAGGAGCCCTCATGTATGTGCTGGAAGTAGTATGTCAAATAATTAATCTATGTGTAGTGTATCACAACATCACCATAAAAAGCATGGTGCCATGGGATGAACCAACTGGTGAGTAGAGGGTTGAGGATAAGGAGGTTGTGGCCAGACAATCAGAGTTGCCACAAGTGAGGGGGTTCTGGCAATATGTCCTAGACAGATACTATTCATAAGATGCAGTAATTTTAATTCTGAAATTAACATTAGCGTTCAACTTATCACATTCAAACATGTCAAACTTAGACAATTTCTATTTTTCCAGAATAAATGGCCATTTTAAAATACTTTAATTTACTGTATTGTAAAATGTGTTTCATATAGTTTCAAAACTCATAAGCTAAAAACCTTTGTTTAATACCAACGCTCATACATCATACATTTGTAAAGACCGTATATCCAACATTTTTTTGTAGACCACTGTGATCCACAGCAGCGTGAGGTCGCCACATTTGAACCACCAATCACGGTGTAGTACTCCCTCTATATGATGGAAACCAATAGGCTTCCATCACTGCCATCATGACAGCTTCAGCTGCCAGGAGCTCTGCGTCCTGACAGAAGAGACCGACTCCAGTCTGGGACTGGTGGTGCTGTATGTAACAAATCAAGCTAAACTAGCTGCATGTTGGGTGGTGGTCCTGGGATCCCGACAGAGCATAGTTCAGTTGAAAAGGAGGTTTAGTGACCTGTGGCACAGGCAGCCGGGGCATAAGTAGGCTACTATTACTATACCTGTAAATGTTTAATAAAATTAACAAAACAATGTGCATTATATTAGAAATAGCATTGTGTAAAACAAACATATGCCACACCACTAAAAATGTTGTGTACAAACATGGCCATGTGTTGGGATGTAAAGCAGAACACTGTAAAGAAGTGCAGTAATAAAAATGGACCAGGCCTACTTCTGTAGTGTATCCCTGAATTTACACGTGTTGTGTTTTTCAAGGTATATTTTTACTGAATTTACTTTTTTGATATCTATTATTATGCTATGTTACTGTTGTTGTGCTCACAGGTAACAGAACAATTGAGGCAGGGGAGGAAGGAGAGGCTCCATCCCCTGACCAGTCCCCTTTCCACACCTTCTCCCCTGTCAAATCCCCCTCCCCTGCCCACACCTTCTCCTCTGGACCAGCTCTATCCCCTGCCAAAACCTTCCCATTATCTTTCCCTCACCCATCCCACCAAATGCCAGGTGGGCAGAAGATGTGTCAGGAGAGATTGACTCTAAAAGAGGTAAATAAAATGTTAGTTTACTTTTAGTTTGCATATGTTTTTATTGAAGTTTTTTTTGATATGTGTAAAGAAAACGGAACATGACCTCTTTGAAAATCTGTGTGTTTGTGCTTTCACCAAGAGGGGCCAGAAGCACAGTACTTAAGAATTACAACAAGCCCATTGGCTGGCAACATCGGTTTAATTTTTTTACAGGAAATATTAAGCCGCAAAGGAGTCTATGTACTATGCCTTGGGGAGAGCTCCTAACTGTCATTCTATAAACACAGCATGTAATGTGACAGTTAGAAGCTGATTGGTTGGTACTTTATCTCTATCCACTTTTTCTCTCCAAGTCTTAAGGTGCGGATCCACACAGTACGATTGAAATGCACGATAACAATATCGATCATATTGTTATCGTTCATATCGTGCATTTGTCGGTGCCTCCAACGACCTGCGATGTGTTGGAACGTATGGACGATAAAGATATTGTCCATGGACTGTGCATATAGGCCAACCTGGTCGATATCGACCAGGTTGCTATAGGGACCCGCGATCAACATTGGTGGTGTTGCTGGATGATCGATATCGATCATCCAGCACACCCGAGAAATTGTTCAACGATTTCGTTATCGTTGATGATTGTCCCATGTGTATATCTACCCCAAAGTGTATTAACAATTTTTTCTGGTATGTTACCTAAAGCTGTGCACATAATTAAGATATGTTAATTGTGAGATTGCCTTCCAAGTGTTTTGCAAGGACATATGCAATATAACCCTAAATTAATTATTTAATTACAACTGCGTGTAATTAAAGTGTATTGTTTTGTTTTAGGACATGCTTTTGTCAGTAATTGTATCAACTCTGGGGCTTAAAGCGTGGGGAAACCCATTAATTCCAGCACTTAACGCAGAATCTAGATGGTTAGTGCGCGCTACCCAGTTAACCTGGAGCTATACCTGCGTAGCAAACACTGCGGGTAATTGAATCTGCCCCTTATATTACATTAATATAAACACTTTAACTGAAAAAAGCAGTAAATCAACATTGCACCTGCACATGTGTCAAAATAATAAATGTACTTTGTTCTATGATTGGTGTAACAATACATTGATTTGGAACAAATAAATATTCTGTGACAAGTAGAAACTAGATTTCAAATATACAATATGTTTGCTTGTTTTTGTACTGGACCTTGTCATGATAAGGATGATTCTGAAACTAATAATGTTGTCATGATTTTTCCTAAAATCTGAATATACTTAAGTGAAAATGTTTTCTGTTAAAGGAACAAGGGGATAATGAATCATGGTTATAGAAAAAAGCAATTAGATGTCTGCTTTTACTGAGCAGTGAGTTTGGTTTTCTGGCGATCTTGCAGGCCACCAATTTACTAAGACGGAAATCAAAGAGAAACCACAATAGAATAGAATATTGATGTGCCACTGAGGTTTTAGACTATGCAAAGAATAGAAAGTAAGCTCCTGATTTAGCATGCAGTGGTTTTATTAAAATCACTAAAAAAAACACCCCAAAACAATGACTGGGCTCAGACAGACATGATTGCTGAAACAACAGGTAAATTAATTGATTTTAACATGCAAGATTGATCGAGAGAAATATCATCCAGTTGGGCCAGGGGCGTCAGAACAATTTTATGTTGTGGGTGGGTATGATTTGATTGGTCTAGAGCTGGCAATGTTTAAGAACCAAGATACCAGATTTTTTGGGTGGATGTTCTGGTGTAATGCCCAGTAGAATAAATTGGTCAATTATGTTACTTACACGCCAGGAGACAATTAACTGTGGTTGTTTTGGAGTGGCCTCTACCGTCTGATCTACATTCCTCCTTTCCTTTAGTTCACAGGCAGAGAGGCAGATACCCCAAACTTGCTCATTGCAATACTGACAGCTGTTTGCATATAAAATACTTTATTTAACTCCAGGAATGCAATCTTTGAGTACCTTATTTATATAATAACTTCAAGGTACAGAGATTATGCAATATAATACAATAGAAATAGTATCTTAAATACACTAAACATAAAATAACATCTTTCTAGCATTAACAACACATGCGCTTACCTTTGCCAAACTAATTGATAGCAATTAGACGATTAAGATGTCCCAAGAGAATTCTGCCAAAATTATCTGGTTCATTTTCATTTAGGACTTAAGTCTATAAAAAATTTTGCCTAGTGAGTTTTTTATATATTTTCTATTTAGCAATTACCTTACAACAAGTAATAAGATGATGCTCTACACTACACCAAATAATACTATACATACACTATAAATCTATACAGTATATTCTATTTATAATAGATTTATAGCACATATACCTATATGTAAAATTTATAAAGTGAGGATGACTTGGATCTACAAAGACGGAATTGGTATGAAATGCCGACGGCCGGGAAGCTGTCTGACAAAATCCTGACGCCGCAAGTCCGAATGCTGAAAATCCTGACTGGGGCTGGTAAGTAACTTAGCCCTCCCCTCTCCCCCCCCTAACCCTGACCCTCCCTTAGTGGTGCCTAACCCTAACCTCCTCCTGGGGGTGCCTAAACCTAACTCCCCCTCCCCGCACCCTAAACCTAACCCTTCTGGGGTGGTGCCTAACCCTAAACTGCCCCCGGGGGTGCCTAAACCTAACCCCCCCACCCCGCACCCTAAACCTAACCTCCCCCCCCACGGCTAAATGCTAACACTGTCAATCTTGCCTTAATTCTGGAAGCCGTCTGTCTAGATTTTGGCGTCTGGATTTAGACAGGCATCAGGATTTCAACGCCTGTCTTTAGTCCTCCGTCGGTATTTAGATGCCGGGATTTAGACAGACGGCCTCCCGGCCGTATGCATTTTGACTGTATCCCCTATAGGAAGTGTGCTTCAGGCAGTCATATCTTTCTCCTATTGGTTTAGAGGAACATAGTATTATCAGGGGAATGAGCAGAATTATATGCACAAGCTATCAATAAAAGCCAGTAGAGGGTAATAGTCTTGGCAATTTTAAGGAAATCTCTTTAGAGATCTTTTAATTCCCAATGCTAGATTATAGTCTATGATGTGAAGTGCTACCAAAAAGTTTGACATCTTTCATTTTAATAGAGTATTCACAATGTCTTTAATAATGAGCAAAGGATTTTAAAATACCTCAAATGGCTCTCTTCATCTACACAGTGAGAGACTGCTGAATTTCCTATTATCTTTGCTAGACCTAGGTCTTGAGACTAATTCACAATCATTGTCCATAGGAGGGAGTAGAAGGGGTATTTGTCCTCTTTCTTATACTGTATGTTGAAAGTGTAAGAGAATACTGTCTGTTCTGTGGGGTGGTATCAATACCTGATCAGTGGAAAGCTCAGCTTAACCTTCCTGCATGTTCCCTGTGGAGGAGGCAGTGACAGGCTTCTGAACTGTGAAATCAGCGAGGCCAGGGGGCGGTTTAAGCTCTTACTCATTCAGTTTCTCTAGGGCTTTCCGCAATCTTTCTCCCCACCTTCCATTATGTATGGACATATGAAACCAGTCATCGAATGATATGACGGGCATCCACCATCGAATGTTGTGATGTGATGGTATTTAACCATCGCATCACAAGCATTCAATGGTAGACCCATCTTGATGGTATGCGCAGCTCTCCGGCTTTGCACATGCGCAGTACCACCGCAGTGCAGCCGTGTGAAGTAGGTGGTCATGCTGTTTGCCAATAGAAGAGGCAGAGCAGGACAATGGCACACTGCCAGGCCACTCCTCCAGTGACTGCTGACTGAGTGTGACTGTTGGGCTTGTCCGGCTCATAGTATGGGCTGGCCATTGGTGATGTTACCATCGATGGCAAAATAGCAAGTAGCCATTGATGGTAAACTATTCTATGGATTACCATTGATGCTTTCACCAACCAATGGTCATCCCTGTGTTTAAACTGACTGGCCCGTGGGCCAATCAAAACCTGGGGGCGGAGCTATGCTCTGTGACTTGACACCTTGTAAAAAAAAAAAAACTATTTAGTTATGCTTATACATCAATGGAGGGAAACCATCTGGTTCTCCCTCATCAATGCCAAAAGCATTCGAAATCAGCCATAAACCATCAGAGCTCCATCTGTGTCTGTTTGCACTTTGAAAATTCCAGTGTTTGCACAGAACTCTGGGCCTGATTCAGAGCCGGACTCTATTTGCGCTCGCTCGTTCAGAAAAAGGGGCCGGCTATTTAAATTGAGCGCTTGCTCTTTGCGGTCTGTTGACGCCTCTATGTCTGAGCGAGCAAAAGAAACATGCGCTCGCTATTTTGTAAAGACGCCCCCTGGCCGCTCGCATCCTACGTCATCTCCGCTATTTATTTGATTAATCGAGTACATTGAAAGGCATCTGAACTGCTCGCAGTGCTTGTGGATGGATTTTCCCACCGCAATCATGCGAACAGTTCAGGCTAAGAAACAACCAAGTGACGTGGTCGATGACGCTGCTTTGTTAATTATGCACACCCTTAAAACGCCCGTTTTGACCGTTAGGCACGCCTGCGTTCGGATCTCCACTCCCCGTTTTCAAGCACCTTCCCCTGTTACCACCCACAAACGCCTCATCCTGTCACTCAAATTAGCAGGCACTCACTATTTTGCAAGCGCTTGATTTCCGACCGCAATGACTGGTTGGCGCATGCGCATTACGACCCATACGCATGCGCAGATGTGCGAACATCGCTCGGAGCGAACGAGCGGCCGCTTACGAGCGGCTCTGAATCAGGCCCTCTGTCTGTTACTGCTTACTTTTCTAGCTGGCTAGGGCTGCACTCTGGTTCTCACTGTCTCAGAGAGCCAATCAGAACTAGCAGCCTAGTAAGTGCAACTTAGAATGCTGAAGAGGAATGCATAGAGGCAGGGGCGGATTGGGATGGAAAACCAGCCCGGGAAATTTATGGAAGCGTCCCTAATGGGTGCAGGGTCTGTTGAGGGGGTGGGGTCTATTTTCTGACCTTGACTGCGGGAGCATTTGCGAATGCTGCGGCATCGCAACCGGCGCCTTCCCTATGGGAAGGCAGTCTGGGTTGCGATGAGGGATCCTTTAGGATCTCTCTGCCCCTGTCCGGCTCCTTCCGCTGGACGTCGGGGCTCTTGTGCACATGCATGACCTGTAGGTCACACATACACAGTCCCGTCACTGCTCTGACAGGAAAGGAGCAGTGAAGCGGCTCGCTGGGACAGCTGTCACTGCGCCGAATTGGTCTGGCAGCCGCTGTGAGTCAGAATGTTAATTATTGGGGTCAGTTTGGATCCCGATAATTAACATCATGAAAAAGCCCCACAGTCTGAAAGTTAACATATAGGTTTGTATATATTATATAGTGTACGTCACTGAGTACTATGTCTAATCGACTGGGATGTAGGATGGTGAGTGTATGACCTTGGGACAGACAGGGGGGGTGGGGGTGGTAGAGAGGGTAGTGTATGTCCCTGGGCACTATGTCTAAGAGGCTGGGAAGTAGGGTGGTGAATGTACGTCCCCAGGATAGGCAGGATGGGGGTGGGTAGGTGGTAGAGTGGGTAGTTTATGTCCTGGGCTGGGGGGTACAGTATATCTATAGGCCGAGGGGTAGGGCGGGTTACAGGGATGTTCCATAGGCAGGGGTGGAACTAATTAGCCTATAGCCCCCCCACTAGAGTCAGCGGTTGGAGTACAAGCTCCATACACTCTGCCGCTGGGGGCAGAATGGGAGTAGTAATAGCAGGAAGCAGGAGGCAGTATGGGAGTAATCGTGGGAAGCAGGGAGTAGAATAGGCATAGTAGTGGGAAGCAGTGGCAGAATGGTAGGAATAGTAATGAGAATTAGAGGTCATGATGGGAGTGCTAGTGAGAAGCAGGTGGGAGGATGGTAGTAGTAGTGGGAAGCAGGGATCAGGATGGGAGTGCTAGTGAGAAGCAGGTGGGAGGATGGTAGTAGTAGTGGGAAGCAGGGAGCAGGATGGGAGTGGTAGTGGGAAGCAGGGATCAGGATGAGAGTAGTAGATAGAAGCAGGGGGCAGGATGGGAGTAGTAGTGGGAAGCAGGGAGCAGGATGGGAGTAGTAGTTAGAAGCAGGGAACAGGATGGGAGTAACAGTGGGAAACAGGGACATGATGGGAGTAGCAGTTAGAAGCAGGGGGCAGGATATAAGTAGTGGTGCTGTGGTGGGAAGCAGGAAGTATGGGTTTGGAAGGAATTCACCTTGAAAAAGTAAAATAAAGCTCATGTGTGCCGGCGGCCTTTCCTCCCTCCGTGTAGTACAGGCAGTCCTGTGCCACTGACAACCGGCTCCTTCCTCAAACTACTGTACAAAGCTGCAGCACACGCATCCTGCAGCATGCACAACTCTGCACTCCTCAAGCAGCCCCAGGCGGGCTGGAGACGGACGGACGGCCTTTCCCATCCCCTAGACACAGGGGGTAGGCGGGTAGTGCTGTGGAGGATGAGGGAGGGGACTTTTGGGAGCTGAGAGGCAGCTTCCCAGAAGTGCGGTGTGGCCCGGCTGCTGCTAAAAAGTTATGAATCGGCACAGATCGGCTGGCAGTGTCAGCCTAGCCAGCCCTTTTAGTAGGGAGCATAGGACTGGCCCAGTGGGATCTTTCCCGCTGTCCCGGTGGCCCAATCCGCTCCTGCATAGAGGCACTGCAGGAATGCTGGAGTATAAAATAGGTGTCTGGTTAGGACGACTTAGGAACTAAGCACAGGATCGTGCAGTTTGGATTACTGGAGTTGAATTCCTGTAGTGCCTCAAGGTGACTGCAATCATACTTTAAGAGGAAAGTCCAGGAGCGGATCATTTTTGTACTTGATGGAACTGGAAGGGGTCTTGTTGGAGGGTCTAGGAGCATGGCACACAGAAATGTGTAGTATCCAAGGCAGTCACAGAGTCATGAGCCCAGGAGGGTGCAGCAGCTGGAACTTGGGTAGGAGAATCCACAAGATACAGGTCCATTGTCACATAACTTTTCTCCTCTGGTGCCATTAGTTGGACAACCTCTGTGTGTGCTATATTGGAAATCTGAATGTAAAAATGTGTGCACAATTTTTGGTACATGTTTACAGCCTACATAATAAATATAACAACCTGGTCTTTTGTTAAAAATTAAATAATAAAAAAACTGTAAATTTCTATAGCCGCTCTTTGTCAGAATGTATATCTAGGGACCACAACAACAATGAACAATTTCTAAAGGTCTTCAGGGAAAAAAGCTCTTTGAAAACTTGGTTATAATAATAGAGAGCAACAATTTCTACTGCTTTCATGTGGAATCCGTTCCGCATTGCAGGATATTGTGCCTTACACATGATTATGTAATACAAACATGGTTGGTAACTGTTACTGAATCCCACATTCACATTCCTCACATGCAAATATATCCTTTGTAAATAGAAGATTACACCAAGGTTATAAAAAAAATCCATTCTATTATCTCCCCACAAGGATGAACTCACTGTATACAGTAATTCTCTCTGGGCCCATCTCCTCTGTCCTGTCTGATGCATACCGTATGTGATGGTATAGTGCGTCTTCTGCTGGTGTGCTCTCTGTGTAAAGAATCAAGGTTGGTTTGTTTAACTGTTCCTATGTTTATTTTATTTGTAACAACCCAACATTTCTTTGTAAGCATAATACTTTGCATTTCATACTCATTTCAAAGATTATATTAGCTGCAAACTTTACACTTTGAAACCAAATAATATACATTTTGCATTCAAAATAATTGGACTACTCTCCATGATTCTGTGGTGTAAGAGGGGCATCTGAATCATGGACATTAACCACTTAACTGATGATTTTTTTCCCCAAAAACTGCTCCAAAATTGTCAGGTTTTTTTTAATGAGTGAATTAGGTGAGGAACACCCGTTTTAACTTATCTAAAATGGTTTCTTAAAAAAATAAATAAATACAATTTTAAGATTTGTAAAAAAACAATTATTTTTTAAAATAACTGAACATCGGCAACATCACTACCATTGTGACCGTCAATTAGAGACAGGATACAGGAATCAGGTATGTCAGGGGCTTTGGGGGAGGGTAAACTTACTTTTCCCCAGCGGCTACTCAGTTTTGCAGCGCTGGGTAGAGGGTCCTGCTTTGCTGACCAATCAGCAGTCATCGGCAGGACAGCAGACAGAGGGGGAGAGGGTGCTGGCAAGCAGAGGGACCTGGAAGATTTTCTTCCTGCAGCCGCCCTCATGTTTATCTGTCTGGATGAAATTTTACGTCCAGTATAGATAAAGAACTGCCTGGTGTGGACAGAAAATTACGTCCATGCCAGGCAAGTAATTAATACATTCCACTAGATCAGCGTGCGGAATCTGACAAACCTCCTCCTCAGATGCAGAAATTCAATATGGACGTGGGTTCTCCTCCTGCAGCCTTTTACTCCTTGACCATCACCTGAAGTTTGATGTAGAGAAGTATTGGCAACAGTGGCCATTTGTCCTTTATAAGGGCCCCACTGCAGTCACTGAAAGTAGTATGATTGCCCACATCAGCTTTTTATGATCGCCTGATGTCTAACCCAATATCAGCTCATAACAGGGCACTATTGCACTCACAAGGGAAATGAATGTCTGCCACATACATAAAAAGTGTTTACACAATTAATTTTTCCATTGGTTTTTACAGAGGAGGATTACAATATAAATCCTGCTGGTTTATCCCTTTCAGGGCAATTTTGAAATATGCAGATTTCTTCCTTTTGACCAACGGACTAGATCCACAACCCAATGCATTTCGTCTGTTAGGACTTCATCAGGGGTATACACATCTTAAAACATATGTAAATACATAGGGTGAGCTCAAATGGACATGTAGGGACTTACTGCAAAAAATATGCATATAGTAACTAAAAATTACCATACATACCAAATTTGGAGTTTGTATACAATCCAATAGAAAGCTGGCGAAGTATTGTTCTTAAATAGGACCTATACATTAAAAAGATAGTCATCATATAATATAATCCCAACAAATAGTCTAACATAATTCATCTGACCTTTTATATGTGACAGACTATATAACGGTCTGTCTTACTTGATTCAACTTTTTCTTAATGACAGACTAAATAGAAAGATCCTCATAGGGAATGAACATCTCTATAACAATGACCATATTCTCAATAGGCCATAAAGAATTTCATCATATAGTGTCCTTTTTACACTTATAGTAACCCTATATAGGGCTCATCCTAAAATGTACAGAATATAACCTTACATTTACCAATTTGGATGCATACAACATAGTTCAAATGCTTTTACAAACCAGTTATAGCAATAACTTCATAAAGTATCAATTTATACTCCTATAGTCACTATGCAGGGCTCATCTTACAATGTCCCAAAAGGTAGTATTTCATTTAACAATTTAAATAACTTAATTAAAGGTATTACAATGAAATTATAACAACAACCAGAAATGTACTGCAAAATCTCCATATACTGACTTATCAGCTGAGGACACTTCTAAAAACGTGATGCACTCTGATCCCAGGATCAAGCTGTAATGAGGTGTGTTCTCCTCTCTCCCTTATATCCTCAGCCAGGAGTGATGTCACTTTCTGTTTTAGGTCCCCATTAGTTGGATATAACTCCCTTTTATACACTATTAACCAAGACCTTAATTGACCCTGGGACTGCTTTAATAAGCGTTAGAACTTTATCCCTAAAAACTGGAGTGATTACAGGTTCTCTAAATTAGAAAACAACTTAATTAAGCTATCCCTCCTAATCCCTGTGTGCACCTGGGAAACTAACAGTTCTGGGTTAATCACCTGGCAACTGGTGAGCTTGCGTTCCAGCAGCCCAGCCTTGCTGGCGGGAAGTGTGGGCTCAGGGCCTGATCCAGACCCGCTCGCAAGCAGGTCAATGGTCCCTGACTGCGCATGCGCCACCTCCAGCGTGCGCATGCGCGAGACCCGTACTACGACGGCAGCTCCATCGCAATGGGTCTCTCTACAAAACGGGGCGGCTGTCGATGTTGATTGACAGCTCGCCCCATTTTGTAGGCGGGGAGGGAGGCTGGCTGCACAAACGCAGGCGTACCCTTAGGAATGCCTGGCGTTTGTGATGTCAGTAGTGGACTTCCTGCTATATTAGAGCAGGAAGACCACTCGGGCTTGCGAGTGCTTAGACCCTACCACAAGGTCTCCTCACAAGCCCGATGGTCGTGATAATAGCGACCATTGCCAGGCCGCCCGCAAAAGCTGTGGGTGGTCACCAACAGCTTAGCGAGCGGCCTGGAGGCCGAAACAAAAAAAGAAAACCCCACCCTGATTTAGAGCGAGCGCTCACAAACAGCGAGCGCCTCTGAATCAGGCCTTAAGTGTGTCAGCAATTCAGAGGCTTGTGTTCCAATGATCCAGCCTCACTTGCCGGAAGCGCGTGCTAATGCATATCTGCACTCGGAAAGCTTGCGTTTCCGGGTTAGTAGCCCAGCAACAAGAAAATACCATCTGTTAATTCTACAAGTTCCGGGTTGATTGCCTAGCAACCAGTAAGCTTGCCTTCCAGCAGCCATAACATTAATCATCAGAGGTGAAAACTGTAGAGAGGAGCGGAACTAATTTATATATCAGCAGTCTTACAGATTGCACAAAGGAGCTGCATGTCTGATATAAGTTAATGCAGCCTTTCTCACCCATACTTCTTTCCTCCATTATTTCCATAAATTACGTTTAAAGCTTTTTATTTGATTTATGTGCACTAGTGACCTTAGATAATCATCGGAATATTCACTAATAAATAATAATAATTATTAAAAAATATCTAAAATTAACTAACAAAACCTTAACTCTAACTAAATGTGTACACTTCTTTTCTCCCTCATTTCCATATATTAAGTATAAATATATAGCACAGGGCTGGAATTCCTAGGGAAGTAGGGTCTGGAAGGACCAGCCTCATGATGATAGTAATAGGAATATTTTACACACTTCATAGACAGTGGTTATGTGATTAAAAATGATTGCATATGTAATAGTTTAAATTGTGATGTTTTTCTATGCTCTGATAAAGAAAGTTTGTAAAAAAAAAACTATTGTTCTTAACTGGTCCACTACAGGACCTAGATAGCCCAATTTAAATAGCTGTCATGGCATACTTGCACTTTGAGAACCACAAATGCCAGTATGCCCTACCAGCCAGGTCGTGCTGGCACCTACAGTACACCTGCAGAATAAAAAAACTAAATAAATCACATTAAGCACACCATAACAATAGTATTTTATTAAATACAAATTCCTCCACACTGCTCGTTCAGCACTGTATTACTCATTTAATTATTGGTAATGACTCCTATTCGGTCCATGTAGGCAGGGTTGGACTGGCCCACAGGGGAACAGGGGAAATCCCCAGTGGGCCCCACTGTCTGTGGGCCCACCCCCTACTCTAGGTGTCAGGTTCCAGACCTCAAATTATAGATTATTACTCTATTAGATGTTCAGTTACCAGGAACACTGATCAGCATGGGGGCTTGGTTCTCTTCTATAGAAACTACACCAAGATTTGCCCATTGGTTAGCCAAGCATCTGTGGTGGCTGACCATACTACCTCTGGTGGATGACCATACCCTTTAAGCAAGGGCCCCTATCACTGTATTCCCCTGGTGGGTACTTCATGTCCCAGTCTGACACTGCATCTAGGCATCCCTGGAATCTTGGCAAAAAATAAATACACAATATGTACTTCTATCGGAACCCTTTGCACTAATACAACGTAGGTTATTTGTTTTTTTTTTGCTTGCATCCCATAGATTAAAACAAGTTATATTTCCCCTCCCGTTACTACCCGCAATATGCGCAGCTGCACAACACACTAGGTTCTGATACAACCTTGCACCTTAATGGATCGCCTTCTTATAGTTTGAGAACCACTATGATAGGTGGTAAACTGTTATTACCAGTGTCATAAAGCACACATTGATTCATAATAAGAACTGAAGAAGGATGGACTGGGGCTCTAAATCAACCCTGGCAATCCCTTCTGTGTGAACGCCATAGACTCCTGCACTCATGTAAAAGGGGGTGTGGCCTCTCATCATGGTGTGTGGCCTTGCCTCATGGGGGCATGGTTACAGCTCAAGGGGCATACTGCAAGTGACGGGGGCCTGGTGTCACAGCATACTCCCATTTCTCAGCATCCCGGCCGAGCAGAGCGCTGGGAGGCAGAGCTGCTTGGCCAGGCTTTCAGACCTAAACGGCCCATCAGACCGTCAGCCCTTCTGGCATTTGCTAGAAGTGCCAGATGGCCAGTCTGGCCCTGGTACTGAACATTTTTCAGTAGGTAGTAGTTACTTGTTGACAGTCAGTATGCTGACAGCATTATATTGAAGGGAGATTGCCAACACTGTTGTAATGTTACATACAACAATGGAACAAACGCTCCCTTATGAGGGTAGACCAGCGTTATTCCATCACTGTGCCGCAGCACACTAGTGTAACGTGAGCAGTTGTCAAGTGTGCTGTGGCGGTCAGGTCAGAGCACTTGTACTGTTGTTTGTTTTATTCTTGAGGAGGCCAATGTAGTGTGTTTTATTCCTGTGGAGGCCAATGTAGTGTGTTTTATTCCTGTGGTGGCCAATATAGTGTATTGTATTCCTGTGAGGCCAATATATGTGTGTATTTTTATGCGGGAGCCAATATGTATGTTTTTTCATTGGTCACGCATGCCGGATGGTGTGCCTTGGAAATTTTAAAATCTTGTGTAGTGTGCCTTGAGTTGAAAAACGTTGAAAATCACTGGGATAGACACAACTTCACAATTCAATTGTACTATGGTACAATTCTAAAAAAAAAAAGCTACAAAAAAACATTACAACAGTGTCGACAATCTCCTGTCGATATGCTGTAATGACTGTCAATATCATGACCATCAACAAAATGTATCTATACCTTTTCTGTATACTGTGCCTTTACTGGCCTGCATGTACAGATCTTACATGTATATTGCTGCATGGTTGTGAAACTTTCACATTACCAGGTAAGCTGAACTGCTGCCAGAAACACAATACGTTAGAAGTAAGATTATTGTTTCATCAGCAGAGAATACAATTATTGTTGTAATTGCTTGCAATGACTATTACTGATCTGCGGAGCACTCACAGTGTTTGTATTCTGACATGCTGTTTCAAACATTTCTGCTGAGTTACAAGACATCCTCCTACGAAGGGAATTTTTTACATTTGCATAGTTATCAAAGAATAAAAAAGTATCAGAACAAAGCCTTTCCATAACAAGCTTTTGGAAATCATTTGTTTAGTGTTCTTTGCAAAACATATGGCAATGAGAACTTATGCATTTACACTTTAAAAATAATTTTACTAAATTAATTATATTCCCAAACAATAATTTTCAGCGAAAATTCAGCGAAAGCCTTGATTTAAATTGTTGTAGCACTCTTTCAAACAGCAAGTGTGAAAAGCAAATGGTCTTAATTGGACATGCAAGTGAGTCTTGTAAAGACCTTACAAGACTGCCTCCAGTCTACTGATACAGAGTATATATACATTGCTCAAACAAGGCATGACAGTACAATACGTCTTTACAAATACACCATATATGACACGTCTTCATGCTGGAATATAAATAACACAGTTACTTTACAAATAAGGAGCTTCTAGAATCTTCTAAGACTACTCTTCTACAAATGACCTTATCCTCTTACGCAGCCTAATGTTGAACTACAAGTATATTCTATTTTAAACACACACAGAGTTGCAATAAGTAACATATATCTTAAACAAATACATGGTCTTTTCTTTAATTCCTTATATACTTCTAAACTGATAATGATTTCATCCAACATATATGTTTTATGCCACAAATATACTTTATCAAAATGTAAGTCCATAAGAATCCACAGGTATACAATGGGGATCTTATGGTTGGAAGACCAGGCACCAAACAGTTAAAGGTTCTGCTCCCAGAATGCCCCGGGTCCTTCCCCATATATACCCCACCCCTAGCCATAGGACTTCAGTTGTTCGTTTGGTGTGGCAGGATCAAGACGCACCTTTGTAACAGGGACTGCTCTGGCAGTCCTAAGCTTTTATTTTATTATGTTTGAGTCAGCAGTACTCAGCATCTGTATTCAGATGCAGATAATGCGACTCCATCTACTTCTGCTGGGCGGCAATATCAGTAATTGTGCTGGTGATTTTGGTAGGTCGCAGCTGAGCGTAGCTAACAGCAATGCTGTGACCTGGACTGCACCGGATGTTCGGCGGTATCAGGTAAGGTGATTCCTCGCTTATGAGGAATCACGCACGTCAGTCCTTGTTTTTGGTGCCAGAGACGCACCAGAAGCCGCTGCTGTCAGGGCCCGGGATTGTCCGCGTCCTCACTACACCAGCCAGGGCCTTATCGTCTGATGCCGAGGATCAGCAGTAGACGCTTCTGCTGCCACAAGGCAGCTCCTCCCCCGACCCATATACAGTCCCTACGAAGGGTTTCGCACGGCAGGGTTGCTCCACCTACCCTCCACGTGCATATGAGACATTCACGGTCCACACTCAGTGCGCCCTGTAGCTGTGGTCTCAGGAGGGTCTGGGTCAGTCTCCCTGTATACCTCTCCCTTGGTTAAGGTACAGTGCATCCGGAAAGTATTCACAGCTCTTCACTTTTTCCACATTTTGTTATGTTACAACCTTATTCCAAAATGGAATAAATTCATTTTTGTCCTCAAAATTCTACACATAATATCCCATAATGACAACGTGTAAAAAGTTGTTAGAGATTATTGCAAATTTAATAAAAAACAAACACAACAACTAAGAAATCACATGTACATTAGAATTCACAACCTTTTCTAAATACTTTGTTGATGCACCTTTGGCAGCAATTACAGACTCAAGTCTTTTTGAATATGATGCCAAAAGCTTGGCAGTTTCGCCCATTCCTATTTGCAGCACCTCTCAAGCTCCATCAGGTTGGATGGGAAGCATCGGTGCACAGCCATTTTCAGATCTCTCCAGAGCTGTTCAATCAGATTCAAGTCTGGGCTCTGGCTGGGCCACTCAAGGACTTTCACAGAGTTGTCCTCAAGCCACTCCTTTGATATCTTTGCTGTGTGCTTAGGGTCGTTGTCCTGCTGAAAGATGAACCGTCGCTCCAGTCTGAGGTCAAGAGCGTTCTGGAGCTGGTTTTCATCCAGGATGTCTCTGTACATTGCTGCATTCATCTTTCCTTCTATTCTGACTACTCTTCCAGTTCCTGCCATTGGAAAACATCCCCACAGCATGATGCTGCCACCACCATGCTTCACTGTAGGGATGGTATTGGCCTGATGATGAGCGGTGCCTGGTTTCCTCCAAACATAACGCCTGGCATTGACGCCAAAGAGATCAATCTTTGTCTCATCAGACCAGAGAATTTTGTTTTTCATGAGAGTCCTTAAGGTGCATTTTGGCAAACTCCCGGTGGGCTGCCATGTGCTTTTTACTAAGGAGTGGCTCCCATCGGGCCACTCTACCATACAGGCCTGATTGGTGGATTGCTGCAGAGATGGTTGTCCTACTGGAAGGTTCTCCTCTCTCCACAGAGGAATGCTGTAGCTCTGACAGAGTGACCACCGGGTTCTTGGTCAACTCCCTGATTAGGGCCCTTCTCCCCCGATTGCTCAGTTAGATGGCCGGCCAACTCTAGGAAGAGTCCTGGTGGTTCCGAACGTCTTCCATTTATGGATGATTGAGGCCACTATGCTCATTGAGTCCTTCAAATCAGCAGATATTTTTCTGTACCCATCCCCAGATTGTTGCCTCCTGTCTCGGAGGTCTACAGACAATTCCTTGGACTTCATGCTTGGTATGTGCTCTGACATGCACTGTCAAGTGTGGGACCTTATATAGACAGGTGTATGCCTTTCAAAATCATGTTCAATCAACTGATTTTACCACAGATGGACTCCAATTAAGCTGTAGGAACATCTCCAGGATGATCAGTGGAAACAGGATGCACCTGAGCTCAATTTTGAGCTTTATGGCAAAGGCTGTGAATACTTATATACATGTGATTTCTTAGTTGTTTTTTTTATTAAATTTACAAAAATCTCAAAAAACTTTTTACACATTGTCATTATTGGGTATTGTCTGTAGAATTTTGAGGACAAAAATGAATTTATTCCATTTTGGAATAAGGCTGTAACATAACAAAATGTGGAAAAAGTGAAGCGCTGTGAGTACTTTCCAGATGCACTGCATATGGGCCCTGATTCAGACCCGGACGCAAGTGGCCGTTCGTACGTTCGGCGTACGTGCCGAAATATGTTAATTTAAGCGCTCGCATGTAATTTCGAATGCAGCTAAACTTCCTCCCCAAAGTCTACCGACCCCTCCTCTAGCTAACGAGCGAGCCAAATAGCGAGCGTACATCCCCAATGTGGCTTGCAGGGAACGCACGCACAAGTACAAACCGGAGTGGGCCTGTCAGATTCCGATTACCTGCTCGTTCATTCTGCCTACCTCCTTCAATCGTACCATGCCAATCAATATATCAATTAGCTTAATTGCTCTTCACATGTGTTTGTTTTTTTTGTTTTTTTTTCAATAAACTTTACTCTTGTCCGTGTTTTTGTTTACCCGCAGAATACGTACGGTTTAAACAATGGTTTTCTTTTGCCAAAATACATGTTTGAGCCAATTATCCATTTGTTTTCCGTGTTTTTACCCATGCATATTTTACTGGGTTCATTTCTTTATTTAAATTAGCTTACGCATGTCACTGCATCAAGCCTATCATAACTCACAATAGATTTTTTGGCCTGTAGAACACATGACTCATACACTAACCAATAGAATGGTTCCTGTTAATTTCCCAACTACATTAGCCAATCAAAATTATTTTCTGGTCTTTATTAAAACTGTTTTATTAAAAATACACCATTGCCATCATGAGAGCCTCTGCATTCACCAAGCGAGAGCTTCTGGTTCTTACAGAGGTGATGGACAGGCGTATCATCAGCCAGCCTCCCCCCATCAGCAATCGGGAGAAGCATGCCACCTATGCGGAGGTTCGTGGCCGCCTGCGTTCCTTCGGCTCACGCCGACAGATCGGCCAGCTGGAGCACAGGTGGTCCGACCTTCAACGGCGGACGCCCTGCTTGCTGGCATGTTTTTGCCTGCGTATAGCGGAAAGTAAGTTATGTTTTGTTTGTTTTTCCTGTTTATCTTTGTGGCCCTATCTGCGTGTGCATGTTTTCTTGTGTGGGCTGTTTCTTTTTTTCACTCATATCTGCGTGTGCATGTTTTCTTGTTTGGCCTGTTTCTTGTTTTCACTCATATCTGTGTGTGCATGTTTTCTTGTTTGGCCTGTTTCTTTTTTGCACTCATATCTGCGTGTGCATGTTTTCCTTTTTGTTTGTTAAACAATTAGCGTTTAGCAATGTGGTGTTCTAAACTAACCTCAATTTGTTTCCCATCATTTAGGGGCCGAGCGAAAACAATGGCGTCATCGCCGGCAAAGACGTCGCTCTTGTCCCCTCTCCCCAACCCCCAGCCAAACCTCCTCTCCCCAAAATTCCCCCTCCACCCCAGCCTGCCCAGACCCTGTCGCCCATCCCTCTTGGCGATTTCCCCTCCATCCCAATTCCCCCTCCCCTCAACCCACCCCTCTCTTGACCACCCCATCTCCCGAGTCAGTCATAACCCCCCCCACCTCCTTGGGAAATGTGACCACCTCCGAGGAGGACGATGGAGTGGTTTCGGGGCCAGCCGTCATTCACAACGGTATGTTTCCCTTTTATCCTTTTTTTTAAAGGAAAATGTGTTGATGTAATCCTTTGTGCCTTTTTTTTAATTATTTTTAAAGGTTGGTTATATATCTGTTTGTATTTACATTTCACAGCTGATTTCCCCATACACATATCCCACATGTCAAAACAGTCAAACTTGTATCTCTGGTTTACGGTTGCCTGATTTTTAAGGTTTTTTAATTTTTTAAATTTTTTTCTTGTTCAAGGTTTTTTTTTAAATGTGGTTTTGGAAACACTATTGTCACTTTTTGCTAAGTCTATTTTGCTTGAGTAGTTTTTTAGATTCATAAATTATGGATTCATTTTAGTAAGCACCACAATTTTATAACCCACAGAGGACCAGAGGCATTTCGTGGACCTAGCCGGGTGTGTCCAACTGATTTGGGGGCATGTGATCGGCCTGCTGGTGGTCCTGGATAGGATGGCGGGGATCCTGTGCCCCTAATTTTTTTTTTTCCCCAGAATTATTTTTCTAAAATAAAATTTTACATTTTGAATACAGTCTCATTCCTTGTCTGAAAATCTTAGATTGTTTAAACTTACATAAGTAGACTATTGCAGCAAGTATTTGAAACTAATGTAACTAAGATTGTGTTATGCTGTTTTTTTAAAGCAGGCACATGAAACACCTAACACTAACAATAGGTTTGGAGAGTTACGAGATGTTTTTTTTTTTTTTTTTAAATTTTAAAATTTTTAGGTAAACCTGCTTAGGCCGAGATTCAAAAACATACTGATTCTACATAATACCTTTTGGTGTTGGTTTTGACCCACAAAGCATAGTTAAAAAATGAGCAAATTGACACATTACAGGATTAGCCATTAAGCAACTTTTCCTTGGGTGAACCTGCTTACACTTGCTTGTAATGTCGAAAAGAATTGTTTTGTTTCAAATAACCAAAATAAAAACACAAAGTGTTGGGTCACAAACAATACACACAGTGATAACAAACTGAAAAAAACAGCAAACACCATAATATAAAATAAGCTAAAAATCAAGAACTGGTTGACGAATGAGCATGCCAACATAATTCCACAAATGTGGCTTTTCAAAATTGGGTCCAGAATATATATCCAATGTGACCCCATGAAGTCATTTTTTGGGAGCAGGAAGTAGTCATCATTTCATTCCAAAATATTATGAAATAAAACACAAGATGGGAAATAAAAAAACTATTAATTTGATTGAAAAATAATTTCCTTTCGACATTGTGTCAAATAACTTATTTTGTGCCAATAGTTACCTAAAGAATCTGGCCACCACATCATCGCGTATGGCCCCCCCTCATACTGACCTCCGACCAACCTTGGGGGGCCATCCTCAGGCAAGGCATCCTCTGGCTGCATTGGGACACCACTCCTTATGGCGATGTTGTGAAATATCCCACACAGGACCACAATTTTCGAAACCATATCCGGCAAATACATGAGCTCGCCACCAGAGCGGTGGAGGCATCTGAATCGGCCTTTTAAAAGGCCGATACAGCACTCTACCACTTGCCTGGTGGCTGTAAGTGCGGAATTAAAATCACTTTGTGGGCCTGGTGTGGGAGCCAAATAAGGAGTGAGCATCCAGGGCGTGCAAGGGTAGCCACTGTCTCCTGTGAAAAAGAAGTGACAACATCAGGATCACTGTATATCAAGCTTTGCATTGGTATCTACTAAAGGTCTCCACTTACCCAGAAGCTACGCATCACCAGCTTGTAGGTTGTTTAATTTTTGCCATATCCCTGATTGCCGGATAACGAATGAGTCATGTGCACTCCCGGGTAATTTTGCATTCAGGGACAGGATCTGGAGGGAGGCATCACATACCACCATTACATTCAGTGAGTGATAGTGTTTTCGGTTCCTAAAAATGGCCTCCAGCCGTGCTGGAGGCTGAAGTGGTATGTGAGTACCATCCACAACCCCTATAATGTGTGGGAAGCCAGCTATTTGGTAAAAATTGGCCTTGGCCACACTAAGGGAACCCATATCCAAAGGCATTTTAATAAAATGATGGAGGTGCTTGAAAAGGGCCTCCATCACTGCCCTCAGGATCCTTGAAAAGGAGGATTGGGAGATTCCCGCAACTATTCCTACCGTGGTTTGAAAGGATCCTGAGGCACAGAAATGTAACACCGCCATAAAATGCATAAGTGGTGGTATTGCTGTAGAACTGTCAACTTGCCGCTCCAGATCACTCTCTAATAATGAGAGAGTGTCTATGATGATTTGGGGTGGAAGACAGTAGCGCCTTAACACCTCATCATCGGGCATTCCAAAAAGGGTGACACGTGTTCTATATATCTGGGGCCTTGCACGCCTACGATGCCTACGCCTGGGATGAGATTGAGGTTGGTCGGCTTCCGGGAGCATGGCCACAACAATCCGACCAAGATCAACCTGAAATGGAAAAAATTTAAGTTAAGGTTTGTTTCCCCCAAAAAAGACAGAAAAATACTTATCTTTACGATACAATCCAAAGATGCTTACATGCCGGGGTATTGTCATGATTTCCCGAACCTAAAATTCAACAGACCAGAACAAGGACAAAATTTGTGTTGCCCATTTTGTAAGCTTAATTTTGTAAAAGACAAAACCTAAAAGGGTATAAACACACATTTCTACAAAGAGCAAACCGACATTGCGCCGACTTCCACAATTTGGGCCCCAAACAACAACCCAGATTGTGAACGGTAAATATCTTCCAATTTAACTAGAGAAATCAAGCCGACAAAAATGCGCTAATTAGTTCGCAATTTAACTAGAGAAATCAAGCTGACAAAAATGCGCTAATTAGTTCTCACATTTATGATCCACAAAAACACAGAAAAAAACAGTAATGTCCACAAAAGATGCGTAAAAATAGTCATGAACATTTAACAAACAAGTGAAAATCCAAACTTACCAATACACGATATAGAAGTCACAGAACAAAAAGGTCGTTGGGGCAGAGCCAAAAGAAACCTACAAAAGGAGAAAAAATAAAAATTGTTGGTACCAAAAAAACAAAAAAGGATAGCCAAATTTTACAAAAGGAAGACGGTAAAAAACTTACCAAAAAAATACACCAAAACTAAAAGAACCACACCAAAAAATGCGAACGGAAAGTTAAACCCCCAAAAAACCGCCCAGAACAAATCACAAAACACCGCCAAATACAACTCCCGCCAACAATCCACTCCGACCAACGTAACCTCCAACAAACAACACCCGCCACCTAGACTCGAGTCGGCCAAAGCCATAAATAGTGTTTCTTTTCCCGCTCAAATTAAGGACGGATCATAGGAACGCACAATCAATGATGCGGCCGAATAATAAGGACGCATGTATAAATACGTCACGACCAAAAAAAAATGGTCTGGTGTATTTCTTGTTTGGACCAGAAAAATGGCTACAGACCAGCCAAACAATGGCCAAGAGGCGGCCGGTAAGTATTTCTGACATTTTCTAATCAAGGATTATTTTGAGCCAGAATATAGTGAAAGTTGGCCAGCTAAAATTTAACAATTGTAAATAGGTGTTGAGGATGACATGGAAGAGGCTGCTGGGCCCAGTATTCCGGCCAAAGCTGGGAAAAAGAAAAGGCAGCTACAATTCACAAGAAAGGAGATGGAGGTTTTGGTTCAGAAGTGTGTGGACATCCTGCCACAGGCAGACAGGAATATGGGTGTAAGCCAGAAGTGGAGAATGTGGGAGGAGATAGCCAGTGCTGTCAATAGGGTGGGTGATTATGTCCGTCTAGCCCGGGATGTCAAACGGCGGTAAGTAAAAACCTGACCACCCAAAATAAAAAGGGTCAAATAATGCAGGAATAATGCCTACTTTTTCACCCACAGATGGCAAGACTTCAAATATTGCCTGAAGCAAAAAATGGCTGACAGGGCTAGGCATGCAAGGGGGACAGGTGGGGGTCCCACCCCTGTGTCATTGGAGTTTAATGATTTGGAAGAGCTGGCACAGGGGTGTGTGCAGGATGTGGAGGTGTTTGGCGTGTCCAACATGGATACGGACATGCCAGACTTTGCGGCTCCTCATGTTGTCCCAGGTAAATGTTGTGATGTAACCAACTCTGAAATGTTATTGTGACAATATGTAGATTGTAATGTTCCTCTTTTCTCTTTTTTCGCACAGAGACACAGGCGGATGAGTCTGCTCCCGAGGGGAGCCTTGGCCGCAGAATTTCTGCAGGGGAGGAACCAGTACATCCGGCTGAGGACCCTGCAGAAGCCAGTCCTGGACAATCCCCCTCGCAGGCAGTGGCACTCCTCACAGAACTCAATTTTAAAACGGATTCCCATACGGAGATTCTGCAGAGGATGGACGCCAGTCTGCTACGGGTGGCTGAGGCCCTTGAGCAAAATGCTGCGGCCAACGTGACCATTGGTCAGGCCCTGGCTGAAAATACCAGGGCCAACATCAGAATCGCCAATGCCCTGGAGCAGCTCGTTCGCCAGCACATGGTGGAGCCGACCTCCCTTCCTGCCGGAACATCAGGATCCTCCACCTCTGGCACATCAACAGCCATTCCTCCAAATGTGCCTAGCCCTGTGCCTAGTCCAGAGGCCACAACATCTGCCTCTGGACAGGCCAGCCAGAGGACATCCTGGACCCGGTCTGGCGCCCACCCTACCCCAGCCAAACGGGGAAAGAAACGATGACAGCACTGGCTACTTTTCCCACACTCCTTCTGTGCTTGCCCCATATTCCTTTCTGGCCAAAACTTCCCTCTCCTTTCTTGTGAATTGTTTTTTTTATTTTTGTATTTTTTGTACCAAAATTATAATTTAAAAAAGACAAATGTCCCAAAGATTAGTGGGTAACAATGACCCCAAACTTGTACGTGAAAATGCACATGATTTGTTTAAAAATGTGTTTTGAAAATAAAACCTACAAATGGTTCTCAACTGTATTGTGACATTAATTGAAAATTGGTTTCTAGTTAATCCTGTTCCACAAGGAAAAAACAAAATCTTAGCTTTGGATTTCCAAAAAATCAAGGGTTAAAAAAAAATGTTACTTTAAGGAACACTTTGGTAAAAAAACCCCCAAAAACTCAAGCCCAATGCAAAAGGTTACAATACACACAAACATGATGACAATATTGTTACAATATCAAAAAACACTAACAAAATTGTAAAATACATTCCTACAAAAAAACGCTAATTGATTGTGTAATCCTGAAATTAGCAGCCTAGATTTTCAGATGCGTACGGTTTTGTGCTATTCCAAAGAAAAAAAAAAAACACATTACAAGCTGGTTTTCAATACAAAGTTGATTGTTTTTCTGACAAGCCGTGATAAATCGATGAAACATCGAGGAGGCCCGGGCCAAAGGATAAGGCCATCGCCATTGTGGTCGAGTAATCCAGACCCCAAGCTGTGCGAGCAGCGGAAAGATGATCAGCCAGTGACGTATGACTTGGTACGAACACATTTGACGTTCGCATGAGCTAATTTATGTACGCCCCAAAAACGCCTCGCCACGCCTGCGTTTTTCCATCTCCACCCCAGTCAACGCCCAAAAACGGCCTGTTCTGTCAATCACATTTGACATGTCACTTCCTGTTCACAATTTGCCGAACGAGTGACAAAAAGCTCGCAATCTGCCGTTCGCACATGCGTAGTGTTACACCGACGCATGCGCGGTTTCTCAACATCGGAACGCAACGAGCGTTCTGCTGTTAACGAGCGGCTCTGAATGAGGGCCATGGTGCTTTATGTCCTACCATTCCTATGCACTGCTGTAGTTGATTTAGAGCTAATTGTAATTATATTACATATGCATTGTATGTGACTGTGTGCTAGCTGCTGATTGACACTGTCTTTTATTTCTAAATCTGTCAATTATAACTATCACTCTTTCTCTCCATCCTTTTTGGGTGTGGGTTTCTTTCCACATTCAATTAAGATTTTGTGAAGGCTGTCACATAACATTGCAATTATTGCCTTTATTGACCATGTCAAAAGACAAAGGGAAACAGGAGGGGGAGCAGCCTGTGCTGGTTCCATGTAAGTCATGTATAGCTTATGTGTTCTCTCAGGAGGTAAAGGATGGTTTGAGTGTTGTCTGTTATAAAGAGTCACCTCACCAATCCAGTTTACCTGTCCCTGGACAAGAACCATCTAGGGTTTCCTCTTTGTCCTAGCTTATGATGAAGGTTGTGGATCATATGGCTGCTCATTGGATGGGGTATCCACAGTATACTATGTGTGCACCTCCTATGCATCCTTCATGGAAGGATGTTTATGGCCATTCTAGTCAGAGTATGGCACCATCTGATGTTGATAACAAAAATAGTTATGGGTTTCGCGCTATAGAGTAGTACCTCTAGCTGCTGAACACCAAGAAGGTAACCCCACCTTCTTAAATAGATTAATGCTAATAATACGATATGGTGTCTGCGCTCTGAGGTGCTTATTGTGTCATGTGTTGTTACTAAATTACGGGGTGTTTGTGGGATATATCTGTTGTAAAACGTGAGTGGGTTGTACGTGTTTTTTTAATGTCTATGTTTGATTTGAGAGCTCCCCAAATTTTGGGACTTTATATGGAATGTCCTGGTGTAATCCACCTCAAGGAAGCTGTTGGGTGGTAGTTCTTAAAAAACAGCAGTCCTGGTGGTGTTTGCTGGTGGGCAAAAACTTTGGGCGGAATTTTCATCTGTGTATATGCAAAGTTAATGTGAAATTGTTGTGATGGTTATTTTTGAAGTTCTTAGAATAATGGTGGGCGTGTGCGCGGTAGGTGTAACCTCCCCTTCTCCAAATGGTCTCTGTCCTGGATAACAGCCACTCCACCTCAGAAATTCACCAAAAAACAAACGCAGTATCAGGTGCTGGTGGACACTATGTTGCAGTGGTAAGTGAATATAGGGACTTACCTGGGTCCCGACGTACTTCTGCTGGTCCACCAGGTGTACCTCCTTCCGCGTAGTGAGAGGTGATGGGTGTAAAGGGCAAGAAGTGCTAGCCAATGTGTGCGGACAGATCACTGGATATATGTATGAGGGGTAAAAAACTAATTTATTAATCTGCACCTAGCCCAATAGGGCATCAATCGGTGTCAGATAGTAAAATAACATTACACTGAGGTAATCAGAACATGTACTGCATATAGTCTGGAATAAAGGTCAATAGCATATCAATCAGTATTGTCCCAACGCGTTTCTTCCCATGTGGGGACTTTTTCAAGGGTAGGTGAACTTGTTCTGTCCAGAAGCAGGGTTTAAATACCTTGTGTGTTAAGTCCATTTGCTGATCGCTCCGTTACTTCCGGTTTCCAGTGTGCTCGCGCCTTCTGCGTCATCCGCTAGAGCACGATTTGCTCCTTAACAGTGTGATGTGTTCTGTGTCATGCGCATGCTCTGTGGGCAGTGCGCAGACACCAATTGACCCGGCAAGGTGTTCCTAGGTATAACTATACCGCATCTGTATTGTGATCTCCGCTATTGGTAAAAACGGAGACTTTGTCTCCAATATGCTGGCGGCCATTTTTGGTGAGATTATTTAAGCTTTTCCTATGTAGTATCGTGTAGTACTGAATCATGTGATACTTGCTTTGTTTACAATGGGTTTATGTGCATAGAACATTAAGCACATAAACCTAGACTTGATTTGCCTTAGGTTCTGCAGGAACTTGTCCATTATGTTGTGTTCTCCACTTGTCTTTAATTTGAAATTAATTGTAATGGGTGTGATTATACACGATTAATGGGTTAGCTAGTTGTTGTACTTGGCAGTAATAATAGTTAACTTATAGTTACAGTTTGATCTATTTCTAAGTCTATAGACAATATTACATATTACTGACTTAGTTGGTTAATTCCCATCATGGAGTCACCCCAATGTACTATTTTCTCATTATATGAATTGATCTCTAGTGAGTAGATGTTAAATCTATATACCTGGATATTCAGGGATGTTGGATTTGTGTAGTCACTCAGGTTGCAGAGAACATATAAAGATGATGTTCTGATGTCATGGGTCTATATTGAGACCATTTGGCTTTAGTGTCCTCATTTCAAAGATCCAACGACTTTCTTTGTCATCAATCTTGTTTGGATGATCCCCCCCTCTCCAATTGGGTTCTACTAGTTCTAGTCCTACGAACTTGAGGCCATCTGGTTTACTATTATGCATAATTCTAAAGTGATCTGACACACTATGTCCGATAAAGGATTTCCTTATGTTTTTAATGTGCTCGTTAATTCTCACTTTTAGTGCCCTCGTTGTCCTTCCTACATATTGTATTTTGCAGGGGCATGTTAAGACATAAATGACATTTCGGCTATCGCAGGTGATCATATTCTTAATGTCGTATTTTTTTCCTGTGTTGGACGCAATTAGTTGTTGTGTTGGTGTTGTGCTTCTGTAGCATAATTGCCGGCATGCTTTGCATCGTCCACAGTGGTAGAACCCCTGTTGATAACAGCCCGGTAGTGACCTAAGCACAAGTTATCATTTTATCAGTCTGCCCAACATATGGATTCAGACACATCAGGGGAATCAGATGATGTACAGTGTTCCTCTTCAGGATCTAGCTATGGGGAGGAGGATCATCCGTCCACAGTGGATGTTCTTTCTTTGGTGAGGGCAGTTAAATCAGTCCTAGATATTCAGGATGATGAATCATAGGAAGAAGGCTCCAATGTTTAATCACCACCGGAATGTGGTCAAAACGGAGTTCCCTATATCTGGAGACATGGGTAACCCTGATAAAAGGTTTTATGTGAATAAAAGAATAACATCATTGTATCTGTTCCCACCTTCTGTATGTACTAAATGGGAGGTACTTCCTACTGTGGATGCTCATGTAACACATTTAATCAGAAATGCTACATTGCCTATTCCATCAGCGTCTTCGCTGAAGGATTCCACAGATAAAAAGATTGAAGCCTTTCTTAAAGCAATATTTTTGTCGGCTGGAGCGGTTACTCGTCCAGCTATGGCTGGAGCCTGGGTAGCCTAAGCTTTTGAAGAATGGATAAGGGCATTGCAGGATTCACTACCAAATGCTACCAGAGAACAGATGATGAATATCTCCCACATACGGGAAGCAGCTTACTATCTGGGAATTTTAGCTTCAAGGGCATCAGCAGCATCAATAGTGGCACACAGGGCCCTTTGGTTAAGATCTTGGAAAGCTGAAAGCAGACGTCCTAAGTTGCCAGGACATACTCGCCGGAGAGTGGTCTCTCTATCCGGGAATGTTTCAGCTCCTGGCAAATAAATGGGGGTCTACCAGATATAGATCTCATGGCATCACGCCACAACCACAAGGTCCCCAGGTACAGGTCCAGAGATTCATCAGCAGCCTTCATGGATGCACTAGCAGTAAGATGGGATTTCAAGTTGGCGTATCTCTTTCCCCTGATTTCTCTACTCCCAATAGTTCTCAGAAAATTCATGCAGGAAGGCGGAATAGTAATACTGGTGGTAATACTGGTGGCTCCGGCTTGGCCCAGACGTCATTGGTTCACCGACATCCAGAATCTGTCCATAGACAGTCCATGCCCTCTTCCTCTATGGCAGGATCTGTTAATGCAGGGTCCCTGCCGACATCCGGACTTATTCCATCTGGCTTTGACAGCGTGGCTCTTGAATCTTCCATCCTAAGAGCGAAAGGTTTTTCCAGTTCTGTAATTCAAACAATGATTAGGGCACGGAAGCCTGTCTCTGCCCGCATCTATTAAAGAGCTTGGTATTCTTTTGGTCAGTGGTGTTCCCGTAGGAAGTATGATCCTAAGATATTCAGGATTTCCAGGGTACTGGCTGTTCTCAGGCAGGATTAGACAAAGGTCTATATCCGTGGGAGACCACTTCTTTTACCCAGGCATCTGAGATGGTCTGTCGCCAGAACTGGGTGAACTGAAGAAGTCAGCCTCCCACCCTGGGAGCCCCCAGGGAGAGGCCCACCAAGTTAGACTGAAGGCTTGTCATAAGATTTGGTAGGTAGACGTCTAGTATCCCAGGTCTGTTTGGTCCTTGGAGGCCTTAGTAGATGCTGACTGCCGTGGAAAGGACTGACCTTTAGCTTTTCCTTGGGGACAAAAGGATGACGTCTGAGGCTTCGTAGTAGATGCAGAGGGCAAGAACGCCATCTTGGAAGCTACCAAGGAAGTCACAATTTTGTCCAATTCTGGGCCAAAAAGGATCTGCCCAGAATAATGCAGAGACTCAAAAGTCTTTTTAGAGTCCAAATCTGCCATCCATGAGTGAAGCCAAACAATACGGCAGGTTACCACGGAAGTAGCAGATGTCTTGGATGCTACAGTAGGAGATCAGTATCCAAAGCTACCTCTCCTTAATTGGCGGCTGCATCTCTAATGTAAGATATGTAGGACAGCTGTTTCCTCGAAGCATCAGAGGGAACTGTATCTTCTACGGCCTCTCAATGGCTTTTGCCACCCAGGCCCTGGCAGGAAGAGCAATTGCTCCTGTAAGAGAGTATATCGATTTCAGGCAAGCTTCAATCCTTTTTTCCGTAGTCTTCTTTAAGGAGGCTGCAGTATGGATAGGTAAGATAGCGTTCTTAGCAAGGCATGTTACGTGGGTATCCACTGCAGGGGGAACTTTCCATTTAGTGCAATCAGTAGCTGGAAGAGGGTAAATGAAATCTTTTACTTGGCATATTCCATGCTTCACACATCAGATAGTTGATCGGAGTGAGGAAATTCTGGCAAATTACCTTCTGTCGCTTAAATAGTGTCTCTCTTGCCTTATGAGTGGGTTCTGCATCTTCTATTTGAAGAATAGATTTTACAGCTCTCACAAGTGCAGGTATATTCAATTTAGAAGTGGGTTCCTCCTCATTAGAGGGGGAGTCAGAGTGAGAGATGTCTGCGTCTTCTGCCTCCCCAGAAGATAATTCAGAATCAGATAGCTGGGTGGACTGAGAAGATAACACAGCATGCTTAGTAGGTTTACTAAGTAAGGGTTTCTCCTTTTGCAGGATTTGTTGAAAGGCTATAGAGGTAGAAAGTGCGTCTGCCCATGGGGGAGGCAAAGGATTTGCAGTGAGTACGTGCTGTGGCCATCCCATAGGGGGAGCTTTGCTGGACATAGCTGCAAGGATATTGTAGCACACAAGCTGGTACAGTGCAGTAAGCAACCCAGATATATGTATAATATGGCACAGTGTAGTGCGCAACACAGATATACAGTATGTGATAGCTCTCACAAACATAGGTAGATGTGAGGTACAATGAACCCCCTATACCTCAGTATTCCAGGGTTATAATGAAAGAAAGGGAAAGGTATAAGCTGCCAGTTGAGAAAAATAAACATACAGCAGAGCTAGCACACATCACATACATTGCAGAGCATACAATATAACTGCAGTGGGCACTAAATTCAACTACACAGACAGCAGTGGCTGGTAGGAAATAGCACTGTATAATCTGGCTCCTGGGAGAGATATATAGGGAGATCGAACTCAGCATGCAGAAAATGGCTGCCTCCAGTCTCTGAGGGGGTAGAGGGTGAGGGAGGAGCAAGACCACAGTGGAATGGCACCCTGAGCTGGGGGAGGGGCCGCAGGGAGAGGGCCTTCTCCCCTATGGTGACATCAACCACCAGGTCCCTGGCCTTATCTGTCCCCTGCACTAGTATAGGTTATACCCTGGTGGTCTAGTGGAGTTCCGGAAGAAGTGGTGTCCACATGAGCGCCTCCGGTCTGTCTCTTTAGACCGGAAGTAAGACTGCAAAGACTGCACATAGACACGGGGACCCGCCTTACCTGTCCCCTTGAGTCCCGGCTGCAGTCTGGGGTCCGAGGAGCCCTGCTAGCTAGGACCACCGGGAGCCCCGCGGAAAGTACTGTACCTAGCCAAGGGCTGCAGTCGCTGCACCACGGAGGGGTGATGGATCAGCAGTGCAGATGTCCAGAGGACTGTCTAGTGCTGCTTACTCTGTATTAAAAATTAAAATAAAATAAATCATAAAAATAAAGCTTGGGCTGCTTAACAGCAGCCACTCTGTTTTAATGGTGATCCAGCTCCTGTCGAGCACCAACAAAACTGAGTTGCCTTCAGGCTGAGGGGCGAGGTATAGGGGGAAGGACCGGAGCATCCTGGGATAGAGCAAAGCTTTGCTGTTGGTGTCCAGTCCTCCAAGTACCACCTACACACCATTGTCTCCCTGTGGAGCCCTATGGACCCTGAATAAGAAATAGTCTTTCCTTCTGCAATCCATTTGAATATATCAATTAAGTAATGCAAATACTGTAGATGGCTTCAGCTTCATATAATACAGCAACCACATTGAAGTCAAAACTATTCAAGGGATGAAGACACATACAGCCAATCAGAAGAGACTAGGGGGTAAATTTACTAAGATTCGTGTTGTTCCGTAATAGCAATCTTGGGTGAAAATATTGTTTTCAAATTTTCTACCAACACGGAAATTTACTATTGTTGAACTCGGGTGTTTTTTTCATTTGGGGGGGGGTTGAATTTGGCTGCGTTATTCCCGCAAAACCAGCCATTATTTTACACTAGAAATGAATACACCATCGACTCAAATCTGAAGTACTTTTCATTAATTTCAGCATTATATAGGATTTTACCATTATTCGTTTTGTTCTATCCGGCAGAATGGCTCAGCAGCGGGTAATGTTTTTTTTGTTTTGAAAAGTGTTGTGGATGCTATGGAGACCAGCGCGAAGATGGAGGTGAGTATAGGATTTTTATTCCACGTACTCCAATTGGATTTCTACATGGAGAAGCGGACAGATCAATTGGCAGCAGGTAAGTATGTGTGAATGAGTTAGGTATGTAATAAAGTTTTACTCTACACTGTGTGTGTGTCTTGTGATTATTTAACTATTTATTTTACAGTGAGGTTACAGGTGCCGGCCGCCTACTGGCACTTGTAGTTCCACAAGTGCCAAAGGGCAGGCCTGCTGGCACCTGTAGTGCCACTGTAAAATACAATAGTTACAAACTATTTCTCCACACTATTTCAGCCGTACCCACAGCCCAGGAGTGCGGGGAAGAACCCTGGGCTTCAGACTAAGGACCTGATTCAGACCCGCTCGCTAAGGCGCGATCGCTCGCAGATGCGGCGAGCGAGAAAATGCAAAGCGAGCGATCGCTCATAACGCACAGTGCAAGCGGGTAAACACCCACCACAATGAAAGTACACTTTCCGGACCACGTAACATAATGAGCGAGGACTACACTCGTAGTAGTCTGAAGGACGCAGCTGTCACCCTACGTGGCCATCGTGATTACTTGGCAGAGTCATGTTTTCTCATCTACGCTTTCGATGGACCCTTTAATTGCTCCTGATGCGATTGCAATCAGTATAAATTCGCACCTGTCGTCTTTTTTTTTTTTTTTTTTTTTCACTTCTAATTTATATAGGCTGGAGTTAGCAAACTGGACTTTCCCCAACTTTGTTTGTCAAATTATACATTGTTGCTGTCGCTCTCAATATATATATATATATATATATATATATATATATATATATATATATATATGAGAGAGAGAGATCCAGACAAATATATATAAATTTTGATATATACACATTAGGGGTGTGCACCGGCCACTTTTCGTGTTTTGGTTTGGATCTGGATCTTTCTTCGTGTTTTGGATCTGGATTGGTTTTGCCAAAACCACCCTTCCATGTTTTGGGTTCTGGGTTTTGTGTTTTGGATCTGTATTTTTTTGAAAAAAAGCATAAAAACAGCTAAAATCACAGAATTTGTAGGTTTTTCTGCTCCTATGCTATTATTAACCTCAATAACCTTAATTTCCACTCATTTCCAGTCTATTCTGAACACCTCACACCTCACAATAGTGTTTTTATGTCCAAAAGGTTGCACCGAGGTAGCTGGATGACTATGCTAAGCGACACGAGTGGGCGGCACAAACACGTGACCCATCTAGGCGTGATACTGCAGTGGCAGACAGGATGGCAGTTTGAAAAACTAGGCCCCAAACTGTACATAATGCAAAGAAAAAAAAGAGGTGCAAGATGGAATTGTCCTTGGGCCCTCCCACCCACCCTTATGTTGTATAAACAGGACATGCACACTTTAACAAACCAATCATTTCAGCGCCAGGGTCTGCCACACAACTGTGGCTGAAATGTTTGGTTCGTTTAGGCCCCCACAAAACAAGCTGGCAATTAATCTGTCCCTGCACAAACTGGCTCTACGGAGGCTTGATGTCATCCTCATCCTCCTCATCCACCGATTCCTCACCCTCTTCAGTGTGTACATCCTCATCCTCACAGAGTATTAACTCGTCCCCACTGGAATCCACCACCACAGGTCCCTCTGTACGTTCTGGAGGCTGGTCTCCCTGGAAGAGCTGATAATTCATTTTGATGAACATCATCTTCTCCACATTCTGTGGAAGCAACCTCCTACGCCTTTCGCTGACAAGGTTCCCGGCTGCACTAAACACTCTTTCGGAGTACACACTGGAGGGGGGGCAACTCAGGTAAAATAGAGCCAGTTTGTACAGGGGCCTCCAAATTGCCTCTTTTTCCTGCCAGTACAGGTATGGACTGTCTGACATGCCTACTTGGATGCTGTCACCGATGTAATCCTCCACCATTCTGTCAATGGTGACAGTATCATATGCAGTGACAGTAGACATGTCAGAAATTGTTGCCAGGTCCTTCAGTCCGGACCAGATGTCCAAACTTGGTCCTGCATGCCCTGCATCACCGCCAGCGGATTGCTTAGGATACCTAAGTTTTTTCCTGGCAGCCCCAGTTGCGGGAGAAAATGAAGAAGGAGCTGTTGATGTGTCACGTTCCGCTTCAGCTGACAGTGTGTTCACCAGCAGGTCTTTGCATCTCTGCAGGCTTGTGTCGGCCGGAAAGAGAGACACCACATAGGCTTTAAACCTAGGATCGAGCACGGTGGCCAAAATGTAGTGGTCTGATTTCAACAGATTGACCACCCTGGAATCCTGGCAAAGCGAATGAAGGGCTTCATCCACAAGTCCCACATGCCGAGCGGAATCGCTCCGTCTTAGCTCCTCCTTCACTTTCTCCAGCTGCTTCTGCAAAAGCCTGATGAGGGGAATGACCTGACTCAAGCTGGCAGTGTCTGAACTGACTTCACGTGTGGCAAGTTCGAAGGGCTGGAGAACCTTGCACAACACGGAAATCATTCTCCACTGCACTTGAGTCAGGTGCATACCCCCTCCTTTGCCTATGTCATAGGTGGATGTATAGGCTTGTATGGCCTTTTGCTGCTCCACCATCCTCTGAAGCATATAGAGGGTTGAGTTCCACCGCGTCACAACCTCTTGCTTCAGGTGATGGCGGGGCAGGTTCAAGAGTGTTTGCTGGTGCTCCAGTCTTCGGCACGCAGTCGCTGAATGGCGAAAGTGGCCAGAAATTTTTCGGGCCACCCAAAGCGTCTCCTGCACGCCCCTGTCGCTTTTCAGAAAATTCTGCATCACCAAGTTTATTGTGTGAGCAAAACATGGGACGTGCTGAAATTTGCCCAGATGTAATGCCCGCACAATATTGGTGGCGTTGTCAGATATCACAAATCCCCAGTTTCTCTAAGAGGTTGTCGGCGGTGTGCCTCTTACTGAAACCGGTGATACACAGCGTAGCCTGCCTTGGAACGACCTGGCATTTCTGAGATGCTGCTACTGGTGACGCTGCTGCTGTTGTTGCGTAAGGTGATACATCTACCCAGTGGGCTGTCAGTCATATAGTCCTTAGTCTGCCCTGTTCCACTTGTCCACATGTCCGTGGTTAAGTGGACATTGGGTACAACGGCATTTTTCAGGACACTGAGGACACTTTTTCTGACGTTTCTGTACAGTCTCGGTATCGCCTGCCTAGTGAAGTGGAATCTAGACGGGATTTGGAACCGGGGACACACTACCTCCATCAATTGTCTAAATCCCACTGCACTAATGGCGGATACCGGATGCACGTCTAACACCAACATAGCAGTCAAGGCCTCAGTTATACGTTTTGCTTCAGGATGACTGCTGTCGTACTTCATCCTCCTCGCTAAGGACTGTTGGAGGGTCAATTGTTTAGTAAAAGTAGTGGTGTTCCTACTTCCTCTCTGGGATGATGAACGACTCCCAGCAGCAGCAACAGCAGCAGCGGTAGGCGTAGCAATGCAGGATCCTCCGGAGGAATCCCGGATAGGAGAGTCAGTCATGCCAGTGACATGGCCTGCAGGACTACTTCCAATCCTGACTAAGGAGGAAATTGACGAGGAGGGAGTTGACGGTGTGGTTTGCAGGCGCTTGGATACAACAGGACAACGGGATTTAGGTGTCCCTGGACTGCTTACTGTCTTAGCCAAAGTTTCTGAACTTGACAGTAACTTTTTATGAATTCGCTGCAGGTGCTGTATAAGGGAGGATGTTCCTAGGTGGTTGACGTCCCTACCCCTACTTATTTCACTTTTACAAATGGTACATATGGCAAGACAGTTGTTGTCCGGATTTGGATAGAAATATTGCCAAACCAAAGAGGTGGAATGTTTGGTCTTCTGCCCAGGCATGACCGTGATGGGCTTTTTCATCCCACGGACAACAACTGTCTCCCCCGGAGCCTGATTTAAACAAACCACATCACCATCAGAATCCTCCTCACCAACTTCCTCCTCAGCGCCAGCTACACCAGTATCCTCATCCTGTTGTACTTCAACAGTGACATCTTCAATTTGCATATCAGCAAGTGGACTGTGGGTGCTCCTTTCAGCACTTGCAGGGGGCGTGCAAATGGTGGAAAGAGCCACCTCTTCCCGTCCAGTGCTGGGAAGGTCAGGTATCGCAACCACCACCACACTTGGACTCTCCTTGGGTTTTTGTGATATCTTCTTAGAAAGCACAGTTCTTCGCTGTGCTTTTGCCAGCTTAACGCTTTTGATTTTTTTAGTGGGAGGAGGGCTTCCATCATCATGTGAAGCTGAACCACTAGTCATGAACATACTAGGGATCGACCTTAGCCGTTCCTTGCCACTCCGTGTCGTAAATGGCATATTGGCAAGTTTACGTTTCTCTTCAGCTGATTTAAATGTTTTTTTCAAGGTCATTTTCCTGAACTTTGTCATTTGGGATTGTATGTGCCCTCTACTATGACATTGGGCATCGGCCTTGGCAGACGACGTTGATGGCATGTTATCGTCTATGTCATGACTAGTGGCAGCAGCTTCAGCACTAGGAGGAAGTGGTTCTTGATCTTTCTCTATTTTATTTTTATCGGAGAAAGTTTGGTCCTCCATTTATGTTATATCGATTTGATATATACGTGCGGCTAAACACAGAAAATATTTTTTTATTTTTGCTGGAGAGTAGTGCACTTTGTGGGTTACACCACCCTTTAAGAAATGAGCCAGCCGGCTCTTTACTTATGGGACACAGGCGCACGCTTGGCGCTGCTCCTTTGTTGATGCACGTGCGGCTACTGCGCACACAATTCACAAACACAGAAAATATTTTGTTATTTGGTTTGGAGTGTACTTTGGGGGTTACAGCACCCTTTAACGGTCAAGCCAGCCGGTCCTTTACTTATGACACAGGCGCACGCTTGGCACTACTTTGTTGATGCACGTGCGGCTACTGCGCACACAATTCACAAACACAGAAAATATATATTTTTTTGGTTGGTTTGTAGTGTACTTTGGGGGGTTACAGCACCCTTTAACGGTCAAGCCAGCCGGCCCTTTACTTATGACACAGGCGCACGCTTGGCACTACTTTGTTGATGCATGTGCGGCTACTGCGCACACAATTCACAAACACAGAAAAAATATTTTGTTATTTGGTTTGGAGTGTACTTTGGGGGTTACAGCACCCTTTAACGGTCAAGCCAGCCGGCCCTTTACTTATGACACAGGCGCACGCCTGGCACTACTTTGTTGATGCACGTGATGCTACTGCGCACACAATTCACAAACACAGAAAAAATATTTTGTTAGTTGGTTTGTAGTGTACTTTGGGGGGTTACAGCACCCTTTAACGGTCAAGCCAGCTGGCCCCTTTGCTTATGACACAGGCGCACGCTTGGCACTACTTTGTTGATGCACGTGCGGCTACTGCGCACACAATTCACAAACACAGAAAATATTTTTTTTTTTGGTTTGGAGTGTACTTTGGGGGTTACAGCACCCTTTAACAGTCAAGCCAGCCAGCCCTTTACTTATGACACAGGCGCACGCTTGGCACTACTTTGTTGATGCACGTGCGGCTATTCCGCACACAATTCACAAACACAGAAAAAATATTTTGTTATTTGGTTTGGAGTGTACTTTGGGGGTTATAGCACCCTTTAACAGTCAAGCCAGCCGGCCCTTTACTTATGACACAGGCGCACGCCTGGCACTACTTTGTTGATGCACGTGATGCTACTGCGCACACAATTCACAAATACAGAAAAAATATTTTGTTATTTGGTTTGGAGTGTACTTTGGGGGTTACAGCACCCTTTAACGGTCAAGCCAGCCGGCCCTTTACTTATGACACAGGCGCACGCTTGGCACTACTTTGTTGATGCACGTGCGGCTACTGCGCACACAATTCACAAACACAGAAAAAATATTATTTTTTTAGCACTTGGGGGGAGCACCCCTGATGGACAGAGCACCCCCTGGACAACACTACAGCACCCCTTTAGGACTGGGACACTGCACAGGACTTTGGAGTGGACACAGCCCTTATGGAGAACTGACTGCACAACACAGTCCAGCCAGCCCCTATGGACTTTCAAGTAGTGGACACAGCCCCTATTAACAACAGCAGCACAGCACAACACAGCCAGCCCCTATGGACTTTGAAGTAGTGGACACAGCCCCTATGGACAACAGCAGCACAGCACAGCACAACACTACTCTGCACTACACTACACTACACTACACTACACAGCCCAGCCAGCCCTAACTCCCACCCTCCCTCTTCACTGTCCACAGCCGAGTGAGAAAATGGCGCCGACGCGGGTACCTTATATAGGATCCAAAACCCGCGAGACCCGGAAGGCGGGATGATGACGTTTTGCCTCGATTTCAGATCTGAGTCAGGCGGGAAAAGTCGAGCCTGACTCGGATCGGCCTCGGCTCGGGGGGGTTCGGATTTCAGAAATCCGAACCCCTCTCACCCCTAATACACATATGTATATACATATATCTAGATGTGGAACTATCTAATGTTCGCACATATGTTCATATATATATATTCTTTGTTTGCAAAATATATATATATATATATATATATATATATATATATATATGCAGGTTGAGTCTCCCATATCCAAATAATCCAAAATACGTAATATTCCGAATTACGGAGTATTTTTAGTATGACTGAGTAAGTGAAACCTTTGCTTTCTGATGGTTCAATGTACACTAACTTTTTTTAAAGCACAAAATCATTAATATACAGTATACAATAACCTTCAGGCTGTGTGTATAAGGGGTATATGAAACATAAATGAATTTCATGAATGTACACAAACTTTTTTTTGATGCTCAAAATTATTAAAAATATTGTATAAAATGACCCGCAGGCCGTGTATATAAGGTGTATATAGAACATAAATGTATTAATGTTTAGATTTGGGTCCCATACCCAAGATATTTCATTATAGTATTCAAATATTCCTAAATATGGAATATTCCGATATCCAAAATACCCCTGGTCCCAAGCATTTTGGATATGGGAGACTCAACCTGTGTGTGTGTGTGTGTATGTATGTATATATATATATATATATATATATATACAGTGCTCGAAGTGTGCCGGTATGCAACGGTATGACATACCGGCACTTCAAGCACTGAACATTTTTTTATTTAAGAATCAATCTTCTGGCATGTAGAGCTGAAAGCGGAGGCGTGGCTTGAGTCTTACTGAAGCACGCCCCGGAGCCCTGCCCGCTGCTGCCCTCCGTCTCCCACTACCCTGACAGCCTGTCAGTGACAGTCACAGTACAGCCCCTCATACTGCCGCTGCAGTCAGGGTCAAAACTTCTGCCGGTGCACCCTGCCCCCGCCCGCCGGATCATCACCATTGACCCACAGACCAGCTGGTCCTTGACTGTAGGTTAGCAGCAGTGATCTCTGTAGGGAGCTGAGACAGCTCCTGCTGGTGACTCACCTGTGGTGAGCACTGATCCTACACTGGAGCAAGCGGTGGATGACGGATCCCGCTGGGCCGGCTGGCTTGGTAGTGCACAAGTCTATCCTTACTGGGCAGGGGGATCAACAAAGTGATCCGCAGCCCAGTAGCTTCTGCTTTAGAGATCTCTAAAGAAATTTCCCCGGGAGGGGGCTGAGCCGGGACTCGTGACGTCGTCTCCGCACAGAACAGTGACAGTCTCTTCCAGCCTGTGCTGAGTGATCCAACTGGCAGTGTCCCCCGCTCATCTCAGTTCTCTGCCTGGAGGCTGCTGAACAGGTCAGTGTGGCCCTGAGGTAACAAGATGGAGTGGCCTGTGCTGCATGCATCTCTTCCCAGCTGCACAGAGCCACCATATATGCAGCTTAGCCTGGACATGGTGTCTGCACTGCAGGGATTATCTAGGGGATGGGGGCACAGTGATATCGGGGTTAGGGGGGAGTGAGGGGTCTGTACAGGTTCTGTGTCATGTGGTGTAGAATAATCCAAGAAAATGACAGTGCCTGTCCCCTTAATACAACATACACATAATAGTCTATGCCTTATGTCGGCACGGGATGGGTACAGGATGCCGGCGCTCTGGATTCCTGCAGTCAAAATCCCGACGCCGGCATCGCGGCACCCAGTGCTGCTGCTTTGTAGTCTGCTGAGTCCTGGTCTAGTCCTGTAACTTAGGACATGTGTAGGGAGCATCCTGTCCGTGAGCGCTGATCTTATACTTCAGCAAGCAACGGTGCACCCGCTACTGCTGCTGCATGGTCAGCAGGATCCCGGGAAGCCTACCTGAACTCGCCACCTGGTCACACATCATACAGTGCAGCTAGCTGGCTGCGACCTCTGACCACCCAAAACCAAAAATGCAGAATACTGCAGTGCCCCCCCAAAAAATATATATATATTTAATAAAAAAAAAAATATATTAAAAATTACATATCTATGCAATCATTGAATCAGATAGTTCAACTTTATTAAGATGTTACTTATAGAATATCTGACCTTTTAATAAAAACACCACGTTTTTTAGGGAAAAATTCAATTTTTTTATTTTTTGTCCAACTGAATTTTTAAAGAGCATTTTGTATGTGTCTAATGGCCTCATAAATGTGTAGGACACATTTGGCTATTGTGGCCACCTCCCTCCTTAGAACCTCCCGAAGTGGCTCCTCTTGTTCAACTGAAATGTAAAGGAAAAGAAAAAATGTTTATTAAGTATTTGTTATTAAAGCCAAACAGTTTGACATAAAAAACACCCACCATAGCCATGAATAATTGGTGTGTATCCCTTTGCCAGATAGTACTGCACAGTGTTTCACATTGGCTACTGAGGTTAATGCTGCTTTCACATTGCATTCTTTTCTGGTTCCTACATTAGATATACATTGCATAATGGCATCTGTGACATATGTACCTTCATGTCCTTGGTCCAGCACTTCTTGATCTGAAACAGCCCAATTAGAGCTTCCAGAGGAGTGGGTGGGGGAGGCAGGTTCAGGGATGGGTGGGGAGGAGTGGGTGGTTGAGGCAGGTTCAGGGATGGGTGAGAAGGAATGGGTGGGAGAGGCAGGTTCAGGGATGGGTGGGGAGGAGTGGGTGGGGGAGGCAGGTTCAGGGATGGGTGGGGAGGAGTTGGGTGGTTGAGGCAGGTTCAGGCATGGGTGAAGAGGAGTGGGTGGGGGAAGCAGGTTCAGGGGTGAGTGGGGAGGAATTTTAGGGGGAGGCATCTTCAGGGGTGGGTGATGCTTTGGCCTGCCTAGCCCTTTCTCTTCTTTGACGTAATCCTAAGAATTAAAAAATATAATTTACATTTTTTTTTAACAATTTTGCAATGTCCAAAAAACATCATATCCAGATCTCCCTGGTTTAGCAGAGCAAAGGCAGGAGCAATTTAAAAAAAAATAAAAATAAACAGAGGATTACACAAAGACACCTGTGTCACCCATGTGACAATAATCCAGAGACACTGCGTAAAATGTAGCCTGACACTCAAATTGTCAGCCATCTTCTACATTTAAACACATATGTCAGAAACCATGTTGATTTTCAAATAATCCCCCCCCACACACATAAACTCACACACACCAACACACACACACCTAATGACTACAACAGTTGTGCTTATTTTTCAAACACAGTATTGAAATTAGGGCTTAAAACTTGTTGGCAGCCATTTTCTAAAGAAATGTCTGCAGACCTTAAAATGAAGCTAACAAACAGGCCATCAAAAACAGAAAATATACCATAAACATACAACATAAAGCATACACCACACAATGCATGTAAAATGCATTACTTACTTTGGCGGTTATCCGCCCGCAATTGATCAAGGAGGGCCCCCGTCCGCCTCGGAGATCCGGCCATCTCCTCTCCAGCTGCACAACAGTATGGTGGAAGCCCATGCACTGGAGCCTCCTCCTCATCTCCACGTATGCCTGCATTTTTAGGTGATTGGGTACATGCAGGCCCACAGGCCTCAGGCGCCAGTCCATAATGTCTGTCAGGACGCGCAGCTCCCGTCTACTAAAACTGGAGGATCTCATGATGGCAATGACAAATATTACAGTGTGCAAAATTTTTATCAACTATGGTGCAGTCTGATTGGTTGGCCATTCAAAAATGGTGGATAAACACAAGACATTTGTTGATTTAATACATCTATAACAACACAACACCTATCATACATCATGTGACTCACCTCATTCCACAGCTAGGATATGCCTGTGCGGCCAGTAGGACACTCCCAACACTACGTAGCTCCTTGTGAAAGTGTTTGGAATTGTGAGAGGCGCTTTTAAAGGGTGTGTTGGTTGCTTGTGCATTGCGTAGTGCACTGAGTGGGAGTGGCACACAGTAGCAGGCGCGTACGCAGATTGCTATAAATAGCAATGCCAGATTTTTTTAAATTTGCAGTCATGGATTCTGAGGAGGCCAGTGTAGAGGACTGCATGATTTATATACATGAATTTCTGGACGAATTTGGTTTTGGAATTGCTTCAGAAATTGAAGTAGTGGATACACTTCCAGATGAGGCTGAGAAAAGTGTGCCTGATCCCACACCAGATGATCCTCCTCCAGCACCTACAAACACATTACCTCCAACTGTGGCTGGCCCATCAGATGGAATGATACAAGGTCAAGTTAAACCTTGTCGGGTTATAGATACACTCATCCAGGTGGCACTAACCCTACTCACTTTTGGACATAAGATTCCTTTTTGTGAATGGAAAAAAATCTGGGTGAAATTTACAAAGATCATCAATCGGAAGCACTCCACTCATTTTGAGTCCTATTTTCTTCGTAATAAGTAAGTTTTAACCAAAAATTTTTTATTTTGGGATACTGTCGATGAAATCTTTTATTTTTCTCTAGTTAACAAAACAAATAATTAGTTCAACTTAAAAATGTTAGCCAAATGGACTATATATCTATATCACTCATAACAAAATGTTTTTGCATAAAACTAATTGAAGCAAAATTTTTCAAAAGGTGGAGTGACCTTTGCAGTCGACTCAAGATGAAGCTGAATTTGCAGATCAAACACTTTAATGGGCCAGGGGGTCCCCTCCCTGACAACTTGGCTTTGACCAAAAGGCAAAATCTACTTTTGGGGGCCTTAGATTGGAGGATAGTGGTGGAGGCAAAACTAGACCATCAGTAGCCTCCACAAGATGACCCACATGCTGAGTCTGGTAATTACTTGCAAACACCTGGCTCGGTATCTGTCTTTTTTTCTATTAATTTATAATAATTTTTATTTTTTTACCCATGTTTTAGGAAGTAACATGGCTGAAAGCCTTCAGATGGATGGGGTGATGGCAGAACCTCCATCAATTGTGCCTCCCCCATCCACCGCTGCCACCCTTACCCAAATCCTGGATGGGCTTAGGGTGGCAGTGAAAAGGCAATCAGCAGCCATGGAGGCTGTCCAGGCCAGCATGTTGGAGCAAAACTCCTTTCTAAGGTCCACAAGCCAAGATGTCAGGGAGATCAAAGAACATCTGACTGGCCCAATAGAAGGTGAGGTGGACCAGTGCCCTGCTGTGGCTGGACCGAGCACCCAGCAGAGTCCACGACGGTCCACCCGGATCAGTAAATTCAGCTTACCGGAGTTGGCTGCAAGGAAGAAGAAATCTGATTGATGATCTTTAATTTATTTGACCCAGAACTTTCAAAATGTATGTCCAAAATTGTAATCCCCTGGAAGGCCCACAAGGAATATCTTGATTTTGTATTGTTCCATATGATGGGCCTGCCACATTTTGAGGTGATGTGTTTGAAGGAGGTGGAGGAGGCTCATCTGGTGGCGGCACAGGCATACTTTCCTCATCCACATCTGCAAGTGTGTCCACATCTTCATTTTCTGATGGTAATCCAAAACCAAATTTGTCCAGAAATTCATGTATTTTTAATGAATTAAATAGTTTCTTTATGTTTAAAAAATATATTTTCAATGATGCATTTTTTAAAAAAAAAATGACATTTCAAAATATAAATTTTGATCTCTCAAAAATACAAAAATTTTTTTTTTTAATTTTTAATTTCATCTTCAATGACAGAATGTTTTTTGTTCCTTCTTCCAACATAAAATATTTTTTAAAAAATAGTATGATAGAACAAATCTGGCCCTGGCCTGCAACAGTATTGCAAAAAAGGCATGTATTTACCCGGGACTGGCATGCTGGGATGTGCAGTTTCACTTTAAAAATCACAAAAAGAAAAAAAAAACTTTCAAAATATAGGGACTATTGTTTGGGAATTTAAATTACTTTGGGTTTGGTATCTTACTATGGGCTCTATTTATTAACATTATATTTACTAGAATAAAGTGAAAAAGCGTGTTTTCACACCCTTTTTCGCATTATTTTAGTTTCACCTACAGTGACTATAGGGCAATTGAAGTAGAATTTGTAAAATTCTACTCCAACCCCTAAGTATCACTTATTTTTAGTAAGCAGATCGCATTTCCCATAATTGTAATGGGAAATGTGATCCGACCAAAGTTACTAAAAATAAATTGTAAAAAAATACAGGGGAAAGGTGGCATTATCCAGGGTCTCCCCCAGTTACCGGGCTCCTACTCTGCTCTAAAAGGCAGAGCAGAGCTTGGAGCCGGTCCCAGTGATCAGCTGTGTGGTCTAAACAGACCACACACTGATACACTGCAAAAAAAAAAAATATAGTAAATAAAAAAATAAACTTAATTAACTCCAGGGACTGGTGGACGGGGCTCCGGTGATGACTCTCCTCTGGTCAGCTGGTCTCCCATGCTGCACTACGGCCCGGTAAGTGCTATTAAGGGAGGGGGGCGCACGGGAGTCTGCGATCATGGGGGCAGGGCTTAGTGATGGGGGCGGGGCTTAGTGTCGAGGGGTGTTTAGCAGTGAAGGTCGGTCAGCGCATTGCCGGGGCACTGGTCATGGTATTTTTTTGCGAAAATACCATGACTAGAGTACGGAGGGGATTCGCAGGGACAGAGCTTTCTCACAAGCTCTGTCCCTGCAAGGGATTTGTAGTAAATCCCTGTGATATTGCCTGAATTCGCAATGCGAATTCAGTCAGTAATATCACACTACAATTTGCATTACAAATGTGGATAGTAGTAAATAGAGCCCTTAATATCTAATTAACAAACAAAAATAGACAAAATAAAATAAAATATATATGCTAATTTACGCAACCAATTTGCTATTATACAATGCAATGAATAACACCTGTTACTCTATTAATTGACTGCATACATCGGCAGAGGAAGAAACCATCACCTGCGCATGCAGAGCTTGTGGTAGATCCTGGGCTAACACAAGCACTGCGAGTAGCTCCATCATAATGGATGCTAACTGACATGTACAATGACGCGGCCTTTAAATTATGCACGCCCTTAAAACTCAGTTTTGACGGTCTGACACACCAGCGTTCGCAGCACCACTCTCCCGTTCACAAGCACCTTCCCCTGTTACCACCCACAAATGGCACTATCTGTCACTCTAAGCAGTGACCTCATAGTGGCAAACGAGCAATCAAAATCAGATCGCAACGAATGGCTTGCGCACACATACTGCGAATTATACACATGTGCAGATGGGTGAAAATCGCTAAGAGTGAGTGGGTCTGAATCAGGTCCTAAGCCTGGGGTGTCAGGAGAGGGGGACCCCTTTATTGGCAGGGGGTTCTCTCCTCCCCTGAGATCCCTGACTTGGGCTGACCAGCTTGGGATGTGAATGCTTTGGCTGGTGAGACCCGGTGATGGGGTCCCCTGGCTGTGGCATTACACCCTGGTTCGTTTAGGTTTGGTGCTGGTTTCAAATATAGGGGGACCCCTACGCATTTTTTTAACCCCTATATTTAAAACCAGGACTGGCCCTGCAGCCAGGTGCTGGTTCCTAAATTACGGGGGAACCCTACACGTTTATCCCCCCATAATTTTAGGAACCAGGACTGGATGAGCAGCCCGGGGCTGGTTATGCTTTTTGGGGGGAAAGACCCCACGTCATTTAAAAAAAAAAAAACAATGTAACCCTTATCATGACAGTAAACACACAAGCAGCCTGCACATATTTCACTGATATGTGTAGGCTGCTTGTTCAGGAGGGAAAGTCGGGCAGGCAACTCTGGTCTTCAACATAGACAGGATCGATCAAATACACCATCGAACAACTGTCAAAACCCGGGTGCTTGGTATATTTCTGATTTTATTAGTGAAAAAAAGTCAGTTTGTGATCGATCCTACCCGTGTTTAAAAATGGGACAAATCAGGACCAACGCGAATCTTAGTAAATTTACCCCTAGCTAGTGCTGCCAATTGTCATCATCACAGCATCCTGTTGTGCCAGCCATCTTGAGATGTGTAGGGCTCAGCATTAGCAGAATAGGCATCTGGTTTATAGCAGGTTCATCACAAACATTTACACACATTTTTAACCCTTTATTTTGCTTGAAAATGAATATTTGATAGTATTATTATGAATCAAGAGGATTTAAAAAAAAAAAAGTAGTGGAAACAACTATTCATCCCATAAAAAAAGATGAAAAAGATTGTAGAAAACACACACTAAAGTATAATACATGCCTGAGCAACGAAGTGGTGTATTTGCAGACACAAGCAGTTCGCTAGTGCTGTTGACTATAACCATCATTATTACATTTGCACCTGCTTCTGACCACCCTCAAATAACACGGATTTCTTAGAAGTATGTGATATATAAGATAAGTGACTGGTTTCCATTCTGCGTGAGTTTAAAATCATGGAAACATGTCCTTTCTATGCTAGGCATACATTAGAACAGCTCTTCATTCCCTAGCCCATCTCTCCAGGCACTAACAGGCGTAAGTGTGAGGTTCTGGCTTTTTCAGACTTAAAAGAGAAAGTGGAACTTTTAATAAGTGGTTTAGTAGACATGAATATGGCAACACAAAAGTCCAGGTAGTACTAAGGTGCACTTGGAACTGTAGTGTGGCAATGGGAAAAAGTCCAGGTAGTGACAGACAGGAGACAGTCCAGTATTCCAGGTTTTGTGAGGCTGGAGTGAAGTGCAGGCTGAAGAAAACAGGATCCAGTGGAATGCAAGTGGAGGCAAGGTGCAGGGTACAGGAGACTCAGATACTCAGGCAAGGGAAAGGTAAATGGAGGAGGCAGAAGCACCCAAGAGAGTTGGAGCAGGCAAGGTGAAGCAGGCTAGGCAGGGATTCCAATGACTGGTGTATAAGCACAGGAACTCTCTCTCAGCTTCCGCTGAGAAACACGTTCCACTGGCAATGAAAGGGAGCTCTGAACTCCCTTAAATACCCAGTGCTCTACTGTGACAGGCCAGAGAGAGAGCACATGACACACCAGGATAGGGTGACTAGGTCACATGGCCAGAGGCAAGATGGCAGTGCCCATGCCGGAGTGGAACGGAAGCACCGCCAGGCCTAACCAGCCCAGAATGACAACATGCTGGCACAGGACCATGCACAGCCAATGCTCCCTGCCAGACACAAGCACCACCACCAGACGCCCCTCGCCATAGCGTCCTCACAGGTATCATCCACTGACCGCCATGCCGAGAAACCCTGGTCGTGACAGTACCCCCCCTTTATGGGTGGCCTCAGGACACTCACCAGGCTTTTCAGGATGGGCGGCATGGAATTTCCTGACGAGTGCGGGAGCATGAATATCCCAGGCATCGGTCCAACAGCGTTCTTCCGGGCCATAACCCCTCCAATCCAGGAGGTACTGTAGTTGACCCCTGCGGACACGAGAATCCAGAACCTGGGAGACATCGAATTCCACACCTTTTTCTGTCTGGATACGGGGAGGAACAGGGAGAACTTTGAGGAATTTGTTCAGGATTAGAGGTTTGAGTAGGGAAATGTGGAAGGAGTTTGGGAATTTAAAGTATGAGGGCAGCTGAAGGCGATAAGCCACAGGGTTGATTACTTCAGTGATAGAGACAGGTCCGATGAAATGTGGGGCAAACTTCATCGATGGTACTCTGAGGCGTAGGTTCCGGATGGATAACCAAACCTGGTCTCCAACTTGCATGCAAAGCACCTTCCTATGCTTCTTGTCTGCCTGGAATTTGTAGCGAGAGGACGCCTTCTCCAAGTCAGCACGCACCTGAGCCCATATTGACGCAAGTCTCCTAACAGTATCATCCACGGCTGGTACATCAAATACAGGTAGGCTTTGGAACTCGGGTACATGAGGGTGGAGACCGTAAACAACCTGGAATGGAGTTCGATTTGTGGAAGAATGATAGGAGGCTGTTATGTTCTGGTTTAGTTGTGGACCCGGGGTGGTGACAGGAGCAAACACAGAAGCAGATTTAAATAAAAAGGTAGAATTTTTAATGAGTGGCTTAGAAGACATGGGAATGGCAAAAGCAAAAGTCCAGGTTTAGCACTAAAGTGCTCTTGATTACTGTAGTGAGGATAATGGTAGAATGTCCAGATAGTGGCAGATAAGAACAGTCCAGGTATGCAGGTTAGTGAACTGAAATAAACACAGGCAGAGGTGATGAGTCCAGCTGGGAGTGAAATGGAGGCAGGGTGTAGGGTGTCAGCAGGTTCAGGCACTCAGGCAGAGGAAAAGGCAGTGGAGGATGCAGGGTAGTCCAGTGGGGTATTTGGAGCTGACAAGCAGGCTGGCAGATAGCGTATACACAGGAACAAGAGGTGAGCACAGATAACTCCCTCTCAGCTAGGCTGAGATACACGTTGCACTGGCAATGAAGGAAGGCTCTGGACCTTCCTAAATACCCTGTGCCATGCTATGACTGGCTGGAGGGGACACATGACTCACCAGGATTGGGCAGTTGAATCACATGGTCAGAAGGCAAGATGGCGGTGCCCATGCTAAACGGAACGGACACACTGCCAGGCCTCACCATCCCCGAGTGACAATATGCCCGCACAGAATCACACACAGCCAAAGCCCCTCGCCAAACACCAGCGCCACCGACAGACACCCCCTGCCATAGTGACCTCACAGGTAATACCCGCCGACCACCATGCCAAGAGACCCTGGCCGTGACAGAGGCATTATGTGCAAATTCAGCCCAGGGCAGCAAATCAGGCCAATTGTCTTGTGATGATGACATAAAGTTTCTTAGGAAAGTCTCAAGGTCCTGGTTAACTCTTTCCATATATACATTGCTCTGTGGATGATAAGCTGTGGAGAAGTTTAGCTTCACTTGCAGAACAGAACACAGAGCTTTCCAGAATCCTGCCACAAATTGAGCCCCACGATCTGAGACTATTTCGGCAGGAAGTCCGTGAAGATGGAATATGTATTGGACGAACAGATGAGCCAAATCCAAAGCAGTAGGTGGTTTCTTTAGAGGTACATAATGGACCATTTTCGAAAATCGGTCTTCCACGACCCAGATGGTGGTGTAACCCTGAAAACTCAGTAAATCGTTGTGAAGTCCATGGAGAGATGCGCCCATGAATGTGATGGAATAGGCAGGGGCAACAACTCACCAGCTGGGGCTTGAAAAGAAGATTTATACTGAGCACATAGGGAGATAAACTCCAACACATCAGCTTTCATTGATGGCCACCAGTAGGCTCTTTTTAAAAGTTCAGTGTACCAGAGTGACCTGCAAAGCGTGAGGAGTTGAGCCCTGGTGAGAAGCTGCTTCCTTAACTCCGGGGCCACAAAGGTTCTCCCAGTAGGAGGCTGCATTTGTATGGTGGCAAGCACCCTTGACTCCAACACGGGGGTACTGCATAGAATCACAGAATTGTTATTGCAGGAGAAAGATCTAGACAGAGCATCTGCTTTCTGATTAAGGGCTCCAGAACAGAAGGTCAAAGTAAACTGGAAACGGAGGAGGTTCCTATGGTCGGTGAAGACAGTGAAAGGAAATTTAGCCCCTTCCAGCAGGTATCTCCACCTCCTTTAGTGCAAACTTTACTGCCAAGAGTTCCTGTTCTCCTATAGCATAGTTCTTCTCAGCAGGAGAAAATTTCTTGGAAAAGAACCCACATGGGTGAACTCGGTTGTCTTCATAACGCTGGGATAGGACGGCTCCCACTGCCTCTGATGATGCATCAACCTCTAATAAAAAGGGTCTTTCCAGATCTAGTTGTCTTAGAACTGGGGCTGTAATAAAAGCTTGTTTCAAAAGCTGGAAGGCTGTCTCTGCCTTAGCTGCCCATAGAGCAGGATTAGCGCCTTTTCGGGTCAGAGCCATGATGGGGGCCATCAAAGACGAAAAAGCTTGATAAAGCATCTGTAGTAGTTGGCAAATCGGAGTAGCCTCTGGATGGCTTTTAAGGTCTGAGGACGAGACCAATCCAGAATCGCCTGTACCTTTTTGGGGTTCTAGACTGGAGCCAGTGATGACATAACCAAGGAATGGCACACTGGGTACACTAAAGACACATTTCTCCAGTTTGCAGTAAAGGTGATTCTCCTTCACTTGGGACAGCACTTTCTTCACATGTTTATGATGTTCTTCTAGAGATGACGAGAAAATCAATATATCATCCAAATAGACAACTACTGAAACATATAATAAGTCCCGGAAAATTTCATTAACAAAGCCTTGAAAGACAGCAGGGGCATTGCACAATCCAAAGGGAATCACGAGGTATTCAAAATGTCCATCTCTAGTATTAAAAGCGGTCTTCCATTCATCACCTGCGCGGATACGAATGAGATTATAGGCCCCTCGCACATCTAATTTAGAGAATATGATGGATCCTTTGACTCTGTCGAATAGCTCTGTGATTAATGGAAGTGGGTACCGTTATATCGTTAAGGCACCGATTGTCTATGCATGGTCTTAACCCACCATCCTTCTTGGCAACAAAAAAGAACACAGCTCCGGCAGGAGAAGTGGAAGGACGAATGAACCCTTTTTCCAAATTCTCCTGGATGTATTCAGACATGACTTTGGTCTCTGGCAGGGATAGAGGATAAGTGCAACCACGAGGAGGCATCTTGTCAGGCAACAAATTGATTGGACAATCCCATTCTCTGTGAGAAGGTAAGACATTTGCCTGTTGTTCAGAAAAGACGTCAGTAAACATTTGATACTCCTTGGGAATTGCTGGAGATACCTCACAGGTCATATCTTGGGAAGACAGGATTTCTGACAGTCAACCCCCATGAAAAAACTTGAATAGAGCACCAATCTATCCTGGGATGTGCTGGTGTAACCAGGGTAGCCCTAAAATGATTTCTTGGGAGGCCTCAGATATCACTAAGAATTTTAGAGACTCAGAATGAGGTGCTCCAATACGGACTACTACTGGCTGAGTTTCCTTGGTGACAACTCCATTTCTCAGAGGCCATCCATCTACAGCAGTCAGGGTAATTGAGTGGTCGAGGGAAGAGCAAGGAATCCGTAGTTTGTCAATTAAACTGGAAGTGATGAAGTTTCCGGCTGCTCCAGAATCTAGTAAAGCAGCAACAAAGACAGGTTTTGACTTGAAATCAATGGCTAAGGTCAACACAAAATCTTTAGAATTTGGGGACGGGCTCATTACTCTTAACTTGTTGTCCCCAGGATCAGTTAGGAATGGGCGTTTTCCGATTAACGAGAACAGGAGGCCACCAGGTGACCCGAGTCTCCAGTACATGCAGAGGTTTTTTAATTTTCTTCTCTGATGTTCCTCTTTGGAGAGATGGGTATGATTCACCTGCACTGGCTCTTCATCAGTAGAAGGAGGGGTTGGACGGGTAATAGAAGGAGGAGTAACCAACCTTTGCCGGTCAGTTCTATGCTTCTCAGCCTGACGTTCTCTGTAGCGTAGATCGATCTTGTTACAGAGAGAAATCATATTGTCCAGATTAGTAGGAAGCTCACGGGTGACCAGATCATCTTTCAGTCGATCAGAAAGCCCATGCCAAAAGACTGAGGTGAGAGCTTCCATATTCCACTTGTGCTCTGATGCTAAAATCTGAAACTGTATGGCATATTGGCTGACAGGATGGGTTCCTTGTTTCAGTGTCATAATACTAGATGAGGCTGATGCAGTACGTCCTGGCTCATCAAAAATCCTCCTGAATGATGTTACAAAATTGGTATAGTTATCCAGTAGAGAATCTGAATGCTCCCAGAGTAGGGAAGCCCAATCCAAGGCTGATCCAGACAACAGCGACACGATGTAGGCCACTTTAGTTCTTGCAGTGGGAAAATTATCAGGCTGTAAGGTGAAGTGTATATCACACTGGTTCAGGAACCCCCGACAAAGCTTGGGGTTGCCGTCAAATTTACTTGGCATAGGAAGGTGTAACCGGGGGGATGCCCTGTAACCTGTATTTTCAGATACAGAAGCGGGTGTAACTACTGTTACACTAGGGGTGGATAAAGAGGTTTGAATATTATCCTGTCGTTTAGTCATTTCTTCCAGGAACTGAGCCATTTGGTGCTGCATAGCTTCCTGGTTTTCCAAACAGCCTGTGATGCACCGGAATAAATCCGCTCCAGGCTCCTGTTCCGTGGCCGAGTCCATGGGGCCAGTGCAAACTGTGAGGTTCTGGTTTTGTTGTGGACCCGGGGTGGTATTAGGAGCAGACACTGAAGCAGACTTAAAAGAGGGTGGAACTTTTAATGAGTGGTTTAGTAAACATGAATATGGCAACACAAAAGTCTGGGTAGTGCTAAGGTGCACTTGGAACTGTAGTGAGGCAATGGGAAAAAGTCCAGGTAGTGATAGACAGGAGACATCAGTATTCCAGGTTTTGTGAGGTGGAGTGAAGTGCAGGCTGAAGAAAACAGGATCCAGTGGAATGCAAGTGGAGGTAAGGTGCAGGGTACAGGAGACTCAGGTACTCAGGCAAGGGAAAGGTAAATGGAGGAGGCAGGAGCATCCAGCGGAGTTGGAGCAGGCAAGGCGAAGCAGGCTAGGCAGGGATTCCAACGACTGGTGTATAAGTACAGGAACTCTCCCTCAGCTTCCGCTGAGAAACATGTTGCACTGGCAATGAAAGGGAGCTCTGAACTCTCTTAAATACCCAGTGCTTTACTGTGACAGGCCAGAGAGAGAGCATGTGACACACCAGAATAGGACGACTAGGTCACATGGCCAGAGGCAAGATGGCAGCGCCCATGCCGGAGCGGAACGGAAGCACCGCCAGGCCTAACCAACCCAGAATGACAACATGCCTGCACAGGACCACGCACAGCCAATGCTCCCCGCCAGGCACCAACGCCAGACGCCCCTTGCCATAGCGTCCTCACAGTTATCACCCGCTGACCGCCATGCCAAGAAACCTTGGTCGTGACAGTAAGAACCAGAATTACATGCATGTGTCCATTTTCTGGGCATGCAAAAAATGATTTCATGCAATAAACAGCAGTAATACACACTGCACATCAGCCCATACTGGTGTCCCAGTATTACGAGCTGAACTTTTAAAGCCACACAGGTACCAATGCAGTTCATAACCATGTACTATTCCAAATTCATTAGGAGAATCAGTGTAAATTGTAGCAGTCTTGCCAGATGTCAGTTTTCATGTCTGTGTGACAGGGGCAGATTGGGAACTTAAAGTGCTCCTGGAATAAATTCTGAAAGTGGTGTCATGTTGACAGGATGAAATCCACTGTAGGCAGAGACAAACCAAAAATAGGCAGGATTACATACCATTACCATAGCCACATTGCTGGTTAGCAAGACTTATGCTACACGCAAAGGTAGATGGAGTCACAGCAGCCTTATTAGGATAATATATAAATAGAAGCAGCATCCGAGTGACCGCCATACACAGGAAACACCACAGTAGCTGTTATAGAGTACATACACCATCCCAGTTAACATTGTACAATAAGTAGAGCATTCTAGTGACTGTCTTAATGAAAATTTTAGGGATGTGCACGGACCCCTGTGTTTTGGTTTTGGATCTGTATTTCCTTCATGTTTTGGATCTGAATTTGGTTTTCGAAAAACCGCCCTTGCGTGTTATGGTTTTGGATCTGTATTTTTTTCTAATAAATCGTAAAAACAGCTAAAATCACATAATGGCCTGTTTTTGTTCCTACAGTATTATTAACCTCAATAACATTAATTTCCACTCGTTTCTAGTCAATTTTGACTACCTCACAGCACACAATATTGATTTCATCCAGTTTAGGCCAAAAGGTTGCATTCAACTAGCTGGTTGACTAAGCTAAGCAACAGCAGTGTGCGGCACTAACATGTGGCAGTTCAGCTACCAACATGGCACTAAGTGGTACTGCAGTGGTAGACAGGATGGCAGTTAAAGAAAATATAAGACCCCATAGGAAGTTTAAAAACCAAGAATGTTTTCATTAATCAAGAACTAGGTCAGATGCCCAAGGGATTTGGAATATGTTTAAGGACTAATGTCAGGGAAAGGATGGAAGGATTGATTACATTTTAATTTATTTATTTTAATGTTCTGATTCTTAAAAAAATGTATGAGTATAGCTCAATGTAGGAACAAGTTCTTCAGTTCATGAAAGACTTCTTTGATCTGGAGGAGGTTTTTTTTAATGTGCTCAGGGAGGTTGTTAGGAATAATGGGACCAAGACTTGCTGTTTACATCAGAGGAAAGCAGCCTATAGATCTCCAGCTGAACTAGAACTCCCAGCATTCAAGATGTTTGCCGGGCCTACTGGAAGTTATTTGTCAACAACAGGTGGCGTGCCTCAGTTTACTTCAGCCTGCTTTACGCACTGTATGTAAATTCTGGACATATTTGGCATTCAGCAACCGCATGTAGAAGATTTCAGTGGCTGTGGCAGTTCAACTTTCAACATGGCACATCAGGAATTAAATGTTTTTATTATTCAAAAGGCCTGAGGGAGTTGGAGTATGTATGTATTTGAAGGCAGGGAAAGGAAGGGTTGATTAGTATTAAATGTAATAATTTTTTTTATTTCAAAGCAAATTTATGAGGGGGGAGGGGAGGAGGCATTTACAAAAAATATTAAATCATTCATATTTCCTTGCCCCAGAAGAATCCTTGAGCACTATGCCTGCTGCTCCTGGGAGTGGATCTTAATCCCAGTACTAGTATAAAAATACAATTGACTGTTTAACATTCCTTAGCAAGGGGAAGCAAGCATGACAGAAGTCACCCATTCGCACAGTGGATCACTGACACCATAAAATCTATGCTGGTATAAGATGTGTGTCAAATATCCGCCAATAATGCAGTGGGTTTTAGTTTTAGACAGTTAATTGAGGTCGTTTGTCCCTGCTAGCAAATCCCATCTAGATTCCACTTCACTAGAAAAGCAGTTCCCAACCTGTACAGGGCATTAAAAAAAATTAATTAGGTCCTCCAAAATGCTGTTGTACCCACTGTCTACTTAACCACAGATATGTGGATAAGCAAAACAGAGCAAACACAAGAGTAAATGACTAACAGCCCACTGGGTGAATGTATTGCCTTTAGCGGCACCAACAGCAACAGCATCTAAGAAACAGCAGCTCTTTCAGAGGCAGGCTACTCTATGTATCACCGGTTTCACTAAGAGGCATACCGCTTGCAATCTTTTAGAAAAACTCAGGCAAGTCATTGAAAAATGGCTTACCCTGCTTTGGACCTCCTCAGGACGCCACCAATATTGTGAGAGCATTGCAGCTGGGTAAATTCCAACATGTCCTATGTTTTTCTCATGCAATCAACTTGGTGGAGCAAATTTTTTTTTTAAATGACAGGGCAATGCTCTCTCTGGCCCAAAAAATTCTAGACATTTTCACCATTCAGCAGGTGCATGTAAAAGATTGCAGCACCTGCAAGAAATGTTGAATTTGCCTGGCCACCAGCTGAAACAAGAGGTACTTACAAGGTGGAACTCCACCCTTTATATGCTTCAGCGGATAGAGAAACAGCAAACAGCCATCCAAAGCTACACAGCAAACTATGACATAGGAAGAGGAGGGGGAATGCACCTTACTCAAGCTCAAAGGAAAATGCTTTCCGTGTTATGCAAAGTGCTGAAACCCTTTGAAGTAGTCACCTGTGTGAAGTGAGTTCAGATACTGCCAGCTTGAGTCAGGTAATTCCCCTAATTAGACTGTTGGAAAACCAACTTGAGAAACTCAAGGAGGATCTCAAGTAAAACGATTCTGCAAAGTACATTTGACTTGTAGATAAAGTCCTTTATTCACTTCACCAGTAACCAAGGGTTGTCAGGACCTTCCAATCATATCAATACATATTGGCAACCATGCTCGACCCTAGGTTTAAGTCATATGTCATGTCTTTCTTCCCAATGGACACAGATCTGAAGAGATGCAAAGACCTGTAGGTAAGCAAATTATCAGCTCAAGTGGCACGTAATGCAGCAATGGCTCCTCCTTCAGTTTCTCCAGCAAGTGCGGCTGCCAAGGAAAAACTAAACTTTCCCAAAAGACCCACTGGTGATGCAAGTGAGTCAACACAACCAAGTTTTGTCATCTGGTCGGGTTTAAAAGAATTGCCTACAATTAAATTAATAAGATCTCTACCATTGATTCCATCTAATACAGTCACCATTCAAAGAATGGTTGAGGACTATTTTTTATGATAGCATCCAAATAGGCATGTCAGACAGTTCATTTGACTACTAGCAGGAAAAAAGGCAACTTGGAGGCCCTTGCACAAACTGGCTTTGCTTTACTAGAGCTGCCCACCCTCCAGTGTGTACTCCAAATGAGTTTTCAGCACAGCCGGGAATCTTGTCAGCAGTCGGCGGAGGACGCTACTTCTCAAAATGTGGAAAAGATGATGTTCATCAAAATGAACTACGAATTTCACGAGGAACACCTTTACCACCAATCACATAAAAAACTTACAGAGGCATCTGTAATGGTGGATTCCAGCGCGGACAAATTAATATTGTGTGAACAAAGATGATGTAGACACTGATGAGGGTGTGGAATTGGATGACTATGGCGACAACATCTTGCCTCTGTAAAGCCAGTTTGTGCACGTAGAGATCATTGCCAACAATATTAGCTGGCCATTGGTAGTTTGTCTTCTGGGGGCCCAAACAAACCAATTGCTTCATGATTGAGGATATTGTTGATGAAAGTGTTGGTGGGGAAGATGTCAGGTGCTTGGATCTAGCAGAGAGAAGGGAGCTAGCTGATGAGAAGGGAACTTGATGGATGCGCTGCCAATGATGTAACAGGGAGGAGGTTCCTAGATGGTTAAGGTTCTTACCTCTACTTATTCTGGCTTTACAAAGGGTACAGATGGCTTGACAATTGTTGTCTTGATTTGGGTAGAAATAATTCCACACATAAGAAGAGGATTTTTTTGTCTTATGCCCAGACATGACAATAGGCTTTTCCTTATCATGGGCAACAACTGTTTATTCCACTGGTGCCTGGTTTACACAAACAACATCCTCATCAACAACATCATCATCATTAACATCATTATTAGCATCAGCTAGACAAATATCCTCCTCATCCTGGTGCACGTCCACAGAAGCATCCTCGATTTATATGTCGCATGTTCACTTGTGCTTAAATCAACATAAGAGGCAGAAACACGAGTCATAAAAAAAGGCCAAGGCCTTAGCCATTCCTTGCCACTTTGTGTGGTGAAAGGCATATTGCCAATGTTATGTCTTTCTGCAGCTAACTTTCCCTTTGATGATGTTTTCTTTACCAATGTAAAAGATTGGTTCTTTGATTTTAGATGCCCTGACTTAAGCTCTATATGCCCTTGGACATCAGTTTTAGTAGATGATTCAGACGGACTAGTATCGTCATGACTGGTGGCACAGGCAGCAGCTCCAGCACTAATTTGTGGTTCCTTCTCAATTTTAAATATTACACTGCGGTATCAATGACCTACAGTATAACAATATTTTTTTATGAATAAGAAAAGAATAACACAATGCGTTACCACTTAGTGTCACAATATTTTTTATGAATAAGAAAAGAATAACACACTGCGCTACCACTTAGTGTCACAAGATTTTTTATGAATAAGAAAAGAATAACACACTGCGCTACCACTTAGTGTCACAAGAAGTTTTATGGAATGCTAATTTTATTTAACCTTTATTTTTTTTTACACTGGGGAAGAGCACCCCTGGACGAGGCAGGAGCCCATTGATGGACAACAAATCACCCCTGCGGAGTGCGGATGGACCACCTGCAGAGTCACAAATGTGTGGATGATAAATTGCGGTCTGGCCAGCAGTGTCACCGAACAATAATAGCAAAGCTAGCACACACAATTTTTTTTTTTTTATGGAAATTTTAATTAACTTTTTATTTTTTTACACTGGGGAAGACACCCCTGGATTGACAGAGCACCCCTGGTCAACACAGCACCCCTTTATGTACTGCACCCTAGCCCCTTGATGGACGGAACAACATAGCAGCCCCCCTTTATGTACTGCAGCCCCAGGCCCTTTATGGACAACACAGCAGCAGCCCTTTATGTACTGCAGCCCCAGCCCCCTGATTGACAGGACAACAGTGACACAGCAGCATCCCACCTTTATGTACTGCAGCCCCAGCCTGACAACACTGCACCCTTGAACCGGACCTAAGCCCGGTGGATGAAATACCGACGCCGGAAGGCTGGCAGATGAAGATCCCTACTGAGGTAAGTATTTACCCTAAACTCCCCTCTCCACCCTAACCCTCCTTTGGGGTTGCCTAACCCTAACCTCCCCCCTAGTGCCTAACAACCTTCCCCCAGGGGTGCCTACACCTAACCCCCCCTCCCCGCAGCTTTGAGCTACCGACGCCTGGCTTACCTATGTTTGGTATGCAGGGTATCAGGATTTTGGCGTGGGGCTAATGACAGGCAGGGCCATAACTAGGGTGGTGCGACCAGTGCCATGGCACAGGGCACAGCAGGGAAGGGGGCACTGTTTGGGCCTGTCAATTTTCCTGTTTATTATCATCTCACTTGTAGCTTCCTCTTCTTTTATCCCCAGCATGTCCTGGCCTCCCCTATCTCTTCCCTGGCCCTTCTTCATGAGGCCATGGCCCTTTTTCAGGTGCAGTATCTAATGTTCCTATTTAAAAAATGGGGGGGGCAATGCTCTCTCTGGCACAGGGCACCAAAAAGTCTAGTTACGGCTCTGATGATAGGTATCATTATTTAGGGCCTATTTACTAAACAGTGTTAGGAGACAGAGTGAAAAGTAATAAGATAGTGATAAGGTGCCAGCCAATCAGCTCCCAACTGTCATCTCACAGGCTGTGTTTGAAAAATGACAGTTGGGAGCTGATTGGCTGGCACGTTATCACTTTCTTATTACTTTTCACTCTGTCTCCTAACACTGCTTAGTAAATAGACCCCTTAGACGCCTATCATTGGTCCCATGCCAGGCTTTCATTGTCGGGGAGCTGGCGGTCAGCATTTTGGCCACCGGCTTCCTGACTACATCCCCTTGAACAGACAGAGCAGCACAGAGCACATATGTTCTCTGTACACTTTACACAGCCAGAGTGAAAATGGCGCTGATCTCCGGGACCTTTATAGAATCCAAAACCCGCGAGAATCCAACAGCGGGATGAAGACGCTTTGCCTCCTTTTGGATTCCGAGTTAGGCTGGAAAATTAGAGCCGGACTCAAATCCTACTCTGATCCCCTATGTTCGGGTGGGTTCGGTTCTCAGAGACCTTCTCATCTCTAGAAAATGTATGTGTGCTGGAAATTAGAGTAAGGTGGCTGCATTTATAGTTTTGACTTAAAGTACGTTTGTTTTATGTGCATAAAATACACATTACTAAACGGTGAATACCCCACCCCAAAAAAACAATGCATACACACATGTTCATAAGCAGATTTAGCTGCATCCCACGACCTATGACTCCTTATGATGTTTATGCACCTGTCACGAACTGTGGGCCTGATTCAGAGCCGGACGCTATTTGCGAACGGTCGTTCAGAAAAAGGGGCCGGCTATTTAAATTGAGCGCTCGCTCTTTGCGGTCTGTTGACGCCTCTATGTCTGAGCGAGCGAACAAAACATGCGCTCACTATTTTGTAAAGACGCCCCCTGGCCGTTCGCATCATACGTCATCTCCGCTATTTATTAGATTAATCAAGTACATCGAAAGGCGTCTGAACTGCTTGCAGTGCTTGTGGTAGGTTTTACTTCCCGCAATCACTGCAAGCAGTTCAGGCTAAAAGACAACCAAGTGACGTGGTCGATGACGCTGCTTTGTTAATTATGCACACCCATTAAACGCCCGTTTGGACCGTTTGGCACGCCTGCGTTCGGATCTCCACTCCCCGTTTTCAAGCACCTTCCCCTGTTACCACCCACAAATGCCTCAATCTGTCACTTAAATTAGCAGGCCCTCGCTGTTTTGCGAGCGCACAATTTCCGACCGCAATGACTAGTTGGCGCATGCGCATTACGACCCATACGCATGCGCAGATGTGCGAACATCGCTCGGAGCGAACGAGCGGCCGCATACCAGCGGCTCTAAATCAGGCCCAGTATCTGTTGTTGGTGCTGGATGTCTGGTGCCAGGCAACGCAAAGATGAGGACAGTCCGCAGCACTAACAAGCCTCTCCTGGTCAGATGTTGGGAATTCTCCTCTCCTGCTGACAGTACTTAATTAATTACTGTGGCTGCTATATTAACTGAAATCGCCACTGTCTATTTGCAATAGTTAATTGACATTTCCATTTAGACTGCTGCAAGAAAGGATGTTTGAAGTAAAAAATAACAGATGCTTGTATTTAATTTAATTTCACTTAATTTAATTTGTATTTGCAGTTTGTGTTTGTATTTCATTATATTTTATATAGTAAATGCAACTTCCACATTTATTAATAACACTGTCCGCATACTATTCTCTGTGGTGTATATTGCACTTCATTACATTATTATATTGTGTAAAAATAGGACAATGGCTCTGGCTTCCCAGAAAATGAACTCTCCTGTAAGGAATCCGTAATTTGTGAAATTCCCAACATATTTCAACAATATTCTCATAAAATCACTACATATTCCTCTCTGTGGTGCATGTAACATGGAATTAACATGTGTCCTAAAGTACTGTACATGGCATCTAGAGCCACAGGTGGTCATCCACTCTTTGCATTTGCCATTATATAATTCACAGCCCTCATTGACCCCCCACACACACGTATCTTTACCAGAGGCTATGGTTGCAGCAATAAGGATGTTCCTGGGGAAAGCAGCAGCAGGCCAGCACAGCCAAAGCATTGCCATGTGAAACATAATTTGTGTTTTAAATAGAGATGAGCGGGTCTGGTTCTAAGAGAACCACAACCACCCGAACTTCACGTTATGAGCCGAGATCCGTGCACAGCTCGGGAGTTCCTGCCTTACTCGGATCCCAAAACGAGGCAAAACTTCATCCTCCTGCTGTCAGATTCTCATGGGTTTTGAATACTATAAAAGTACCCAATCAACGGCGCCATGTCACTCCGGCTGTGGAGAGTGTAGTGAACAGATGTGCTGTGTCCATCCAGGGCAGGGGCTGCTGTATCCATCCAGGGGCTGCTGTGTCCATCCAGGGCAGGGACTGCTGTGTCCATCCAGAGGTTGGTGTGTCCATCCAGGGGCTGCTGTGTCCATCTAGGGCAGGGACTTCTGTGTCCATCCAGAGGTTGCTGTGTCCATCTAGGGGCAGTGGCTGCTGTGTCCATCCAGGGGCTGATGTGTCCATCCAGGGCGGGGGCTGCTGTGTCCATCCAGGGGTTGCTGTGTCCATAAAGGAGCAGTGTCTGTTGTGTCCATCCAGGAGCTGCTGTGTTCATCTATGGGCTTCTGTTTCCATCCAGGATCTGCTGTGTCCATCCAGGGGTTGCTGTGTCCATCAAGGAGCAGTGGCTGCTGTGTCCATCCAGGGGTTGCTCTGTCCATCTAGGGCAGGGGCTGCTGTATCCATCCAGGGGCAGCTGTGTCCCTCCAGGGCAGGGGCTGCTGTGTCCATCCAGGGGTGCTCTGTCCATCCAAGGGTGCCCAGTGTATAAAAAATAAAAGCTAATAATATTATTAATAAAAAAAATATATTTTTTTTGTGCTGTACTCTAGTGTACTATATTACTATTATTTTTTTTTACTGTGATGCTGCCGGTCAGACCGCAGTGTAATATTCATACACGTATAGTTTGTGACACTGTAAGTGGTAGCGCAGTGTATAATAAATATTGTGATACTGTAAGAGGAAAACGCAGTGTATTCATTAAAAATATTGTGACAATGTAAGTGGAAAATGCGGTGTATTCATTAAAAATATTGCGACACTGTAAGTGGAAAATGCAGTGTATTCATAAAAAATCTTGTGACACTGTAAGTGCTAGCAACGTGTGTTATTTTTTCTTATGCATAATAAAATGTTGTGACACTAAGTGGTAGCGCAGTGTGTTATTCTTTTCTTATTCATTATTGTGACACTAAGGGGAATATTCAAATGGGTGCGTGAATAGCAAATATCCCGCACCTGCGAGGTTTTTCCTGCAGGTGTGAGAATTTTGTTATTCAATTAGGTGCATGTTTTTTTTCGATTTAGAGCTTCGGGAGTTTTTTTTTTTCACGCACCTCTAGAGCAAGTGTGATTTTTCCCCAAATCATTATTTTTTGGGAAAATCACTGGGACTTGCTCTGGGACCCCGACGACACCCCCCTGAGGACTAATTGTGCATTAGGAAGTTTCCAATTTGCTTAATTAGTCCTTAATTACTTACCTTCGGCAGTGCTGTCTTCTGCATCTTCTTCTGCATCCAGCGTTGGAAGCCAGGTCCTCTGCTGCAGTGTGAGTATGTCAGTGTGTGTGAGTGTTTGTTAGTGCGTGTGTAGTGGTGTTGTGTTTTTGTGACACCTGGGTGTGTGGCCCCCCCAGTGTCTGTGTTTCTAGGAGAACCACGTTTTTTAATCGGATACCATGAGTGTTGGTAGCACGCATACCCATGGTATTTCAAAATTGGGCGTGAGGTTTTAGGCACCCAATTGAATATGCCCCTAAGTGGTAGCGTAGTGTGTTATTCTTTTCTTATTCATAAAAATCTGTAGACACTAAGTGGTAGTGCAGTTTGTTATTCTTTTATTCCTAAAAAATCTTGTGACACTAAGTGGTAATGCAGTGTGTTATTCTTTTCTTTTTCATAAAAAATCTTGTGACACTGTAAGTGGAACCGCAGTGTAATATTCACAATTTTACAATTTAATAACACAAAATTAGTAATAAAAAAATGCAACTTTTCACTTCTTTCCTCAATTGTGAATAAATAATTAGTCTACACGCCGACTACAAGTCCACAACAAATTGCTAAATAACATGCGTTATACCTGTATATAAAACATAATTACATCTCTGTAAGTGGCACCGCAGTGTGTTATTCTTTTCTTATTCATAAAAAAAATCTTGTGACACTAAGTGTTAGCGCAGTGTGTTAATCTTGTAAATAATCTTGTGACACTGTAAGTGGTAGTGTCGTGGGTTATTCTTATTCATAAATAATCTTGTGACACTGTAAGTGGTAGTGACGTGTGTTATTCTTATTCATACATAATCTTGTGACACTGTAAGTGGTAGCGCAGTGGGTTATTCTTTTCTTATTCATAAAAAATATTGTGACACTGTAGGTCATTAATACCGCGGTGTAATATTTAAAATTGGTACAAATTGATGTGTGTGCTGTACCTCCACTTCATTCGTGTTTGTTGATATGGAGAACGATCAGTTGAAAGGAGAGCAGGTACCACATACTTGTGATGGAGCTGCTACCAGTGCCAACAGTCATGACAATACTAGTCCATCTACATCATCTACAAAAGCCAATGACCAAGGGCATACAGGCTTAAGTCAGGGCAACCAAAATCAAGAACCAATCTTTTACAGTGGTAAAGAAAAATACATCAAAGGGAAAGTTAGCTGCAGAAAGACATAAAATTGGCAATATGCCAGTTTCACCACATGAAGTGGCAAGGAAAGGATAAGGTCTTGACCTTTATTTAAGACTGGTGTTTCTGCCTCTTATGATGATGCAAGCACAAGAGAACATGCTGACATAGAAATCAAGGATGCTTCAGTAGAAGTGCACATAGGCGAATATAGACATTTGGTAATGGGTGGTCCCAGTTCCAAACCCTCGCCAGAACTTGTGTTACTTTGAAAGTAGTGTTCATTGTAATTCCAGCGCTGGGCAGGGCACCGGACCTAGAAAGAGGGACTCCTGTGCGCGCCGAAGGGGCACGCCTTTGAACACGTGGTGTGGCCACATGAAAAAGGGGCATGTCTTTAAGGCATGTCCCCTTTTCATCACTCTTGGGGGAGTGCCTGGCACTTATGGACCCAAGCACTGCTGTGCGTCCGGCATCCATACACTGGCGGTGACCGCTGCACTGCTATTTTCCCCACCCACGGGACACTGCAGAACTCTGGTGAGGACAGCACCCACAGGCTGTTTTAGTGGGGCGCCGCTAAGAGGGGCAGAGTGCATTCTGCCCTTTAGAAATCAGGCAGGGCGTGGTGCTCCACTAAAACAACCTACCAGGAACGCTATTGGAAGTATGGCACTTTGTTTTGTGCCCATTAGTTAAGCAGCACAGAGATGTGTCTGTTTAGTTGTGGATGGGGGTACAGTGTGCCTGTGTAAGGGCAGGGGTGGAAAGATGTTTCTGTGTAGTGGTGGAACAGGTACAGTGTGACTGTGTAGGGGTGGGGGTGGAGAGATGTCTGTGTAATGGTGGAAGGGGGTAAAGTGTACCTGTGTAGGGGCAGGGGTAGAAAGATGTGTCTGTGTAGTTGTGGAGGGGGGATATGTGATTGTAGTGGTGGAAAGGGTACAGTGTGTGTGGGGAAGGGATGTGTATATGTACTGTAGTAGTATTGGGTTGAGTATAATGTGTCTGGGGAGAGGAGGGTATAATGTGTGTATGGGGATGTATAATCTATGGGTGAAAGGGAGGTGTATAATTTGTGTATGGGGTGTATAATCTTTGAGGAGAAAGGAGGTGTATAATGTGTGTATAGTTTGGGGGAGTAGGTGTATAATGTGTGTTTGAATGGGGGGAAGGGGTATATAAGGTGTGTATGGGTGGGGGTGCATAATGTGTGTATGGGTGGGGGAAAGGAGGTGTATAATGTGTGTATGGATGGAGGGAGGGGGTGTGTAAAGTGTGTGTGGGTGGGGAAAGGAGGTGTATAATGTGTGTATGAATGGAGGGAGGGGTGTATAATGTGTATATGGGTGGGGGGAGGGGTATATGATGTGTGTATGGGTGGGGGGAGGGGTATATGATGTGTGTATGGGTGGGGGGAGGAGTGTATAATGTGTGTATGGGTGGGGGAAAGGAGGTGTATAATATGTGTTTGGATGTAGGGGGGTATAATGTGTGTATGGGTGGGGGAAAGGAGGAGTCTAATGTATGTAGAATGTGTGTATGGATGGAGGGGGTATAATGTGTTTATGGGTGAGGGAGGGGGGTATAAAGTGTGTATGGGTGGGAGAGGGGGGTGTAATGGGTGCTGGGAGTGTTGGGATCAGTGTACTGTGTCACCAGAGTCTCGCTGTTCCTCCTACCTGATTACCATCTAGTGCAGTCAGACTCTCTCACACCTGGCCCTGCCTCCCCAATTCTCCTCACCACTCACTTATTACTTGTCTTTGTCTGTGTTGTGTGTGGAGGTGAGAGGAAGCCGGCTGCTGCTCTGCTGCTCCTGCGTGCGCTCTGCAGCAAGAAGAATGAATCTGATTGGTTCCAACACAGGGGAGGCGGAGCTGCAGAAAATATCCTCCCTGTCAGATGAGCGCTGTGTGTAGAGCAGACTGAGCAGCGTTAATGCCTTACTGACCAGGAGCGGACTAATTATATTTAAAAAATAGCGATTTGGCAGCAGGGGCTAATGGGTGGTCCTGTGTACCCCCGGACCACCCCCTATTTTCACCTATGGAGGTGCACCAGGATGAGGAGGATATTTGTGTAGCTGATGCTAATAAGGATGTTGTTGATGAGGATGTTGCTTGTGTAAATCAGGCACAAGACAAAAAAATTCACTTCTTATGTGTGGAATTATTTCTGCCCAAATCTGGACAACAATTGTCAAGTGATCTGTACCCTTTTTATTTTCATCATAGGGTGCTGCTAATTTTTTTTATTTGTTGTCTTCAGTCATTACATGTTGTTTGGGTGATGGGATGCACATCCTTAGCCTCGCTCCCGGGAGATGGTTGGTACATCAGCGCCATCGTGCACCATGTGACATCAGCTGATCTCTGCAGGGAGTAGGGGCAAGGGTTGTTTGGAGCATGGGGTGAAACATATATAAGGTATGTACATTTTTTTTCTATGATATCTTGATAAAGGAGTTAGGTCTCTGATACGTTGACCTCAAGCTGGGTGTAAGTCTTGTTTCTTTGGTACATGCTCCCTGAGTGCCATCCAGCCTGCCGCATATATCTATATTGTCATTGCGGAAAGGCATCGGGACAACTATACATAGCTGCATGAGTGCTGGACACTTCAGACTGTATATATATATATAGTCAGGTCCATAAATATTGGGACATTGACAGAATTTTCATATTTTGTCCTCTATTCACCACCACAATGGCTTTGAAATGAATCAAACAAGATGTGATTTAACTGCAGACTTTCAGATTTAATTTGAGGGTAATTACATCCAAATCAGGTAAACGGTGTAGGAATTACAACGGTTTCTATATGTGCCTCACACTTTTTAAGGGGCCAAAAGTAATGGGACAAACTAAACAATCCTAAATCTAACTTTCATTTTAATACTTTGCTGCAAATCCTTTGCAGGCAATTACAGCCTGAAGTCTGGAATGCATAGACATCACCAGACGCTGGGTTTCATCCCTGGTGATGCTCTGCCAGGCCTCTACTGCAAATGTCTTCAGTTCCTGCTTGTTCTTGGGGCATTTTCCCTTCAGTTTTGTCTTCATCAAGTGAAATACATGCTCAATCGGATTCAGGTCAGGGGATTGACTTGGCCATTGCATAACATTCCACTTTTTAGCCTTAAAAATCTCTTGTTGCTTTTGCAGTATGCTTCGGGTCATTGTCCATCTGCACTGTGAAGCGCTGTCCAATGAGTTCAGAAGCATTACACTGAATATGAGCATATAATATTGCCCGAAACACTTCAGAATTCATTCTGCTGCTTTTGTCAGCAGTCACATCATCAATAAATACAAGAGAACCAGTTCCGTTGGCAGCCATACATGCCCACACCATGACACTACCACCACCATGCTTCACTGATGAGGTGGTATGTTTTGGATCATGAGCAGTTCCTTTCCTTCTCTTCTCTTCCCATCACTCTGGTACAAGTTGATCTTTGTCTCATCTGTCAATAGGATATTGTTCCAGAACTGTAATGGCTTTTTTAGATGTTGTTTGGCAAACTCTAATCTGGTCTTCCTGTTTTTGTGGCTCACCAATGGTTTGCATCTTGTGGTGAACCCTCTATATTCACTCTTGTGAAGTCTTCTCTTGATTGTTGACTTTGACACATATACATCTACCTCCTGGAGAGTGTTCTTGATTTGGCCAACTGTTGTGAAGGGGTTTTTCTTCACCAGGGAAATAATTCTTCTGTCATCCACCACAGTTGTTTTCCGTGGTCTTCTGAGTCTTTTGGTGTTGCTGAGCTCTCTGGGGCATTCTTTCTTTTTAAGAATGTTCCAAACAGTTGATTTGGCCACACCTAATGTTTTTGCTATCTCTCTGATGGGTTTGTTTTGATTTTTCAGCCTAATGATGGCTTGCTTCACTGATAGTGACATCTCTTTGAGAGTTGATAGCAACTGATTCCAAATGCAAATGTCACACCTAGAATCAACTCCAGACCTTTTACCTGCTTAATTGATAATTAAATAACGAGGGAATAGCCCACACCTGTCCATGAAATAGCTTTTGAGTTGATAGTCCCATTACTTTTGGCCCCTTAAAAAGTGGGAGGCACATATTGAAACTGTTGTAATTCCTACATCGGTTCACCCGATTTGGATGTAATTACCCTCAAATTAAATCTGAAAGTCTGCAGTTAAAGCACATCTTGTTTGTTTCATTTCAAAACCATTGTGGTGGTGAATAGAGGCCAAAATCTGAAAATTCTGTCAATATATATATATATATATATAGGCTCTCAGCCAGTCAGCGCTTTCTCCGGGTACTCCGGTTTTCTCCCATTATACTCCAAAAATATACTAGTAGGCTAATTGGCCCCAACAAAAAATTAACCCCAGTGTGTATGTGTGCGTGCATGTGATAGGGAATATAGGCCCTGATTCAGAGCTGTACGCTCTGACCAGAGCGCTCGCTCTGAATCAGGGCCCTCCTCCATTAATATGGAGTGTCCTCCTGGACGCTCGTATAGCTGTGGGTCACCACCCACAGCATATACGAGCGTGCAAAAAGATGGTCGCGATGGTCTTGACCATCGCGACCATCGGACTTGCGAGGGAAACCCTGCGGTCGGGTTTCCCAGCCGCAAGGCCAGGAGTGATTTTGGCTCTATCAGAGCCAAAATCACTCCCACTGACATCACTAGTGATGTCAGTGGGGCCGGCTTCAGACGGTAGGTGTTCCCATGGGAACGCCTCTGTCTGGCAGGCACGCCCCCGGGACGCCCACCAAAGGGGGTGTGCTGTCAATCAACATCGACAGCACTCCCCCTTTGGTGCGAGACCCGGAGAGATGGAAAGTCCTTCGCTTGCCGGGTCTCGCTCATGCGCAGTGGGGACCATCGACCCACTTGCGAGCGTACTGCCGCTCGCGAGTGGGTCTGAATGACCCCCATAGATGGTAAGCTCCACTGGGGCATGGAATGATGTGAATTGCCAATATATTCTCTGTAAAGCGCTGCAGAATATATGTGCACTATATAAATAACTGGTAATAAATAAATGCATATTAAATGAATCAGTGCAGTCTACATTGCATTGCAACTAAGATGCCTTTTTGTACGACAGACGCTCTGCGCAAGCAGAGTCACATATGACTTAGCATGCCATGAGAGGCTATTTGCTGTACTAATTATCTGGGTCCAGGATTGATGGAGTAGCCTGGGTCCGCAACCCGCCACCACATCCCTTACCTGCCATGGGCACTGTCTCATTAGCCCAGCACATGTTGCGTTTTGGGCTATGGTGAGACCAAGGAGGCTGCTGCTGCTGATCAGCAATCATTGCAAATGCTCATTTTTTTTAAAGGAGATGTGGCCATACCTACTTACATTAGGTCACACCTTCCAAATTTACTAAGGCCCAGAAAGGCTATCTACTGCCCTGTACAGCAGTACATGGCCACTCACATAGGAGACCTAAGGTAAGCACAGTTCTTTATGTACTTAACATGTCAAGTTAGAGGTTGCTCATACAGGTATCTCTCCCTTAGCTAGTCACCCTCTTATCCAGTACGGTATTGATGCCCTGCAATACCATGCATCAGGGATCACTCCGGTTAACTCAGACTAGAACACCTTAGGTGACATCATCTTTCTTCTAGCTGTGTTTGCTGTTATTCTGATCCTCCGGCTCCCTGTCCACTGCCCAAGGGCACACAGACGGCTCTAAGGTTGTCAGCAGTGGCAACTCACACACTATTCTCTCTTGCACTATCAACACGCACAGATTGGTTTTAGAAGTACAAACATGTATGTACTTCCGATACTTACTTAATAATTTGAAAGAGGGGCTCTATGAGTGTGATCGCATCTATTACAAGACTTAAGATACCTATGTGTTATAGATATTTTTACAGCGGACAACGCACCTTCCTTTGCTTTGTTTTCTTTAATTAAAACCCTGATGGGTTATGAAAGAATGTATAAATAAAAAAAATTATGTATCAACTATACTTATGTATACGTAAACAATATTTCACCCACCTGGGTATTTTTGACTTTGACAACAGCCTAATTATCTTTCCCCATTTCATTGGGGACACCTACGCAAAATTTGTCACCTAGTAGGTGTTTTTTGTATTTTGACTTTATATATTGTATTGTAATGTAATGTATTATTTGATTATTGGACATACACTCTGTTTAGTAACAAGTTTGTCATAAACATTCCGTTTTTTTAATAATTTCTTCATTAAAAGTTATATTTTAAACAATATTGCTATTATATAATTTGTTCTAGTGCTGTTGCCATTTCTCTTTATAACAATGCTTTATAACAATGCTATATATTTGATTATACCGCTGTTTGACCCAAGGGAGCACCACAAACTGTACTGATCCCATAGCCCTTCTTTGGGCCTTGTTATCTTGTCTAATTAGTTGGTTTTCTTATATACATATCTATACACCATTTTCAATCATTTCCTTTTTACTGTGCAGGATATAAATCCCGTTTTTTCTCTTGATCTGTAAGTGGACTGAATGGAGGAAAAAACTCACTGTGTAGCTTTGTGCCCCCCACATTTCTGTGTCCCATGCCAAAAGAGTGTACATTCTTTGCCCCACCTTAGACAGGCCAGACTGCCAGTGTCAACCCAGCAACCCTTGTTTCTTAATTGATCATCTGAGTTCACCTAAGGTCCAAAAACTATATCAGCTCCTTAATTGATTTAAAGGACTCTAAGTTCCAAATTCACTCCTTCTATGATTCAAAAGAGATGTGAGCAACAGTGGATTACCAAAATCCTAAAATCACATACTGTACCTACAAATATAAATGCTGATTCCTTTTTCAAACCCAATTACTAACAGACACCAAGCATCTGTAAGTTGGGAGAACAAAGGGTATGAATTATCTTCAAACTAGGAACCCACCCCAAATCCCAGCCCAACTTCCCTTAACAAGGGTGATCATCATCAAGACCCCCAAAATCCCCACAGCCTGAAAGGCAAAGAGCTGGTTGTAGAACCTTGTGAGAGTGTTCTCCAGCCTGGTTGACCCCTGGAAGAGCTGCTCACATTCTGAGTCTAAAATCTATCATTACATGGGATCTGAATGTTAACACAAAAGACATGTTATGGTGCCACATCAATCTGCAGTGCTGTATAATGGGAAAGTACAGCACCTGTAACAAAGATTACATAATAAAGAAACTTCACAATAAAAGAGATACTTAAAATATAACATCATTATACAGTATAAAAGCAAAATATAGTGGTGGCTGAAGGGGGACTGTGGGGGGCTGGAGGGCCACTGTGGGGACTGGAGAGAGACTGTGAGGATTGGAGAGAAACTGTGGAGGCTGGAGCAACACTGTGTGGGCAGGAGAGAGACTGTTGGGGCTGGAGGAACACTACTATATGACAATGACATTTGTTATAATCCTACACAAACAGGCATCTTCTGGACGATGTGATCTGTAACATGAATACCGACTGAAGTCACCATCTGCCCAGGGAGGAACAGTTCCCCGTTGCAGAGAAACCACCTATAGGAAAGGAAGACTCTCAAATGGCAGGGCCCCGGGGATGGGGACCCCTAAAAAATGGGTGTACCAGGCCCCATGATATCTATTGCCAGCCCTGTATATATGTGTATACTGCATTCAGCTGTTGCCTGTGCCCTCACAGAAAAACTATAAAATCCAGAGGTGCGGCACTCACTGCATTTGCAAAAAAGTACACGGAGGCAGGCTTTGCTTATCAAAGTTTTAGTCCCTTAAACTGTCATCAACACAAACCTTTTATATTCTACACTCCATGAAGCCGTTCTCCTGGGGACACACTCTGTCAGGTGGCTATCAGGAAATCGTTCACAGGAAACTAGACGTCCATTCTTCAGGCATAATAAAAATCCCTTCTCCAGATTTGTGCAAGCACAAAGTTGTCATCCCAGAAGTTTAATTAGAGGTCTCCTCTTTTCTCAGATGATTAGGACTAGGCGTATGAACAGTGACTTAGAATCAGCTACATTGCAAATTCATGAATTAATTGAACGCTTTTCTTCTAGAGGTTATTGTCGTAAATTATTAAAAGAAACTAAACTTAAAATGTCAGCAATGCATAGGAATAAGCTCCTTTCCAAGAAAGAAACAAATAAAGCTGTTAAACCCAAGTTCCCTTGGGTTAATACATATAATGTAGACTTCCCAGTGATTAATAACATTTCAAAAAAGTATTGGCCACCAATTGAGTTGGATGAAATTTTACATCAATCCAATAATCAACTGATGCCTTGCTAGTCGCGGGGACGCAATCTGCTTGATTTCTTGGTAAAAACCAAAATCTCCAAAATGTGAAGACCCCCAGTGGCTTCCAATTTGATCCCTGAGAAACTTGGTTGTGTAAAGTGTTCTTGTGTAACTAGTCAGTACCTAATCTCTGCGGACTCTTTCCCGCAACCACATATTGTCAAATTACTCTATATTAAATATCAATTAAATTGTAACTCATGTTATGTGATCTACCTAAAAATATATGTCCCTGCATGTTGATTTATATTGGTAAATCTGAAAGTAAATTTAAAGAACGAATGACAGTTCGATCTGCTATTCATAATGCATTATGTACCGGCACAAGCGAGCAACCGGTAGCTAGGCATTTTGCCAGAAAAAATTATCCATTAACTAGTATCCACTATAGAATGATCGATCACATCCCTCCCTTGTCGAGGGGTGGGGATTGAGACAGAAAACTACTGCAGTGTGAAGAGCGCAGGTTAGCACATCTTAATGTACTGCAACCTAGGGGATTAAATGAGAGCATCTCATACGCTAGCTTTAGTTATATAAATAGCCTATTGTTTCCCTTAGGGTATTTTGATTAGTATTGTTTGGGCATTCCATTGTTTTACTGGCTATCCTTCCCATGGCACCTATATAGTAGTGGCTGTATACTTCCTTATTGTGCTGTATATCTTTTCACTTTGTTTATTATTGTAGCTATGGTGATGTGACACACTATGGGGACGCTGGGAGCATGCTGTGAGCATGATGACGTCACCCAAAACAGCCGCCGGGTAGGTGTGCGGTCCTGGACCCTGGTAGAACAGCTCCATGTGGTGTAGAGTATAAAAGGTATGTGTTTGTTTTAGTCTTTGTATATCCTGATGACCGTTTAAGGAACTGAAACGTTTATAAGCAATATATATATTTTACAATTCATTAATCCCACTCCAACTGCTCCAGGGCTGTGGGAATATCCCTGCAATGTCAGCACAGGGCTGGTTGTCCCTAGAAGGAGGGCCTACACTTATTTTTTTATGGGCACAACTTCCCCAGGAAAACCATCACTGCCATTATGTTCAACACTCAGTGTCCCCTCTGCTATAGTGCCACCAGCCCTGCTTGGTAAAGCCTAGTCTTGGTTAATGGAAATTCAGGATGACTCACGCTGTTTGCCCCCCTGATTATTGCTTTACCAATATAGGCTTAAAAGTCTAGGGCTGGTTAACATTCTGTGGGTACCCTATGACATATTTTGGATGAATTTTTGGTGAAACATACATGGATCCCTACATTTATAAATGGGATTGTGGTATATAATGGTTTAAAACAGAAACCAACAGCGTGTTCTATTTAGAAGATCAAAATTACCTTTAGTAAATGCTATATTTTTGCCTTAGTAACCACTGTCAATCCAGGGTGGATCCCAACAGTTTGCAAGCCCCTCAAAACCAGTACTTACTAAATTTCCACTGTTGAGTTTGAGAAAATGGAAATACAGCTGAACATGTGCAATAATGTGGAAGGGAAGAGATCATAGGAGGAGAGGCAGATTTAGGTGTAATTAGTATGAAGGTGTAATGTTTGCCACTTTGCCTATTTCAGCCTCTACCCTTAATCCTGACAAAAGGAGGTACTGGGGATTGAAGGAGCTGATTAGCTCACTAAGCGAGGATGTGTACAATGAGGAGAGAATGTTCTTAAGCTTGTCCCTAAAAGAAACAAATCTCATATGACACCTCAGGGCTCTCAGTACCACATTCTGTAAGAAATACAGACATTTGGCAACTCTACTCACCTTTCTCAGTATTTATGACACCTGGGGGGTATATTTACTAAAGTTCAGGTTTATAGAAGTGTAGATGTTGCCCATAGCAACCAATCAAATTGTAGCTATTATCTTCTAGAAGGGATGCAGTCAGGAAGCCGATGGCTGAAATGCAGACCCCTGGCTTCCCAACTGTCAAATCCCGGCAGGGTACTAATGATAGGTGTCGAAATCCCAACGCCTGTCATTATGCCAAACGAAGGTAAGCTGGGTGGCGGGTGCGGACAGCCGATTTAGGTTAGGGGCTCCCGGGAGGTACTTAGGGTTAGGCACCCCCGTGGGAGGGTTAGGCTAAGGGAAGGGGGGTTAGGGTTAGGAACCCCCGGGGGGAGGCTAGGGTTAGGCACTCCCCCCGGGAGACTTAGGTTTAGGCTGCGGGGAAGGTGGGATTAGGTTTGGGCACTTAGGGGGGGTTAGGGTTAGGCACTAGGGGGACAGGTTAGGGTTAGGCACCCCTAAGGGAGGGTCAGGGTTAGGGGGGGTAGGGTTAGTTATGCTTACCAAAATCCCCTGTCAGGATTTTCACTGCTGTCAGTCTTCCGGCGTCGGGATGCTGATTCCTTCTAGAAGGTGTTAGATAAATAAGTAGAATCGAATTGGTTGTTATGGGTAACACCATCACTTCTATAAACCCACACTTTAGTAAGAGAGGGAACTTCTATTTATGATGGATCCAGTAAGGGCCCCTCTGGGAGCTCAGGTAAAAATCCACTCCTATGCAATGATTTTTCTGCTTCCCCAGCAGATTAACACTCCCAGTGAAAGGAGGACGTGATATGTGCACGAGAAGCTAATGTCTGTGCAAGCGCAGAGCAGGTATCCAGCAAAGTCTCTCCAGGTCACTATTCCTGATTGTCTGGTAAAGGTAACGCCATTCTGAAATGGTGTTGTAATTATTGCAAGATATAGTAGGCTGAATAAGCATAATAATTGTTTGATTAACACTTACTAGTGTAGTATTACATGAAGTTTAATAGACATAGCAATTCGCAAGATTGCAATAGCAGAACATTGCAACATTGAATAGTAACAATGATTGTATACAATTATAGTTGAGTAGCTACTTTATGTAGCAATTGCAACTGCAGATCTGTTTGTCAAAACAGAACACATGCCACAAATTAATTTTATTATACATTAAAAGAGAGACAGCGCACAATCTTGTTTTTATATTTCTTTATTTGACACAATTTTTTTTTCTCATCACACTTTATATCTTACCATCCATTGTTTTTATATTTCACTACATTTCACCCAGTTTGAGGGTATATAGATATCATTGATATAAACATCTGGAATATTAAGCAATAACTTGCATTTTCATTATAACATGGGGTTTAGGTTAATGTATACCTAATAAAGTGATTTTAAAAGAAAATCTCTAGTGGGGACATGAGTGCACCCATTTGAAACTGATTGACCTTTTTTCTTCCTTTGATTTTTGCATATTTATTTATTTATTAACAGTTTCTTATATTGTGCAGCATAATCCGTCGCGCTTTACAATTGGAAACATTTATAGAACAAAACAGGGTAAAAACAGAAAGACATAGAGGTAAGAGGGCCCTGCTTGCAAGCTTACAATGTATATAATTGAATCAGTGGGTGGCACCTACAACTTACTTATAGGTATGAAATTTACCCTATAAGTTAAACATTATAAGTAATATTCCCCTATTTGTATAAGTGAAAGCTTGGTGCGGGATTCCAATATCTCTGTGAAGGGATAGAAATACAGTGTATTTATTGCATATATCAGGAATCTGCATATATGATAATCCTGGGCCCAATATTAATTGTTCAAAATAAGAGGCTTAAGGAATACTAAGTGATTAATACTATATTGTGACCATAAGGTGCATTTAGTATAAAACTTAAAAGAAAACAGTACAGCAGCACAGTAGAAATTCTTTTTATTAATGGAATAAACCATCATTATTGCAATTTTAATTTAATTTCATCTCTATATATACACACGGATTTATGATGAAATAAAAGGGTTTAAGCCCTGAATAGTATATAACTTTGTTGAACAGCAGCCACAGAATTTTATACATATTAATTTTATTACACTTTATTTCCTACTATTTCACATCTTTCTTTTAAAATACTTTGCCATTATATTGTGGGCCTGATTCAGACCTGCACGCGAGCGCATAGCTACACAAACGGAGGCGTTCCTGAAGGAACACCTGCCGTTTGTGGGAGGCACCACTGACATCACCAGCAGGAAGCTCTCTGGGGCTTGCGATGGACAAGACCCTACCACAAGGGTCTCGTCGCAAGCCCCAATGGCCACGACCATCGCAACCATCACCTGGCCACTCGCAAAAGCTGTGGGTGGTCACCCACAGCTTAGTGAGCGGCCAGGAGGCCACAACAACAACAACAAAAAAACGCCCTGATTCAGATCGAGAGCTCATCAAGAGCGTCCGGCTCTGAATCAGGCCCTGAGTTCCCAATTTATTTTAATAAATACCAATAAGATTTATATTTTAAAATTGTTTCTATACCTATGTCTCTAGTGCACCCAATACAATAACTCTTCTTCCTTTTTCTGTTTTGTGTTCGTATAATCTATTAAGAGTTTTGGGGAGCACCTCATTGTGTTATAAAGAAATGTCTAGGGGTTTTATCCCTGAACATAAATATTTCAATGAATGAGACTACATACATAACAGATTAAGGATCGTATAACTGGTGCGGGATTGAAATATAAATTAGTGTTTTCAATCTTTGTGAAGGTGTTAGCTTGGGAACACTCTGGTGCTGCCTCCTTCCTCAGTTCAGACAGGTAAACTGAGCAGTTGGTCTCTATGACCTGCTGGAGCTCAGTGAGAGGTCTAACCTCTGACATACGCTACTGTGCATGTGTGGCGTCTCTGTGCATGTTTCTCCCTGGTATTTGTACAGACTAGACAGGAGTCCAAGACTCTCAAACATACTAGTCATGCAGGGCCTAGACGAACACCGCAAGTACACCTAATCACCACAGCTATAGTGGGTGGGCATATTGCTAACATCCGCTGGTACATTTACCGCTCTTGCCTAGTGCACTACAATGCCAAGTGATACTCAAAAGCTCCAGACTGCTTCTATATGCTATAGTTATATCCCTGTGTATTATGCTACTTGTTGTTCTACCTAGTTCAATAAACCTAAGAACTGGTTAAGCCACTAGCCCCAAACAACAGTGCAACACAATCAACATCATATATACTCCTGGTGGGTAAATTGTCTTGGTGACTACTACATCCAGCATCACTGCTTTGCACCACACTGTTACACCGTTCTGCTAATAAGTTATGGGCCCAGAAGTGTCAAGTTAATAGGTACTGGATCCCCATACACTTGCCAACAGGGCCGCCTTCAGGGGGGGGCGGACAGGCCTAAAGTCCCGGGACCAGGCAAAAAGGGTGCAAAGTTGGCAGCAGAGTGGACAAGCACCATTAGTATATTGAAAGTGGCGCCGGCACCTGATTGGCTGCTGATCCATGAGCTCCAGTTAAATTGTGGCCGGCACCAAATTGGAAATGTCACTCACTGTTAACTGGGCTTCTCTCTCTGTCCGTGTGAGTGGAAGTGTCAGTGGCATGCCTGGAGCAGGAGGCTGTACGGCAATAGCCAGCCAGTGGGGAGAGGCTGGGAAGAGTACAGCCAGGGGAGAGAGAGGAGCAATACTACTGGGGGGGAGAAGCTATCTGCATCTGCTGCCACATGATGGTGAAGGTAAAGAGTTAAGATGGGCAGGAGAGGCTGTTGGGGATCCCACTTCCCATCCAGTTATTCCCGTGGTGGAGGCAGACCAGGTACAGAGACTCCTGCTCTCCCACTCTCACCCTGCTTTCCCACTCTCACCCTGCTCTCCCACCCTTGACCTGCTCTCCCACCCTCACCCTGCTCTCACACTGTCACCCTTCTTCCACACCCCTCTCTCATAGCACAGCCCAAACTTTGAATTTTTTTTTTAAACAGGTTTAGGCACCAGTAATTCCCCACCCACATTATCCACAGCAATACTAACCTCTGACGAACTGTCACCCACCGAAGGGGAAGGGCCCTGCATATTTTGTGAGTACCGGGCCCCACAATCTCTGATGGCAGCCCTGCTTGCCAATACTTGGCTAATAGTAGCAAGAAACTAAGATTTTCACTGCTTGCTAAATTGACTAAGTCCACCTACCAAAGTCGTGTCCTCATACACTGGGCGTCTTCACATGGTATGGTGCATGATGTCCAGCATGGCTGCGATGCTCCAAGAGGAGTAGCATACTTTATTTTTCTTTAAATTTTGCTTCTAAGTTGCATCGCAGACACAGCGAAAAGCTGCTCACAGTATACTAGAGACTTAAGCTGGGTACACACTGGCAGATAAATTGGCTTATCAATTGATTGGCCAATATATCGGGTGCCCGTTGGCCAGTGTGTACCAGCGATATGTCTGTGAACTATGTCGTTCATAGACGTATCACGTCGGCTGTGCTGCACAGCCAATGCCCAATATATCTGCAGACCTGGCATCGTGCTGTGTGTACGGGCAGTCAGCCGACCGCCCATACACTTGCAGGGGCAGCTGCAGGGAAGGGGGTGTGATACGCCCCAGGCCAGCGGGACCCGCCCCACTCCAACACACAGAGCACAGATGATGGTTGTTCAGTCTGTACGAACAACCATCACCTGCAGATATATCTGTGCAGTGTGTACCCAGCTTTACACACCACAGATTGAGCATAATGGAAAAGCTGAGGCTGCTGGCATCAAAGCCCTTTTTACATAGATCCAAACTCAGTCGCAGACAGATGTACAAATGTCGCACACCCCAGTGGTCAGTGAATGCTAGTAATGCAGTTCTGTCGCTAGGCGAAAAAGACGCTAATTGCGGATGACTTGTAACGGGATCTGCTGCATGGAGAAGGGCGATTTGGCATGACTGAAATCTGTATATGTTTTTATGGATGTTGGTAAGCATCTGATAATAAGGTGCCACAAGAACTAATGATTTCTTCTGCAGGGTCCACAGGAACTACCTTGGGGTATGGAGTAATCAATTGCACCAAACAGCTACAGCTTTGAAGCTCCCAGCATGCATAGGGTCTTCTCCCTATATACCCCGCCTCCAGTCACAGGCATTCAGTTTTTTTTGTTTGGTGCTCGGCAAGTCTCCAGACGCCCCTTTTATAACAGCGGGACTGCTTAGGCAGTCCTAGGCTTTTTTATTTTGTTGATTAACCTTAGTTTTTTTATGTATACTGGGTTGATAGTACTAACCTCGCTTGTGGGGAAGCGTCCAAGGGGACGCATGTACTACGACTCCTGCTACCTCCGCTGATGCCGAATTTCCAGCTCCTGAATGGGCTTTGGTGATTTCGGAGGGTCTCAGCAAAGTTTAGTTAGCAGCGACGCTGGGGCCTGGACTGCAATAGGATCCAAGGAGATGACAAGGTAAGGCAATTCCTCGCTGCAGTCCTCGCTTCTGGTGTAGGAGATGCATCAGAGGCTGCTGCGGGTGAAGGGCTCATCAGAGTGCCTCACTAAGGTGGCCGGGACCTTATCGTCTGACTCCGGGGATGGGTAGTAGACGCACTAGCAGCGCATTAGTAAGCGTCTACTAGTTTAGGAGAGATAGGCTCTCTCCCAGCTGCTCCTCCCCCAACCCACACACAACTTCCTGTGTAGGTGCCGGCATCTGGTTTGTTATTTATGACCACCTCGTTTACTGAGAGGCTCGCAGTTCACCTAGTGTGTGCTGCTGAATGCTGTTGGTTCTCAGTCTCCCTGTATGCCTCTCCCTTGGGTCAGGTATGCACTGCTCTATATCCTACCAAGCCCCCGGGGGTTTGGTCAGTTGATTCAGAGCCCATTTACATTTCCAAGGCATATCTAATATATTTGCATTGTATATGACTTTAACGCTAGCTGCTGTATTGATACTGTCAATTTATTTTCTGAACTGTCAGATATACCTATCATTGTGTTTCTCCTGATCCCTCTGTACAGGTGTATGGGGTTTTTCATAGTCTTGCACATTTACTTGTGAAGACAGTCACATTACATTTATACTTTATACCTGTGATACACTGTTAAGTCTAAAAGCACAGGAAAGAAGGAGGTTGAGCCTCCTACGCTGGTATCATGTAGATCCTTTTTGGCAGGCTTGTCAGAACAGGATTTTGTGCAAGATGGTTTATGTAGGGCCTGTTCTAAACAGCCTCTTTCTGGTACACCAGCACCTACACAAGAAACACCTTGGGTGGCCTCATGGTCTCAGATCTTGTCGAATTTAGTGGACCATGTAGCAGCTTCACAGGCACCTGCAATGGTGCTGCATCTCTCTATGGGGTACCCACAACAGTTACATCCATCTATTTATATGTCTCACATGAATCCTTTTTGGTTTGATGCTTATGCTCACTCTAGTCAGAGTATGCTGCTGTCTATGGCTGCTCAGCAGGTAATGTAAGTGAATAGTCCAGTGGAGGTAAAGCAAAAGAATAAGAGAGTATCCCATCAGGCATTGCCTCAGGATCCTCCCATGGCATCATCATCATCATCATCATCATCATCAGACTCTGATACTCAGAGTTCCGGTTCTTACTCAGTTGAGGAAGACCACCAATCCTCAGTAGATGCCCCTCTCTGGTAAGAGCAGTTAGATCTGTCCTAAGTATAGAGGAAGAAGAGGTTCCGCCTAAATCTAAGACTCCAGTTTTTAGGCGTCAGAAGGAGGCAAAGGATTATTTCCCTCAATCTGAACAACTGACAGATCTCATGTCTAAAGCATGGAATACTCCAGATAGGTGTTTCCATGCGACAAAGAATTTAACTTCTCGGAACCCATTTTTACCTGGTGAGTGTAGCAAATGGGAAGTTCCTCCAATGGTAGATGTTCATGTGACAAGATTAGTCCAGAGCTCTACATTACCTACAGTATCCTGGACGCATCCTCTCTTAAGGAGGTTACAGATAGAAAACTTGAAAACTTTTTTAATTCAGTTTTTTCATTATCTGGAACTATTACTAGGCTGGCTATGACCTTAGCCTGGGTGGCTAAGGCTATGGAGGAATCGACAACGTCTCTGGAAGATAGTATGCCAGATGCTATCAGAGAACAGCTGTCTTATCTCTGCCAAATGCGAGAAGTAGCTGCATATGTTGGGGAAGCAGTTATTGATGCAGGTATTTTGGCTTCTAAAGTATTGACAACCTCGGTGACTGCTCGGAGGACCCTGTGGTTAAGTACCTGGAAGGCGGATGCAGGGTCCAAGAGAGTCTTTACTGTTTGGGCCGTAAAATTGGATAACATAGTGACTGCGCTGGCAGCATCTAAAATCGCAGGGTTGCCCTCCACGAATATCCATAAGTTTAAGATGCCTTTTCGGTACTTTTGCCCACAGGAAAGGGCAAAAGGACATTCTTTTTCTAGACAGGATATTTCCCGCAGGAAGACACAGACCAGGAAATCTTGGTCAATTAAACATCCAGCCTCCAATCCGGATGTTAAGCCAGCTGCCTGATGGAGCAGATCTCCCCCTGGGGGATCTCAGATTAGGAGGCCGACTTCTTCTGTTTTCTTACCCCTGACATCAGACAACTATGGATGCTTGGGTTCGAGAAGTGGTCTACTATGAGTATGCCATTACGTTCCTGAAACATCTCCCTCAGAAGTTTTTTTTGTACAACTCTGCCTTCAGACCCAGTCAAGGCCCAGGCCCTCTAAGAGGCTATTTGTGCCCTCCTGAGGTCAGGGGTTATAATGCCTGTTCCTGTGACGCAACAGGGAAGTGGTTATTATTCAAATTTGTTTCTGATTTTGAAATCAAATGGGTCTCATTGCTCTATTCTGAATCTAAAATCTCTCAACAAATTCATCCATGTACCCAAATTCTACATGGAAACCCTACGTTCAGTTATGCTGGCAATGTAGCCTGTAAATATCATGGTTTCCCTAGACATACAGGATGCGTTTCTGCATGTACCTATTGCTCAATCTCACCAAAAGTTTTGGTGGTTTGCTGTGGGTCAGCAACATTACCAATTCCAGGCTCTGCCCTTCGGTCTGTCTACAGCACCTTAGGTATTCACCAAGATAATGGCAGTCATGGTGTCTCATCTCAGACAACAAGGAGTCAGGATACTACAATACTTGGATGACCTCCTAATATTGGCACAATCTCCGGACGTTATACAGCACCATCTGCAAATGACCATTGCCTGTCTGCAGGAACACAGCTGGATAATCAATAGGTAAAAATCTTCTCTTTCTCCAACTCAGCAGATGGTACATTTGGGGGCGCTGCTGGATTCTCTGGGTCAAAGGATTCTTTTACCAGTAGACAAGATTTCTTCCCTGCAAGCTTAGCAATGCAGGTACTGGGGTCCATGGTATCCACGTTTGACATGGTGGCTTATGCCCAGGTCCATTCCAGGATCCTGCAACGATGGATTCTGTCTCATTGGGATGGTTGGTACCATCTGATAAAGTCTTAAATTATCTGCATCTCTCCAGAAGTTTGCCTCTCCCTGGTGTGGTGGCTACAGACAACTCATTTAGACAAGGGGCGCCCATTATAAATCCCAGATTGGATGCGCCTCACCACAGATGCAAGTCTGCGAGGATGGGGAGTGGTGACAGGTCATCACACCTTTCAAGGAAGATGGACAGCTCAGGAAAGTCACCTGCCCATAAATATTTTGGAACTTCATGCAGTGAACAGGGCACTCATTCAGGTGCAGGACCTCCTTAACGGCAGGCCTGTCCAGATTCAGTCTGACAACGCAACTGCAGTGGCCTACCTCAATCATCAGGGAGGCACACAAAGTCCAGCAGCTATGAGGGAAGTGGTGAACATTCTGGTTTGGGCAGAATGCCATCTTCCAGCAATCTTGGCAATATTCATCCCAAGAATCCTCAACTGAGAAGCGGACTTTCTAAGTCATCAGGACATACACGCCGGAGAATGGGCTCTTTATCCGGACGTCTTTCAGTACCTGGTGGACAAGTGGGGACTACTGTACGTAGACCTCATGGCCTCATGTCACAACCACAAAGTCCCCAGGTATGAGTCCAGAACAAGGGACCCCTCAGCTGCCTTTGTGGATGCTTTGGCGGTGAGGTGGGACTTCAGGTTGGCATACCTGTTTCCTCCGATCTCCCTCCTCCCAAGGGTTGTCAGAAAATTCAAGCAAGAAGGTGGCAGAATGATACTAATAGCTCCTGCCTGGCCCAGGAGATATTGGTTCACCGATCTGACATGTCTTTCTATAGACAGTCCACTTCCTCTACAGCCGGATTTGCTATTGCAGGATCCCTGCCTATATCCGGATTTACCTCAGCTGGCTTTGATGGCATGGCTCTTGAGTCTTACATCTTAAAGAAAAAAGGTTTTTCTACTTCTATGATCCAGACGATGCTTAGGGCAAGGAAGCCTGCTTCCGCCCACATCTATCACAGGATTTGGCATTTATTTTTTCATTGGTGTTCCCACAGAAAATATGACCCTAGGGTTTTTAGGGTCTCCCTAGTTCTTGCTTTTCTTCAAGCTGGACTGGATTTAAGTCTTCATCTGGCTACCTTAAGAGTTCAGGTTTCTGAATTGTCAGTTTGGTTCCAGCACAGAATTGCCACTCTGCCAGATGTTAGAACATTTCTTCATGGTGTTCTCCATCTGCAACCTCCATTTGTCCCTCCAATGGCACTATGGGATTTATCCTTTGGTTCTCAGGGTGCTACAGGCCCCCCCTTTGAACCCTTAGATACAGTGGACCTCAAATGGTTGACAGCAAAGATGCTTTTTCTACTCGCCATCTCCTCAGCTTGCAGAGTTTCTGATTTGGCAGCACTTTCATGTCGCTCTCCAGTTTTGATTTTTCACCAGAATAGAGCTGTCCTCCGTACAAGGGCAGGTTACCTCCCAAAGGTGGTATCCCGTTTTCATAAAAATGAGGAAATTAAAGTCCCAGCCTTTCAGTCTTCTGGCCTTTCTGTAGGTGAAGCATCACTGAATGTGGTTCGAGCTCTTTGTATCTACATGGATTGTACCAGCTCCATCAGAAAATCAGATGCATTTTTTGTGTTATATGGCTTTCATAAGCAAGGCTGGCCAGCTAACAAGCAGACTCTGGCTCGGTGGCTGTGTATGATTATTTTTCATGTGTATACTCAGCCTGATCTTCCGGTTCCAAACACAGTGACAGCACATTCTACATGGTCTGTTGGACCGTCGTGGGCAATTAGACATGGCGCCTCTGCAGAACAATTATGCAAGGCAGTAACTTGGTCTTCGGTCCACACTTTCATCAAATTCTATACATTTGATACTTTTGCCTCCCAGGATGCTTCCTTTGGGCGGCAGATTCTCCTTTCTGCTCTGGAGTGTCGCCACCCTTAAGGGAACTGCTTTAGTACATCCCCAAGGTAGTTACTGTGGACCCTATGGACCCTGAAGAAGAAAATAAGAGTTATGGTATAACATGCCTTAGTTAACTCTTTTTCTTCGAGGTCCAAAGGGCACCCACACTGACGCACCTGGCCTCAGTTGGGATCTCTTCTTTTCTTTTGGTGTCACCGATTCCTTCTTCATTTTTTTGAGAGTGTTTCTTGTGTACATTGTACTTCTTTCTCCACTTTTCATCTCTTACCGTTAGGCTTGCTTACAAACTGAATGCCTGTGGCTGGGGGCGGGGTATATAGGGAAGAGACCCTATGCATGCTGGGAGCTTTAAAGCTGTAGATGTTTGGTGCAATGGATTACTCCAACTACATAATTCCTGTGGACCCTATGGAGCTCGAAGAAACAGAGTTAACTAAGGTATATTATACCATAACTATTATTTTCTGCATGGTTAATCTTGTATTAAATTATGAAAAATGGAGAGAGAGGACCTCATTCAGAGGCGGTCGCAAGAAGCGATCGCTCTCTCTGAATGAGGGCGGCCACTCCATTTATTTAGTGCGGCCTCCTGGTCGATAGCTAAGCTGTGGGTTACCACCCACAGCTTAGCGACCGACCAGGGTGATGGTCACAATGGCCAAGACCATCACCCTTAGGATCTCATCGCAAGCGACCATCAGGGCTTGCGATGAGATCCTAAGGTTGGGTCTCCGCAACCGCAAGCCTAAGGGAGCTTCCTGCTCTGATCGAGCAGGAAGCTCCCCACTGACATCACAGCTGATGTCAGTGCGGCCGCCCACAAAACGGCAGGCGTTCCATTAGGAATGCCTCTGTTTGTGTAGCCACCCCCCCACCCCGCCTACAAAATGGGCCGAGCTGTCGATCAACATGGACAGCTGGCCCTTTTGTAGTGAGCTCCAGAGCGTGCGCAGGACCAAAACATCGACCCGGTTGCGAGCGCTCAGCGCTTGTGACCGGGTCTGAATGAGGTCCAGAGTCCTTAATTTGTCTTATCTCTGCTTCATATATGAAATCTTAGGCTGTAAACTCCTTGGGGCAAGGACTGATGAGAAATATGAAAGCACTGCATAATATATGGGCTCTATATACATAAAATTACATAAATATGTGATTTATACGTTTTCAGTTGAGGCACATCTCGCAATTTAAAAAAAAAACTAAAGTCTTGTGAAAATATAAGGTTATAATCAATCATATTCTAGATTATAACATTGTATTTACGCAATTAGAATACAAATCCTTCAATAATTTAAATTCAACCAATATTCCTGATTGCATTATCAAACAATTCAGAAGAATATATAATTTTAAGGAATTTATTGTCAACAACATGTTTAGGTTTTCTTGCAAGTCAATAGGATCCTAAAATCAGATTATACTGTACATGGCCAGCTACTATTTCGCTGTGTATGGCACCTCTAGAATGAATCATGAAATGGTTCTGAACAGCAAATACTAAATTTAATTAGGTTATGAGATATAAAAAACAAATGTTTCCTAATACCAACTACAAATAGTATTTTTTTCTGCTAAGAAAACACAAGCAGTGCTAATAGGCCTGCAGCACTGAAAACCGTTGTCAACTATACAATGAAGTCTATCTCTGGACAGCAGTCCTAAACAGGGGCTGGCTGGCAACTTTTAGCCTGGGGGGCAAATGCATGCAGGCGGCCCTGGCAGAGGAGTAGCGCGTGTGTCCGAAGAATATGCGTGCTACGGCGCCCCCCCCTCCAGTGTTCCAGGGAGAAGGCGGGTCCATATGGGATTAATGTAAGGTAAAAATAAAGATTAGGGCAGCCCCCTGTCGTAGTGCCCATATGCAGTGCCCCCGTGTGCCACAGGAGAGAACAACCTTATGCAGGCCTCCAGTAGTGCCCCCAGTATTAGTCACCCCCCTTGTGGTGCCCCCAGTAGTAGTAGTCCCCCCCCTTTGTAGTGCCCCCAGTAGTAGTAGTCCCCCCATTTGCAGTGCCCCCAGTAGTAGTAGCCCCCCCTTGTAGTGCCCCCATTAGTAGTAGTTCCCCCCTTGTAGTGCCCCCAGTAGTAGTAGTCCCCCCCCTGTAGTGCCCCCAGTAGTAGCCCCCCCTTGTAGTGTCCCCAGTAGTAGTAGTCCCCCCCCTTGTAGTGTCCCCAGTAGTAGTAGTCCCCAGTAGTAGTAGTCCCCCACCCCCTTGTAGTTCCCCCAGTAGTAGTAGTAGTAGTCCCCTTATAGTTCCCCCAGTAGTAGTAGTCCCCGGTAGTAGTAGTCCCCTCCCCCTTGTAGTGCCCCCAGCAGTAGTCCCCACTTGTAGTGCCGCCAGTAGTAGTAGTTCCCCCCCTTGTAGTGCCCCCAGTAGTTGTAGTCACCCACCCCCCTTGTAATGCCCCCAGTAGTAGTAGTCCCCCCTTTGTAGTGCCCCCAGTAGTGCCAGACACCCCCCCCAGTAGACACACATAATATAAAAAACAAAAAAAACCTCACCTACCTGAATCCCCACTCCCGCCGCCGCCATCTGCTCCTCCATCTGTCCTCCTGGGCCCAGCCGCTCTGCATTATGGGAGAGACGTCATATGACATCATGACGTCTCTCCCATTGCCCACTGCAGGAGCCGGAAGATGGAGCGGCTCCCGCAGTGGGCGCAGCAGCAGCTAATGAGAGTCTGACAGACTTTCATTGGCTGCTGCTTACAACAAACATACAGCTGCCGGAGCCAGCGGCTGTGTGTTTGTCAGTGTAGCGCTGACCGAACTCCATCCGGTCAGCGCTACACACGCGGTGCAGTCTGTGTCACAGTGACACAGACTGCACCGGCCCGCATGACGCTGCGGCCCGGGGGGCACATGGCACCCTGCCCCCTGGCCCAGCCCGCCACTGTTCCTAAATGAGGTCTGGAATCGCAAAATAATTGCATTAACCAATGCATTTTAATAGCTGCTGTTTTCACTGCTAGGATAATCAGGGTCCTTTAGAAATTTTTTTAGAACAGACAGCTCAGCAGGGATGCGAAATACAAATCCACAAGTCTTAGTTACATTAAAACCATTATATCTCTCTTTCCCTTCTGAGCCTGTAGCTAAATGCTCAGTGAAGCGCTAATGCAATTCTAGATATATTTAATCTCCCATAAAGTGTAGAAAAAACTACTTAAAATATTTTCTTTAAAGCCTAAACTCCTCTACTCTTGTTAATTCTTGGAAACAGAATTGCAGGTTTAGAAGTAGATTTGCAGAATAATTTATATATGACTGAAACAGGAAACTGGGTAACTGCTGTATTTTGGATACCAAACAACTGGATACTCTATTGGTCAATAATTGGTTAAAGCCACCTATCACACAATTCATGTTTTTTTCTGTTCTAGAAAGGTGAAGTAGAGGAACAGCATATTTGTATGACTGCAAGACTATGGGGCTAATTCAGAGATGTGCGCTAACCCGATGGCTACCGCACATCCGATAGTAACGTTCTGCGGCGGTGCAAGACCTGTACTGTGAATGTGCAGTATGGGTCCTGCGTGACTGCACGCAGAGTGGCAGCAGACTCTCAGTGATTGACAGTCTGCTGCTGTTTCTGGGCGGGGAGGGGGCGGCTACCACTCCCTTTCCCCAAGCGGAGGCGCGTCACCGCAGTTGGGTGGGAGGGAGGAGGCCAGGGTCTCCGCTGGCTAATGGACTCTTTTGAGCAACTGCGTTCACCGGTTTGAGTGACCCCATGGTCACTCAGCCGGCAGAGGGTCACGCAGATGCTGTGTCCATGGATGCAGCTCGGAACAGTAATGCATGCAGGGGGCGTGATGCTTCCTGCTGCATTACAATAATAGTGCTATCGAAGCTGCTACCATGGTAGCAGCTGCAATAACAATAGCATTGGACCTTGAATCACCCCCTATATTCATCATCTAAATGGAAATAAGTCTCCTACAAAAGGTGGTGGAGGCTAAACTTTGACATCATGAAAATTAACATTATTGCTACTGTTTTGGACACAATTATTATTATTTTATTATTTATTAACAGTTTCTTATATAGCGCAGCATATTCCGTTGCGCTTTACAATTGGAACATTAATACAACAAAACTGGGTAATAACAGACAGATATATAGGTAGGAAGGCCCTGCTCGCAAGCTTACAATCTATAAGGAAATAGGCATTGATACACAAGGATAGGTGCTATATATTGCAATTTGGTCCAGCCAGACTGCAGAGTTTCTTGGTGGGCTGCATGATCCAGTCACACAGGCATGTTGGCCAAATGTCATGAGGATGTGAGAGAAAGACAATGTGTGAGGTTATGTGAGGACTGTGAAAGGGGATGTAATTAGACATGGAAGCTATGAAGGTTATATTGGCGGTTCTGGAATCTGATAAGCTTGCTTGAAGAGGTGAGTTTTCAGGGAACGCTTGAAGGATTGGAGACTAGATGTAAGTCTTATTATGTGTGGTAAGGCATTCCATAGAGTGGGTGCTGCCCGAAGAAAGTCCTGTAACTGTGAATGGGAGCAAGTAATGCGTGGGGCTGAGAGACATAGATATTGTGCTGAGCGGAGAGGTCGGGTTGGGAGATATTTTGAGATGAGTAAAGAGATGTATGTTGGTGTGGTTTGGTTAATGGTCTTATGTGTAAGTAAAAGTATTTTGTATTGAATACGGTAGAAGAACGGCAACCAAAGGAGGGACTGACAGAGGGGCAGCAGACGATGAATGTATGGCAAGGAAGATAAGCCTTGCAGCTGCATTAATAATGGATTGTAATGGCGATAGCCTGTTTTTAGGAAGACCAGTAAGAAGACTATTGCAATAGTCTATGCGGGAATAATAAGTGCATGGATCAGAGTTTTTGCAGTGTCTTGTGTGAGATATGGTCGAATTTTGGATATGTTTTTTAGATGTATGTAACATGGTTTTGAGACAGATTGAATGTGGGGAACAAAAGACAGTTCAGAGTCAAGGATGACACAGAGGCAGCGAGCTTGTGGAGCAGGATGGATTGTCGAGTTATCAACCGTGATCGAGAGATCAGGTTGGTAACTGTTCTTGGTCGGTGGAAATATAATTAATTCTGTTTTAGAAACATTAAGTTTCAGGTGGCGAGATGACATCCAAGATGAAATGGCAGAAAGACATTCAGTGACACGGACCAATACAGATGGTGATAAATCTGGGGAGGATAGGTAGATTTGAGTATCATCCGCATACAAATGGTACTGAAATCCAAAAGAGCGGATTAGTTTGCCAAGAGAGGTGGTATAGATTGAGAATAACAAAGGACCTAAGACAGAGCCTTGCGGTACTCCAACAGTTAGAGGTAGCGAAGAGGAGGCAGAGCCAGAAAAATGAACAGTGAAAGAGCGATCAGATAGGTAGGAAGAGAACCATGAAAGAGCTGTGTCCTTAAGACCTAGGGATTGTAGTGTTTGTATGAGGAGAGAGTGGTCAACAGTGTCAAAAGCAGCAGAGAAATCTAGACGAATTAGGAGTAATGGCCTTTAGTTTTGGCAGTGACCAGATCATTTACTGCCTTAGTCAGTGCTGTCTCTGTGGAGTGTGGGGAACGAAAGTCGGACTAAAGTGGGTCCAATAAGTTGTGTGAGTTTAGAAAGTGTGTGAGGCGGGTGTAGACAAGTCTCTCAAGAAGCTTGGAGAGGCATGGGAGCTGGGAGATAGGATGGTAATTTGAGAGAGTGTTGGGGTCAGAATTTTGTTTTTTCAGAATGGGAGTAATCACTGCATGCTTGAACAGTGATGGAAAGATGCCAGTAGCGAGAGACAGATTGCACATTTTCCAATGGATCTGGCATTTTGAGACCCCACTGACTGACCTTTCCCTTTCACCCCTTAAATTACCATGTTATTACTATATTGTATTTATATATCACCAACAAGTCACAGTTTTTTTTTCATCGATCATTTATTCACATCAGGCAGATTTATTTATCGGTGTGTACACAGCCTTACTGCTGTGTGAGTAAGGCTAGCATGAGCTCTGCCTCTAGCTATTGGCCATCTAAAAGTTGATTAATTCTTTGAGACTGCCTGTTTTGAAATCTATTAACATTGAACACTTGAAAAGTCTCTTAACATGAGTGAGTAGCACAGTGGCGTTGTGGACTGTATTGCCACCAGCATACCCACTGGAGCTCTAGGGGACACCTGCTAGCTATTTGCTCCATTGGGAAAAAGGGCACTTATACAACATTGTGGAAATTTTACTTATGACAAACGGTGATCATTGCATACATTCCTAAATTATGTTTACTGGAGTACATTTCTCTTGCATTTTGTTGTGTTGTTATTGTGTCATTATTGTGCTGCTATCAACCCATTCTTTCCCATTGTTCCCAAATGGTAACACTTTACTTCTTGTCCTGATGTTCCCAAATGGAACAATGTTTTTTTTTAATCAAAATGGCTCTATTGAAATCAAATAATTTCTTGTTTGATATCAGATACGTAGCAACAACGTTATTTTAGATACTATTTAAATAGATGAGTTTGAAATAAACACTTGGGCAACAATGGGTTAAATATGCCTTATAACACTTAAGTTGGTTAGTGTTTGAATTTACAGTTTTGAGGAATAGGTGCTATGATCCTACCTGCTCTATGTTATAGGCAAATTTTGCCATAAGGGGAATTTGGTTTAACCCCTAGCTAGCAGCCTTCTGACACTGGCTGTCACCAGTTGAGGCGCACTGAACTTTTAAAAAGTAGCATGATACCTATACTGTTAACACCATCTCAGGATTGTTTTACAGGACACAATCATGAAGGAATTACTTAAAAAAGAATATAGCATTTTTTAAATGCAGTAGTTAAAAACATGTATTTATTATTTAAAAATAAAATAGTGTTTTAATACTTGTCTTTTAACAAAAGAAGCACAAAGTGAATATTATACACACAACTATGAAGATAGGCTCATCAAAACTGTTACCACTCGGGACAGCATTGTGCAGTAGCCTCTATGAGATATATTTTGTATTTGTGTGTATACAGGAAAAAATAATGTTTTATTACCTGTTTATTACCAGTGGTAGCAAAAAATAACACTTTTTGTCATAATGTGGGGAGCAATAATAAATAGCTCCAACATTTTCTACCACAGAAGCACCCACCAGGGTCTAATGTGCCAAAAGCAAAATTAATTTACCAGTATGTCTTTTTGAACTGAGAGAGGAAACCAGGAGGTAATCAATGTGAATATGGGGAGAACATACCTATGGGAACGCCTACAGTCTGGGGCCGGCTCCACTGACATCACAAGTGATGTCAGTGGGAGTGCTTTCAGCTCTGTTTGATCCCAAAGCACTCTAGGGCTTGCGGCAACGAGACCCTACCACAAGGGTCTCGTCGCAAGCCCGATGGTCGCAATGGTCATGACCATCGCGACCATCTTCCTGGCCGCTCGCTATAGCTGTGGGTGGTCACTCAAAGCTATACGAGCGGCCAGGAGGCCGCTCTAAAAATCAAGAAGGACGGCCCTGATTCAGAGCGAGGGCTCTGTCAGAGCGTCCGGCTCTGAATCAGGACCTCTGTTCTATCGATTCTGCTCTGATCTCCTTCTCTACAGTTGGGTTCAACTTTGTTTATTGCTATAAAGCTCATACCCTTTGGATCGTTGTTATGTTTTTGTCTGAAGTGTTCGGATATGATATGATTTTTTAAACCACTTTTTATGTTCCTTATGTGTTTATCTATTTTGACTCTTAAACTTCTAATGGTGCATCCTACATACTGTACAATATTGTGCTCTGCACGAACATATAAGTAGTTGTTACAGTATATGATGTTAGTACTGTCACATGTTAGTCTTTCAATCTTTGATTGGACACTACCATGGTAGTGGTGTTGTGCTTTGGTAATCTAGGGTCTTGCAATTTTGCCATCTGCCTCAGTGAAAGAACCCTACCGATCTTGTTTATTCAGAGTTCTTTGTGTTATGCTGGATACACATTACATGACGTGTGTACCCAGAGGGGGTCATTCAGACCCACTCGCGAGCGCAGGACACTCACAAGCGGGTCGATGTTACCCCAATGCACATGCACACGATGGAGGGAGCTCCGTCGTGCGCATGCGCGAGACCCGGACAGCGACAGCCAAGCTGTCGCTCTGGGTCTCGCCCCAAAGGGGGCGTGCTGTCGATGGTGACTGACAGCACACCCCCTTTGTTGGGCGTGCCGGGGGCGTGGCTGCCAAATGGAGGCGTTCCCATGGGAACGCCTACCGTCTGGGTCCGGCCCCACTGCCATCACTAGTGATGTCAGTGGGAGTGATTTTGGCTCTGATAGAGCCAAAATCACTCCAGGGCTTGCGGTCACCGAGACCCTACTGCAGGGTCTCGTCGCAAGCCCGATGGTCGCGATGGTCTTGACCATCGTGACCATCTTTTTGGCTGCTCGCATATGCTATGGGTGGTCAGGAGGCCGCTCCATTTTTAGGTAGGAGGGCACTGATTCAGAGCGAGTGCTCTGGTCAGAGCGTCCGGCTCTGAATCAGGCCCAGAGTCCCAACTATGTCACCCCCCCACTCCCCGTTTGTACACACTAGACGATCCGGTGCTTGACTACCTCATATGTTGGCCCCTGCCTCATCCCTCTGCATGGGGTAGTCGGCTGCATTGTCAGGTTGGCTTGCATGTAGGGATGACAATGAGGCTGGTGACCAAACGGGAGTGTGTACCAGGGGAAAGCAGTCTGGAAGCCGATGGACGGAATCCCGACCATTGGCTTCATGACTGTCTAATCCCGGCAAGGGGTTAAATGACAGGCATCAATATCCCGATGCCTGTTATTTTACCTACGCAGGGAGCCTGACACCCGGCTTATCGATCGAAGGTAAGCCAGGCGCCTGGTGCGGACAGCTGCGGGTGGGGAGAGTTAGGTTTAGGGTTCCGGGGGGGGGACTTAGGGCTAGGCACCCCCCGGGAGGTTAGATTTAGGCTAGGGGAAGGGGGGTTAGGGTTAGGCACCCCCAGGGGGAGGTTAGGGTTAGGCACCCCCCTGGGGGCTTAGGTTTAGGCAGCGGGGAAGGGGGGTTAGGTTTAGGCACTTAGAGGGGGATTAGGGTTAGGCACTTGGGGGGAAGGTTAGGGTTAGGCACTCCTAAGGGGGGGGTTAGGGTTAGGGGGTAGAATTAGGTTAGTAAAATACTTACCTTTGATGATCGGGATTTCCTCCTCTGCCGGGATGCCCCGGTCGGGATTAGAACCGCTGGCCATGCGTCCAGCGGTAAATCGTATGCATTCCGTACGGACGACATAGTGTGTACTGTTCATACTTGGAGATTTTGAACGATTCATTGTTGCAATCCGTTGAAATCGGCAAAATCATTTGAAAAATTAATCTAATGTGTACCCAGCTTTAGACCTTTATCAGCTTTCAAATGATTCTTCACTCATTTTTTTTAAGGTCTGGTGCCTTCCTGAATACTATATATGGTTTATCTGCTAGGCTGTTGGTGAGTTGGCCAATGTTTCCTCAAGATTTTCTTAACTTTGTTTAATAATTTGGTATAGTTTAAAAATACCTAATTGTTTCTGATTAGTTCCTGTTTCACCCTATAGTTCAAAGGTTCTTCTATGTCCTTCATTTTGATGTTGTTGAAGGCTTCTTTCACCTTGGACATGTCCTAGCGCTTGAGATTTTCCCCTTGGCTAATGTAATCATTAATATCAGAAACATTCCTTATTACTCTAATAAACTGTCCTCGCAGTATTCTATAATCCAACTGGGATGGTGGATGCTACTTGCTAATATGCAGCTATTTACATCTACATTCTTGTAATGTGTTTTAGGGCTCTATTCATCATCACTTAATTTCAAAGTCCAGCTCGTTTAGCGTATTGATTACTACCTATCTATACACCCTAAATGTCGCTATTTAGCGTTATAAGTCACACAAGAAATAATTGCTTTCCAGACTTTGATTGTGGTTCCAAAGCACAAAAATATATTATTCACCAAAAAACAGATAGTTACATGCTGTGATCTAAATACAAATAGCGCAAACAGATTACACAATCACAAGGTACAGTCGAATACATACGCATGCGCTCTGGATCCAGATTTCCAGCATCAAAGGTGAAGCCTTCCTAATAGCAAGAAAATGATGATTAGCTAACAGATTCAGAGAGCTTGCATATATACCCTTACAGAGATAGGCAATACAATAGAACTAGTTGGCATAATCCCATTGGTTCTTCTTCCAGGTTCTTCTGTTACGATGTAGTTCATAGGTCAGTTTATATTGTAATAGTTCAGCCTCCAACAGCTTCTTTGTGTCCATTTTCCAGCCGAAGAACAAGTCTAAACTGGCTAATTACATTACATTTACAGAGAACATTTCAATGCCTATCTATGATCCATAATTTGCAGACGCATGTTGCGATTTCCTCGCCGATGGAACCGGAAATCTGCAAATAAACAGTGGTTCAGAATGGCACCAAACACGGTCTGCTTATAATGTACTAAACCTGAGATCTTAAATACAGTCGCTTTATTACATAATTAATAATGAATAAAACCTTGGATATTAACCTTAAATTCTAGGGAACCTTCCTATGTAAGTGTGCAAAGTGTAAGTGTAAGGATATTAAGAAAAAACGCTAGTTAGCATTGTGTGACTACGTGTTTGTGAGGTAAAACCGTGGTACGTGTTTTGCAGGGTTGTTCATATTAAATGTTTTAGTAAATGTATGTATTTACAGTTAGGTGCATAAATATTGGGACATTGACAGAATTTTCATATTTTGTCCTCTATTCACCACCACAATGGCTTTGAAATGAAACAAACAAGATGTGCTTTAACTGCAGACTTTCAGATTTAATTTGAGGGTAATTACATCCAAATCAGGTGAACGGTGTAGGAATTACAATGGTTTCTATATGGGCCTCCCACTTTTTAAGGGGCCAAAAGTAATGGGACAAACTAAACAATCCTAAATCTAACTTTCACTTTTTAATACTTTGTTGCAAATCCTTTGCAGGCAATTAAAGCCTGAAGTCTGGAATGCATAGACATCACCAGATGCTGGGTTTCATCCCTGGTGATGCTCTGCCAGGCCTCTACTGCAAATGTCTTCAGTTCCTGCTTGTTCTTGGGGCATTTTCCCTTCAGTTTTGTCTTCATCAAGTGAAATGCATGCTCAATCGGATTCAGGTCAGGGGATTGACTTGGCCATTGCATAATATTCCACTTTTTAGCCTTAAAAATCTCTTTGGTTGCTTTTGCAGTATGCTTCGGGTCATTGTCCATCTGCACTGTGAAGCGCTGTCCAATGAGTTCTGAAGCATTTGACTGAATATGAGTATATAATATTGCCCGAAACACTTCAGAATTCATTCTGCTGCTTTTGTCAGCAGTCACATCATCCATAAATACAAGGGAACCAGTTCCATTGGCAGCCATACATGCCCACGCCATGACACTACCACCACCATGCTTCACTGATGAGGTGGTATGTTTTGGATCATGAGCAGTTCCTTTCCTTCTCCATACTCTTCTCTTCCCATCACTCTGGTACAAGTTGACCTTTGTCTCATCTGTCCATAGGATGTTGTTCCAGAACTGTAATGGCTTTTTTAGATGTTGTTTGGCAAACTCTAATCTGGACTTCCTGTTTTTGAGGCTCACCAATGGTTTACATCTTGTGGTGAACCCTCTATATTCACTCTTGTGAAGTCTTCTCTTGATTGTTGACTTTGACACAAGGGGGGTTTTCTTCACCAGGGAAATAATTCTTCTGTCATCCACCACAGTTGTTTTCCGTGGTCTTTCGGGTCTTTTGGTGTTGCTGAGCTTTCCAGTGCATTCTTTCTTTTTAAGAATGTTCCAAACAGTTGTTTTGGCCACACCTAATGTTTTTGCTATCTCTCTGATGGGTTTGTTTTGATTTTTCAGCCTAATGATGGCTTGTTTCACTGATAGTGACAGCTCTTTGGATCTCATATTGAGAGTCGACAGCAACTGATTCCAAATGCAAATGTCACACCTAGAATCAACTTCAGACCTTTTACCTGCGTAATTGATAATGAAATAACAAGGGAATAGCCAACACCTGTCCATGAAATAGCTTTTGAGTTGATAGTCCCATTACTTTTGGCCCCTTAAAAAGTGAGGCACATATTGAAACCGTTGTAATTCCTACACCGTTCACCTGATTTTGATGTAATTACCCTCAAATTCAATCTGAAAGTCTGCAGTTAAAGCACATCATGTTTGTTTCATTTCAAAGCCATTGTGGTGGTGAATAGAGGCCAAAATATGAAAATTCTGTCAATGTCCCAATATTTATGAACCTGACTGTATATAATGAGGACTTTTAGCATTGTTCTATTGCGTGGGAATCGCACGACGCTAAATAATAGCATCGCCGTATGTACTGATATCGTGGGATTCACTAAAGTTGGATTCACTAAAATGGCGTTGTGCGGCCATTCGCAAAATGGCGTCTTGTTGCCATTCGCCAAATGGCGTCATGCAGATTTAAATTTTAGCAGATTCTGTCTCAGTCAAATTATCCAGCTTCGACAGTCGTAAATAACGGAATGCGTAGAAAACGTTGTGATGCAGATACTCTTTCCAGCTGCGCAGACTGAGATAAGCCATTTTTAAAGTTTTTTAATTGTAATTGTGATTTTATCCATTCTTGTGTGTAAGAAATGTTTTAAATACTGCACCGTGAGAGTATGTGTTCTCTCTTCATGTACATATGAAATCTGAACTAAAGAGCGGTTGGGACCTTGATAGGCGATCACTTAAAGGAGTTCGTTTGGGTCATCACTATAAATTGGAGAAGCCCACTTTATTTAACCTTTTTGGTATGCATATATATTATCATCATCACAAGGTCCCAATAATTATAATATTATTACACTATAAGGTGCTGTGTTCTCACCTTTTGTTTTTCATATTTATTCTACTATATACACAAAAGAAGTTTCCACAGCTCTCAAGGTAAAGCTGCCAATTCTTGCATAGCTTACTTCTTTTATACTAAATAACTATTAGACAAAGTGACAAAGCAACAAATCTTATATATAAAGTTTATTGCTCTGCACCGATGGGGATGAAACCAACGGTGGTGGTCCAGATGAATCCTGTCCAGGTTTTATGGGGGTTAGGGCCCTGGTCTGATCTCCTGTTGGTGTACACTGGGCAGAACTTTGACCCGGGGAGCCTGTTCTAATGCTTCCACTGGATGGATTTGGATGAAAACTTCACAGAGTGCTAACATTGGATCCCAGAAGACAAACTAGGAGGTTGAGGTCCCAGTCTGACCTCCCGTTGGTGTACGCTGGGCAGAACTTTGACCCGGGATGCCAGACAGAACTTAGACCCTGGGAGCCTGTTCTGGGCCTTGCACTGGATGGATTTGGATGAAAACTTTGCAGAGGGGTGGCAATTGGTCTGGGAAGCATAATGGTGTGCTTGGAGTCCCAGTCGGACCTCACAGCAAAGTGAATCGGGCAGAACTTTGACCAAGGTAGTCTGTTCTGAGCCTTCCACTGGATGGATTTGGATGACATAAAACTTAATAACTTGAAGATTTAAACCTGGTCAATGGTGGGTACTTCAGCTAATGTATATATATAGATATATATATATATATATATACACACACCATTATCCAGACGGCGACACTCACAAGGCTTACCTTTATAATGAATATATTTAATGGTAAATCTTCGGTTCCGATTGCTGGAATTGATGTGTTGTAAAACTGTATCATCTCCATTCCAAATGAACGACACAAAATTGATGTACCTCCTTAGGAGAATGAAGTTTGTCCCAAATTCATTGTGCACCCAGATGTTGTGGTCCTCTCAATTACCCAAAGAGATTTGCATAACTTGTGGCAAACTGGGTTCCCATCGCTGTCCGCACTTCTCAAACTATATGTAGTTTTGGGTAAGTATGGATTCCATGCCTCTCAGAATGAATTGTTTGTGGTCAATCACCATGTACAATGGAATCACTTGTTGCTAACCAGTAATCATCTGCCCATGAAAGGTTCTGAAGGGTTTTGGGAACTTGTGTGGTATCTCTGAGATATGACTGGTGTTGCCTGACATATTTTTGTAAATACAGTAGAAATCAATCTACTGGGATAGATTTTAAGAGAGTGAATTAATGCCTGAAATGATTGGTCTCCCTAGTGTCCCTATGAATTTTGTGTAGGCAGTATAATACCAAAATGATGAGGTGTGGTGTGTTGAGGAAACCATATTCTTGTTTGGTTAGAATCCCTTGGTCTTTTCTTTTCTCTAGTAGTGAAATCCGTTCTTGTCGATATTGATGAGTGAAGTCTTTCTTATGTTTGGTGCAGGTGATTGGGTCTTTAAGTATTCTGTAGGGCTCTCTTTTGAGGGTGTGGTATGTTAAGTCATCATTTATTATGTTTACATGCATCAGGTCGACATGAGAATGTCTGCATGGTTGAAATGTCGATATACAGCATGTCAACAGTGACCTTGTCAACATTCACCATGTCTACATGGATGACAGGATAGAATGTCGACTTAACATCTCTGGTGGCCCAGGGGTCACTTACCTGGTCCCAGCAGCAGCAGCTGCTCCAGCGTCTTCTTCAGGGTCCCGCTAGAATCGTGTGTAGCAGTTCTGGTACAGATGTCTGATGAGCAGTGGTTCAGGTAAGTATTATTCCCCTATCCCTGATCCTGTTATGCACGCCTAGATCAGAACACGACTACTGCAGACTAATAATGGTGTTCATCTATAACAGCCGCCTTTCCCAGGTAAAGTAAGTTCACCCGGAATGCCGTCAAGACTTGGGTACATAGATTCAATGTGGAAACTAGGCAGCACAAGGAATAGGCTGAGGTGGGAGCAAAAGAGAAACCAGGTCTAGAAAAAGATAGATGCCAAGCAGATGCAGAACTGACAAAGACAGAGTGCAGGCAGGGATTCCTACAGTGAAGTGTAGAAATGAAAGAATGGCTGGCAAAAACTACCAGAAAACTACTAAAATACTGCACCTCCTGCATGCATCTGTGATCTGAGTGCAGTATCCGTAGAATTCCTTGGATCATCATTCTGACCATGCTTTGGACAGGCTGCGTAAGCTAAAACTTATTATGCCTGGACATTTGTATTGGACACCCGGGTCCAGGAAGTCTGCATCCAATGACGCAGACCCTGTGCTTGGCACACCTCTGTCCTTGTATCCACAACTGCTTCACACCCCAAATGCCCATCGGTTTTGCATACATCTCTGAATCAGGCCCTTTGTTCACCCCCTTTACAAAGTTCTTCAAAAGTCTTAGTTTGATGTGTAAAGGAGTCAGAAAAATTTAGCTTCGATCAACCAGAGGACTGTGAAGGCCATTTTTTCCATAGCCTACAATGACTACATGGCCTACAATGGCTCAGCATTCCTGTATTAATGTTTGCCAATCTATATATTCTGTAGACACCAAAATTGCCTAGTATTTAACAAAATATAGGAAGAAAATGCAGGTGCATACTCTAAGCACTGAGGTAGGTGGGCAAACATCTTTGGCCAAACATGTACAAAGAACCTTACTTAAAAAAACATGTTAATTGTTGGAGCTTATTATTAATATTTTGATCATCAGAATTCTTAGTGCTTATAGTGTGCACCTGAATTTTCTTCCTACATGTCTCAGGCATGGTTGCACCTCTTATTATGTTTAAGATTAGGATGTGCAGCCCAGCCACCCTTTTATCCCATTTAACAAAATACCCCTACATAATCAAAAATTTTCTATATCTCGGAACCAAGAGATAACTGAGAGTTTTCAATGTCAAATTTGTTCTTCGCATACTGCAATCAATTAAAAGTATCTATTTTCACGTCTGTAAAATTTTCACTGTTGTGCTGTGTTATTATTGTTGTTTATTTATAACAATGGTAGCAGATGAACATTATAGCATTTTGTTATTACAAGGCTTAGTTTTATCCTTGGTGAATGTCTTATCTGTTCTGCTACCAATCGTGCGACATGGGTGACTCAATGAGACATAATACAAGAACCAAGCCTTGTAGAAACCTTAAAACAGTCATAAATGTCCTCTGCATATATTAGCCTCCATCCTCTTCTGGTTGTGGGATACAGAGCTAGGATTTATGTATCACATGAGTGTTATGATACACCTGAACAATTGCATAATACCTCTAAAACCACACAACAGATGTATTCTGCCTATAACAACCACCCTTTTCCTATAGAGATAGACACTCTCACCATTACTGAGATGCCACCAGAGCTTAAGCTCAGGGAAGTAGATGTTTATACAATAATCAGGCGATCACAGGGTTAATGCTGGATAATAAAATACAATATTCAAGTACAATGAGACAGTAAAATGAAACTCATGGTTTTTGACAACAACAGCAGGAGCTGTATAACAACAGGAAGCTTAAAATGGTAACATAAAAATGGCACATTTGAACATTAAGTAAGGTGATACTTAACAATAGGTGATGCAGGAGATCAAAGATTAAACTTGATTAGTAAACAAGGATTCAGGATACCAGCAGTACAGAGTATTCACCAGGTATTCAGATCAGCTAGATTACACCCAAGCATGAAGCTATAACTGACAAAGAGGTGAAAGCCTAGCTGCCTTTTAACACACACACACACACAGACCAATCATCAAACATCAATTAGAACCAACCTGCTGCAAGTGAAATAAGTTACAGGCATAATGCTGCATATAGGAGAGCAACTGAGTATCCCAGCAATTAAACAGCAGCTGCAGACATTCTTGTGCAGCCTCTGATCACATACACTGCGTCCTGGTCTCCTAGCACTGACTGGAATCAGCATGCAAAGCAGCTACTGACGCCGCTGACGTTCAGACCTCCTAGCAACCAGCGGCACCTGAGGAGCTAGTGAAATGCAGTGCTGGCCACCACGGCTCCTAACAATAACCAGCAGCAACTGCAGGTACCAAAAAAACACCAGCCTTCACAAACATTTACTGATGCTATATAAATATGGCAGGTAGATCCTAGAGCTGATCTAAGCTACGGCCATCTCTAGCTGCTGCCTGCATGCATACATTGTGGTATCACAATACTGGTCACAGCCCTATATAAAGGATGCCCAGCTACTGGCAGCCATTTTGTGGTGACATTTTGTCCTAGATTGATACTTTCTGAGTTGTTCCTGCTTTATTTAAGCGACTTTCGATAACGACTACTGATAAGGACTTTGGCTTACAACTTTCAAAAATATCCTGAGCAACAACATTTTCAGAAAAAACAATCTGAATAACATCTTCAGGCAATCACTATATAACAACTTTTGTCCTGTTACCCTTACCCCTTCAGACACCTGCCTCCATTTTATGTGCAGTTTTTAATTTAGAAACAATGGATACAGCAAATTATTCATCTAATGTGATACTGCATGACTTAAGATGGATACACACTCGTCCACTACTCCATGGATCCAAATGCAAACTAGATGTTAACACAATCCTACTGGAGATCTGGGGGCCCAAATGGTCCCCCTGATATTCAGCAAACTCCAAAAACAAAATTTTTGGAGTTTGCTTCCGAGAACAAGCGCCATCTTCGGATCCCCGAGGATGTGAAGAGGGATCCCAGTGGATCCCTCCGCCGCTTCCTCACTACCTCCCCATTGGCTGTGCACATGCGTGACATCGGATCACGCATGTGTAGGCGGGGTGACAGGGAGGAAGTAAGTAACACAGATACATCTGCTTTTGCTCCGGTGTCAAGTTTCCCCTGCTGTGAGTTGGATACTTAAATATCCCTTGCTGCGAGATCAATAATTAATCATCGGGTGCTATACGGCCTCCGATGATGAATAGGCCCCCTGGTCTCAGATTCAACACCCAATATTTAGCTACACACCTGTTCAATATTGTAGCACATCTTAGATCTATGTCTGCCTAAACAATCTTCTGAAAGGATTGTGTCACCTTACACACTCTTCCAATTAATCTAATTATAGTTGTTTTATAAAATTGTAGCAAATGAATGTTAAAGCATTTTGTTATTATAAGGCAGTAGCTTTATCCTTTGTGAATGCCTTATCTGTGCTTTAGAGAGCCGTCCCGAGCCCAGGGGAAGAGGCGTGGCCTAATCACGGGACATGTGAACACGTCCCCTTAGAAAAATTAATTGTTTCTCAGTGCTGCATGTGGCTGGGAGGTGGGTGCTGTGAGCCCCTCAGCACAGCGCAAATATATGGGGGACACGATCAGTGTGATCGCTCCCCCCACAGGCAGAGGAGACTGCTACAGCTTCTCGGCAACAGTGTGCAGTCTCCAACTGCAGTCCAGCAGACAGCAGCATGTGCTGGGCTGCTGACAGGTTGGAGGGAGGGGGGCGGTGTCAAACCAGGCCCCTACCGTACCCCTACAGCAAAACCCAAAGCTTGGGTAATTAGTACCTGATTCCCCCTCTCGGCACCTCTGACCGATGGTGTGACATGGGTGACACAATGAAGCCCAACACAAGAACCAAGCCTTATAGAAACCTTAAATTAGTCATAACTGTCCCCCACATTTATAATAACTGAGTCTCCAGACTCTTCTGAATGTGGGATACAGAACTAGAATTTATGTATCCCCATCCATTTTACCAACTCTGACATCCTTCTCTCCTGTATCTGGAGAGGAATTCATGGCCCTCATTCAGTCCTCCCCCTTTCCACCTCCCCTTAACCCTATCCCTTCACATCTACGCCGCTATCTCTCTCCTAGTGCCTGTTCCCATCTTGCCCACCTACGCAATCTCTCCCTCACATCTGGCACTGTCCCTTCTACATTCAAATATGCCCTTGTCTCCCCCGTTCTTAAAAAATCTACCCTTGATCTCTAACTACCGTTCCATCTTTCTCCTTCTTTTTGCCTCCAAGCTCCTTGAACATATTGTTTACAGTCGCCTTACCACCTTTCTTTTCTCCCACTCCCTCCTTGACCCTTTTCAGTCTGGCTTATGTTCACTCCACTCCACTGAAACTGCCCTCACAAAAGTCAGCAATAACCTCCTTGCTGTCAAATCCAAGGGCCACTAATCTCTGCTTATTCTCCTTGACCTTTCTGCTGTCTTCGACACTGTGGGCCACTCTCTCCTGTTGCAAATCCTTCACTCCCTTGGCCTACATGACACTGCCCTCTCTTGGCTGTCCTCCTACCTCTCTGACCGATCCTTCTCTGTCTCCTCTCATGACTCCTCATCCCCGCCACAGCCTCTTCCAGTAGGTGTCCCCCAAGGTTCTGTCCTTGGACCTCTCCTATTCTCCCTCTATACGCCCTCTCTAGCTGAACTCATCAGCTCTTTTGACCTCCATTATCATCTTTATGCTGATGATACTCAGATCTACATTTCCTCCCCTGACCTCTCCCCCTGTCTCCTCACTTGTATCTCTAACTTTCTCTCTGCTAGCTCTTCCTGGATGTCCCAGCAATTTCTTAAACTTAATATGTTTAAGACTAAGCTGATCATTTTCCCACCCTCCAATATAACCTCACTTCCCACTATATCTTTATCAATTGATGGCACGACTATCTCCACTAGCCCCAAAGTGCGCTGTCTTGAAGTTATCCTGGACTCCTCCCTCTCCTTCAAACCACATATCCAGAACCTCTCATAGTTCTGTCATTTCCATCTCAAAAATATTTCCAAGATTAGACCCTTTCTCACCCAGGATGCTACTAAAACCCTCATACACTCACTGGTCATCTCCAGATTGGACTACTGTAACCTCTTCCTATCTGACCTCCCCGACTCCCATCTCTCTCCTCTCCAGTCTGTCCTCAATGCTGCTGCTCAGCTCATCTTCCTCTCCAAACACTCTACATCTACCTCCCCTCTCCTACACACCTTCCCTTTTAGAACCCAATTCAAGGTTTTCACACTCGCTTACAAAGCCCTCACCCATTCCGCTCCAATCTACATCTCTGACCTTATCTCCCTTCACTCTCCTATCAGCCCACTTCATTCAACAAATGCACGCCGCCTCTCATGCCAACTGATTACTTCCTCCCACTCCTGTCTCCAAGATTTTGCCCATGCTACTCCCCACCTTTGGAACTCCCTCAGTCTCCCGATCACACTCTCCACCTCTCTACAATCCTTCAAACGGGCTCTCAAGACCCACTACTTCATCAAAGCCTTCCAGCTCTCATCCTAACTTGCTGCTACATGCACCTTCATCCCTGTCTACCCCATTTGTGTCTCACCTGTTTGTCTACCCCTCCCATTTAGAATGTAAGCTCTAACGAGCAGGACCCTCTACCCTCTTGTGCTTCCTCTTACTCTACTTTCAACCTACTTTTTACTTCCCACTAGGGTACCCAACACTTGGTTGCTTACGCTCTGCTGCATATCTGGGTGTTATGGTCGAAACATGTAATGTAGCAATGTATATTATCCATGTACTTGTCCTAGATTGTATTGTACTGTAAGTTTCTGGTCAACCTATTTGTTTATGTACTTTGTAAGGCACTGCACTTGTGGCAGCATATAAATAAATAATAATAATGATAATAATAATGAGCAGCAGCAACTGCAGGAGCCAAGGAAGCACCAGCCTTCCCAAACATTTACTGATGTCATATAAATGTGGCCGGTAGAGTCCACAGCTGATCTGAGCTACAGCCATCTCTAACTGCTGCCTGCATGTGATGTCACCGTGCAGGTCACAGCCCTATATAATGGATGCCCGGCTACTGGCAACCATTTTCTTGTAACATTTTGTACTAGATTAATACTTTCGCAGTAGTTCCTGCTTTATTTAAGCAACTTTGGATAACGACTATTGATAAGGACTTTGGATCACATCTTTTCAATAAGGTCCTGAACAACAATATCTTCAGAAAAAAATCTAAATAACATCTTCAGGTAAGGACTATATAACAACTTTTAATCTGTCACCATTACTCCTTCAGACACCTCCCTCCACTGTATCTGCAGTTTTTAATTTAGAAATATTAGATAAAGCAAATTATTTGTCTAATGTGACACTGTATGGCTTAAGATGAGTATACACTTATTCAATCCTCTGGGGATCCAACTCCAGACCATACTGTTGACACATTCCTACTGGTGTCCTGGTCACAGTTTCAACACCCAATATATGCCTACACACCTGTCCAATTTTGTAGCAGATCTCAGATCTACGTCTACTTATCAATCTGCTGAAAGGATTGTGGGCCTGATTCAGACCCACTCGTGAGCGGCTGTCCGCTCGCAAGTGGGTCGATGTTATGGACTGAGCATGCGCACGACGGAGGGAGCTCCGTCGTGCGCATGCGCCAGACGCGACGAGCGAAGGAAAGTCCTTCGCTCGTGTCTGATCAAAGGGGGCGTGCTGTCGATGTTGATTGACAGCACGCCCCCTTTGGTAGGCGTGCCGGGGGCGTGCCTCCCTGACGGGAGCGTTCCCACGGGAACGCCTCCCATCAGAAGCCGGCCCACTGACATCACTAGTGATGTCAGTGGGAGTGATTTTGGCTCTGATAGAGCCAAAATCACTCCGGAGCTTGCGGTTGAAAACCTCAACCGCAGGCTCCGGCTTGCAATTTCGATGGTCGCGATGTTCTCGACCATCGCGGCCATCAAAATGCACGCTCGTATAGCCTGTGGGTGGTGACCCACAGCTATACGAGCGTCCAGAAGGACGCTCCATTTTCATGGAGGCCGGCCCTCATTCAGAGCGTGCGCTCTGCTCAGAGCGTGCGCTCTGCTCAGAGCGTACGGCTCTGAATGAGGGCCTGTGTCACTGTACATACTTTTCCAATCTTTGTCAGATCAGCTGCCACTCACAAGGATAAATGGGATTAAAAAATTTATAACACAGGGATGAATTGGGATAAAAATTGATATCAACAAATACATTTTCCATGAAATTAAACTCTTCTGCTCTCTGTTGATAACAATGAATTAAAGAAAAAAAAAACCCCAGCCCAAAAAGAAAAATACATAGGAGAAAAGGAACAGACACAAATAAATAAAATATTAGGGGTGTGAGAGTGAGAGTACCAGGCGTATATCAAATAACTATATAATGATGGCAGGCAGAAAGGACCAAACCCAAATAAAAAAAAAATATAGAGAATAATGGAGTACGAGGTGGGGGGATGACAAAAAGTGCAAGGTGGAAAAGTATACATACATACACATATATAATAGTATTTCAGAGGTAACCATGTGTGGGGGAGGTTCTGTAGAGGTACTTGATAACATGTACTGCAGAAGACTATTAGAGAGCAAAAGGACCCCATTTGCACATTTGCAACCTGCAGTACATTTAGACTAGAGATGAGCGGGTTCCTGCCGACTCGGATCGCTCAAATCAAGGCAAAACCATAGAGATGAAATCTTGCGGCTCGCAAGCTTCCGTTTCTATATATAAGGGACGCGGCGGGTGCCATTTCACTCTGGCTGTGGAGACTGAACAGGGAGGGTGGGTAGTGTAGGGCTGGGGAGAGGTGCTGTGCTGTTCTGCCTGCTGTGTCCTGGGCTGGTGCTGCTGATCCATTCTGGGCTGGTGTTGTGTTGTCTGCTGTGTCCATCTGGGCTGTTGCTGCTGATCCATCAGGGTTGGTGCTGTGTTGTCTCCATCTGGGCTGTTGCTGATCCATCTGGGCTGGTGCTGTCTGCTGTGCTGTCTACTGCGTCCATCTGGGCCCAAGTTCCGGACCCAAAGAATGTGTATTTTATGTGTAATATATATTTGTTTGTGTGCGTGTTAGGTTTAACCGCACAAAATACAGCAAGTCAGCAATGCAAGCTAGCGCTGCCCGACTCGTCATCAATCTATGCTCTGGGCCCAATGTCCTGGAGCAGAAAAAAAAAATAAAACTTGTCTTTTTTTCGAATAATTGTCTGTGCGTGTTAGGCTTAGCCGCACAAGATCTATCAAGTTGGCAATGCAAGCTAGTTCTGCCCGACTCCAGTCATCATCAATCGATGCTCTGGGCCCAAGTTCTGGAGCTGAAAGAAAATAAAAATATAAAGTGTCTTTTTTTTTAGCTTGTCTGTGTGTGTGTGCGTGTTAGGCAAAAGATCCAGCCAGCAATGCAAGTTGCAACCTAGTGATGCCCCAGTCCAGTCATCATCAATTGGTGCTCTGGGCCCAAGTTCAGGAGCTGAAAAAAAATAACAAGAATTTTTTTTTGTCTAATATGTGTGCGCACGACTGCACGTGTGTGAATTTTGTAACCGCACCTTGGCTACACTATTGGTGCTTGTGACACTGCTTCAAGACCACAGAAAATATGGAGGGCAATCACATGACAGGAGAGCCAGTTTAAGAACCACATGTTGTAGCTGTCACCAGCAGTGCAAGGCCGTCAACTTCCTTGTCTTCTATAAAGGCCCATGCCCCAGGACTTAAGTCACGCCATCGATAGGGTAAAGCAAGTTTTACTGAAGTTAAGAAAAAAAAATGAAAGGAAATTTGCCTTTAAATAAACAAAAAATTGGCAATATGCCATTCACTACACGAAGTGGCAAGGAAAGGATTAGGGCTTGGCCTTTCTTTATGAAGACTGCTAATTCTGATAGCCCTTCTGCTTGTAGTAGTAGTAGTGGTGGTCCAATTAAAAATGTGAAAGTTGTTAAGACAGCTCCGGAAAAAACAACTGTGTGCCCTGATAAATCGAAATCACAAATCCCCGAGGAGAGTGCAAGTGTGTCCGTGGTTGACCTGTGTGAGCCAGACCTAAATACTAGTGTACTGGAGGATCCTCCAAGTTCCAACATTTGTGTGCCCTCTGTAAATGTGGGGAAGGGCAGTCAACATCTTGCATACATAGACATTGAGGATGCTTCTGTGGAATTGCACATGGAGGATGATATTTTGGTAGTTGAAGGCCCTAAGGATGATGAGGATGTTGATGATGAAGATGTTGGTGATGAGGATGTTGATGCCGAGGATGTCCTTTGTGTAAGTAAGGCAACAGCTGTTGCCCATGGATTGAAAAAGCCAAAGCCCACTCTTGTCATGCCGGGACAAAAGACAAAAAATCTACCTCTCAGGTGTGGAATTATTTCCACCCCGATCTGGACAACAGTTGTCAAGCCATATGTGACCGTTGCCATGCAAGAGTGAGTAGAGGGAGGGACCTAAACCACCTAGGAACCTCCTCCTTGTTATGTCACTTGGAGCGCATTCATCAAATATCAAAGTGTACGTCACCAAGTTCCAAAACTCAAAACGTAACAAGTCCAGTGTCACCTACCTGCTCCCTCTCTGTGAGATCCAAGAGCCTTTGATCTCCAACAACAACACCTGCATCATCAACATCCTCATTCGTCATCGGGAGTAGTCCTGCTGCATCCAATGTTGGTATTCAAAGCATGATTGACTCCTCTCCTATCTGTGATTCCTCAGAAGGATCCTTGATGACAATGCCTGTTGCTGCTGCTGTTGCTGTGAGTGGATCTTCATCCCAGATTCAGACCAGGAGGAGGACTACTTGTAGTGTATCCTCCAAAAAATAATGAACTGTCAAATAATCGTTTGCAAGGGCAAACAAGTATGACAGCAATCATACACATTTGCGCAGCGGATTACTGACGCCATAACAGCAATGCTGGTATTAGATGTGCATCCAGTATCCGCCATTACCGCAGTGGGGTTTCAACAGTTAATTGAGGTCATGTGTCCTCGCTACCAGGTACCTTCTAGATTCCACTTTGCTAGAACAGCAATTCCAAATCTGTACAAGGACATTAAAAAAAACCTTATTAATGTCCTCAGAAATGCCATTGTACCCACTGTCCACTTGACCAGTGACTCAGAAATGCCATTGTACCCACTGTCCACTTGACCACTGATATGTGGACAAGTGGGACAGGGCAAACTAAGGATTACATGACTGTGACAGCGCACTGGGTAGGTGTATTGCCTACAACAGCAACAGCAGCAACAACATCTACCAAAAGACAGCTGATACAGAGGCAGGCTACTCTTTGTATAACTGGTTTCACAAAGAGGCATAACACTGAGAACCTCTTAGAAAAACTCAGGGAAATCATTGCTAAATGGCATACCCCACTTGAACTCTCCTTGGGATTTGTGATTTCGGACAATGCCACCAATATTGTGAGAGCATTACATCTGGGTGAATTCCAACACATCCCATGTTTTGCTCACACAATTAATTTGCTGGTGCAACATTTTTGAAAAACTGACAGGGGCGTGCAGGATTGGCCCGCAAAATATCCAGACATTTTAGATGTTTGGCAGACCATTGTCAAAGATTGCATGACCAGCAGGTACTGTTAAATTTGCCCTGCCATCAGCTGAAGCAAGAGGTAGTAACTTGGTGGAATTCTACCCTCTATATACTTCAGCAGATGGAGGAACAACAAAAGGCCATCCAGGGCTATACAATGGCATATGACATAGGTCGTGGAGGGGGAATGCATCTTACTCAAGCACAGTGGAAAATAATTTCCGTGATGTGCAAGGTTCTCAAACCCTTTGAACTTGCCACACGTGAAGTTAGTTCAGATACTGCCAGCTTGAGTCATTCCCCTCATCAGACTTTTGCAAAAACAGTTGGAGAAACTGAAGGAGGAGGTGAAACGGAGTGATTGTGCAAAGTATGTCGGACTCGTGGATCAAACCCTTGATTCACTTCACCAGGATCCAAGAGTCGTCAAACTATTGAAATCTGAAAAATATATTTTGGTGACCATTCTGGATCCTAGGTTAAGTCCTACCTTGTGAGTTTTTTTTACAACTGACCGAAATCTAAAACTGTGCAAAGAGATGTTGGTAAAAAAATTGTCAGCTGCAGCCACACGTGAAACGCCATCATCTCCTTCAGTTTCTGCAGCTGCCAGGAAAAGACTAAATTTTCCTTACAGAATGCCTGCTGGTCATGCAGATCTTTCACCAAAAAATTACATCTGGTCGGGCCTGAGAGAACTGCCTACTAGTGACATGTCTTCTACCGTGACTATGTGTGATACGGTCTCCATTCACAGAATGGTGGAGGACTATTCAGAGATAACATCCTAGTAAGCATGCCAGACAGTCCCTTTCAGTACTGGCAGGAAAAAGAGGCAATTTGGAGTCCCTCATAGAGGAAAGGTGATAGCGCAACACATGAATATGGATGTATAATGGAATAGGTAAATAGTGTAAACTAATAGTGTATACCTGGATAAAGACCAATCACAAGGCAAATACATAGACAACTGGTTTAATGATAATAATTACTAATTAAAAAAGAAGCACCATGGAAATAGGTGCAACTGTGGTACATGAATGGAATATAGATGGTCTAGTCATAAGCATATAGGACAAACAATATAGATGAATTACATGGGATATATGGCATATAATATAATTTAATATTATTGTAACTTCATTGAGATGAAAAGTCAATAAATAAAAATGTGAGAAGAATCAATGTGGGTGTAACCGGAGCTCTCTGAAAAAGTACTGTGCAGATCCATATAAAAAATGGGGAATGAAAAAACCATATGGATGAGTTCCAATGAACCTAACCTGCAGGTGGGTTTGTTATTGATAATCTGTGTCCAAGGGATTCTGTGGAAATACTGGAACAGGTGGTAACTCCCAATGTATTTGTCAGCTAGGCAGCTGGGCAGCTTGGTGCAGTGTTCTGAGGGAGATCCTATAATCCTGAGTGGTGCCAGTAGGAATCCAAACAAAGGACAGGAAACATGTAGCTGAACATCCAATAGAAATGTGTGGGTTTTCAAACGGGATCAAAGTGGCACTGTGGAGCATGTGAAGTCCCACTAATGTGTTTCTCTGTCTCAAAACAGCTTCATCAGAGGCTTAGTAACCCAATTTGCACCAGGCCCGTTCTTATATACCTTACTAAAAATTCTTAATGAGTTCCAGCTGTCAATCTGGAGATTGATAATCACACTCTCTGTACCAAATCATATAATGGATAATATATATACATAGATGCATATCTGCCTTGTATTTCTTAACTTAGCATATATAAAAAATCTGAACAAGAGGAATAATGGTTATAAATTTACTCACAGTCCCGGACAATATAAACCGGAAATCATACCCTGTTCCGGTGTATAGAATGTTGTCTTGGTTACTGGTGATGTAGATACAATCCACCTAACTACGATTGGTTCTTCAGGTGATGTATTGTGTCACATGGGAAGTCAGCATGTATTTGGAAGACCTCTGCATCCTCTAGTGGTGATTATGTAATTTACTTGTGACGTAAAGAGTCACGTGATCGCAACTTAACTGGAAATGGATCTGCCTATCACCGGGTAAAAACTAAGGTGACATTTTATGTCACATGGAAAAGTCATTGGCTGTGGGATCTGTATGTCTCTCAATGGTTGCTAAGCAACTGGCCTCTGGCGTGGTAGATCATGTGAGCGCAACCTCACTAAAAATCAATTTACAGCCGTCCGACTGTTTTTTATTTGTTATAAAACATAATATCTGTGTTAGTTTTTTCTATCCATTTTTGAATGGCAACCAATTATCAATTTATCAAAGAATAATAATCAGGTTCCGGGATAACTGTGAAACAAATTTATATCCAATTATAGATAGAAGATACCTAATAAATAACATAAAACAATAAATAGTTTGAATCTACCCTTTTAATATATATATATATAACAAAGAAAAGATATCGACTGCGCACACCAGATGATGCAGCCAATGAGGGGAAAACAAAGACTCTTCACAAATCTTAATGGTCAGAAACTAATAGTACAAATATCCCCTCAAAATATGGCGCTTCACCATATAAATAAGGTAAAACACAAAAAATCCTTACATCAATAATTTTCCAGTTATTTTCCGTTCCTTTAATAGGATAGTCTTTTCCATATACAATTATACTGTCTCAAGCATATGTAGGGATGGAATCCACTTATCCAAGGGTATAATCTTCAGTCACTCAAAATAAACAAAAATACATAGTGTGATATTGTCACATAAAGAAATACACAAATTTTATTAGGATTTCAAATTCACTTTTAAAAAAATTAAATGAGCATATCACCACACAGTGGTATTAATCGGTGAAAGAATAGCTATATCTCATCCAACAAATGTTACCGTCCCGATGGTGCCAGGTAAGAGGTCAAAAAGTCCCGGAAACTTGTTTCCTCCACAAGGTAGCAGATTAGGATGATTCCAGCTAATTCACCACAAGGTACACATTAATTGTATCACAGCAGCTTAAAGCTTTTCGGACCTATAGTCCTTCATCAGAAGCCTGGTGACACAATGAACAAATAGCCATATATATACTAGTTCTAATTAGATGATCCTCCCATCTATGTTGGCGCCATTCGCGGCACATGCCGCGAGCGGAAATGACATCAACGGGGGCCGCCGGAAGTGACATCATCGGAGGCCGCTGCACCCGGAAGTACGCACTCAGGAACCGCCGGAACCGGAAGTCATGTGTTCCGCGTCGACCTTTAGGACCGGAAACCGGAACCGGAAGTACCTAGTGCGTTTCACCATGCGTTCCAGCTGAATCCCGGACCGGAAGTGCATCATTTAAAAAGTTATTTACTCCATCAAATAAGAAAGGATCCATTTCAAACAAACAGGTTAAAATGTAGAGTTCACATGAAAATCCATATATAGCCAACAAAGGGGAGATAAGAAGAGAAAAAATATGTATAAATACATAATATCAATAATATAAAATATAATAACATAGAAACCGAAATAAAGGAAGTATATAAATACATAGAATACATTAAAAATCCTATAAAAACCATTTCATTTCAAAGTCTCCATTTAAGCCATTAGGAGTCAAAGTTTTTAATCTATATATCCATTTCATCTCAGCCTTAGATAGTCTAATTTCAAGGTCTTTGCTTTTCCATGTTGGCATGATAGCCTGCATGCCCCAAAACATTTTTATAGAGCCGGGATTTTGCTCATGAACATTTTTAAAGTGCATAGATACGGTATGAGTTTCTAGTCCTTTTTTTATGTTATATACATGTTCAGCAAGACGTGTTTTTAAGTTCCTGCTTGTTTTGCCAATGTAGACTAGATTGCATTGGCATTTCAGAGCATATATTACGTTTTTTGTATTACAAGTGATAAAGTCTCTAATTTGGAAGGTTTCGCCATTCGCTTGCAATTCCTTAATTTTACTTTGCCCTTCCGTATTACGACATATCACACAAAGACCACATCTGTGAAAGCCATGACTACGTTCACTCATTCTCTTAGGTTCATCAATTGCACTGTGTACAAGTTTATCCCTGAGGTTTGGTATATATATATTAATAAGGAAATGTATACAACATTATTAAATAGAACTAAAAAGTAAGACCAAAAGAGAAAGAGAGGAGGATATTTTCCTTAGAAAATATATGTAAGGGGACATGAGTGTATACAATATTGTTAATTTCATCCGTATATAAATAAATAATAATAGACATTTGTTAAAGACTATCTCTAAGAGAATGTTAATATATCTGATTCTGAAAGACAAAAGTAGTATAAATGAATGAATAAATAGTGATTATAATAAATGCGGGTGATGAGGAAAAAATTGTCAGGGGGGAGGAGAAGGAATAGGGAGGGAAGACAACTAGGTGGATGGTGGGACCGGACAGCCGCTAAGATCCACTGTAGTGTGTGATCCCTATATCCTACTGTCACGGCTGCCGACACTTGAGACTCCTGGAGGAAGGCAGGCCTACTAGGCACAATAAACTGGGGTGGTCTTAGGAATGACCTTTCCATGAAACTCAGTAGCACTGGATAAAAGTAAAATAGAATTTATTCACAAAAGAATTATAATCAGCAAGGTCTCATATAAAGTCTCAAACAGCACAGAGATTCATATATGCAATAATAAGTATAGGAGAGAATCCCCAAATATATATGCATTCTTTAACATATAAGAACTAATGCGGTTGAGAACCCAGAGTCCAGTATGAGGGTAACACCTCAGGATGGCATTGAGGACCTTTGCCAGGGTAGAACCCTGTAGTAATGGAAATCCAGAGCAGAGCAAGCCCTGCAGAATAATATAGTTTTGGACAGGGCCGAAACCTGCAGTGCAGTGAGAGATGAAGCAAACTTGAGCCTTGTGATATAATGAAGATGGAGCAGGGTTAAACCCTGTAAGGTGATGAAATTCCAGAACAGGGTTGAGCCCTGCAACATGGCTAGAGTACGGAGCGGAGTTGAGCCCCGTGATGTGGAGAAGATTATAGCAGGGTTGAACCTTGTGATACAGCTAGGGTTCGGAGCGGGGTTGAGCCCCGTGATGCGGAGAAGATTGTAGCAGGGTTGAGCCCTGTAATGTAGCTAGGGTTCGGAGTGAGGTTGAGCCCTGTGATATGGAGAAGATTGTAGCAGGGTTGAGCCATGTGGTATGGATAGAGTACAGAGCGGGGTTGAGCCCTGTGATGCAGAGAAGATGGTAGCAGGGTTGAGCCCTGGCTAGAGTTCGGAGCGGGATTAAGCCCCATGATGCAGAGATGACACTGTAATGGTGCAGTTGACAACTGTAACAAGGATGAGTTCAATATCCACAGGAACGAAAAGATAACAGGTAAAGTGCAGCAAAATGATGAAAGCACAATGATGGAGCAAAAGGCAATAGTTAGACAATAGGAATACTGGGCTCTGTAGTGCAGCAGATAACTGGCATCAGAAGTTCATCTGGAATATAACAAAGTCCACAGCAATCCACAGGCACAATGGGGATCTGGCAGGAGTCCAAGAAAACACCTGAAAGCAATGTTGCACAGACACTGAGACACAGTTAGTAACAGGCTTTATACTAGAGGTCTGTGATCCATAGGAAGTTTCAGAAATGTGACCCAAATGGAATCATGTTTGAAATAATGAGCAATCTAGGAATCCCACAACCTGACGACACCTGGAAAACGGATGATCACTTTAACACTCTATCCCGTGAATGAGAAGCATGCCAACAAGCAGGATAGCTCCTCCAACGACCACAATGGAATTTTGGCGAAAGTAGTCTATCTTTATGTACTGAAATATTAGCAGTCTTGACAGTATCCCCCTTTATGGGTGGTCTCCGAACACCTACCAGGTTTTAAAGGGAATTTAGCATGAAAATTATGTATCATCTTAGGAGCATAGACATCAGAATCTTTAATCCAAGATCTCTCTTCCGGGCCATAACCCTTCTAGTATACAAGATATTACAATTGATTCTGATGCTTACGTGAATCCAGAATCTTATTGATCTCAAACTCCAGACCTCAAGTAGTTGTTATGGGAGGTACCTTAGGCAAGCTGTCATGAAATCGATTAAGAATCAATGGTCTAAGCAAAGAGACATGAAAGGAGTTAGGTACACGCATGGTTGGAGGTAACTGTAATTTACATGCCACCGGGTTGATAATTTTTATAATACGAAAAGGACCAATATACCGGGGAGCAAACTTCATGGTAGGTACCTTAAGTCACAGATTTCTAGTAGACAACCAGACACGATCCCCAACAGAATATTTAGGAAAAGCCGAATGTTTTCTATCAGCAAAAGTTTTATAATTATGAAAGACTTTCCTAAGACACTTATGTATCTGTCTCTAAATTCCAGAAAAATATTGGAGGGTAGCTTTAGCTGCTGGGATGTCCACAGTAGGAATAGACTGAAGCTCAGGAACTCAAGAATGTTGACCAGTATTGGCAAAAAAAGGACTTACACCTGTAGCAGAGGAATAATGAAATTTATGAGCAAACTCAGCCCAAGGTAAAAAATCCATCCAATCATCTTGGGAGGAAGAAATGTACATTCTTAAGAAAGTCTCCAACTCCTGGTTCACTCTTTCAGCTTGTCCATTTGACTGAGGATGATATGCAGAAGAAAACTGTAATTTAATTTGCAATGATGAACATAAAGCCCTCCAAAACCGAGCAACAAACTGGACACCCCGATCAGACACTATCTCAGAAGGAAGTCCATGAAGACTAAATATCTCTTTGATAAATATTTGTGGTAATTTGGGGGCTGATGGAATTCGAGCCAAAGGATAAAAATGAGCCATCTTGGTAAAACTATCCACCACGACCCAAATAACTGTACACCCCTTAGACTCAGGAAGATCTGTAATAAAATCCATGGAAAGATGGGTTCATGGCTGGGTGGGAATGGGTAGTGGATGGAGAGGACCAACTGGAGACTTCCGGGAGGACTTATGTTGTACACACTTAGAACAAGAATGTATAAACTCTTGGACATCTTTTTTCATGGAAGACCACCAATAGGAACGTTGCAAAAAAGAGTACATTTTACGAACCCCTGGACGTCCAGAGAAACGAGAAGTATGAGCCCAGTAAAGAAGTTTACCTCGTAACTCAGGTGCCACAACTATCTTCCCAGGAGGAGGATCAGGAGAGATGGAAATTGAAGAAAGGCCAGAGGGTTTATTATAGGGTACCTTTGATACTCATTTTGTTCTTTCTCTTCCAACATTGAGCGTGAGAGAGCATCTGCCTTTTTATTCAAAGAGTAAATGAAAAATTTACAGCGCTGATAGAGGGTAATGATCTTATTAAATCTTATTAAAACAGAGGAAGTGCAATCAATTTTTTAAAAATTATATAGAATTTTAATAATATATATAAAAGAACATACATATAAAAAACATATATAGACCAGTCTGTATTTGAGCTACCCTTGCATGAAATAATGATATTCCAATGGATATGAGTACCAATGTCTTATTGCTCTATGACTCCTTTAAGATAACAGTGGAAAGAATATTATAAATTCCAATTAGATTAGTCTCTACCAACTCATGATGTATAGGGATCCAAATAATATCAAAGCGGCATCACGCTTATTGAAATGTCCCTTGGAGCGGTGAAACACCAATATAACAGTGGAAAGAATATTAGAAATTCCAATTAGGTTAGTCTCTACCAACTCACGATGTATAGGGATCCAGAGAATATCAAAGCGGCATCACGCTTATTGAAGTGTCCCTTGGAGCGGTGAAACACAAATATAGTCCATGGGTTTCCTTTAGAAGCCACTGTAAAAGTCCATCTGTCGTTTGGTGAATGCCCAGACAAGGAATTGAATGGTCCACGGAGTCCGTTTCCAAATTAGAGCTGACAGCAATGTGAGTGTATCCAAAAGACCTTTGATAAAGCTGGAGGTTACCCAGCAAAACGCGTTAGAGAACTGAGCACCCCTCTACATGAAGACTCTTCTGGATACACTCACATTGCTGTCAGCTCTAATTTGGAAACAAAGTGTTTTGGGCAATATTATATGCTCATATTCAGTCAAATGCTTCAGAACTCATTGGACGGCGCTTCATAGTGCAGATGGACAATGACCCGAAGCATACTGCAAAAGCAACCAAAGAGTTTTTTAAGGCTAAAAAGTGGAATGTTATGCAATGGCCAAGTCAATATCCTGACCTGAATCCGATTGAGCATGCATTTCACTTGATGAAGACAAAACTGAAGGGAAAATGCCCCAAGAACAAGCAGGAACTGAAGACATTTGCAGTAGAGGCCTGGCGGCAGAGCATCACCAGGGATGAAACCCAGCGTCTGGTGATGTCTATGCATTCCAGACTTCAGGCTGTAATTGCCTGCAAAGGATTTGCAACAAAGTATTAAAAAGTGAAAGTTAGATTTAGGATTGTTTAGTTTGTCCCATTACTTTTGGCCCCTTAAAAAGTGGGAGGCACATATAGAAACAGTTGTAATTCCTACACCGTTCACCTGATTTGGATGTAATTACCCTCAAATTAAATCTGAAAGTCTGCAGTTAAAGCACATCTTGTTTGTTTCATTTCAAAGCCATTGTGGTGGTGAATAGAGGCCAAAATATGAAAATTCTGTCAATGTCCCAATATTTATGGACCTGACTGTATATGCAGTCTTTAACATATAAGAACTAACGTGGTAGAGAACCCAAAGTCCAGTATGAGGGTAGCACCTCAGGATGGCATTGAGGACCTTGGCCAGGGTAGAACCCTGTAGTAATGGAAATCCAGAGCAGAGCAAGCCCTGCAGAATAATATAGTTCCGGGGCAGGGCCGAGACCTGTGGTGCAGTGAGAGATGAAACAACTTGAGCCTTGTGATATAATGAAGATGTAGCAGGGTTAAACCCTGTAAGGCAATGAAATTCCAGGACAGGGTTGAGCCCTGCAATGTGGCTAGAGTACAGAGAGGAGTTGAGCCCCGTGATGCGGAGATTATAGCAGGATTGAACCCTGTGATATGGGTAGGGTTTGGAGCGGGGTTGAGCCCCGCGATGCGGAGAAGATTGTAGCAGGGTTGAACCCCATGGTGCGGCTAGGGTTCGGAGTGGGGTTGAGCCCCGTGATATGGAGAAGATTGTAGCAGGGTTGAGCCCTGTGGTATGGCTAGAGTATGGAGCAGGGTTGAGCCCCGTGATGCAGAGAAGATCATAGCAGGGTTGAGCCCTGTGGTGTGGCTAGAGTTCAGAGTGGGGTTAAGCCCCGTGATGCAGAGATGACACTGTAATGGTGCAGTTGACAACTGTAACAAGGATGAGTTCAATATCCACAGGAACGAAAAGACAACAGGTAAAGTGCAGCAAAATGATGAAAGCACAATGATGGAGCAAAAGGCAATAGTTAGACAGTAGGAATGCTGGGCTATGTAGTGCAGCAGATAACTGGCATCAGAAGCACATCTGGAATACAACAAAGTCCACAGCAATCCATAAGCACAATGGGGATCTGGCAGGAGTGCAAGAAAAGACCTGAAAGCAACATTGCACAGACACTGAGACAGTTAGTAACAGGCTTTATACTAGAGATCTGTGATCCATAGGACGTTTCAGAACATGTGACCAAAATGGAATCAGGTTTGAAATAACAAAGCAATCTAGGAATACCACAACCTGACGACACCTGGGAAACAGATGATCACTTTAACACTCTATTCCCTAAATGAGAAGCATGCCAGCAAGCAGGATAGCTCCTCCAACGACCACAATGGAACTTTGGCAAAAGTAGTCTATCTTTATGTACTGAAACAGTCGAAGTCCTGTCACCTACCTTATACAGTTTAACTCAGCGGATGGACATTAAAGCGTTTTGTTATTATAAGGCAGTAGCTTTATCCTTGGTAAATGCCTTATCGTTGCTGCTACCGATGGTGCGACATGGGTAACACATCAGATGAACCAGGCCTTCTAGAAACCTTAAATTATTCTTAATGGCCTTCACATTTATAATAACTGAGTTTCCATCCTCTTCTGGTTGTGGGATACAGAGCTAGGATTTATGTATCACATGAGCCGCAGAAACTTTTTTATAAGGTATTTCACAGCAACCTCATTATTACTCTTCAAATCATCCTGTGGACTTATAATCAAATGAGGTTGCCTCCCAAACAGTATCTCAAAGGGGAACAGATTAAGAGGAGATCTGGGAGTGGTTCTGATGCTATGGAGGATGAGCGGTAAGGCTTCTGGCCATCCTAATCCAGTTTCAGCCATGATATTACTCAGTTTATTCTTAATAGTACCGTTCACTCTCTCCACCTTCGCACTGGCTTGTGGTCGGTAGGGGGTGTGAAGTCTACTATTGATTCCCATAAGCTTACACATGTTCTGGAAAACATCACCAGTGAAATGAGTACCCCTATCACTTTCTATGATTCTAGGGATAGCGTATCTGCATACAAACTCCTGAACAATCTTCTTAGTAGTAAAAACCGCAGTATTAGTGGCAGGATATGCCTCTACCCAATTAGAAAATACATCAGTACAAACTAATACATACTTGAAATTCCTGCAAGGTGGTAATTGGATGAAGTCAATTTGTATTACCTGAAAAGGCCCGTCTGTCAGAGGGATATGGGATGGCTCGGTGGGTATTGTCTTCCCGACATTTTTCCTCAAACAAGTCAGACAGGACATTGCTCTCTTTCAAGCTAGAGAAGAATAGCCTGGTGCACACCAATATGCTCTGACCAACTTGCACATACCTTCTTTTCCCAGGTGAGTCAGACCATGCGCTGCCTCAGCCAAGCTTGGGTAGTATGCCTTGGGAGCAACAGGCCTACCTTGACCATCTCTCCAGAGTCCTGAGAACTCCTGACCACATCCCTTCGATCTCCAGACCGCCTTTTCCTGTAGGGAACACAAATCTTGCATTTCAATTAATGTCTATTGTCTGGAAGACCATCACTTTGTTAGTTGTTATGTTTATGTGTAACCCCGCTGCCCATTTGGCAGCTTCATCTGCTCTGTTATTGCCCATCGACACCGGGTCTTCTTTGCATGTGTGGGTTTTGCATTTGATGACAGCTACTGCCTTTGGTAATTGAATTGCTGTCAGAAGTCCTTTTATGTGTTGTGAATGTGCTACTGGTGTGCCTGCTGCTGTCATAAAGTTCCTAAGACGCAAAAGAGCCCCAAAATCATGTACTACCCTGAAGGCATACCTAGAGTCTGTATATATGTTAGCTGATTTACCTTCTGCCAACTCACACGCTCTCCTTAATGCCACCAGTTCAGCCACCTGGGCTGAGTGAGGTGGACCAAGTGGTTCAGCTTCTACAACATCCTCATCATTTACAACAGCATAACCTGTGTATAATTCTCCTGTGTCTGTCTGTCTATGACAACTCCCATCCATGTAAAACATTAAATCTACATCTGCTAATGGTGTGTCACGTATGTCTGGTCTTGCAGTAAAGGTCTGGTTCAAATATTCCATACAGTCATGTGTGTCAGTATACCTGCAAAACTCACCTTCAACCAGAAACTCACCTCCTTTCACCCTTTGTTCATCTCAAGGCACATATGGTAAGTACGTTGCTGGATTTAACATATTGCACCGTTTAATGGTAATATTTGCATGTGCCATCAGAGCTAGTTCCCATTTTGTGAACCTTGTTGAAGACACATGTCTGGTTTGGACAGAATTTAACAAAGCAGATACTGCATGTGGTGTATAGACAGTGGTATCATGCCCTAATACTACATCCTCGCTTTTATTTACCAGAAGAGCAGTTGCAGCTACACTTCTTAAACATGTAGGGAGTGATCTTGACACAATGTCCAATTGTGCACTGTAGTATGCTACAGGTCTGCTAGCATCACCATGTTTCTGTGTGAGGACACCTGCTGCGCAGCCATCAGCTTCCGTACAATATAACTCAAAGGGTTTTTCAGAATCTGGTATTCCCAAGGCAGGTGCTCTTGTCAGACTATCCTTAAGGTTAAGGAAACCCTGCTCTGTTTCCTCATTGTGATTGACACGGTCGGGTTTTGAGGATGAAACTAAGTCCTGCAATGGTAATGCCAAAATAGAAAAACCTGGGATTCACATCCTGCAGTATCCACACATGCCCAAGAAGGTATGGATTTGCTGCTGGTGTTGTGGCAGTGTCATGGTCTGTATGGCATGAATTCTGTCTGTTGTCAAGTGTCTTAGCTCCTGGGTTAGACAGTGTCCCAAGTATTTAACCTTAGTCTTAAATGGCTGTAATTTGTTCTTTGCAACCTTGTGCCCTGTTTGTGAGAGATGAAGCAACAACAGTTTAGTATCATTTAAACATGACATAAATGAATCAGAGCACAACAACAAATCGGCTTAAACAATGTATTATGCATATTTAGCAAACCTTCAAATCATAATCAGTTATAACTGCAATATTATATGTGGTTTACATGCAATCTAATACACAGATAATACAGTAGAACACACCACCTGTTATAACTTACTCAGAAGTGAATTCCTTAACTGCTATATTGCAAGGATTTTTCAGAAGTACATACAAACTCCACACAGAAATTTTTCATATGAAGCACAAACTATACACAGAGAACTTTCATCCACAATTTCTTTAACAATAGAGCCTGCTATTCATTGTGGAAATACTCTTTTTGGAAGGAAAGCTATTACATAACTTAGAATCCTAATTTTGGTCAATACTTGATCAAAGTGAACCTCCTGTTAAACAACAAATTGATCTATTGTCTAGACTTCCAAGTAGATCAAAGAGAACCCTGTTCTTATTAACATATATAGTAACTAATCTGACTTCAGTTCTCAATCTCAATATTTACTGTAAACAAGGACACCTGATCTTACCAAAATGCACAATGACTAAGACTGCATACACTTAACACATACAGTACATTCAAATTATGTATGTAAAACATCCACTATGGTCAGAATCACCTTTTAATGCTAACATTCCAAAATTATGCATGATTACCTAAATATCTAAAATGTTAACAATTGCCCCTTTATGATACACTTAATCTCACTAATTTCAGCAGCTGCCTTTTCCTGTCTCTGTGGAACATCTAGCATATGAACAGCATGTGCAATGGCTGAAACTACAGTAGGTTCATTATCTTCTACAATAACATTTTCCTTGAGGTGACTTAAAACAGGATATAAGTTACTTGTTACGATTTTTTTTTGTATCGGCTGTACCTTCACCTGTGGCTGCATATGGCGGCGGAGGTGCACATGCGCTATCTTCTTTATGCACAGTAATGCTACCTTGCAACATGGGTATGCTACCTGGCGGTGTGCTGCTATGCGGCATGAGTAGGCTGTTTTGCAGCGTGCTACTTTGCCACGTGCAGGGCCGGATTAAGGGCAGGGCGACAGGGGCGGTCGTCCTGGGGCCCTCACACATAGGGGGGCCCCACACACAGCCCCCAGCCACATCCCCATAAAACATAATAAAATGATTTATTAACGGTGCCGCGGCCTGCAATTAGGCCCTGCCCCTCCCGTGATTTGGCTCCGCCCCCTTTTCAAACTGACTGGGCTACCTATCAGCTCCTTTCTTCTCCGCCCACACAAAAGGCGGTCGAGGCCCGGGACCTGCTACCTCTGCTCAGGTCAGTGGGCACCATGGAGGGAGCACAAGCAGCACACTGCAGCCGGAAAGGTGGGGGGGTGTCTGTGTATTTTAGCGTAGGAGGGGGGGGTGTCTATGTGTTTTTAGTGTGGGAGGGGGGTGTCTGTGTTTTTTTAATGTAGGAGGGGGTTGTCTGTGTTTTTAGTGCAGTATTTGACGGTGGGTGCTGATAGTGAATGACAGAGGGTTGTGTCTGGACTGTGTGTTGGTGATGAACATATGATTGGGTGCTGCGGGGGGCATTCTTGGTGCATGACAGAGGACGGAAGTAATTGGTGAATGAGGGGAGTGTCTGGGTATATACAGTATGTGTGTTAAAAAAAAAATATATATATATACACACACACAGTATGTATATGTGTGTGTGTATATATATATATATATATATATATGCACATGTGTTAAAAATGTGTGTGTGTATATATATATATATATATATGCATGTGTGTGTAATAATTTTATATATATATATATAAATTGATATGTGTAGATTGGAATTTGAATTGCTAGCACCACGGTCTTTTAAACTCTCTCTAAGGGAGTGCCAACCTCATGGGACTTGTGATATCTATATATATATTTTCAACTTTTATTGATAGGGACCCCCACATGTTTGTTGCCCAGGGGCCCCCACAGACCTTAATCCGGCCCTGGCCACGTGTGTATGCTATTTTGCGGCGCGCTATTTTGCCATGTGTCCCCCTCATGCTGCCACAACTTTAAACAGTCATTATGCTTTACTCTTTTCTTCAAAGATTTGACTAAACATATGTTGTCTCTAACATTACTCAGTACCTCTGAATCAAAACTGCCAAGTTTGGGAAAGGGTTTCATACATCCTTTGGTCATCTTGACCCATATGTCACAGTATGCTGTAGCATACTCGCCATACTTCACATTCATTATATACCTTGCCGACCCAGTCCGCCCATTCATAAGTAGCACCTCATCGACCATCCCTAGCGACTGCTTAGCACCCATCTGGGACAACACTTTGGCTACTTTCGCTAGAGATTTTGACCAGTGGACGAATTAAACAAGCTGCGTCCACTCACTTCCACCCATTGTGCACAGCCGACAGCTAAGCGTTTTTTTGTTAGCTTACACAATGTGGAAAAATAGCCTATGCAATTATTCTGCTTTCCGGACAAATTAACCAAGCTTTGTCTGACCACTTCCTACTTTGAGTTAATCTCCACTGGTAGAACACTTGCCAGTGATTTCCTCCACCACAGCCAATTCACAATCACGATTCACACAACCATTCACACAACCATGCAGTTCGATCGCATTGCCCAGAGACACTAACCTATCAATGGACTTTGCGATTACAATTGGAAGTCGACCGTGAAACAACCTCCGGTTTCTCGCCCAGTTATACCTGCTATGTATACTGCTACGGCTGTCCTACCCGCCTCTTGGACACCTTACCGGCCCTGTCTTTTTTCAACAGTTCAAAAATCAAAAACCTTCTCCGTTTTTCTTTTTCACATCACAAGCATACGTTCATTCATATACCTTTGTTTTCTGGCCAGAAAAATGCTTTCCCTCGTGACAATACCTTTTCAGAGGTTTTAACAAGTGATACAAGACTATCTATCAAAACGATTGCTTAAACATGTGGCAGTACTACAGGGAAGACGCATATGCTATTTGTGAATTGCCTATTGCAGCGCAAAAGTGACAATAAAAGAAACTGACTTTTCTCTCCTGTCCCTGGATTCTAATCAGCACTCCTTAGATCACACATAAATGGATATTCGGTTTCACAAAATAAAGTGCTACACAGGCTTTAAACAGATTGTGTTCTTGCCCATGTATGACGCATCCACCCTTTGTTGAGGAAACAAAATCCGTACGATATGTGTGATCTTCGGTAACGTGATATCAGTCACGAGCCCCCATCTATGAATACCTATCAGTCGCTATCTAGCGCTGCAAGTCGCTTAAGAAAGAATTGCTTTTCCAGTCCAATCGTGTGGTTCCAAAGCACAAAAAGTTATTTATGTAAAAGGGATAACACGATGTAAGATTTAACAATTAGAGTAAAAAGCAAGGAAAATAGTATAGCCCGATACATACGCGTGCGCACTGGTCCCAGTATACAGTCATCAATCCAGAAGTCTGCGGTCGCAAGCAGATGTGTACACTCAGATCATGAGACAGCCTATATACCTTACAGGTTTCAGAGTTAACAATGGGACAAATTGACAGGTTCTCATTGGTTCTTGCTTTTGGTCAATCTGGTCATTGGTCAGTTCATACAGTGTCATCAGGGGTATGGCTCATTCTTCCAACAGTCACATTGTGTAGCTTCCCGCTAAAGAACTGGTTAATATTGACTACAACACTGCATACAAGTAAAAACATTCTATTCAATAGCTCCCTATCATCCATAACTAGCGGACGCATGATGCGATTTCTTTGCCAATAGAAACGGAGGTCTGCAAATAAACAGGGATTTAGTATGATACCAAACATGACATGTCCACTGTATTCTGAACCTTAGATCTCATTTAAGTACATATTACATCATAATTATTAGCTAACAAAACCTTTAATAACGCTGGTTATTAACTATAATGTGTAGGAACCATTTTATATGTATGCGTTCGCATATGTGCGTCTGTGTATTGAAATAGTAAATGTGCATATGTATGTATGTGAATACACATATGAGCGTCTACGTGTACATTTGTGAATATACATAAGAGCATCTATGTGAATGTATGTATAATATATAATGTTTGGTCTGTTCATGTTCATTCAGTGTTATAGGCTAGTGCAAGAGTCGAAATGTGACCTTAGCTGGGATAGCCTAATGTGCTCCCTGGCGTGTGTCTTATTAGAGTATTTAATATGAGGAGGTTTATAATGTAATTTCTATAATGTTTTGCCATTTTTGCACTCCGATTCCTGTTTTTATGTTTTGTGTAACTTGAGCGTCTGTTTTGTTGTTATGTCACTAATTCTGGTTGTCTGGGCAACGTGACTCTTGTGGATGACGTCATTTTAGAGCGTCTTCCGGGGGTGTCGCTGTCCGTCAGTGCACGAGGTGATGGTGAAGGTATTTAAGGTCAGTGTGTTTGTACTTTTTTATCCTGATGACGAGACAATAAAGATCTCGAAACGTTGACATCATCTACCGGCTGTGACCTGGTGTGTCTTGACGAGTGCCGCCTTCCATTGTATGTATGTTGGATCCCCGCCGTGGGACACCTAGGAGGGCACCGTACAGTGTTTACACTTCATGTGTTGGGAGTGCTACCCTTGAACAGTGTTTTTATATATATATATATATATGTGCGTTATGTGCGTCAGTATATGTGTGTTGTGGATTCGCATTTGTGCGCATTGGATTGTGCGACGTAAAGTAGCATCCTAGTAACACGTCATCCGACCATAGATGACTATGGCCCTCGTTCAGAGCCGTTCGCTATTTGCGTTCGTTCGTTCAAAAACCAGGGGTGGCTATGCAAATGATCCGTTCGCACAATGCAGTCTGTTCACACCTCTAAGTCTGAACGAGCGAGCAAAACATACGCTCTTTTATTTCTTAAAAACGCCCCCTGGCCGCTCGCACCATACGTCATGTCCGCTATTTGTTAGATTAATCGAGTACATCGAACAGGGTATGAACTGCTCGCTATTCTTGTGGTTGGTTTTTTCAACCGCTATTTTGCGAGCAGTTCTGAGTTAAAAAAAACCAAGTGACGTGGTCATTGACGCTGCTATATTAATTATGCACACCCATAAAACGCCCGTTTTGACCTTTAAGCACGCCTGCGATCGGATCTCCACTCCCCGTTTTCAAGCACCTTCCCCTGTTACCACCCACATATGCCTCATTCTGTCACTCAAAATAGCAGGCACTCGCTATATTGCGTACAAATGATTTTCGGCCGCACTGACTGGTTCGCGCATGCGTACTAAAAACCGTACGCATGCGCAGATGTGCGAACATCGCTCGGAACGAGCGTACTGCCGCTAGTGAGTGGCTCTGAATGAGGGCCAATATCGTCAGATAATAATTGTAAGTGATCATATCCAATTATTTGACTTTGATAATATATATATATATATATACAGTATATATACACACACACACATACATATATATGTGTGTATATATATGTATATACTGTATGTGTATATATATACATATATATATATATACATACACACATATGCAGGGGCATATTAAAAGAGGAGGGGGCCCATGTGCATTCCCCATCCGGGGCCCCGTCCTCTCTCCCCAGTGGCCACCAGCAGACTGAAGGCTGACCACCGGCGGCCACAGCACCAGTAGACTCTGGGCACTAGTCTGTCTGTATGCATGTATATACAGTATATATATATATATAAAATGTATGTATGCTCCTGTGGGTGAATGCTTCCCACATGCTAGGCATGACTCCAAAGAGGTGCAGCCCTGCCCCTAACATGCTGTGGCCACACCCAATCCAGGATTTCTCTTGGCAGCCCTGTAGGTCAAAGCCCTATTGAAAGAATGCCCAGCTAGTGGTAGCCATTTTGTGATGACATTTTGTCCTAGATTGATACTCTCTGAGTAGTTCCTGTTTTATTTAAGCCACTTTGGATAACAACTACTAATAAGGACTTTGGATTACATCTTCCAAAAAGGTTGTGAACAATGGGCCTGATTCAGAGCCACTCGTAAGCGGCAGCTCGTTCGCTCCGAGCGATGTTTGCCCAACTGTACGTGCGCGAACCAGTCAGTGCGGCCGAAATTCATGTGCTCGCAAAATAGCGAATGCCTGCTAATTTGAGTGACAGGATGAGGCGTATGTGGGTGGTAACAGGGGAAGGTGCTTGAAAACGGGGAGTGGAGATCGAATCGCAGGCGTGCTTAAAGGTCAAAACGGGCGTTTTATGGGTGTGCATATTTAAAACAGCAGCGTCATTGACCACGTCACTGGTTTTTTTTGTAGCCAGAACTGCTCGCAAAATTGTGGTAGCAAAAACCAACCACAAGAATAGCGAGCAGCTCATACCCTGGTCGATGTACTCGATTAATCTAATAAATAGCGGACATGACGTAGGATGCGAGCGGCCAGGGGGCGTAGTTTCCCAAAAAACGACCGCAAGTTTTGTTCGCTCGTTCAGACCTAGAGGCGTGAACAGACCGCAAACAGCGAACGGTTGATTTGAATAGCCACCCCTATTTTCAGGACGAGCAAGCGCTAATTGCGTCCGGCTCTGAATCAGGCCCAATATCTTCAGGTAATCACTGTATAACAACTTTTGAGATGTCACCCTTACCCCTTCAGACACCTGCCTCTGTTTTATCTGCAGTTTTTAAATAAAATAATGGAAAAGCACATTATTCATTTAATGTAACACTGCAACATTAAGATGGGTACACTTCTGACCCAGTGAAGAGCATTGAGTTAATTTAAATAGACAGCCAGATTCAAATCTAGCACCACTGTGACATTAGTGATTAGTGAACCATCACTATAGCTTCATTTGCCTGGCCCTAGTGGGTGCATAGAAAAAAAGCTAGGACATCCAACAGCATGAGAAAAGAAGGGAAGGCAGATGAGCTACAAAGTAAATAAGTATATTTACATCACTACATCACTGGACCTGGCAAGATGGAGCAGAGCTCCGTTTTGTGACATTAACAAAGAAGCAAATGATCATCATGTTTGTAGTATTCTGCCTTAGGTTCATCTACATGTAAATTGCAGATTGCATGCACAAAATATATTTATGAAAGAGCTACTTGTGTCTTGTATTACATGCAATAGTTTCAGGCACTTTGTGAACTCAGATTATTTGAGATTAACATTTAGGGGTAAATTTACAAAAATGAGAGTTTGAGAGAGTTTGCAAACTCCGGAGAGTTTGGGCATTTTTTCCCACTCTCAAATTTACTAATGTTAAACTTGGAAGGGATCTCCTTTACTACGGGAAAATACTGGAGAGTTAGCCAACTCTCTTCAATTCACCATCGGCAAAACTCGAGAATCTTTTCACTGGTGAAGATAGGATTCTGAAATTTACCAAGCAGAGAGTTTCTAAACTCTCATGAGATGCAAAAACTCTGGTTGGGACCCACATGGACTTAGCCAATGAGCGGCTACTCCACGTGGGTCCCAGCCAATGAGTGGCTGCTAATGGAAGCCCCCGCTGATTGGCTTACTGCCCGACACTAATGATAGCTCAAGCCCAGAGCTGTCATTAGTGTTACTGTAACAACATGCTGTAGTGTGTAGTTACAGTGTGTCCGGGGCCCTATTTGGATTACTGCGGAGAACATCGTGGGACAAAAGGTTAGTATTGGATCTTTTTTTCAGGTACTTCCAGTGGATACTTTACATTGAGAAGGGGACGTGAACATCTGGCAGCAGGTAAGTATTAGAGATGAGCATCTTTGGATCTCAGAGATCCAAACCCACCCGAATTTTAAGATCCAGGGAGAGAACCGAACGTGCGTTCGATTCCACTGCCGGCCAGGATCTCAAACCGAGGCAAAACCATAAAGACAAAATCTCGCAGCTCGCAAGCTTTCGTCTCTATATGTAAGGGACCATGCGGCGGCCACCATTTCACTCCGGTTGTGGAGACTGAACATGGAGGGTGGGTAGCGTAGGGCTGGGAGGTACTTACCTGTGCTGGTGCTGTGCTGTCTGCTGAGTCCTGGGCTGGTGCACAGCTGATCAATCTGGTGCTGTCACCAATGTGCTGTCTGCTGTGTCCATCTGGGCTGGTGCTGTTGCTGATCCATCTGGGCTGGTGCTGTGCTGTCTGCTGCGTCCATCTGGGCTGATGCTGATCTATCTGGGCTGGTGCAGTGCTGTGTCCATCTGGGCTGGTGCTGTTGCTGATCCATCTGGGCTGGTGCTGTGCTGTCTGCTGTGTCCATCTGGGCTGATGCTGTTGCTGATCCATCTGGGCTGGTGCTGTGCTGTCTGCTGTGTCCATCTGGGCTGATGCTGTTGCTGATCCATCTGGGCTGGTGCTGTGCTGTCTGCTGTGTCCATCTGGGCTGATGCTGATCCATCTGGGCTGGTGCTGTGCTGTCTGCTGCGTCCATCTGGGCTGTCTGCTGCGTCCATCTGGGCCCAAGTTCTGGACCTGAAAAAAAAAAATATTGCCTTTTTATATTTTTTCTGTTTGTGCGTGTTAAGCTTAGCCGCACACGATACAGCAATGCAACCTAGTGCTGCCCGACTCCAGTCGTCATCAATCTGTGCTCTGGGCCCAAGTTCTGGACCTGAAAAAAAAAAAAAAAAAAGTGTCTTTTTTAGTCTAATATTTTTCTGTGTGTATGCGTGTAAGGCTTAGTATCTGGGCTGGTGCTGTGCTGTCTGCTGTGTCCATCTGGGCTGGTGCTGTCTGCTGTGTCCATCTGGGCTGATGCTGTTGCTGATCCATCTGCGCTGGTGCTGTGCTGTCTGCTGCGTCCATCTGGGCTGGTGCTGTGCTGTCTCCATCTGGGCTGATGCTGTTGCTGATCCATCTGGGCTGGTGCTGTGCTGTCTGCTGCGTCCATCTGGGCTGGTGCTGATCCATCTGGGCTGGTGTTGTGCTGTCTGCTGCGTCCATCTGGGCCCAAGTTCTGGACCTGAAAAAAAAAATTGCCTTTTTATCTTTTTTCTGTTTGTGCGTGTTAAGCTTAGCCGCACACGATACAGCAATGCAACCTAGTGCTGCCCGACTCCAGTCGTCATCAATCTGTGCTCTGGGCTCAAGGTCTGGACGCGAAAAAAATTAATTAAAAAAGTGTATTTTTTGTCTAATATTTTTCTGTGTGTGTGTGCTTGTTAGGCTTAGCCACACAAGATACAGCAAGTCAGCAATGCAACCTAGTGCTGCCCGACTCCAGTCATCATCAATCTGTGCTCTGGGCCCAAGTTCTGGACCTGAAAAATAAAAAAAATGTATTTTTTTGGTCTAATATTTGTCTGTGTGTGTGTGTATGTGTTAGGCTTAGCCGCACAAGATACAGCAAGTCAGCAACGCAACCTAGTGCTGCCCGACTCCAGTCATCATCAATCTGTGCTCTGGGCCCAAGTTCTGGACCCGAAAAAAAATTAAAACAAATAGTGTCTTTTGTATATATTTTTTCTGTGTCCGCACGTCTGTGAATTTTGTAACCGCACTTTGGCTACACTATTGGTGCTTGTGACACTGCTTCAAGACCACAGAAAATATGGAGGGCTGTCACATGACAGGAGAACAAGGCCAAGAACATGTTGTAGCTGCCGCCAGCAGTCATCATGATAATGCAAGTTCGCCAACTTCCTTGTCCTCTATGAAGGCCCATGCCCCAGGGCTTAGATCATGCCATGGATATGGTAAAGCTACTTTTACTGTAGTAAAGAAAAAATCGAAAGGCAAGTTGCCTTTAGATCAACAAAAAATTGTCAATATGCCATTCACTACACGAAGTGGCAAGGAAAGGATAAGGCCTTGGCCTTTATTTATGTTGACTGCTGGTTCTGATAGCCCTTCTGCTTGTAGTAGTAGTGGTGGTGGTACCATTAAAAATATTTAAGTTGTTAAGAGTAAGACAGCTCCAGAAAAACCAACAGTGTGCCACGAGGAATCGAAATCACAAATCCCTGAGGAGAGTGCAAGTGTGAGCCAGACCTAAATACTAGTGTACTGGAGGATCCTCCAAGTTCCAACATTTGTGTGCCCTCTGTAAATGTGGGGAAGGGCAGTCAACATCTTGCAGACGTAGTCAGTGAGGATGCTTCTGTGGAATTGCACATGGAGGAGGATGATATTTTGGTAGTTGAAGGCCCTAAGGATGATGAGGATGTTGATGATGAAGATGTTAGTGATGAGGATGTTGATGATGAAGATGTTGATGATGAGGATGTTGATGCCAAGGATGTTCTTTGTGTAAGTAAGGCAACAGCTGTTGCCCATGGATTGAAAAAGCCAAAGCCCATTGTTGTCATGCCAGGGCAAAAGACAAAACAATCCACTTCTCACGTGTGGAATTATTTCCACTCCAATCTGGACAACAGTTGTCAAGCCATGTGTAACCGTTGCAAAGCAAGAGTGAGTAGAGGAAGGGACCTAAACCACCTAGGAACCTCCTCCTTGTTACGTCACTTGGAGCGCATTCATCAAATATCAAAGTGTATGTTGCCAAGTTTCAAAACTCAAAATGTAGCAAGTCTAGTGTCACCTACCTGCTCCCTCTCTGTGGGATCCAAGCGCCTTCGATCTCCAACACCAACACTGCATCATCAACATCCTCATTCGTCATCGGGAGTAGTCTTGCTGCATCCAATGTTGTTATTCGAATCATAATTGACTCCTCTCCTTGCCAGGAGGATGAATACTTGTTGCACATCCTCCAAAAAACAATTAACTGTCAAATAATCATTTGCAAGGGCAAACAAGTATGACAACAATCACCCATCTTCACAGCGGATTACTGACGCCATAACAGCTATGCTGGTATTAGATGTGTGTCCAGTATCTGCCATTACTGCAGTGGCTTTTCAACAGTTAATTAAGGTCCTGTGTCCTTGCTACCAGATCCCTTCTAGATTCCACTTCACTAGAACAGCAATTCCAAGTCTTTACAAGGACACTAACAAAAACCTTATTAATGTCCTCAGAAATGCCATTGTACCCACTGTTCACTTGACCACTATATGTGGAAAAAGTGGGACAGGGCAAACTAAGGATTACATGACTGTGACAGCGCACTGGGTAGGTGTATTGCCAACAACAGCAACAGCAGCAACAACATCTACCAAAAGACAGCCGATACAGAGGCAGGCTACTCTTTGTATAACTGGTTTCACAAAGAGGCATACTGCTGAGAACCTCTTAGAAAAACCCAGGGAAATCATTGCTAAATGGCTTACCCCACTTGGACTCTCCTCGGGATTTGTGATTTCGGACAATGCTACCAATATTGTGAGAGCATTACATGTGGGCGAATTCCAACACATTCCATGTTTTGCTTATACAATTAATTTGGTGGTGCAACATTTTTTTAAAAATGACAGGGGCATGCAGGAGATGCTCTCGTTGGCCCGCAAAATATCCGGACATTTTAGACATTCGGCAAATGCTTGTCGAAGATTGCATGACCAGCAGGTACTGTTAAATTTGCACTGCCATCAGCTGAAGCAAGAGGTAGTAACTCGTGGATTTCTACCCTCTACTATATATGCTTCAGCAGATGGAGGAACAGCAAAAGGCCATCCAGGGCTATACAGTGGCCTATGACATAGGCCGTGGAGGGGGAATGCACCTTACTCAAGCGCAGTGGAGAATAATTTCCGTGTTGTGCAAGGTTCTCGTGAAGGTAGTTCAGACACTGCCAGCTTGAGTCAGGTCATTCTCCTCATCAGACTTTGCAAAAACAGCTGGAGAAACTGAAGGAGAAGGTGAAACGGAGTGATTGCGCAAAGTATGTCGGACTGGTGGAACAAGCCCTTGATTCACTTCACCAGGATCCAAGAGTCGTCAATCTATTGAAATCTGAAAAATATATTTTGGCGACCATTCTGGATCCTAGGATTAAGTCCTACCTTGTGAGTTTTTTTCCAACAGACTGAAATCTAAAACTGTGCAAAGAGCTGTTGGTAAAAAAATTGTCAGCTGCAGCCGCACGTGGAATGCCATCATCTCCTCCTTCAGTTTCTGCAGCTGCCAGGAAAAAACTACATTTTCCTTACAGAATGCCTGCTAGTCATGCAGATCATTCACCAAAAAATTACATCTGGTCAGGCCTGAGAGAACTGCCTACTAGTGACATGTCTTCTACAGTGACTATGTGTGATAGTCTCCATTCACAGAATGGTGGAGGACTATTTCAGAGATAACATCCTAATAGACTTGTCAGTCAGTCCCTTTCAGTACTGGCAGGAAAAAGAGGCTATTTGGAGTCCCATACACAAACTGGCTTTGCATTACTTAAGTTGCCCCCCTCCAGTGTGTACTCTGAAAGTTTTCAGTGCAGCAGGCCACCTTGTCAGTGTTCGGCGTAGGAGGCTACTTCCTCAAAATGTGGAAAAGATGATGTTCATTAAAATGAATTACAAATTCCATGAGGAAGACCTCTACCAACAATTACATGAAAAAATTACAGAGTCTGGTGGATTCTAGCGGGGATGAATTAATTTTGTGTGAAGAAGAGGATGTACACACTGATGGGGATGATGAGGACGAGGACAACTTGTAAAGTAAAGCCAGTTTGTGTATGGGATCATTTTCATTTCCATGTCCAATGCACATTGGCAGCTTGTTTTATGGGGGTCCAAACAAACCAATGATTTCAGCCACAATTGGCAGTCCTTGTCACTGAAATGATTGGTTTGTTAAACTGTGAATGTCCTGTTTCGTATACAACATAAGGGTGGGTGGGAGGGCCCAAGGACTATTCCATCTTGCACCTTTATCCTTTCCATTATGTGCTGGTTGGGGCATTGCTGCCTGACATTTTTAATTAATGTTATGGTTGGTTTAGGAACCAATGATTTGTTTTTAAAATAATTTATTATCAATTTTACAGCCAGGGGCTGCACCAATTAATTTATTTTTATTAATTATTCAGTCAGGGGCTGCACCTAATCAATTTTTGCAGCCAGGGGCTGCACCAATGAATTTCTTTTTATTAATTATTCAGCTGCACCCAATGAATTGGCTTTTAATTAATTTATTATCAATTTTACAGCCAGGGGCTGCACCAATGAATTGCTTTTTAATTAATTTATTATCAATTTTACAGCCAGGGGCTGCACCAACTATCAACTATAAATTATTCAATCCTCAAGGGTATCCCAACCATCATCTTTGCACAGTCCTCAACTCTATTTTTTATATCAATCAGTTTTGAGCCAGCAAGCTGGATGCAACCTTTTGGCCCTTTAACTATATGAAGAAAATCAATATTGTGAGCTGTGAGGTGGTGAAAATTGACTGGAAACGAGTGGAAATAAATGTTATTGAGGTATTAATACTATAGGACCAAAAAAAGCCAATTTTATGTGATTTTAGCTGTTTTTTTATTTTTTAAAGAAAATATCCAGATCCAAAACCAAAACACAAAAACAAAACATGGAGGTGAGGTTTTGGCAAAACCAATCCAGATCCAAAACCAAAACACGGGGGTCGGCGCACATCTCTAGTAAGTATGTGTGAGTGTTTATGGTTGTAATAAATCTTTATTTTCACAGTGTGTGTTGTGTATTTTACACATTTCTTTATAGGTGAATTACACGTACCAGTCGCCCATTAATGCTCCGCATGCTGGTACTTGTGGTTCTCCAAGTACCAACATGCTGGGGAGGCTTGCTGGGACCTGTAGATCCACTGTAAAGACAATGTGAATTATTCTATTTTTTTACACACTACACCTACACTATCAACCCACCGCCCAGGGGTGGCGGGTATAGCCCCGGGCTATCAGCCTAGGCCAGAGGTGCCCTGGAGAGGGGGAGCCCTTTATTGGGGAGGTCCCCAACTTCCCAGGAATCCCTGGCCTGGGCTGACTAGCGGTCAGGACTGATGCTGCAGCTGGGGGGCCTGGTGAAAGAGCTCCCCTGGCTGTGGCATCAGCCCCCCACTAGAAAGAGCCCAGAGCTGGTTTTAAATATAGGGGGTACCTCACACCAAATTTTTTATCCATATATTTAAGAATAGGTCTGGCCATGCTGCCTGGTGCTGTTTCTTAAATTACAGTGGAACCTTACTCATTTTGTTCCCCGTAATTTTAAGAACTAGGATTGGCTGGCAAGTCCGGGGTTGGTTACGCTTTAGGAGGGGGGGGCCTATGTCATTTTTTTTTTTTTTTACTTTTAACCCATTTTTTACAGGCTAGACCACAAGCATCTTACACATATCTCACTGGGGTAGAAATCTTGTTCTGCTTCACCATCGGCCATCTCACTCTCAGCTAAACTCACTTCTTGGTAAATTTGCGAGTCTCAGGAGCCTCAAATCTCCCGAGCTTCGGTGAAGCTAATCGAGTTGAAAAAAAAGCAAACTCCCCCAGACTCGATTCTTAGTAAATTTACCCCTTGGTCTCAAATTGGCTATGCCCAGGTCCACTGAGGAAAATGCTTTAACCCTATCTGTTCCCACCATGACCAAAACCCATGTCCCCCAATCCATATATTTGTTTTTTAAAAATGTTCTTGTGTGGTTGATAAAATATCCAATACAATAATTTCACATCTTCCTATGAGGATCCCTACAGAATAATAAAATAACAGCTCTCATGCTTTTTGTCGGCCACACAAAAAATTAAACATATGTGACCAATACACTCTGCATATAAGGAATGGAAAAAATGCATAAAATGAGTGCTTGTAGACAGGGCTGGTTTGATGGCCATTCGAGCGGTGTGGCCGCACCAGGGCACCACCCTATAGGAGTTGCAGCGCAGCTGCTGCGACTGGGACCCAGGACCGATGGCTGGCTGCAAACGTCAGCAGCCGACAACACCACATCCACAAATCCGCAGTGCCTATAACTGAACTTTTGGCCCAGGCAGTGCTGGGCTGATCTCCTGGCTAGCACAGACATGGCCCAGCTTTAACTGAGAACCGGCAACACGGCGGTGTGAGGTCTCATAGGACATGTAGTCACACTGACTCACTGAGGCTGCCACGCACTGCTCCTGAGGGCGAGAGAGGAACTCTGGGAGGAAGCTACTGCAAGTTCCTTTACTGCTGCAAGTTCTGGCTGTTTTGCAACTCCAACATCTTCCACAAGTCCTTTGACAGAGTCTGTCTTCAGGTCAGTCTTCATCTTCAGGTCAGTCTTCTGTGGGTGCAATGACTGTGTGTGTTCTTTTTTTGTCGCGAGGGGGGCCAATGTGTGTGTGTGGGACCAATGTGTATGTTTTTTTTCCTGTAGAAGCCAATGTGTGTTTGTTTGTTTTTTCATGTTGGGGGTCAATGTTTGTGTTTTTTTTCTGTGGGGGTCAGTGTGTGTGTGTATTTTTTTTGTCCTGTGGGTTTCAATGTGTTTGTGTGTTCACTGTGTGTTTTTTTTCCTGTGGGGGTAGGTGTATGTGGGAAATAAATTACATTTAATTAAAAATAGTTTTTTGTTTCTGTTAACAATTATATAATTATAGAAATAGGGTCTGATTCAGAGATGAATGCAGTAGCATAGCAGCTGCATCTTTGTTATTGCTGCAGGAGGCATCTTTGGTGATCCGGTGCTGCTTACAGACATGCAGCATCCGATCGCTTGCATGAACATCGGCTATCCGAGTAACCCTGGGGTTACTCAGGATGGCTGGGCGGTTCACACTTCCGTGGCCAGTAAATCTGAATCAGAAGACACAGACGCTGGCATCGGCATTTTCAGGAACGCAGCCTAGCACCGCCCCATCCCCACTCCCCGAAACGGTTGCAATATGACAATCATGCTGTGGCTTAGGGACACTGTGACTGTAGTCACATAAAGATACCTACACATGCGCAGTACAGATTATGTGCAGATCTCCAACCATCGGGTTTACATAAATGTCTGAATTAGGCCCATAGTTGAATTTCCAATGTGCCTCAGAAGACTACTGCGCTAGGTTATGTTTCCAAATGTTCTTTAACTAAATGGCTGCACAGCTTCTGCGAGCCTTCCATATCTGCTTTTAATAAAGGAGTGCTGAACACTTTGAACACTAAAGACATTAAGCATAATAACAAACATTTATGTATTAGACATGAGGTTCTTGTTTAGTACTTTGAAGGCTACCTCCCCTTTGGTCAGTATCCCACCTATTTATTAAAAAATGTTTTTAATTAGGATAGCTTTTAGCTAGCATTATGTATAACCTTTATGCAGAGGCAACATAATTATTTACCCATGACTGTTCTAGAAATTGTTAGTCTAGTGTACCAACTTCATACTTGCTAACTCTCTCAGAATGCTTGGAAGAATCCCAAATTTCAAGCTTGAAAAAGTCCACATTAGTGAACGAAACATGTAGCTGCCCGCTCACTGACGGGACCTTTCCATTACCGCTGCCGCTGAATGCTCATTAGAACTAGAGATGTACTGGTCAGTTCTCCAGAAATCTGAATCCACCCGAATTTCGTGAATCCGGGTAAATCCGAGTCGAGGCTCTGATCTCCTGAGGAGATCCGGGTCTCTGTTCTGATATTTTTTCGGTTTGGATTTAAAATCTGAATTTAGGATTTTAGATTGCATAACTTACATGATTTTAGCTGTTTTTAAAACTTTTTATCTATTTCTTTTTAAAAGAATCCAGATCCAAAACCAAAACACTTCAGGGTGGTTTTGCAAAACCAAATCCAGATCCAAAACCTTGAAGGAGATACAGATCCAAAACCAAAACACGGGGTCGGTGCACATCCCTAATTAGGACATTACTGCTGATTCCTAATCTCAGAGGACGGAGCAACCAGAGCCTCCTGCTACCTACAGTGTTGTCTCCCGTCTAATCCTTTGGCTCCAGTGGAGCATAGCAGTTAGAGGCTGCGCACAGATCATACTGTGCATGGGGACAGTGGGATAGATCGGGGCTGAAAGGTAAGCAGGAGATATCTGTGATATATCCTGCATTACCTTTATAGTGAATAGCTCCGGTCCTTACTTTCTACAAAAGTAGGTGAAAATGTAAATTTTTACCTGCTTTTGTAGAAATGAAGTGATGACGAATGGTCCCTTAAATGAGTACTCATTTGAGCTCTACAAAGTAACACTAATAAATCAATCACTGTGTGCTGCATACAGGTGTAAACTAGGGGTGTGTATCGGCCACTTTTTGTGTTTTGGATCTGGATCTTTCTTCGTGCTTTGGATCTGGATTGGTTTTGTCAAAACCACCCTGCTGTGTTTTGGGTTCTGGGTTTTGTGTTTTGGATCTGTAAAAAAAGCATAAAAACAGCTAAAATCACAGAATTTGTGGGTTTTTCTGCTCCTGTGCTATTATTAATCTCAATAACATTAATTTCCACTCATTTCCAGTCTATTCTGAACACCTCACAATATTGTTTTTAGGCCAAAAGGTTGCACCGAGGTGGCTGGATGACTATGCTAAGCAACACAAGTGGGCGGCACAAACACGTGGCCCATCTAGGAGTGACACTGCAGTGGCAGACAGGATGGCAGTTTGAAAAACTAGGTCCCAAACAGTACATAATGCAAAGAAAAAAAAGAGGTGCAAGTTGGAATTGTCCTTGGGCCCTCCCACCCACCCTTATGTTGTATAAACAGGATATGCACACTTTAACAAACCAATCATTTCAGCGCCAGGGTCTGCCACATGACTGTGGCTGAAATGATTGGTTCGTTTGGGCCCCGATAAAGCAAGCTGACAATTAATCTGTCCCTGCACAAACTGGCTCTACGGAGGCAAGTTGTTGTCCTCATCCTCCTCATCGACCGATTCTTCACCCTCTTCAGTGTTGTGTACATCCTCATCCTCACAGAGTATTAATTTGACCCCGCTGGAATCCACCACCACAGGTCCCTCTGTACGTTCTGGAGGCTGGTCTCCCTGGAAGAGTTGATAATTATTTTTGATGAACATCATCTTCTCCACATTTTGTGGAAGCAACCTCCTACGTCTTTCGCTGACAAGGTTCCCGGCTGAACTGAACACTGTTTCGGAGTTACACTGGAGGGTGGGCAACTTAGGTAAAATTGAGCCAGTTTGTACAGGATCCTCCAAATTGCCTACGGACTGTCTGACATGCCTACTTGGATGCGGTCACTGATGTAATCCTCCACCATTCTGTCAATGCTGACAGTATCATATGCAGTGACAGTAGACATGTAAGAAATTGTTGCCAGGTCCTTCAGTCCAGACCAGATGTCCAAACTTGGTCCTGCCTGCCCTGCATCACCGCCAGTGGGTTGCTTAGGATACCTAAGTTGTTTCCTGGCAGCACCAGTTGCGGGTGAAATTGAAAAAGGAGCAGTTGACGTGTCACGTTCCGCTTCGGCTGACAGTGTTTTCACCAGCAGGTCTTTGCACCTCTGCAGGTTTGTGTCAGCCGGAAAGAGAGACACCACATAGGCTTAAAACCTAGGATTGAGCACGGTGGCCAAAATGTAGTGGATTGATTTCAACAGATTGACCACCCTGGAATCCTGGCAAAGCGAATGAAGGGCTTCATACACAAGTCCCACATGCCGAGCGGAATCACTCCATCTTAGCTCCTCCTTCACTTTTTCCAGCTGTTTCTGCAAAAGCCTGATAAGGGGAATGACCTGACTCAAGCTGGAAGTGTCTGAACTGACTTCATGTATGGCAAGTTCGAAGGGCTGGAGAACCTTCCACAACACGGAAATCATTCTCCACTGCGCTTGAGTCAGGTGCACACCCCCTCCTTTGTCTAAGTCATAGGTGGATGTATAGGCTTGAATGGCATTTTGCTGCTCCTCCATCCTCTGAAGCATATAGAGGGTTGAGTTCCACCACGTTACAACCTCTTGCTTCAGGTGATGGCGGGGCAGGTTCAAGAGTGTTTGCTGGCGCTCCAGTCTTCGGCACGCAGTCGCTGAATGGAGAAAGTGGCCAGAAATTTTTCGGGCCACCCAAAGCGTCTCCTGCATGCCCCTGTCATTTTTCTGAAAATTCTGCATCACCAAATTTATTGCGTGAGCAAAACATGGGACGTGCTGGAATTTGCCCAGATGTAATGCCCGCACAATATTGGTGGTGTTGTCAGATATCACAAATCCCCAGGAGAGTCTAAGTGGGGTAAGCTACTGGGCGATGATTTCCGTCAGTTTCTCTAAGAGGTTGTCGGCGGTGTGCCTCTTACTGAAACCGGTGATACACAGCGTAGTCTGCCTTGGAACGAGATGGCGTTTCTGAGATGCTGCTACTGGTGATGCTGCTGTTGTTGCTGCGTAAGGTGATACATCTATCCAGTGGGCTGTCACAGTCATATAGTCCTTAGTCTGCCCTGTTCCACTTGTCCACATGTCCGTGGTTAAGTGGACATTGGGGACAACCGCATTTGTTAGGACACTAAGGACACTTATTCTGACGTTTCTGTACAGTGCCTAATGATGTGAAATCTAGATGGGATTTGGTACCGGGGACACACTACCTCCATCAATTGTCTAAATCCCACTGCACTAATGGTGGATACTGGACGCACGTCTAACACCAATATAGCAGTCAAGGCCTCAGTTATCCGTTTTGCTTCAGGATGACTGCTGTCATACTTCATCCTCCTTGCTAAGGACTGTTGGAGAGTCAATTGTTTAGTAAAAGTAGTGGTGTTCCTACTTCCTCTCTGGGATGATGAATGACTCCCAGCAGCAACAGCAGTAGGTGTAGCAATGCAGGAACCTCCAGAGGAATCCCAGATAGGAGAGTCAGTCATGCCAGTGACATGGCCTGCAGGACTACTTCCGATCCTGACTGAGGAGGAAATTGACGAGGAGGGAGTTGACGGTGTGGTTTGCAGGCGCTTGGATACAACAGGACAAAGGGATTTAGGTGTCCCTGGACGGCTTACGGTCTTAGCCAAAGTTCTGAACTTGACAGTAACTTTTTATGAACGTGCTGCAAGTGACGTATAAGGGAGGATGTTCCTAGGTGGTTAACGTCCCTACCCCTACTTATTTCACCTTTACATATGGTACATATGGCAAGACAGTTGTTGTCCAGATTTGGATAGAAATATTGCCAGACCAAAGAGGTGGAATGTTTGGTCTTCTGCCCAGGCATGACCGTGATGGGCTTTTTCATCCCACGACAACAACTGTCTCCCTCAGAGCCTGATTTAAACAAACCACATCACCATCAGAATCCTCCTCGCCAACTACCTCCTCAGCGCCAGCTACACCAGTATCCTCATCCTGTTGTACTTCAACAGTGACATCTTCAATTTGCATATGAGCAAGTGGACTGTGGGTGCTCCTTCCAGCACTTGTAGAGGGCGTGCATATAGTGGAAAGAGCCACCTCTTCCCGTCCAGTGCTGAGAAGGTCAGGCATCGCAACCGCCACCACACTTGGACTCTCCTTGGGGATTTGTGATATCTTCTTAGAAAGCACAGTTCTTCTCTGTGCTTTTGCCAGCTTAACGTGTTTGATTTATTTAGCGGGAGGAGGGCTTCCATCGTCATGTGTAGCTGAACCACTAGTCATGAACATACGGAAAGACCTTAGCCGTTCCTTGCAACTCCGTGTCGTAAATGGCATATTGGCAAGTTTATGTTTCTCCTCAGATGATTTAAATGGTTTTTTTTAAGGTCATTTTCCTGAACTTTGTCATTTGGGATTTTGTATGCCCTCTACTATGACATTGGGCATCGACCTTGGCAGACAACGTTGATGGCATTTGATCGTCTATGTCATGACTAGTGGCAGCAGCTTCAGCACTAGGAGAAAGTGGTTCTTGATCTTTCCCTATTTTATTTTTATTGGACAAAGTTTTGTTCTCCATTTATGGTATATTGATATATACGTGTGGCTTAGGCGCACACAAACACAGAAAAGAAGAATTTTTTTTTTTTGGAGTGCACTTTGGGGGTTACACCACCCTTTAACAGATGAGCCACTTGGCCCTTTACTTATGACACAGGCACACGCGTCGCGCTGCTCCTTTGTTGATGGACGTGCGGCTACAGTGCACACAATTCACAACACAGAAAAGATTTTTTTTTTTTTGGAGTGCACTTTGGGGGTTACACCACCCTTTAACAGATGAGCCAGCTGGCCCTTTACTTATGACATAGGCGCACGCTTGGCGCTGCTCCTCTGTTGATGCACGTGCGGCTACTGCGCATACATTTCACACACAAACACAGAAAAAAAGAATTGTTTATTTTTTGTGGAGCGCAGTTTGGGGGTTACACCATCCTTTAACAGACTTATGACACAGGCGCACGCTTGGCGCTGCTCCTTTGTTGATGCACATGTGGCTACTGCGCATACATTTCACACACAAACTCAGAAAAAAAGAATTGTTTATTTTTTGTGGAGCGCATTTTGGGGGTTACACCATCCTTTAACAGACTTATGACACAGGCGCACGTTTGGTGCTGCTCCTTTGTTGATGCACGTGCAGCTACAGCGCACACAATTCACAACACAGAAAAGAAGCATTTTTTATTTTTTTGGGAGTGCACTTTGGGGGTTACGTCACCCTTTAACAGACTTATGACACAGGCCTTGCGCTGCTCCTTTGTTGATGCACGTGCAGCTGCAGCGCACACAATTCACAACACAGAAAATAAGAATTTAAAATTTTTATTGGAGTGCACTTTGGGGGTTACACCACCCTTTAAGAGATGAGCTGGCACTTTACTTATGACACAGGCGCATGCTCGGCGCTGCTCCTTTGTTGATGCACGTGCAGCTACAGTGCACACAATTCACAAACACAGAAATAAATGTTTTTTTTGCACTTGGGGGGAGCACCCCTGATGGACAGATCACCCGCTGGACAACACTACAGCACCCCTTTAGGACTACAGCCTGTATGGGACACTGCACAACACTGCCCAGCCAGCTCCTATAGACTGTTGGAGTGGACACAGCTCCTATGGACAACTGACTGCACAACACAGCCCAGCCAGCCCCTATGACAGCAGCACAACACAGTCCAGCAAGCCCCTATGGACAACAGCAGCACAGCACACCCCAGTCAGCCCCTATGGACAACAGCAGCACAACACAGCTCAGCCAGCCCCTATGGACTTTGGAGGAGTGGACACAGCCCCTATGGACAACAGCAGCACAGCACAACACAGCCCAGCCAGCCCTAACTCCTACCCTCCCTCTTCACTGTCCACAGCCGGAGTGAGAAATGGTGCCAACACAGGGACCTTTTATAGAATCCAAAACCCGCGAGATCCGGAAGGCAGGATGATGACGTTTTGCCTCGATTTCAGTTCCGAGTCAGGCGGGAAAATCCGAGCCAGACTTTGTTCCCGGCTCGGATTTCAGAAATCCGAACCCGCTCATCCCTAGTTTAAACTTGCCATTCCTTATTATAGATGAGCAGTTCGGATTTGACTCTGTTCATTTTGGCAACTTTACACAAGTTTGGATCTGAAAACAAGGCAAAAAGTCATCTTTCATGGACCTCTTGGATCTACCATGGCGGAAAGATTAAATTTTGCATCGTTTTCAGCTCCAAACTTGACAGAAAGAACTGTGTCAAATCTGGACCACTCATCTCTACCCCTTATATTAAACACTGGATACTGTGTAGCCAACACAGTGTCATTCTTGTACTGTCCCAACTCAAATAATAATGTTTTGTGATATATATATATATATAGTAAGGTTGCGAGAATACACGGTGAAGTGGATAACCAATTTTTATGTATTTGTATGTGATTTCATGGAATAAATTATTAAATGCACTAATGCACTGGTTTGGAACATTCCTTTGTTGTTACATTAGCGCAGCTTAATCTTTTTCATTCTATTCATATATTTGACAGACTATTAAAGCTTTTAATAGAGCAGTTATCTGATTCAGCCACTACACATTTGAACTCAGCACTGATTGATGTATCAGGGATGGACTTGATAGTGACGCCCAGTGAAAGATGGAGCCATTTTTGAGAGGTGTATGTTGAGCAACACGTGTGTGAATGTGGGTTGGTGAGCTTTGCATGCCAAGGCTGCATTTCTGTTCTAGTCAGGCCCTGTTAGCAGAGTTTGAGGAAGGAAACAGAGCAATGTAAAACATTTCTGAAAACAGATGAAGCTATATTATCTATTGGTTCAGAGCTTTGATCACTTGATAAGCTTTGCAGATTGAGATTTATCTTGGCGTAAGCAAAAACAACTACGAACTGCACTTGTCTAAACGCATTAGTAATGTGAGTATGCAAATAGCCAACTATTGTGCTCCTGATTTTTGTACACGAGCAGTAGGTAGCTATGAAAACTTGGAGAGAGATTAAATTCTTCTAACTTACATTTTACAGGTTGTGTTTGAAAAATTAGTTAGGAGCTGATTGGTTAGTGCCATATATCTTACAATTTTATCTCTTTCCAAGCTTCGATAAATAGCCCCAACAAGGCAAAGTTCAACATGTGAACAATGCCTGTTCTAATAACAATACTGCATTATTTATATATACCATAGTGTTGCTCTTATAAATGCATCTTCTAGCATGATATAAGATTTTGTAGTCTGATCTGTATCACTCATTTGGGTGGTGTTGCACATGGAATGTCTTATTTATATTTTACAGTTTTTATTTCATCTGTAGCAGCTTGGAAATGATACTTGCGAAAATATAAAACACACTCCCTGTACTACTAAAAGGAGCTTATCTGCAAATGGAAATTGTGATCTGCTATCTTTCACAGATTTGTGTAACTGCAATGTGCTGTGGTAGAGATGGGGTGAGCAAGGTGTCAAGAGCTGCTCGAACAGACTGCACATGCAGAGAAGCTACAAACCTCAGGAGGAGCCACATTGACACCTTAATACACAATAAACAAGATTACCTTGTTCACGTCTGGGTACTTACTCTTCATAAATACTAATTTGTCCATTTTTCAATAACACATAAAAGCAAATCATTAATAATTCTGCGGTATGCAATCGGGAAGCCGGCGGACGTAAACCCGACAGCCGGCTTCCCGACTGCTTTATCCCGGCGAGGGTTAAATGACAGGCGTCTAATTCTAGACGCCTGTCATTTTACCGACACCGGGAGATCGGCGCTTGGCAGCCCGATCGAAGTGATGCCGGGAGCCGCTGCGGACCGCCACGGGGGGGGGGAGGGTTAGGTGTAGGGCTCCCGGGAGGACTTAGGGTTAGGCATCCCACCAGGAGGTTAGGGTTAGACTAGGGGGAGGGAGGGTTAGGCACCCCCGGGGGGGACTTAGGGTTAGGCGGCAGGGAAGGGGGTGTTAGGTTTAGGCACTTAGAGGGGGGATTAGGGTTAGGCACTGGGGGGAAGGTTAGGGTTAGGCACCCCTAAGGAGGGTTAGGTTAGTTGATACTTACCTCGGGACGATCGGGATTTTCAGCTGTGTCGGCCTGCCGCTGTCGGGATTTGAACCGCCGGACTTGTGTCCAGTGCTAATTCGTATGTATTCCAAACTGCATCTACATATATTACTGTCATCATCATAATTATTGTTGTTCATTTGTAAGGTGCCACATTGCTTCATGATGCTGGACAGTGATAAAAATAAAGACAAAATAAGAGCAAAAGTGATAACAAAAGGTTGAGGTGGTGCTCATGAGAGAGCTTACAATCCAATGGGAAAAAGTATAAGTTATATAGGTAGGTGTAAGGCTGCTCTCGTAAAGAGATGGGCTTCCAGAGAGTGCTTAAAGATTTGAAGGCCAAGAGAGAGTCTGATCAAGTATGGTAAGGCATTCTAAGGTGGGTAACAGCAGGGGAAAAGACTTGTTGGAAGGAGTAAGAAGTAATAAACGGAGAGCAAGCATGTCACAGGTCAGGGGTAGATCAAAGAGGGTATAAAGGAGTGTGTTATATGATCAATAGTATTGAGGGCTGTGACCTAAGCAACTAAATTAGTTTCATTAGCATATGGAAATAGAAGAATTGTGCGGTGGATGTGCAGTGGCTAGAGCAGAAGATCAGTCTTACTGTGGCATTTAGGATGGAATGAAGCTGGAAGAGAAGAGTGAGATGATGCCAGATAGGAAAAAGTTGCAGTAGTCAATGAAGAAGGTGATGAGAGAATGGATACCATTTTTGGCTGCATCTTGGGTTAGAAATATTCTAAGGTGGAGATGACAGCACTGCTTGAGAGACTGGATGTAAAGCACAGGGTGGTGTTTATGGTAGCACCAAGCTGGAGATATGGGAGTAGATTTCCGAGTAAATTATAAAAAAAATGTGATATTGCTCATCGAAAGAAAGAGGCACATGGTCACTCTGGCAGGAGGGAAAATGGCATGTTTTGTATTAGATATATTGAGCTTTAGATAGCAATGGGTCTAATTTTACACCCCATATTGTAGCTTGTAGTAGCTATTTTATGAGGTAACAGGGTTGCGATCTTTTTGTTTCCTGTATGACTTAATAAATATTTGGTTCTTACTTTTCTTGACTGTACCCCATAATTTTCCCATAATGTTTCTTGTATGCATTTATGTCTTTTCTTCTCATGGTACATCGTGTAACAGGTATGTATTGTTAATTTGCTTTAATAATTGAAAAAATAACACAAATTAACAAAAATATATATAGAATTTCCACGTACACATTTTCTCTGGCCTGAGTAAAACTGATTTTGTTACATTCACCTGTACTGCTGTGGTGAAGAAGAAATTAAGAAACTCCTGAGTTAATTGAGATCACAAATCTTCTATATTACTCATTGGGCTTTTTTGAAGAAAATTTAACTTCACACCTCTAAGTGTAATCTGTGTATCCTGTATATATCTACTATTTTGCTTTCATTATTTTCCAGATTACACAAGAGTGTGGCCATTTACTGCTGAGTGTATGTTAAGGACATTCATGCCTTTCGTTTGATCATGGTGATTACTACTTTCATACAATGTTATTAATGTGTTTCTGGGAAGACTGAAAGATTATAATGAATTGACTTTATTACTGTGTGTGATCAAAGTATTTGGTATATTTAAGTACTTACTATATTTTTTCATTTAATTTTTGAATGCCCTGTACAATCATGTATATATAAAATTGAGACACACACATGGCATTTGGGGAGTAGCAATTTTTTTTTTTAATTAAATCATTTTAAAGAATGATTCTAGAAATTCTCAAAGGTAAAATATACAGATAGATAGAGATTTTTCTGCATTAAATACTATTACCTTCACACAATCATCAAATTCATAGCGGTGGAAATAATAAGAAAAAATACAATCAGGGCACTATTTATGAAGCTCTATTAAAAAAATATATTTCAATTTTTTAACATTTATATTCTACTTATATTTTTTTATTTAAATGAATCTGCCCCTGGAAGTCCAAGGCGGGGCTCACGCGCAGTATGCCTGTGTGACACAACAGTGCTAGATCACTAATGCTCAGAAGGAACCTCGATTGGCCGGCCATTTGTAAGTTAGTGCTTACAGGTGCGGGCCAGTATTGCTGGCAGCAGTAAGATCAGTGATAGAATATAGGACTTTTTGGGGCAGCATCACAAATAGATTCCTAAGACTTGACCATGTTAGGTAATATGTGTGTGAGCCAGTCATTGGTAACAATAAAGCCATTGGCAGAGGGATTGGGGATTTGTGTCCAAATACAGGACAATTGGAAATTGTGCAATGTGCTCTTGTTCAATACTCACTGCCCTGCATTGAAGAATCTGGTTATCATCAAATACTCATGTAGTTGGGGTCTCAGAATGACTTATAGATGATTTTCTGCCCTATCAGGCAGGCCGAGATTGTGTTGCTACTGCTTCAGAGTTGACCTAAGTCAAATAATGTGCTTTAGTGAAGTGATAACCACATTACACCTTAGGTTTAAGTTAAGGGAATATACTTTGTGATACACCAGATTTATTTCTTGCAGTTAAACTCTGCACATCAGTTACTGTAGACATAAGTCCTTCTCTGTAATATCCACATATCTAAAAATGTTCCAGTCCTGGGAAATGATTTGGATATTTCATAGGCACCCAGAGCCTGACTAATGATAACAGCTGCACATAAAGCAGACAGATTAGCATCTCTGTGGCATGCTTAATATGTAAATCTCACTGATGATATGTGAGTGCTTTTAATGCAGTAATGTATGTGCCAGTTTCCATATATCACTGATGAGTATGAGCAATCAAAATACAATGTTGATGTCAGCAGTAAAAAGGACCATAAAGATTAACACAATATTTTCCTTTTTTAACAGTTTTGGTGTATATGTAATTCCTGCTTCTCTGATTATGTCTAGCAGCAAGAAGCATAGATGACATCTAGTATATATAAAATTCTAATTGATCAAGTACAATGCATCTTTTAACTAGGGATAAGCGGGTTCGGATTTCTGAAATCCGAACCCCCCGAGCACCCCCAATCCGAGCCAGGAACCGAGTCCGGCTCAGGTTTTCCTGCCTGACTCGGAACTGAAATCGAGGCAAAACGTCATCTTCCCACCTTCCGGATCTCGCGGGTTTTGGACTCTATAAAAGGTCCCCGCGTCGGCGCCATTTCTCACTCCGGCTGTGGACAGTGAATAGGGAGGGTGGGAGTTAGGGCTGGCTGGGCTGTGTTGTGTTGTGCTGCATGAATTGTGTGCACTGTAGCTGCACGTGCATCAACAAAGGAGCAGCACCAAGCGTACGCCTGTGTCATAAGTAAAGGGCCGGCTGGCTCATCTCTTAAAGAGTGGTGTAACCCCCAAAGTGCACTTCAAAAAAAATAAAAAATTCTTCTTTTCTGGGTTGTGAATTGTGTGCGCTGTAGCCGCACATGCATCAACAAAGGAGCAGCTCCAAGCGTGCACCTGTGTCATAAGTCTGTTAAAAGGTGGTGTAATCCCCAATGCACTCCAAAAAAAAAATAAAAAATTATTTTCTGTGTTGTGAATTGTGTGCGCTGTAGCCGCACATGCATCAATAAAGGAGCAGCGCCAAGCGTGTGCCTGTGTCATAAATAAAGGGCTGGCTGGCTCGACTGTTAAAGGGTGGTGTAGCCCCCAAAGTGCACTCCACAAAAAAAAACAATTCTTTTTTCTGTGTTTGTGTGTGAAATGTATGCACAGTAGCCGTACGTGCATCAACAAAGGAGCAGCGCCAAGCGTGTGCCTGTGTCATAAGTCTGTTAAAGGGTGGTGTAACCCTCAAAGTGCGCTCCACAAAAAATAAACAATTCTTTTTTCTGTTTGTGTGTGAAATGTATGCACAGTAGCTGCACGTGCATCAACAAAGGAGCAGCGCCAAGCGTGAGCCTGTGTCATAAGTAAAGGGCGGGCTGGCTTGGCTGTTAAAGGGTGGTGTAACTCCAAAGTGCACTCCATAAAAATTAAAAATTCTTCTTTTCTGTGTTGTGAATTGTGTGTGCTGTAGCTGCACGTGCATCAACAAAGGAGCAGCGCCAAGCGTGCGCCTGTGTCATAAGTCTGTTAAAGGGTTTTGTAACCCCCAAAGTGCACTCCAAAAAATTTTTAAATTATTATCTGTGTTGTGAATTGTGTGCACTGTAGCCGCACGTACATCAACAAAGAAGCAGCGCCAAGGTGTAACCCCCAAAGTGCACTCCAAAATTTTTTTAAACTCTTCTGTGTTTGTGTGCGCCTTAGCCGCACGTATATATCAATATAATATAAAAGGAGACCAAAACTTTGTCCGATAAAAATAAAATAGGAAAAGATCAAGAACCACTTCCTCCTAGTGCTGAAGCTACTGCCACTAGTCATGACATAGACGATAAAATGCCATCAACGTCTTCTGCCAAGGTCGATGCCCAATGTCATAGTAGAGGGCATATACAATCCCAAATGACAAAGTTCAGGAAAATGACCTTAAAAAAAATTTAAATCATCTGAGGAGAAACGTAAACTTGCCTATATGCCATTTACGACACAGAGTGGCAAGGAACGGCTAAGGTCCTTCCCTATGCTTATGACTAGTGGTTCAGCTTCACATGACGATGGAGGCCCTCCTCCCGTTACAAAAATCAAATGAGTTAAGCTGGCAAAAGCACAGCGAAGAACTGTGCGTTCTAAGAAGATATCACAAATCCCCAAGGAGAGTCCAAGTGTGGTGGCGGTTGCGATACCTGACCTTCCCAACACTGGACGGGAAGAGGTGGCTCTTTCCACCATTTGCACGCCCTCTGCAAGGAGCACCCACAGTCCACTTGCTGATATGCAAATTGAAGATGTCACTGTTGAAGTACAACAGGATGAGGATACTGGTGTAGCTGGCGCTGAGGAGGAAGTTGGCGAGGAGGATTCTGATGGTGATGTGGTTTGTTTAAATAAGGCTCCGGGGAGACAGTTGTTGTCGTTGGATGAAAAAGCCCATCACTGTCATGCCTGGGCAGAAGACCAAACATTCCACCTCTTTGGTCTGGCAATATTTCTATCCAAATCCGGACAACAACTGTCTTGCCATATGTACCATATGTAAAGGTGAAATAAGTAGGGGTAGGGATGTTAACCACCTAGGAACATCCTCCCTTACACGTCACCTGCAGTGCGTTCATAAAAAGATACTGTCAAGTTCAGAAACTATGGCTAAGACCGTAAGCAGTCCAGGGACACCTAAATCCCTTTGTCCTGTTGTATTCAAGCGCCTGCAAACCACACTGTCAACTCCCTCCTCGTCAATTTCCTCCTCAGTCAGGATCGGAAGTAGTCCTGCAGGCCATGTCACTGGCATGACTGACTCTCCTATCCGGGATTCCTCCGGAGGATCCTGCATTGCTACGCCTACTGCTGCCGCTGCTGCTGGGAGTCGTTCATCATCCCAGAGAGGAAGTAGGAACACCACTACTTTTACTAAACAATTGACCCTCCAACAGTCCTTAGTGAGGAGGATGAAGTACGACAGCAGTCATCATGAAGCAAAACAGACAACTGAGGCCTTGACTGCTATGTTGGTGTTAGACATGCGTCCAGTATCCACCATTAGTGCAGTGGGATTTAGACAATTGATGGAGGTAGTGTGTCCCCGGTACCAAATCCCGTCTAGATTCCACTTCACTAGGCAGACGATACCGAGACTATACAGAAACGTCAGAAAAAGTGTCCTCAGTGTCCTAACAAATGCGGTTGTCCCCAATGTCCACTTAACCACGGACATGTGGACAAGTGGAACAGGGCAGACTAAGGACTATATGACTGTGACAAGCCACTGGGTAGATGTATCACCTTACGCAGCAACAACAGCAGCATCACCAGTAGCAGCATCTCAGAAACGCCATCTCGTTCCAAGGCAGGCTACGCTGTGTATCACCGGTTTCAGTAAGAGGCACACCACCGACAACCTCTTAGAGAAACTGAGGGAAATCATCGCCTAGTGGCTTACCCCACTTAGACTCTCCTGGGGATTTGTGATATCTGACAACGCCACCAATATTGTGCGGGCATTACATCTGGGCAAATTCCAGCACGTCCCATGTTTTGCTCACAAAATAAATTTGGTGGTGCAGAATTTTCTGAAAAACAACAGGGGCGTGCAGGAGATGCTTTGGGTGGCCCGAAAAATTTCTGGCCACTTTCGCCATTCAGCGACTGCGTGCCGAAGACTGGAGCGCCAGCAAATACTCTTGAACCTGCCCCGCCATCACCTGAAGCAAGAGGTTGTAATATGGTGGAACTCAACCCTCTATATGCTTCAGAGGATGGAGGAGCAGCAAAAGGCCATTCAAGCCTATACATCCACCTATGACATAGGCAAAGGAGGGGGTATGCACCTGACTCAAGCGCAGTGGAGAATGATTTCCATGTTGTGCAAGGTTCTCCAGCCCTTCGAACTTGCCACACGTGAAGTCAGTGCAGACACTGCCAGCTTGAGTCAGGTCATTCCCCTCATCAGGCTTTTGCAGAAGCAGCTGGAGAAAGTGAAGAAGGAGCTAAGACGGAGCAATTCCGCTCGGCATGTGGGACTTGTGGATGAAGCTCTTCATTTGCTTTGCCAGGATTCCAGGGTGGTCAATCTGTTGAAATCAGACCACTACATTTTGGCCACTGTGCTCGATCCTAGGTTTAAAGCCTACGTGGTGTCTCTCTTTCCAGCCGACACAAGCCTGCAGAGGTCCAAAGACCTGCTGGTGAAAACACTGTCAGCTGAAGCGGAATGTGACATGTCAACAGCTCCTTCTTCATTTTCTTTCGCAACTGGGGCTGCCATGAAACAACTTAGGTATCCTAAGCAACCAGCTGGCAGTGATGCAGGGCAGGCAGGACCAAGATGGACATCTGGTCCGGACTGAAGGACCTGGCAACAATTTCTGACATGTCTACTGTCACTGCATATGATACTGTCACCATTGACAGAATGGTGGAGGATTACATCGGTGACAGCATCCAAGTAGGCATGTCAGACAGTCCGTAGCTGTACTGGCAGGAAAAAGAGGCAATTTGGAGGCCCCTGTACAAACTGGCTCTATTTTACCTAAGTTGCCCCCCCTCCAGTGTGTACTCCAAAAGAGCGTTTAGTGCAGCCGGGAACCTTGTCAGCAAAAGGCGTAGGAGGTTGCTTCCACAAAATGTGGAGAAGATGATGTTCATCAAAATGAATGATCAATTCTTCCAGGGAGACCAGCCTCCAGAACGTACAGAGGGACCTGTGGTGGTGGATTCCAGCGGGGACAAATTAATACTCTGTGAGGATGAGGATGTACACAACACTGAAGAGGGTGTGGAATCGGTGGATGAGGAGTATGAGGACGACAACTTGCCTCCGTAGAGCCAGTTTGTGCAGGGGCAGATTAATTGCCAGCTTGTTTTGTGGGGGCCCAAATGAACCAATCATTTCCGCCACAGTCGTGTGGCAGACCCTGGCGCTGAAATGATTGGTTTGTTAGAGTGTGCATGTCCTATTTATACAACATAAGGGTGGATGGGAGGGCCCATCTTGCACAACTTTTTTCTCTTGCATTATGTACTGGAAGTGGCCTAGTTTTTCAAACTGCCATCCTGTCTGCCACTGCAGTGTCACTCCTAGATGGGCCACGTGTTTGTGCCGCCGACTTGTGTTGCTTAGCATAGTCATCCAGCTACCTCGGTGCAACCTTTTGGCCTAAAAACAATATTGTGAGGTGTGAGGTGTTCAGAATAGACTGGAAATTAGTGGAAATTAATGTTATTGAGGTCAATAATAGAATAGGTGCAGAAAAACCCACAAATTCTGTGATTTTAGCTGTTTTTATGCTTTTTTTAAAAAAAAAATACAGATCCAAAACACAAAACCCAGAACCCAAAACACGGAAAGGTGGTTTTGGCAAAACCAATCTAGATTCAAAACACGAAGAAAGATCCAGATCCAAAACATGAAAAGTGGCCGGTACACACCCCTACTTTCAACATTTACATACATGAAAAGGGGTCACTGTAGCCTTGCTGTTAAGTCTATTAAACTCCACTGTAATGTAGCTTCCTATTTAGCACACCAGCATTTACACTGATATTGTTTATAACTAGACTGTCTCCTATTGATTATAAGAGCACTGCCTCACCTCCAGTGCTACTAGTGCCTATCTGAAGAAAACATGATCTCACATACAGTGTGGATAGAGTTCTTCTCACTAATTGTCACAGAACAATGTATCACAGAGTATGTCACCAGTTTGGGTTGGGTAGCCTTAAAGGCTAGAGATGCAGATGTTAGTAGAATATAGGCAGCAAGAGAAAGGAATCAGAATTGCCCACAAATATCTGAGTCACCGATAGTGAGGTCTATAGAAACCACAGAGCAGTCCATTAGTTATAAGTTCTTCAGACATGCAAGAAATCCAGTTCATGAGCAAAGCTTACCAATTAGATGAACTCAGGACTCTCAGCCATGTGCCACCATAGACTCAATCAATGATCTGGCACAGACTGCTAGGAGAGACAGTCAAACACAAGTGCAGCTCATTACTGCCTGGAGGAAGAGAATAAGTATTCCATTGCTGGCATAAGTCCAATACACAGCAGTACCCCTTCTGGTGGGAGTATATCACTGCCATTTAGGTGAGCATTTAATTCAGAGGTTCCCAAACATGGTTCTCAAGGCACCCCAACAGTTCAGGTTTTAGATATGTCCATGGTTGAGCTCAGGTGGTTAAATCAAATTTACTGAGGTACTAATTAAGTCACCTGTGGTCAAGCATGAATATACTCAAAACCTAGACTGTAAAGCTGGCCACACATCTACAGATTATCTGTCCAACCAGCCAACTTGTTGATTGGTTGGAATGAAAATCTGGTAAGGAATGAAAGCAAATGACAATCAGCAATTTGCTCCCAAACGCCGGAAAATGGACAAAAACTGTTGTTTGAACAAATTGTTTAGATCAAACATTTAACAAACTTGTCTGAAGACCATTTTCATCTGTTTTCTGGCATTTAGGAGCAAATTGCTGATCATCAGTTACTCCCATACCTTACCAGATTTTCATTCCAACCAATCAATAGTTGGCTGGTTGGATGCAAGTTGGTCTAGTGTGTGGCCAGCTTTAGGGTGACTTGAGAACTGAGTTTCTATCAAAATAACAAATTAACATGGCACACACCCACACTATATATTCTATTTAGGCTTTTTTGCATTTTGCATTACAGGAATTTCTCTTTATCTACCTTTGAAGAGAGGGAATAAATTTACTAAGTGTCATTTTTGAAATGCCATGAGTTTTGCATCATTTACTTTGCTCAAACCTGACACAGAGAGAAACTACCCAGAATAGAACACAACATTGAATGACCACTGTTTCTTTTCCATTACAAGAATCCAAACCCCAGATTCACATAACTGCTGCATTCCTACCCAAATAAATGTCCTGCCTCTGACAGGCGAGTTTACAAACACTGCACAAATCCCTAGGGAAAAAAAGGAATTTTGTTTTTCTTTAAAAAAAAAAGCATGGGGATCCCTTGCAAATTGTTACACAGTCTTATACCTCTAATCCTAGGTTGGTAATGAGAAATAGGGAAAAACTACTTGGGGCTCCCCTCTATTTTTCATTAACACACACTAGGTTGAACCAGCCAAAGCTGGTGACAGTATAGATGATAGACATGCAGTGTGGTTTTTTTTTTTTTCTGCTTTGTGAGAGGATATGTGGAGGGTTTTCTTTAGAAGCTTAAACCGACCTTTAAAAAGTCCTGTATTTTGAGCTTAAAACTCACAGTCAATCAGCGGCGGATCCCGTTGGTTTAATAAAGTTAGCGAACCTGCTGCTCATTAAATCTTGTCCGGGGGTCCCCTACCACTCCTCTTTTTGTAGGATATCAAAATGATTATTGCAGGACATGGGATGTGTAGTTCCAGCTGTGTGGAACTACACATCCCAGCATGCCCTGGCACTGTTTTGCTGTATGGGCATGCTAAAACTGTGGCAGGGCACACTGGGATGTGTAATTCCATACAGCTGGATTGCCACAGGTTTCCTAACCCCAACTTATTGTATGGTGATGCAAATAATGGGGCACATAAGAATTATCTAGTACAACAGGCTATTGGATGCAAATCTCTTTGCAGAATTGTATTGTGTCTGTAACAACATTACACCTAATTTTAAAAGCTGTTGGAAGTCCCGTTGAATTGTCAGATTTCTTTGTTAAAGCATACTGTATCATAATTGCTTATCTTGCATTCAAATGTCTGCTGATATGTTATTACAGATTTGTGCCTCGTTCTTTGATTAAATGTAACATATTACTGAGATTACATGTAATGTGAGGCCCTTTTGAAGGTTAGAAGACCACCTGCATGCGTAACAGAGTTACCATCGGTGGTTTAGAGAATGCGAGGCAATTCTTGTATTGTAACATGTGAGCTATGACAAACTTGCTGAATAAGAACAAAAGAGAGCAACTATGGGCAATTCAGAGTTCTAAGCATCTCAGCCGCACCTCCACTTACAGCTGAGTGTAACTGGGTAAGGCTAAGTGTTCTTAGAGTGTGCTGTGGGCTATTCAGAGCTGAGTGTACACAGATATCCATCTGATTTCCAACACTTGCATCAAGAATAGAGCTGGTGTAAATGCCTGCTGGTGGTGATGACGGTTACTTTCACATGCAGATGGATGGGGGCAATGCTGCCACATGGATACGGCCAACTCTGAAAACAGACAGACATTAGCATTTATTTTCATTCAAGCAAATGCAGAAATATCTGTGTCTGACTGATGTGCAACACTGACTCAGGTCCCTAGTCTATACAGTCCTCCTATTCCCTCTATTTACCAACATGCCTTATACCTTGTATCATCCCTCTTCACTTACAACCATCCCTCCAGTACTCACTTTGGGAGAGATGTATCAAAACATCTAAAGAGTACAGGTTCTAGCTAACATTTTATAGGATACACCTGATAAATGATAGCTAGAAGCTGATTGATTGCTATGGGAAACGTCTCGACTTGTACAAGTTTTGCCTATTGCAAAAAGGAAGGGAAGTCTATTTTCTTGGGAATAATGCATACATTCTGAGGTGCAGTATAATCCAATACTTTAGTGAATCATGGATACATAGATTGTCTTTTTGCTTCAACAACAAACTATGATGCACTGGCTTATTGCCTGAATAATTCCAGCCAATAGCCTGAATTGCGCTAATTTGCTATTGAAACAATGAATGCCATGTTCAAGTGCCCTGTTGGCTTTTTTATGTATGGCTAACTTGGCATTGTTGTTCTAATGTTACAAATTGTCTTGTGTAAGAAATTAATCACCATTAGTTACTCCTCAGTTTATTCTGCCCCCTAATAAATTCTTATTTTTTATAAGTAACCAATGTATTCATTACGTCTTGTTCGTCACTGCAGAGGTGAAGTTAAATTTTCAGTCATCTGGGACAAAGCCTCAGTTTGGTATTTCTCGCCCCCTAATACGTAGTCGTCATCCTTGGTTTGCATGAATACAGGGGAGGTCAAATCCCATGTTTAGTCCCATTACATCACGGTGCCAGTGCTTCCGTATTCTGTGCTTCAGGGATATCTTCTCATTTAAATGGATTATGGATCATGCAAACTCCACTGTCTTAAGTCTCAAAAGTAAGTATTGCTGCCTGTACTACAATACCTTACTGACCACATACCATCAACCAATACAGAGATCATCACAGTGACCACCATATAATACAAAGACCATCAGTGGCTGCCATACAATTCAGAGAGCATCAGTGACCACATGTAATAAAAAGAGTAACAGTGACGCCATATGATACAGAGAACATCACAATGATCACCATATAATACAGAGGGTATCAGTGACGTCCATTTAATACAACCCTGGAATTGAGTATCTAGAACTAAAACAATAACAATAATTGGAATAATCCAACTATCAGTATAGTAATTCCTTCGTGGGGCACTCTTTTAAAAGAGTGCCCCACAAAGGAATTACTATACTGATAGTTGGATTATTCCAATTATTGTTATTTTTTGAATCTCACCGTTCCACCTCAGTGACACGCAGGGCTCCGCTCACACACACAGTGTGTGATAGCGATAGTCCATTTATATCACAAATCTTCTTTCAGCATGTATCTTCTACCAAATTCATATAACTGTGGAATAAACGTCTTTCTCCCGTCTCTCTGTTTGGAAACAAATCTCTTGACTGAAAATTCATATGTAGATAATGATGTCCCTCAAAGAGAATTATAGAAAACAGGGACAGACCATAGTGTATTATTGACACCAACAATTTTATTAATACACACAAACAATAAAATGCCTGCGTACCGTAGGGAGCCTTCAGACCAAGGCAAGTGTTAATCGCATATAACAGAGGACTTTAACTCCGGAAAAAAGTCCACGTCAATAGGCTGCTTTCACAATCCCCTCAGGTTCCCAAACAGGCCACAGTACTTGTAGTCCCACTCCTGTAGTCATTCTAACGCGTTTCGGCTGGATGCCTTTATCAAAGTGTGACTCTTTTCACCAAGTACCAGCTTTAAATACCTTTCATGTTTCCTGGTTGGGATTTAACATTCTCTCTCTGTGTCATTTTTATACGCTTTCTGTTGGCTCTTGTAATTGTCCTGGTGTCCCTGAAAACCTCTTAGAGTGATTTTCAGGGACACCAGGACAATTACAATTCCGGAGTTAAAGTCCTCTGTTATATGCGATTAATACTTGTGGAGGAGGAAGAAGCACACTAAAGTCCTGTCATCAGCACCCGTCCGATGACTGGACTGGACCCCTCCTTTGTCATAAACCCACCACCGCCATGCCCCCTCGGCAGCCAGACCGTGGATGTAAAATAAGTCTGTAAGTCATTTAAAAAAAAAAATGCTATAGGTACTTGTGTAAATAGTACCCGCTCCCCCCCCCCTCTCGGTGCCCCTACCCATACAACAGATAGCCATTTCACTGATTCACCAGTCAATCAATTAAATTCTTATTATTAAAAATCCCAGATTTGCGGATCCCGACCATATTTTGTTCAGGATCGGCAAATCAGTGAAATCCAACATTTTGAATTTCATTGATGCCCCGACCCCGGCGTCTGGGGATCAGGGATTTGGCCCAATACATCTCAAATGTATGGGGGCCTTTAGGCGTTATCCATAGTTTGGAGCAAATCAAAAAAAGAGCAATCTGCACCTTGGTAAAAAGCATGCTGCACTGAATTTAAAATGTGCATAGAGATTTATAGTTGGGAAAGATTGTTTCCTAGCTTAGTTATAAATTTCAGTGTAAAAACAAAGCTGCTTAGTATTTTTTCGCTATTTGAAAAAGCAGCCACTATTATACAGTAGTTAAATGCAGAAAAAAATGCATGTGCACCCCTGCAATGCAACATGATTAGTTCCAGGAACACAGTGCCCCATTGCTTCGTTTTTCTTTTTTCATTTGCTCCTAACTTTCAATCAGGGCCTTAGTTTAGTTTATACATCAGACATATCGGAAGAAAACAAAGAAGTCTGTGGGATGTAGAAACCAAACTGGCAAAGAACTTCATGTAATAAATGTTGTTTTGATTAGTGGAATGAAAATTAGATATTTTATTTTCCAAATGTTTTGTCTAATGGGCTGATTCAGATATGGGTGCAGGAGTGATCCGTTGTGCGTACACTGTAGCAGTGGATCTGCAAAGGTATGTAAATGATGCATGTATCATCTTTTGAATTGAGACACCCACTTGTGCCTTCTCAGATCTGCTGTATGTGTCTAAAGATGCAGCATTGGATCACCTCTGGGAACATCGGCGGACCATTGGACATTCTGAGTAAGCCTAAGGTTATATGATATTTATATATTATTATTTATATTTATCTGGTCCTGCATTTTCAGGCACAGGCATCGGATCTGAGATGCTGGCAGGGTGCTTTTTTTTCCCCTTCAGATGCCTCCTGCAGACCTAGCATATTTTTGCTCATCAGCTGGGTCCAAAGACGCAGCAGCTGCTGTGTATAAGCATCCATCACTGAATCGCTCCCATATTTGGATCAGGTGGAGGGGACACTCCAGAATTTCTTGCACTGGGTGCTAGTAGACCCGAGGCCAAGTCCTGTGTCCGAGTCTGATTCATGCTCTAATGTCATTAGATTAGCTGCAAATGGATGATTGAATGATTCACTCATCTCTCCTGTGTAAATATACTGGACAAATTGTGCGTTGCAATATTGTTGTAACTGGTCATTTTTTTTTATTAGTGCTGGGAAGAACTTAGAGACAACACCAGCCGATATAGGCCAGCCTTGTGTCAGTTTATGGTGCAAGTTTTTACTGACAGTCTTTGCTATCACTTCTCTAGGCACAATGGCTGTTGTGTATAGCTGCATTCTGGTTTATTCAAAATGTGTCTATACTCCAGAAGAAGCTGCCCTGGAATTGCATAAGTCACCCATAGTTTTATTATTTTCACACCACTCTTAAACTATAACTAAATAATAAATAAAGACGCGACAACTGTATAAATTGCAAAAAAGAGGTCACAGCCAAATTTATTAATACGAATTAGAATCAGAATTAAGCCTGGTGGCGAAAAAAGCAGTGCTCAATCGGTCTACAGCCCATATAAGTATTATTTACCAAAATTGGGGTGGAGTTTCCACCCCATGCGCAAACCATCCTGGGTAGTACCACCTCCCCTTAACTAGCACAGTGCTGGTCCCTCCTTAGGAAGATGACCTGGTCCTCTCATAAAGTAATGACTGACTCGCCTTTCTCAAAGGGGAAATGCTAGCCAAGATCTGTTGCGCTAAATTGAGCCGCCGATGAGCACTGCTTTCCACCACACAACGTGGACCCTGACCACGTCACGCCGCCACTAACCAATAGGACGCCTCTAAACTATGCCAAACATGACAAAATGGCTGCGACAAATAACTCTAAACCCTCATCTGTCAGGTGAACCCCATCTGGCCTATACAAATGCTCCTCCTCGTAACGTATGCGTGGATGCCTCTCTACAATCCCATTTAAACCAACTATATATCTGGATACTGCAGCATTCAACTTCCTCCTAATCTGGTCTATAGCAGGCCCAGTGTGCGTACCACGCCAAAACCTCCGCGGAATGACCTCTGACCAACAGAGCTTAACTTGAGGCCAACGTTCTGCAATCACCTTCATATCCCTCTTAATGGCAATGATCAATTCCACTCCTTTACCGGTACCAAGATCATTACCGTCTAGGTGCACCACTAAACAATCCGGAACACCCCACTTACTCTCTGATTGCCAAAGAAGGTCCAACAGACCATTCCACTTAAAACCTCTCAAGCCGATCCAGCGGATTCCGCAAGGACCTGACCTGGCACAAGGGTGTCTACTTGCCCAGAAAACAAAAGAGTGTCCTACAATCCACACCCGACAATCTCTTCCCAAAAAAACTGTAAGTGTGAAGTATATAACAAAGCATTAGTAACTGAAATTCATTAATATGATAACCAAGGCAAGGGACAACTGAGTTAAATTGGGTGACCCAGATGGAGGTGAACAACACCAAACCTCTTTTTACTTTTGAGGGCAAAGGTGAAAAGAACTCCAAATCCCCCCTAGCGGCGGGTGACATAAAGTCCTGGGTTTCCCAAATAACAAACTCGCAGGGAGCGCAATTACTTTTGCAGCTTATCGCTTCTTATATAGCTTTTAAATGCAGAAGACTTCCACCTTCCCAAGCGCTTTATCGACTCAGCAGAGCAGCCTGACTCTGCCGCGCAGGTTGCTGCCCCTATTCTGAATGAATGAGTGCCATATAGCTCAACTGGCAAACCCAGAGCCACAAGGCAATCACTAAAAACACTCGTAAACTGAAACTTCGAAAGCGGAGAAAGATCCGCATGCGCTAACCATTGTACCCCTCCCTTAGGCCTGCGCTGGTTGTAACTATTAGCCAACACTACCGGGCATATGCTCGGCTCCGGATGCGACGGGACAGAGATCCAACGCCCCCTTCCTAATTGATCTGTCTTTGACCTCTGTATTTTAATAAGAAGCAATTCTGGTTTAATTATCACATTGACTAACATAATACCTGAAGTAACGGATTTGTTATTAACAGCTGTTAACTCCCCAACCCTTAACGCCCCAAAAAATGCTAATGCAAAAGCTAAACTAAACAAACAGGCCTCAAAATCATCTTTTGCTATACCCGATACAGCCACCACCAAGTCCTTTAGCATTCCCATGTCAATAGGCCTACGAGAATCACTCGCCTTCAATTTTTCCTTTGCCCAACCCTTTAATGCTTTAGAGATTACAAAAGACTTGGTGGGGTCCACCAAACCATTTAAGCGAGCAAAATATGAAATTCCTGCTAATGCGCTAGACATGGATGACTTTGAACGGCCGCTCTCATGCCAGCGCCAGACAAACTCTAACATCAAATCCTGAACACTCTTACCCTCTTCTGCGCCAGAAATGAATGCCTGCCACTCGCTCCAGGCCGCCGAATAGGATCTCAAAGTACCAGGAGCCAGTGCTTTTAAAGCAAGTCCTATAATGCCGGCCTTATGATCTGCCAAACACAATCAGGACAAGATAAACCATGAACCGCTGCAGAAGGCGCAAGCGCCCTAAATCTCTCCCATTGAAAACGAGATAATGCATCCGCAATCTCATTTTCAACTCCAGGAACATGCTTAGCTGTAAATTCAATATTCATAGACAGACAAACAAAAATCAAATGCCTAAGAAGCCTTATTACTTGCTGGCAAACTGACCTCTGATTATTGATGGCCTGCACTACTCCCAGGTTATCACACCAAAATACGAGTCTACGATTACTAAGCTTTAAAGCCCAAATCTCCACCGCCACTACAATGGGAAAAAATTCCAGCAGGAGTAAATTACCTGTCAAGCCCTCAGCGTGCCACGATTCTGGCCAAGCTTCCGCGCACCATTCTCCCTCAAGGAAAGCTCCAAAACCTATAGAACCTGACGCATCCGTATAAAGCTGCAAATCATTATTAGATACTGGCGGCAGCAGCCAAATTCTTATCCCATTAAATTCGCGTAAAAATTTTAACCAAACCTTAAAGTCATCTTTCATTTCTTCAGACAAGCGAATCATGTAATGGGCCTTTTTAACACCTGCTGAAGCCCGCTCTAATCTCCTGCAAAAAACCTTACCAATTGGGATGACTCTACACGCGAAGTTAAGTAAACCTAGCAAAGATTGCAGTTGCTTCAAAGAAACTTTTTTAACTGAAACTAAACCGAACAACAAATCATTAAGTTTTTTCACCTTATCAGCTGGCAATCTGCAGAGGCCCAAATCAGTATCGACCTCAATACCCAGATAAGACAATCTGATAATCGGCCCTTCCATCTTTTTCTCAGCTATGGGTACTCCCAAGACCGAGAAAAAAGCTTGCACCGAAAAGAGAAGTTCAGCGCACACATCACTATAACCCGGACCTACTAACAAAAAATCATCCAAGTAATGCGTGACACCTGCCTGATTTGTACCAGCCTGAATACACCACTGTAAAAAGGAACTAAAACATTCAAAAAAGGAACATGAAATCGAGCAGCCCATAGGTAAACATTTGTCTACATAGAATAAACCGCCCACTTTAAAACCCATATAACGAAAGGAATCAGGATGAAGGGGAAGCAACCTAAATGCAGACTCAATATCTATTTTGGCTAACAAAGCCCCCTTCCCAAAACCCTGCACTATACTAAGGGCATCCTCGAATGACTGGTAAGTGACGCTGCAATCCGCTGGATCTAAAGCGTCATTCACCGAACCACCTTCCGGGTAAGACAGGTGTTGAATTAACCTGAATTTCCCAGGTTCCTTTTTTGGCACGATTCCAAGAGGTGAGATACAAAGATTATCCATTGGAGGTAGGGTGAAAGGGCCACACATCCTACCCAAACTAACCTCTAAGTTAATCTTTTCTGCTAACACGTCTGGAAAGTCCCTAGCTGATTTCAAGTTCCTTTTAGCCACTACTAAAACTGGACGAACTAACGGCAGCCTAAACCCTTCCTAAAAACCTTGGATTAAAAATTTCGCTTCCTCCTTAAGAGGATAACGATTTGCCCAACGCTCTAAAACTCTGACATTAATTGGCGACACAGCTTTACTTAGGGTTAGGACGCTGTTCTCCCTTCCCCCCTGCACCTGGGCGACTGCATTCCTTTGACGGGTGATTACCCCCGCAGAGGCTGCAGACATGCCTGTAACGACAGCTTGTCCCCCTAGTGCACTGCGAGTTGTTAAATGCATAGCACCTTCCCTCTACCCGCAGTGTTTAAACCTGGTCACGACACAAAGGGCTGTTTACGCCCCACTGGAGCCTCGTTAGTAGGTTGCGTATGCTGTGTGACCTCCAACCACACTTCAACATCCTTAAAACCAAAATTACAAATTTTCTGGCCATCTTGCTTCTTCCTAAAGAGCTCGTCATACTGCCTCCATACATTGACCCTGGCGGAAACATACATGCCCTGTACTAAATGCAGATATTTTAATATATTTAAGCACTCCGCTGGCCGAGTTTCTATGTAACAGGCCACAAAAACAAACACCAGAAAGCCAATTCTAGTAACTCCTTCTAGCCTCCTCCGCTGCTGGACCCCCAGCCTTAGCTAAGTCTAAAGCTTTTTTAGCATCGTGGGTTATTGAAAACATATCCACATAACGACCCTTTCTAATCCTCTCTCTAACTTTAGACCTAACCCCCCTTAATATCGCTGTATTTGAGCAATGAACCGCATCACCCGACGCATCTGGAGCAGAACTGGCTACGCTACCTGCCCTTTTAGGGGTCTTGCCTTTTCCCTTCAACTGCTGCACGAAATACTTCATCAGCTTGCGTGGTTTTTCTGCGGAGCTGGATGAATCAGAAAATTCCTCCGATCGCGACAACAAAGCACTAACATTGGGCATAATATTTTTCTCACCTGCTCCCGATGTGGAAGGGGCCAGCGACTCGACCGCAGATGAAGAGGCCTGATCCTTGTTGCACGACTCGCCCACCGCACTTTGACATGCCGATAACTGATCCTCAGCGCCCGTAGAGGTTGATGCCGACACCGCTAGTGCTGAATGAACAGAAACTCAAGACAGCAGTATTAGAGACTATAACATCTAAAACATTTGTATCAACTAATGTTACTGACATATCCGAGGTGATGCAGAAACGGGGGCTGCGCTGGTGGTGCCTGCCTAGGAATGGGGGGTAAAGCTGGCGGGGGAGCAAGCGGAAGGGGAGGTTGCAACCTCTGCTGCTGACTACCCTATTGCCCATGCATGTGATGTAATGCACCTGCTGTGCATATGGATTAAATTGCAAAGGAGCCGCAACATAATTTTGATGAAATTGACCGGCCCCTTGAACAAATTGAGGGGGGCACAACTGTTGCATGGGCCCTGTAAATTGAGGCTGCATTGGCTTATGCCCCAAACCTGGATAAAAATAAGGGGGCCAGTAGAAACCCTGCACAGGCATCCCCCCTTGGGCTGAAGTTAATGCCTGCATCCCACCTTGATTACCCACTGAAGCTAGTGGGACAACGTTAGGGATTTGTGTCCCACCAAAAGGGTTAACCAGCCTGCGGAGTGAGCCTGCAGCTGGTGAAGCCTGACCACTACCTATCTGATCCCCTAACTGGCTCCTGGGAGAGGAATGCCCACTACTAGCAGAAAGTGCACTCAGCCCCCCAGCTCTTAGAGCCGTGCGGGGGGAACATGAAGAGGTTAAAACCTCCTCACTCATCAAAATGGCGCCTGCGCCCTGGTGGGCGGGGCTTATCGGCAGAGCCGAGTGAGAGTCTCCCCCATCGCTGGCAATGCTTGCCTGCGACCGGGGAGTGCCTGTAACACCCGCCGCTCCCCTCGCCAGCCACTCTTGCAGGCTGGAAGGAGAGGGAGACGGCGGGGGGTGACCAGAACCATGCGCAGCTGCCGCAGCCGCGGCAGCTGTCAGAGGGCGGGATCCGGCGCGCGCTGCAGACTGGCGCGCGCCGCGGGTTGCTGAAGAGGCAGCCGCGACCGTTAATGGTCTCGCTGCCTCAACTAAGCGGCGGGGTGGGGAGCGCTGCGACGTGGACGGGGCATTATGAATGTCAAACAAAAAACGGAGACAAACGCAAATAGAATAAAGGGTGGGGGGGTGGTGTTGAAGAGAGTGAGGTAAAGAAGGTGAGGGGGTTAGGGAGGATTGAAAAATGGGTAAAAGGGGATACAAGCAAAAAGAGAAAATAGAGTAGATTATGAAGGGAAAGATATAAGTAGTACAGAAAAAGAATTTAAGAAAGAAAATAGGGACAGAAAAACCACACAAAATGGCTGCAACTACAGTATCAGCAGATACAGTTTACTTATCCGACTGGATCACAATCTGGAAAGAGGAAGCTAGACTCCTCCTCCAGCCTTTATATAGCAATACTAAACCCCGCCTAAAAAGAATGCCTAATAGGATAGCCATTTTGATTGACAGCCAATAAACACCAATTCCAAACTATCAACATCAAACCAGCCTTAACCAGTTTTGCTTCAATAAAAAACAGGGTGCTTATATCTTCTCAAGCTTATACAAGCATTCGAGTATTTTATTGAAAACAAATCTAGAATGTATCAAATTTGCTTTGCATTTTCACATCTGTAGTCAGTGCATTGTTCATGTCTTTAGGGGAGTGGGAGGTTTCTTTTCCTTTTGAGTAAGATTTTTCTACATAGTGTGAAAAACTGTTTTTCACATGTTTTGTGTCATCTGTTCTTTCAAATTAAGCTCAAAAAGGAAATATTTACTCGTATATCAGTTAGCTGATTCATAACAGGGCTTTATGCAACCATTTAGTTTATTTGTACACTGAGTACACCCCAAGCAAGCTGTACTGTTTGAAAAATAATTGAATTTCATACATTTCCGATCATTTACTGAAGTGCTTCTTTATTTTTCAAGCACTTTTTTAATGTGATACCGTCACTGGGGTTAGATGCTAATTGCTTTACTCATCTTCTGAACATATTGCACTACACTCATTCCTGGGCCAACTTCCACCATAGGCTCCCCTGTGAGACCTGTCTGGGCGAGGTAGGAAAGCTGTGATTTATGGATGTATGGAAGCTTATTGTTAAATATAAATACATTTGATAACTTAGAGGGGTATTCAATATGAAACGTTAACTTCACTGTCGAAGTTAACGTTTCATATCGGAGTTTTTTCCTGCGTTAAAGTATGGTGCGCGCTCCCGCTTATCCCCGTATTCAAACTAAAATTAACGAAAACGGGAAACTCCGAAGTTGGATTTGCGTAAAGTTACGAATTTTTCCTTAAAATAATTGTAAGACCCCCCTAAAGTTGTAAAAACATGGGGGAACACTATGGGTACCCCCGTTTTAGCCTTTAATTGAAAGTCGGGGATTTAAATAGCCTCAGCAGGTGTTTTTTTCCCGACATTGAAGAAGTGATGCAGAAGAGCACTTAGGTTATTTTTTTAGTTTTTTTAAGTGGTCCCATCAAATTTGGGGTACATGAAAATGGGTACTAGCATATTTTGATGTCCCTAAAGTAAGTTTTTTAAAGTTCTGCATTTGTGCACCTGCCGCTATAATTCTATTCTTCAAAACATCTGCCGCATACATGCAGAATAGCCCTGAACCTATTTCCCTATTGTTAAACAATTTTTTCCCATTTTTTTTACCCCAATTTTTAAATTAATTTTTTGGGGTGTCCCTATTTTTTTTCTAAACTTTTTTTGACACAGTTCTTTTTTAAATGTCATTCCCAGGGGTGCAGGCTATTTTTTTAAGCCTGCACCCCTAAACCCCAATTCTGCACTTTTTTTCGACACCTATTCAATGGTGAAAAGTTATCCCCGTTTTTTATCAACGACTTTTCAAAACTGCGATAAGTCTTTGATATTAAATACAGTGTAAAACTAAAACCTGCGATAATGATGTCATAGCTCTGATATTAACGCAAATACGATGTTATCGCACCCATATTGAATACCCCTGTTAGTATTTTATTAACAATGGTTATAGGCAGGGGCTGGCTGGCAACTTTTAGCTTGGGGGGCAAGTACAAGACAGCGGCCCTGGCTTTTCTACCAGCACATGACAACAGAAAAAAGAACGTGACAAAACTCTGTATGTGTGGTTTGTCCAATGTGTGGGCCCTCTGCTAATACTCCAAACCAAGTGTATAGGATTACAAATGACGCAGAGCCATGTGCGTTTTAAGTGAGTCTTCACTTCTCGCTGAAGAGGTATAATAGGGCTCTAATGGTGCATACACACGGTCAGATCAGACAACGATAACGATATCGTTGTCTGATCGTCCTGCATGTGTTGTATGTTCGATTTTGAACATCCAACACATGCACCAACCCCCAAACTACCATAACGTTGGTCCCTATAGTAACCTGGTTGATATCGACCAGGTTGGCCTGCATGCACGGGCGATGGTTGTTATCGTTATCGACCATCCATGTCCGCGCATCGTCTGTCGTTTCGGGGTTTTAAAGGGGCCAAAAAATTGGTTGATATGAATGATATAACGATAAACGATATCGTTGTTGTTCATATCGTCCTACAAAGTCTGACCCTGTGTATGCACCATAACAGGGCGCTACCATATAGTCAAAGTTCAATGAGGGCAGGTTGACGGGACTGTGGGCTACAGAGTTGTTCGCAAGTGTAAATATGCACATCTTTTGCAACATGTGTAGGCTGATGCACACTGAAGATTAGTAACAAACTACACATAAAGATAGGGAGCAGGCACGCCACATAGGCATATGCAAAGCAAGAGTACAAGCTCCTGAACTCAGCATCACATGGAGGGAGGAGCTGTCCTCTCACAAACATACAAAGGTGAGCGCTGGCACCGGTCACAAACTAAGACAAATTATAAAAATGATGATCAATACATGCAGCTAGTAAAGTCCCTCTCCATGTCTAAATACAAATAAGAATATTATGGACTTCACATAAAAACATACATTTATGTAAACCTTAAACCACTCATACTTCGCCATCAGTAATGGTAGGGCCTGGGACTGACAAAATAGGCTGGGCCCCCCCAGGTTATTAGGCCCAGTCTCTGCCCAGTTTTTTTTTCCACTTCACCCCCCCCAGATTATTAGACCCAATCTCTGCACAGCTTTTTTTTTCCACTCCAAAACCCCCCCTTGCCCTGCCCCCGTTATTAGATCCAGTCTCTGCCTTCCATCCAGTCTCTGCCCGCTGTGCACAGCTTTCGAATTCACTTACCTTATTTCCTTCTTCTCTGCCTCTTCCCCAGCACTGCAGACGATCTGTGGCTCCTCCTACCACAGGCTCTCCCTCCAGCGGCGTGGCGTGATGTAATGACGTCACGCGCGCCGACTTCATACCAGAAAACTTTATTGACCATAGGGGCAGGCGGGTGTCTATCATGTAGGTTGTTGGAGGAGCGGCCCGGGCAGGCCTGCTGCCTCCTCCATTTATGGGGACCGGATCGAGGCCCTTTTTCTTGTGTTCACGGGCTGCATGCTGTGCAGTGGCGATAGCGGGCAGGCCCCCGGCGTGCCCACTCTCCTTCAGCCAGGGTCAGGGCCGGGACTCCAGTACCCGCAGTCCCCCCGTGATGGCAGCCCTGACCAAGGGGCCCATTTATTGAAGTGTATTTGAGGTATAATCCCCAGGGGGGTTTACCTCAAATACTAAGTATCCCCCATATGTATTAAGGAGGGACCGCAGCAGGTATCTCCGATACCTGCTGTGATCCCTCCATTACTGCTGGCAGCCGCATCCTCCATAGGTTTCTATGGGGGAAGCAATGCTGCCAAATTTACCAATATCCGGATTGGATATTGGTCCCCGCAGCTAACGCCATCTGAATATGACGTTAGCCGCTGTAGCCTATGGGAGGACGGTGCACACATGGGGACAGTGAGGGAGGATGGTGCGCACATGGGAATAGGGAGGAAGGACAGTATACATATGGGGACAGGGAGGAAGGACAGTATACACATGGGAATAGGGAGGAAGGACAGTATACATATGGGGACAGGGAGGAAGGACTGTGACAGTATACACATGGGGATAGGGTGGGAGGACAGTATACATATGGGGACAGGAAGGGAGGACAGTATACATATGGGGACAGGGAGGGAGGACAGTATACATATGGGGACAGGGAGGGAGGACAGTATACATATGGGGATAGGGTGGGAGGACAGTATACATATGGGGACAGGGAGGGAGGACAGTATACATATGGGGACAGGGAGGGAGGACAGTATACACATGGGGATAGGGTGGGAGGACTGTATTCATATGGGGACAGGGAGGGAGGACAGTATACATATGGGGATAGGGTGGGAGGACAGTATACACATGGGGATAGGGTGGGAGGACAGTATACATATGGGGACAGGGAGGGAGGACAGTATACATATGGGGATAGGGTGGGAGGACAGTATACATATGGGGACAGGGAGGGAGGACAGTATACATATGGAGATAGGGTGGGAGGACAGTATACATATGGGACAGGGAGGGAGGATGGTATACACATGGGGATAGGGTGGGAGGACAGTATACATATGGGGACATGGAGGGAGGACAGTAGACATATGGGGATAGGGTGGGAGGACAGTATACATATGGGGACAGGGAGGGAGGACAGTATACACATGAGGATAGGGAGGGAGGACAGTATACATATGGGGCCAGGGAGGGAGGACAGTATACATATGGAGATAGGGTGGGAGAACAGTATACACATGAGGATAGGGTGGGAGGACAGTATACACATAGGGACAGGGAGGGAGGACAGTATATACACATGGAGATAGGGAGGACAGTATATACACATGGGGCAATGAGGTAGGACAGTATATACACAGGGGGACAATGAGGTAGGACAGTATATACACAGGGGGACAATGAGGGAGGACCGTATATACACAGGGAGACAGGGGGAGGACAGTATATACACAGGAGGACAAAATGACTGACAATCTCACAGCATAAAGGCAAAAACTTTACAGGCCCTAAGGGCTGATAGGAATAATCACACACAAATCACTGTTATTCAGGGTTGCCTACCTTTAATATTCTCTTCCCGGGAGAAGCCCGGGTAAGAGAAGCAGCAGGGGGCCGACGGGGGTGGGGCTTGACGATTCTCGTCATTAAGCCCCGCTCCCTTGCGGTAAAATTGCCGCGATTGGGCACAATTTACATAGGGGGCGGGGCCAAATGCTGTGATTCATGCAGAATCACAGCTTAAGCCCCGCCCCCTTCACGGAGACCCGCGATTGCCGCGGGTGTTCTCCTAATTTTGCCCACTTCACTAGGAAGTGGGCAGAATGCGGGAGAAATGCCTACCCTTCCGGGGTGCGGGGGGTTACCCGAAAAATCGTGAGCCTCCCGCGAAAACCGGGAGGGTAGGCATGTATGCTGTTAATGAAGATATAAAAAGAACCTGACAACTCCTATAAATCTTATACATATAGGGATAAAAGTAGATCTACACTCACTCCCCTAGATGTGACACAGGAGCACACCTCTTCCCAAGGACCCTAAAATATACACCAGGGGAATTAACAATACATGTCTGATCATTGCACATATAACCTACCCTCCAACATGACCCCTCCCATCAGGTACAAAATGCTCTGCTCCTGGACTTTCCACCTAATTAATGATTGCAGTCACCTGTGTTGAGCTAGGTAATAGATGAGACAGGTGTTTCACTACAGGTGGCTGCAATCATCAAATAAGAAGGAAGTCCAGGAGCAGAGTATTTTGTACCTAATGGAATGGGTCATGTTGGAGGGTCTGATATAATAGGCATGTTTCTTTTCACACACTCTGCATTGTAAGCTGCTCCAGCAGGAGCAGAGGGCCTGATTCAGAGTTGGGAATAGAGAGATCTCTCTCTCAACTGATCATCTTGGTGAAACCATGCTGCACTGCAGATGGGGCAGATTTAAAATGTGCAGAGAGATTTAGATTTGGGAGGGAGGTGTCCAAACTGACATCTGAAGTACAGTGTAATAATAAAGCTGTGCAGTATTTGTGAGCTGCATGCAAAAGCAGCCAATGTTTACACTACATGCAAAAAAATTTATGTATTTGCACCCCTTGCGTTGCAACATGGTTTGCCCAGGTACACAGTTAAGTGTTATCTCTCTCTCTATTCCCAATTCTGAATCAGGCCCAGAGTAACAAGACAAGGTAATGTGACTGCTTATACTCAGCACTGGTATCCGAGGGGGCTGTTCTTGTGTCTCAGCTGCAGAGTCCCAGACAAGTACTGCATCTACTGATCTGGTCTCTGCTTGGTAGGAGCTCGCAGGTTTAACCTATTGGCTGCCAAATGACTGCTGCATTCTCCCTGTCTGTGAGGACTTGCTCGATCATGGGACTAAGGGATAGTCTGCAAACTACTGTCCACTCTATAAGTGTATTCAACAGTGTTTGAATACACTTCTAAAGTTGCAAATAATTTGTAGACTGTCCCTTATTCTCAGTATGAGGTCCACTCTTGCAGACAGGGAGAGATCTGACTGTAATTAGCTCCTTTGCACTCAGTAGCTAGTAGTGACCTACAGGGCTGACTGTAGCCACATTGGTATAATGTATATACATATAATCCCCCATAATACAAGCCAACAGTAGATTAACACATCTAAAAACATAAACATTTTTTTCAAAAAACAGCCTTGCATTCCACACAGTGGAAAGCAGGCTTCTTCCGCCAGAAGTGATGTCTACATCCATACAGCAGAATGCACGCTGCTTCTGCCAGAAGTGGAGGTATACCTGTAGACAGGGGCATATTTAGCGAGGAGGGGGCCCGTATTCACTCACAATCCCGGGGGGCCCCTCTCCCTTTTTCCAGTGGCCGCGGCACACTGACAGGTTCAGTAGATTCTGAGAACTTATCTGTGCCTGGAGCCTACTGTGCATGCGCACAACACCAGGAAAGTGGCCGCTGCGGCCACTTTCCAGGCATTCTGTGTAGCACCTCTCCAGCCGACGTGGGACTTCGGAGAGGTAAGTATTAGGAAGTATGGGTGCAGGGTGTGTGGTGTCAGTCCCCATGGACCAAGGGGCCCATGTGCCCCGCACACCCTACACCTATTATAGATACACCCCTGCCTGTAGACAATGCATGTCTGTCTGTTGATGCTACAGAAATGTGGGTGCCATTTTCTTGTAGATCTGTAAAGGCACTGTAGAACAATCACCAGGATAATAGAGCGGGTGCCATGGTCGGTGCCGGAGTCTACTCAGTGCATGCAATGGCATGTCCAAATAGCATCAACCGTTTTAACACTATGATGAGTGCATTGCTGGAGATGGATTTTCTGATCCCTTCCTGGCAGCATCCATTTTCCTCACACTTGGTAATTGTAGTTTTACTCTGTGTATAAATGGCCTGATGGCTGTGCATGTGCAGCATACATGCCTACTCTCCGATTTGGCCGGGAGCCTCACGAAAATTGGGTGCCGCTCCCGGCCCCCCGGAAAAGTAGGCAGGCTTCCCGACTTCTCCAGTCCTCCCGCAATGTAGCGCTAAACCCCCGCTGCGGAGGGCCTGATGACGCGATTTGCGCTGAATCGCGTCATCATAACCCCGGCCCCTGCCTCGCAATGCCGGAAATATCGGGATTGTGTAGTGGGGCGGAGCCTAAATGACGTGATCGTGTGGCTCCGCCCCCAATCCCGCCCCTAAACACTGGTAATTTACCCAGCCACGCCCCTCTATACAGGCCCCGCCCCCTGCTAAACCAACCTGGCTGCTCTCGGAGGAAGTAGCCAGAATGTAGGCAAGTATGATGTGCAGTGTAATTGCAATAGCTCTTACTTTACTGCAAAGATTTTTGAGTGGACAGGCTCCTAGCAGAGCCGCTGCCCCTGTAGGGGTTTTACATACTACAGAAATATCAAGTTCCTTGAATAATGTAAAAAAAAACTTATCACAGTTCACATACAGTTTGTATGTTCCCACCGTGATTGTGTAGGTTCTCTCCTGGTAATCTGGTTTCCTCTAACAATCTAAAAACATACTGGTAGATTAATGGTTTGTGAGGCAAAAAAAATACCCTAGTTTGTTTGTGTACATGTGGTAGGGAACATAGGCCCTCATTCAGAGCCGTACGCTCTGAGCAGAGCGCACGCTCTGAATGAGGACCGGGCTCCATGAAAATGGAGCGTCCTCCTGGACGCTCGTATAGCTGTGGGTCACCACCCACAGGCTATACGAGCGTGCATTGTGATGGCCGCGATGGTCGAGACCATCGCGACCATCGAAATTGCGAGCCGGAGCCTGCGGTTGAAGTTTTCAACCGCAAGCTCCGGAGTGATTTTGGCTCTATCAGAGCCAAAATCACTCCCACTGACATCACTAGTGATGTCAGTGGGCCGGCTTTTGACGGGAGGCGTTCCCGTGGGAACGCCCCCGTCAGGGAGGCACGCCCCCGGCACGCCCACCAAAGGGGGCATGCTGTCAATCACCATTGACAGCACGCCCCCTTTGATCGGACACAACGAGCGAAGGACTTTCCTTCGCTCGTCGCGTCTGACGCATGCGCACGACGGAGCTCCCTCCGTCGTGCGCATGCTCAGTCCATAACATCGACCCACTTGCAAGCGGACAGCCGCTCGCGAGTGGGTCTGAATCAGGCCCATAGATTGTAAGCTCTACTGGGACAGGAACTGATATAAATGTCTAAATATTCTCTGTAAAGCACTGCATAATATGTGTTTGCTATATAAACAACTGTTAATAAATAAATTATTTAAAAAATATATAATGTGGGTATATTTCCTATTTTGCAATGTTAAGTTCTTCCTGAACAAGAAATACCCCTTGTTTACTTAAAGAGCATTAGTTCATGTTTTTGCTTGAAACACGTTACTTATTATTTCTTTATTATTTTAGGTAAAACATGTTTCTAAAATTAATCTATCAGAAAATTGCCTTTAATGTTTTTTGGAATTTTAATGTAGAATGCAATGAAACAGTATAAATAAACATATGAAACAAATACACAGTATATTACAGCCGGTACATTGCCATTAACATCTAATAAATGTATATACTTTGAATAATTTAATATAAAATTTCTGTCATTGAAAACAAAGACACATTTAAGCTCATTGTGAGGTGTTTTTAATAAATATTTTGACTATTTTTGCAGCAGGATTTCAAACTGAAATTTTTTTTAAAGGTATCATTTTTTTAAAGGTATAATTTAGTGTGTTGGGTTGGAAAAACGCCAGATTATGCCCTACAAAACATTAGCTGCTTTAATCCCACTGTAAAGTTATGAATATTGTTGATATTTAAAAATGTTTGTTTCTCTATAGTAATATAGTTGAATAATTCGATTTGGATAACATATTTTCTATAATGAATTTAAATACTCAGGCAAAACCAGCTAAAAACATGAAACTATGCTATAACTTTGAACTGAATAAAATGCTATTGATATTATCTGACCCCCGCTACTAGCTTCATAACTCATAACTGAAAATAATGGATTCCTGCCGTTTTTAATAAAAATACTTTTATTTTAATCTCCAACTTTAGCTGCCTTGACAATTTCTTCAATTAGTATGTAATTGATCCAGGAACGATTAGTGGCATACATAGTGTTTAGTTGATTAGCTTTATGTTAATTAAAGAAATGTGAAAACTCTGTTAAGACAAGGAGCTGTTGTTATTTGACTAAATGAACAACTCAGCTTTAATTGACTTTTCATTAAACAACTGTGCTCTACAGTTAAATATCATTGCAAGAACAAGCCAAGGGTGTTAAAGAATGACTTCTGGTACCCTGTATATACCATGCATGGCAAGGTGTGCTGGGAAATATAGCTGGGGCCCTGTTGCTGAGTCAAAATTATGTTACTACATACTTCCCAATATTTCAGATGATTAAATAGAGACACTTAGGGTGGGTTCTCCAGGGAGGCACCTAGCTGGAGAGATGCTGTAACCACCTTCTCCATTAGCCTAGCGCCTCCTGAGATTTTGTTACTAGCGTGCAGCTTGTGGCTCCTTCCCTGCAGCTCACTCCTGAGTTCCACCTTTTGGCTCCCGCAGTGGGTGTAGAGAGATGCAGTATTGGGGCTTCAGTTAGTGCTGTGTCTATGTGGCATAATATATACGGCATTGCTGTGGACAGTATGTGTAAGGGGCACTACTTCTGTAAACATTATGTGTATAAGGGGCACTACTGTGGGCATTACGTGTATAAGGGTATGTGTATAAGAGGCACTACTACTGTGGGAATTATGTGTAAGGGGCACTACTACTGTGAGCATTATGTGTATAAGGGACACAACTGTAGACATTATGTGTATAAGGGGCACTACTGTGGAAATTATTTGTATAAGGAGCACTACTACTGTGGACAATATGTGTGTAAGGGGCACTACTGTAGACATTATGTGTATAAAGGGCACTACTGTGGACAATATGTGTATAATGAGCACTACTACTGTGGGAATTATGTGTAAGGAGTACTACTATAGACATTATGTGTATAAGGGGCACTTCTGTGGACATTATGTGTATAAGGGGCAATACTACTGTGGAAACTGTGTATAAGGGGCACTACTACTGTGGAAACTGTGTTTGAGGGGCACTACTACTGTGTGCATTAAGTGTATAAGGGGCATAACTGTAGACATTATGTGTATAAGGACACTACTACTGTGGGCATTATGTGTAAGTGGCACTACTACTGTGGACAATATGTGTATAAGGGGCACTAATGTGGGTATTATGTGCATAAGGGACACTACTGTGGAAATTATGTGTATTAGTGGCACTACCACAGTGGAAATTATGTGTATAAGGGGCACTACTACTGTGGGCATTATGTGTATAAGGGGCACTGCTACTGTGGCATGTGTATAAGGGGCACTAATAATGTGACATTATATGTATAAGGGGCACTACTACTGTGTGGCATGTGTATAAAGGCCACTACTGTAGGCAGTATGTGTATAAAGGGCACTACTGTGGACATTATGTGTATAAGGGGCACTACTACTGTGGGCAATATGTGTATAAGGGGTGCTACTGTGGGAATTATGTGTATAAGGGGCACTACTACTGTGGACAGTATGTGTATAAGGGGCACTACTGTGGGCATTATGTGTATAAGGGGCACTACTACTTTGGAAACTGTGTATAAGAGGCACCACTACTGTGGGCATTAAATGTATAAGGGGCACAACTGTAGACATTATGTGTATAAGGGACACTACTACTGTGGGCATTATGTGTATAAGGGGCACTGCTACTGTGGGCATTATGTGTAAGGGGCACTACTGTAGACATTATGTGTATAAGGGGCACTATTCCTGTGGCATGTGTATAAGGGGAACTAATAATGTGACATTATGTGTATAAGGGGCACTACTACTGTGTGGCATGTGTATAAAGGCCACTACTGTAGGCAGTATGTGTATAAAGGGCACTACTGTGGACATTATGTGTATAAGGGGTACTACTACTGTGGGCAATATGTGTATAAGGGATGCTACTGTGGGAATTATGTGTATAAGGGGCACTACTACTGTGGACAGTATGTGTATAAGGGGCACTACTGTGGGCATTATGTGTATAAGGGGCACTACTACTTTGGAAACTGTGTATAAGAGGCACCACTACTGTGGGCATTAAGTGTATAAGGGGCACAACTGTAGACATTATGTGTATAAGGGACACTACTACTGTGGGTATTATGTGTAAGCGGCATAACTACTGTGGATAATATGTGTATAAGGGGCACTAATGTGGGTATTATGTGTATAAGGGGCACTACTGTGGAAATTATGTGTATAAGTGGCACTACCACAGTGGAAATTATGTGTATAAGGGGCACAACTGTAGACATTATGTGTATAAGGGGCACAACTACTGTGGGCATTATGTGTATAAGGGGCACTACTACTGTGGGCATTATGTGTAAGGGGCACTACTGTAGACATTAGGTGTATAAGGGGCACTATTACTGTGGCATGTGTATAAGGGGCACTAATAATGTGGCATTATGTGTATAAAGGGCTCTACTACTGTGTGGCATGTGTATAAAGGCCACTACTGTAGACATTATGTGTATAAGGGGCACTACTGTGGAAATTATTTGTATAAGGAGCACTACTACTGTGGACAATATGTGTGTAAGGGGCACTACTGTAGACATTATGTGTATAAAGGGCACTACTGTGGACAATATGTGTATAATGAGCACTACTACTGTGGGAATTATGTGTAAGGAGTACTACTATAGACATTATGTGTATAAGGGGCACTTCTGTGGACATTATGTGTATAAGGGGCAATACTACTGTGGAAACTGTGTATAAGGGGCACTACTACTGTGGAAACTGTGTTTGAGGGGCACTACTACTGTGCGCATTAAGTGTATAAGGGGCATAACTGTAGACATTATGTGTATAAGGACACTACTACTGTGGGCATTATGTGTAAGTGGCACTACTACTGTGGACAATATGTGTATAAGGGGCACTAATGTGGGTATTATGTGCATAAGGGACACTACTGTGGAAATTATGTGTATTAGTGGCACTACCACAGTGGAAATTATGTGTATAAGGGGCACTACTACTGTGGGCATTATGTGTATAAGGGGCACTGCTACTGTGGCATGTGTATAAGGGGCACTAATAATGTGACATTATATGTATAAGGGGCACTACTACTGTGTGGCATGTGTATAAAGGCCACTACTGTAGGCAGTATGTGTATAAAGGGCACTACTGTGGACATTATGTGTATAAGGGGCACTACTACTGTGGGCAATATGTGTATAAGGGGTGCTACTGTGGGAATTATGTGTATAAGGGGCACTACTACTGTGGACAGTATGTGTATAAGGGGCACTACTGTGGGCATTATGTGTATAAGGGGCACTACTACTTTGGAAACTGTGTATAAGAGGCACCACTACTGTGGGCATTAAATGTATAAGGGGCACAACTGTAGACATTATGTGTATAAGGGACACTACTACTGTGGGCATTATGTGTATAAGGGGCACTGCTACTGTGGGCATTATGTGTAAGGGGCACTACTGTAGACATTATGTGTATAAGGGGCACTATTCCTGTGGCATGTGTATAAGGGGAACTAATAATGTGACATTATGTGTATAAGGGGCACTACTACTGTGTGGCATGTGTATAAAGGCCACTACTGTAGGCAGTATGTGTATAAAGGGCACTACTGTGGACATTATGTGTATAAGGGGTACTACTACTGTGGGCAATATGTGTATAAGGGATGCTACTGTGGGAATTATGTGTATAAGGGGCACTACTACTGTGGACAGTATGTGTATAAGGGGCACTACTGTGGGCATTATGTGTATAAGGGGCACTACTACTTTGGAAACTGTGTATAAGAGGCACCACTACTGTGGGCATTAAGTGTATAAGGGGCACAACTGTAGACATTATGTGTATAAGGGACACTACTACTGTGGGTATTATGTGTAAGCGGCATAACTACTGTGGATAATATGTGTATAAGGGGCACTAATGTGGGTATTATGTGTATAAGGGGCACTACTGTGGAAATTATGTGTATAAGTGGCACTACCACAGTGGAAATTATGTGTATAAGGGGCACAACTGTAGACATTATGTGTATAAGGGGCACAACTACTGTGGGCATTATGTGTATAAGGGGCACTACTACTGTGGGCATTATGTGTAAGGGGCACTACTGTAGACATTAGGTGTATAAGGGGCACTATTACTGTGGCATGTGTATAAGGGGCACTAATAATGTGGCATTATGTGTATAAAGGGCTCTACTACTGTGTGGCATGTGTATAAAGGCCACTACTGTGGGCATTATGTGTATAAAGAGCACTACTGTGGACATTATGTGTATAAGGGGCACTACTACTGTGGGCAATAGGTGTATAAGGGGTGCTACTGTGGGAATTATGTGTATAAGGGGCACTACTACTGTGGGCAATATGTGTATAAGGGGTGCTACTGTGGGAATTATGTGTATAAGGGGCACTACTATAGACATTATGTGTACGAAGGGGCACTTCTGTGGGCATTGTGTACAAGGGGCACTACTACTGTGGCAGGTGTAGCAGGGGCACTACTAATATGGCATTTTGTGTATAAGGGGCACTATTACTGTGTGGCATAATGTGTATAAAGGGCACTACTGTTTGAAATAACGTGTATAAGGGGTACTACGGTGTAGTGTAACATGAATAAGGGTCACTACTGTGTGTCATAATGTGAATATGATGTAGTGTGGATTAGGGGCACTACTATGTGGTGTAATGTGAATCAGGGGCACTATGTGTGGTGTAATGTAAATAGGATTGTGCCACTGTGTGGTGTAATTTGAATTGGGAGTACTATTGTGTGGCCATGCCCGTTCCTTGTGTGACCACACCCCTTCTGCGCATGATCTGAATTTAAAAAGTTTGTAGGGGAGTCGCAAATTTATAGTTAGCAGGAGGGCACCAAACACCCTAGCAATAGCCCTACTTACAAGGTACTTTTGAATGAATAGAGTAATGCAGACACCTCAACAAGGGAAGATACACACAATTACATTAAACACAACTTACTACACTCAACTAAGAAAGCACTATAATGCCAATGCAAAATATGCAGAGTGGATGTTAACATTAAATTTAGGTTACGGCACAGTTCAAATGTATTGCTGTGCTTATCCTTAAGGAGGTATTCATCTGATCAAAAATGTAAATAGTAGGAAAGTATGTTACTCTATATAACATATATATTTATATTAGGGATGAGTTGTTCGGATTCTGTGGAATCCAAACCACTCCGAACATCGGGGATCCGAGTCCACCCAAACCGCGGCTCGAGTGTTCCTGCCTGACTCGGATCCCACTATGAGACTGAACGTCATCCTCCTGACATCAGATTCTCATGAGAGTTTGGCTCTACATAAGGCGCCGAGACCAGGACTCAGCGCCATTTCTCTCCATTCTCTCAATGCTTGCAGGCATGGAACAATGAGTTCTATGCTGCATGCATGAAAAAACAGATGCATGGACGGATCTCCGTCCGTGCGTCTGTGTCTAATAAAAATGAATAAACCTGTGTTAAAAAACAAAAAATGGCATGACCCCTCCCCCAAAAGAGCAACCACACCTGGGCTTTAGTGACAAAGTGCTGGTTGTGCAAAATACGGGAGACAAATGACATAGGGGTCCCCCATACTTAAGCACAACCAGCACCAGGCTAGTCAGAACCAGCCCTGGTTACCAAAGTATGGGGGACAAACGATGTAGGGGTCCCCCGTACTTTGAGCAACCAGCACTGGGCTTTGATCCAGTCCTGGTTCTGGAAATACAGGGAGAAAAATGCGTAGGATCCCCCTGTATTATCCAGAACCAGTACCGGACTTTTTCTAATGAGAGGCTAATGCCACAGCCAATGGGAGCCCTATCACCGGGCCCCCAAGCCGAAGCATTAACCATGACCATAGTTGGTCTGTGCCAGGGATCCCTGGGGAGCTGGGAACCCCCCCAATAAAGGGGTCCCCCTCTCCAGGGCACCCCTGGCCTAGGCTAATAGCTTGAGGCTATCCCTGCCACCCCTGAGCGGTGGGTGGTGGGTTGATAGTGTAAGTGTAGTATAAAAAAATAAGAGTATAAACATTGTCTTTACAGTAGAAATGCAGGTCCCAGCAAGCCTCCCCCACATGCTGGTACTTGGAGAACCACAAGTACCAGCATGTGGGGCATTAAGGGCCCACTGGTACCTGTAGTTCAATGTTATATCGTGCACGATAGATCTTGTGACACATCGTTCAGCTTCGCAGCAAATCATGTCCTGGAGTGCCGGGCAGCTGCCGGGGAGAGTTCAAGGGAAATTGCTCATGATATCACATCATGAGCACATCGCGTAATGTGTAGGCACCTTCTCAAGTGGCTGTGCTGGCAAAGTGACTGTGTATAGAGGGCACACTGCACACTGATGTATGCTGCACTGTACTACGCTGATGAAAGTGTTGAGACTCACACATAGCTGTGTGTACAAAAAAAAGTTTAAAAAAGTAAAAAAAACTTTCAAGAAACCTAAAAAGTTTAAAAAGAAAAAAAACATATTTTTTGGTGCTGTACCCTACGGTGTATACAAACACTGGGACTCAATAGAGCAATAGCACTCTGTGTGTATAAGCACCATGACTCCTTGGACAATAGCCCTCTGTGTGCATAAGCACCGTGATTCCTTGGGCAATAGCCATCTGTGTATACAAGCACCGTGACTCCTTGGGCCGTAGCCCTCTGCGTATATAAGCACCGTGACTCCTTGGGCCATAGCCCTCTGCATATATAAGCACCATGATCCCTTGGGCCTTAGCCCTCTGTGTGTACATAACACACAAGTACTGTGACTCAGTAGTGAAAACAATATTGTGAGCTGTGAGAGGGTCTAAATTGACTATAAATGACTGGAAATTAATGTTATTGGGGTTAATAATACTCTAGGAACAAAAAAAGCCCAAATTATGTGATTTTAGCTTTTTTTGTCAATTTTTGTAAAAAAATCCAAATCCAAAAACAGTAACGGCAGGTTTGGCAGATCCAAATTCAAAGCCAGACGACGAATCAGACCCAAATCGAAAACCAGCAAAAATGGTCCGGCGCACATTTCTAATTTATTTGTTAAATAAATAATATCATACAGCAAATAGATGATTAGGGACTGTTTACATTTATATGTTTATCCATGATGTGGCAACCACAAGCAAATTGTATGCATATTAGATTACTAATTGATACATTTAGCAATTACTACAGCATTATAGCATCCAAAGATGCTGTAAACTTCAGTGGCCTGGGAACATTGGAGGTGGTAAAATCCAGAGAACTAAATGTGCCCTAAATCTGTTAATTTAACAAACAGCAGCATAATTATATTTATACTCATCAATCCACCCAATTCATATCTACTGTAACTCTATTTTTTACGTTTGGAGGATTTATCATCACTTTGGATGGGGCAAACAATAACAGTGGGCCTGATTCAGAGCCGGACGCTATTTGCGCTCGCTCGTTCAGAAAAAGGGGCCGGCTATTTAAATTGAGCTCGCTCTTTGCGGTCTGTTGACGCCTCTATGTCTGAGCGAGCGAACGAAAAATGCGCTCGCTATTTTGAAAAGACGCCCCCTGGCCGCTCGCATCATACGTCATATCCGCTATTTATTAGATTAATCGAGTACGTCGAAAGGCGTCTGAACTGCTCGCAGTGCTTGTGGTTGGATTTCCCTACCGCAATCATGCGAACAGTTCAGGCTAAGAGACAACCAAGTGACGTGGCCGATGACGCAGCTTTGTTAATTATGCACACCCTTAAAACGCCTGTTTTGACCGTTTGGCACGCCTGCGTTCGGATCTCCACTCCCCGTTTTCAAGCACCTTCCCCTGTTACCACCCACAAACGCCTCATCCTGTCACTCAAATTAGCAGGCACTTGCAATTTTGCGAACACACGTTTTCCAACCGCACTGACTGGTTGACCCATACGCATGCGCAGATGTGCGAACATCACTCGGAGCAAACGAGCGGCCGCTTACGAGCGGCTCTGAATCAGGCCCAGTGTTCTTTGTGCTTAAGACCACCAAAAACTCCAGGTTTTATTTGGTTGACAATAAATATCTATTTCATATACACACATGCAACACTTTTCTTCCAGTCGTTTATATTGAACAATAAAAGTCATTGTGTCACCTCTGTACTAATATCAGAGGTTGGAATGGGCCAGCACATGATGGTATGTCATATCGCCACTTCTTCTGCTGCTTCAATTGGAAAATTATCAATTATCTTCCATTTTCCATACCGCCAGCTTTCAATTTTCACATTAATGACTAACTGCTACTGATTTTTGCATTTTCTATTCTTTTTAATTATTTTTTTTTTGTGAAGTGGGAAATTCCAACCACAGTTCCAAAACAGGTCAGACCCTGGACATACCCCTCTTCCACTACGGCGCAGATCCATGTTATTCCTGGATCGGCACCATTCATACTGCACATGGGTGCAGTGGAACACTTCTCCCGGCGCTTGGAGATGACATCATCTCCAAGTGCTGAGAAACCAGGAAGTTCCCTTGCTGAAAACGGGACCAGGATTACGGGTCAGATGAACCTGGATACCCATTTACACTGCAGGGTTGCATTGGTCATTCCCGTGTTGAACCCTGAAAGTCACATGGGTTCAATTGCCGGGTCACTCTTTTACACCTAGAAGCAACCTAGGTTAACCTTACAATAACCCGGGTTTTAGCTCTGGTGTAAAAGGGGTATATGATTTCTATGTGTGGTACACAAGCACTGACATCTGAGTGCCATCAGCTGTGTGTGTGGACCACGCCATTTTGGGGGCAGGGTTACAATTTCCTGGCCAGGTCCTTTGCAACCACCCTCACCCTTCTTGGTGCACTTGGCCATATCTTGCATGACTTCACACTGCTCATGCCCAGAATAGTGTGCATTTGCATTTTTGGCCATGCAGATGTGTGTGACTCTGCCAGTTACATTTGACTATCCGTAAATGGTTGGATTGAGGCAGGACAAGTGTGTTCTAGCATTTCTAACATATGCCAAGAACAATAGGGGGGTATTTGCGCAATTGTGAAGACTTGAAGACCAGAAAAAAGATGTATATACAGTATGCCTGGAAAAACTGTATTATTTGTGGGTGGTTAGGGGTCAGGGGCACCACAATGTTTTAATTTTGGCACCCCTAAATCGCCAACTAAGTTGCAGCTGAAGTAACCCGCGACACCACCTACCTGATGACAGAAATCCGCATGTGAGTGCTGACAGGGAACTCTGACAGCAGGACTAAGACTTCAGACTAGCTCTGACCTCCCCATCCTTAGAGGAATGTGCACCTCTGACCCTCACATCTACAGTATGGTGCCGAGTGCTCCATGTCGATTACCTCAGCTCTGACACCTGCCGCAGTAACAACTAACAGTCCATAACAAATAATCCCTCACACAAATCCACCCTTCTCCTCCACACCTCAACCCAGCCTGCAGCCACTGCCAGCGCCACCCACAGTCTCTCCTCACCTGCAAATTGGACACTAAAGTTCAGTGATGGTTCAGCTGCTAGCATGTTTCCTCTGAGTATATGCTGGGAAAGAGGCAGGCCAGTGCTAAAATCGCATCTCTATCACCCTATGGCTGCTGGGAGGCTGAGCTCTGGATTGGAGAGAAGGGGCTGGGCGCATCGCTAGATTAAGATACATTGCAGTAGGTCCCCGGCAAATAGAGATTGCAGTGACCGAAGCTTCCACCCCAAGGCACCCTGCACCCTAGCTACTGCGCTGCTTGCGCCCCTCTCAAATGTTGGGGAGGGGGGGAGGGGGGGTCGCCTCATTGCCTCCCAGTTCCCGTGCCTATGTTGGGGGAAGTTGCAAATATTGGATGACAATGATGATGTCATTCACCAGCACTAACTGTTTGTGAACACACCATTGACATTGACTAGTGCTTTGTTTGTTTCTTCGGGCATAGATTATGTTTTTGTAAATGTGCTTTAGCTTTTTTTTTTGCTTATATGAGACAGGTCATTTTTGGTGAATCAGTGGGGTTTTAGCAGTTTTATTGATGCCTAATATTGAATGCATATGTTACAGATAAAATTCATGTTTTACAACATGAGTCCAGGTCAGATATACAGTAAGGGGTATAAGTGGAGATGTTGCCCATAGCAACCAATCAGATTCTAGCTATTATCTTCTAGAAGGTGCTAGATAAATGTTAAGTAGAATGTGACTGATTGGGGATGTGGTTAATATACAGATGGAGGGGATTCTGGCAGTCAGAATACCGGTGCTGGAATCCCGACACCTGTCAGAATCCCGGCGCCAGCATCCAGACCGCCAAAATCCCAAAGGTAAGTAGCGGGATAGCGGGATGCTTAGGGTTAGAGGTTAGGCATTAGCGGGAGGGTTAGGTACTAAGGGGGAAGGGTTGTGTTTAGTGTGCGGGGAGGGGGAGGTTAGGTTTGGGCACTAGGGGGGAGGTTAGGGTTGAGCACCAGGAAGGGAGGGTTAGGGTAGGTAGAGGGGGGGTTTAGGATACCGACTGACAAAGTGTAGGTATTCTTCTAATCCTGTCGAGATGTCAGCATCAGGATTCTGACCGCCAGGATCTTGAACGCTGCATACCGTACACATCCCAATTGGTTGCCATGGGCAACATCTCCGCTTCTAAAAGCCCGCACTTTAGTAAATATACCCCTAAGTGTTTGTGACACATGTTTGGTGTAACCCAGACTATATGCTACTGTTGCTGATTGAAACGTACTCTGCAGCTTGGCATAAATACGCTATTTATTAATTATGCCATCTTTGCTACTAACTCTGTATTAGCCCCTTAGATTCTATACCTAAGATATAGGTGAATATCAGTTTATTTTCACATTGCATTAACTGCCAATTTAGGTTAGACATGTCATACAATCACTCAGTGGTTTCAATAATAATAATAATAATAAAAATAATAATAATTTAATAAATGCAATACATATTTTTGCACTAATCTTTCATCTAAATTTCTATTACCTATTATCTTATGAATAATTAGTATGGGTACTCTTTCTAATTTTGCATGTCTATAGTAAAATTGTGGATTTTGTGAAATGATAAAACGTCAGCGCCCCTGCCTTCATCTCTCATACCACAATATGACATTTTCCTCCCTGCTCCTAAACTTCCAACTTGTTTTTCTATTCCACCTACCTGTGCTAAAATAATGTTTGAAGGGTGTTTTAATCAACAAATACAAAATCACAGCCATGTGTAGTAGTATTAGTAAACAGAAAAGCATCTCTTAAACTGTATATTATGCTCAAGGCCAGTGGGTGTTTTTGATTATAGCCAATAGGGTAAATGCAATAACCTGTGGACTGCAGGCAACGGCGAGACTTTGCAAGACTGCTGATGTTTTAAAGTAGCAGTCATTTATAAGGCAAATCAATCTGACCCCAAACATACAGCCAATGTCATTAAGAACTATCTTCAGTGTAAAGAAGTACATGGAGTCCTGGAAGTGATGATTTGGCCCCCACAGAGCCCTGATCTCAACATCATCGAGTCTATCTGGGATTACAAGAAGAGACATAAGGATTTGAGCAAGCCTACATCCACAGAAGATCTGTGATTAGTTCTCTAAGGGTGGGTACACACCTAAACGACCAGCAATTGTGCCGATGTTCAGGAGGATTTGCCTTCACCCTGGACATCGCACGATTGCCGGTACACACTTAAAAGATTTAATGAACGACGGAAGGATCACTGTTCTGTCCTTCATTAATAACTACAGCCTCACATGCGATATCGTGTGATTGGCTGTGCAGCACAGCCAATCACACGATATTGCATGCAACCTCGAGAGCGCACAAATCGGGCATACTCACTGCACGATATGCCCGATTTGGACAAATCGGACAAATCGTCCCGATATGGATCAGGTGTGTACCCCGCCTAAGATGTTTGGAAAAACTTTCCTGCCGAGTTCCTTCAAAAACTGTACAAGTGTACCTAGAAGAATTGATGCTGTTTTGGAGGCAAAGCGTGGTCACACCAAATATTGATTTGATTTAGATTTCTCTTCTGTTCATTCACTTTGCATTTTGTTAACTGATAAAAATAAACTATTAACACTTCTATTTTTTAACGCATTCTTACTTTGCAGCATTTTTTTCACACCTGCCTAAAACGTTTGCACAGTACTGTATACTGTATATATGAAGCTGGGGGTATGGGGATATATAGATATATATCTAGGGATATACAGAGGTAGGGATTGGTGAGAAAGTGGGGGATCTCCCAGTAAATGAGAAGTCTTATTGGTACACTGATACAGTTCAATAAGCTTGGTTACATACCTTTCCTGGTTCTCTCCGGGTAGTGATGTTGTCCAATGTGGTTGATTTCTGCTTCCCACCCGGCCACCCGGCTCTGCACTAGCCAGTCAGGAAGGCAGTTCTCTCTTGCTGGCTGTGGTTAACTCGCAAGCCTGGTGTGGCTGCCTCTGGTCACAGTCCGGTGATTCAGATAGACTTTGGGGTCTATTCATGAAGCAGAGAAGAGCCCTGTTTAGCTGAACTCAGGACTCTTCTCTGCTTTGTGCTATTCATGGAGCTAGTTTACCGTGGAGAAGTGTATTCTCCAGCGGCACCCCAGCTCCATGCCTGCATCACATCACAATACTATTGTATGGCGAGAGCAATTCATGCGGTACAGATTCGCCATCTGAGGATGGCGTAGTCTGTAATGCTAGTCGAACAGAGCAGGCAAGTAGCATTCTTCCCTGCTGTCAGCCCGGCACCCGGTGCTGGCTCCGCCCCCTTTTCCCGGCATCCATTGCAGCAGGTCTGACCTGACCTTCTGCTCTCGGATGCCGGGGCATGCGCAGTGAGGAGCAGGCATGTATATCAGGCTCCCAATATGTCTGTCTTCTCACTGCGTACAGGAATCGTGGAAGGGCCAGACAGTGCCCGAAGATGCCGAACAGGTAAGTGTACATGAATGCCAATTAACCTTCACTATATATCACTTTTAGTAGCCACTTCCAGACCCTCCAAAATGACACATTCCAGTAGGTACAAAATGCTCTGCTCCTGGACTTCCTTCCTAATTTATGATTGCAGTCACCTGTGCTGAAACACCTCTCTCATCAATTAACTAGTTCAACACAGGTGATGGCAATTATTAATTAGGTGGGAAGTCCAGGAGCAGAGCATTGTGTACCTGATTGAAGGGGGTCATGTTGGAGGGTAGGCACTTCATGTTGTACATGATAGACCCCATTCTCTGCTCCCACCGGTGAGTGGATGCCTGTGGCGACCTACATTGCTGGTTGCAATTTGCGCCACAGGTGTAATCTGGCTACCATTTGCCATTATCTGGCAGTGCAGAGAGACTATCTCCGCTCCTGACGATGAGTGATTTTCTGTGGTGCCCTGGATTGTGTGACTCCTGCTGCCAAATCCTATGCATGAACACCTCCACACCGAGGGGAGAGCAGACTGATGCTAGTAATGTTGTAGCGATGGGCACAGTCCTTCCTGAGGAGGCGGCAGCTGCCATTGTCCCCAACAGCACCTGGGGCTCCCCAACATGTACCTGGTCCACCCCCCTCTTGGTGCCAGTGGCCATAGGTTGCCGACCCCTGGTCTAGAAGAAGGATGTCTCTTCTAGAGACATCCTTCATTTTTTTCCCAGGCAGCCTCAGCGGGCCGCCCCCCTCAGGTCCTAGGACCCTTAGGCAGCTGCCTAATGGAAGTGCCGGCTCTGCCTTTGAGAGAGGTAAAGTAGAGAAGTTGCCAAAAACAACTAATCAACTTCTAATTGTCATTTTATAGACTGTCTGGAAGATGTATCAAATAGTGAAAACAGTGGCGAAGTGGACCAGTGGAAAAGGTGCATATATCAACCAATCAACTTCTATCTATCATTTTATAGAATGCACTTGATGAATGCTACATCAAAGCTGATTGGTTGCTATGGTCAATTTCTCAACTTTATCTCTTTATAGTGTTTAATTTATTAATACATGTGACCCAGTGTTTTTAATGTCCCTGTGATGCCCCCACTGAAATAGAGCAGAAGCTGCAGTTTCTTTCCTGCAACAATGTCAGCTGCTGCTCTGCAATGTATTTGATTAGCTGGGACAGTCACAGTGGTGCTGAGGTATGATGTCACTGGCCAGGGCCACTTTCTCAGACTGAAGGGAGCAAGAGATGCTCCTTCCACATACTAAAGAAAGAAGCAGGGAAGGTGCTGTCTCCAAGGAAGGTGCGCTCTGCCTAGGATGCGCAAAGGTCCTTCACTTACTTTAATTTACTTTGCACTAGGGATGAGCGGGTTCGGATTTCTGAAATCCAACCCCCCCCGAGCCCCCCTGATCCAAGTCGTATCCGAGTCAGGCTCCACTTTTCCCGCCTGACTCGGATTTGAAATCAAGGCAAAACGTCATCATCCCGCCTTCCGGATCTTGCGGGTTTTGGATTCTATAAAAGGTCCCCGCGTCGGCGCCATTTCTCACTCCGGCTGTGGACAGTGAAGAGGGAGGGTGGAAGCTAGGGCTGGCTGGGCTGTGTTGTGCTGCTGTTGTCCATAGGGGCTGTGACCACTCAGTCCATAGGGGCTGACTGGACTGTGTTGTGCTGCTGTTGTCCATAGGGGCTGGCTGGGCTGTGTTGTGCTGCTGTCATAGGGACTGGCTGGGCTGTGTTGTGCAGTCAGTTGTCCATAGGGGCTGTGTCCACTCCAAGGTCTATAGGGGCTGGCTGGACTGTGTTGTGCAGTGTCCCACAAAGGCTGTAGTCCTAGAGGGGTGCTATAGTGTTGTCCAGGGGGTGATCTGTGCATCAGGGGTGCTCCCCCAAAGTGCACTCTAAAAACAAAATTTTTTTTTCCCTGTGTTTGTGAATTGTGTGCGCAGTAGCCGCATGTGCATCAACAAAGTAACGGCAAGTGTGCGCGTGTGTCATAAGTAAAGGGTCGGCTGGCTTGACCGTTATAGGGTGCTGTAACCCCCAAAGTGCACTCCAAACAAAATAAAAAATTATTTTCTGTGTTTGTGAATTGTGTGCACTGTGGCTGCACGTGCATCAACAAAGGAGCAGTGCCAAGCATGCGCCTGTGTCCCATAAGTAAAGGGCCGGCTGGCTTGTCCGTTAAAGGGTGCTGTAAACCCCAAAGTGCGCTCCAACCAAAATAAAATAATCTTTTTTTCTGTGTTTGTCTGTGAAATGTATGCGCAGTAGCCGCACCTGCATCCTCAAAGCAGCAGCGACAAGCATGCATCTGTCTGTTAAAGGGTGGTGTAACCCCCAAAGTGCGCTCCACGAAAAATAAAAAAATCTTTTTTTTTCTGTCTTTGTGAATTGTGTGGGCTGTAGCCGCACCTGCATCCTCAAAGCAGCAGCAACAAGCGTGCGTCTGTCTGTTAAAAGGTGATGTAACCCCCAAAGTGCGCTCCAACCAAAATAAAATAATAATCTTTTTTTCTGTGTTTGAGTGTGAAATGTATGCGCAGTAGCCGCACCTGCATCCTCAAAGCAGCAGCGACAAGCGAGCGTCTGTCTGTTAAAGGGTGGTGTAACCCCCAAAGTGCGCTCCACAAAAAAAAATAATATATTTTTTCTGTCTATGTGAATTTTGTGGGCTGTAACCGCACCTGCATCCTCAAAGCAGCAGTGACAAGCGTGCGTCTGTCTGTTAAAGGGTGGTGTAACCCCCAAAGTGCGCTCCACAAAAAATAAAACATTTTCTTCTGTGTTTGTGAATTGTGTGCACTGTACGTGCATCCTCAAAGCAGCAGCACCAAGCATTCGTCTGTCTGTTAAAGCGTGGTGTAACCCTCAAAGTGCGCTCCACAAAAAATAAAAATTCTTTTTTTTCTGTCTTTGTGAATTGTGTGCACTGTATCTGCACGTGCATCAACAAAGGAGCAGCACCAAGCGTGCGTCTGTGTCCCATAAGAGCGAGCTGGCTCATTTCTTAAAGGGTGGTGTAACCCACAAAGTGCACTAGTCTCCAACAAAAAAATATATATATTTTCTGTGTTTGTGTGCGCCTTAGCCGCAAGTATATATCAATATAACATAAAAGGAGGACCAAACTCTCTCCGATAAAAACAAAATAGGGAAAGATCAAGAACCACTTCCTCCTAGTGCTGAAGCTGCTGCCACTAGTCATGACATAGACGATAACATGCCATCAACGTCGTCTGCCAAGGCCGATGCCCAATGTCATAGTAGAGGGCATATACAATCCCAAATGACAAAGTTCAGGAAAATGACCTTAAAAAAAATTTAAATCATCTGAGGAGAAACGTAAACTTGCCAATATGCCATTTACGACACGGAGTGACAAGGAACGGCTAAGGTCTTTCCCTATGTTCATGACTAGTGGTTCAGCTTCACATGACGATGGAAGCCCTCCTCCCGCTACAAAAATCAAACGAGTTAAGCTGGCAAAAGCACAGCGAAGAACTGTGCGTTCTAAGAAGATATCACAAATCCCCAAGGAGAGTCCATGTGTGGTGGAGGTTGCGATGCCTGACCTTCCCAACACTGGACGGGAAGAGGTGGCTCTTTCCACCATTTGCATGCCCTCTGCAAGTGCTGGAAGGAGCACCCACAGTCCACTTGCTGATATGCAAATTGAAGATGTCACTGTTGAAGTACAACAGGATGAGGATATTGGCGTAGCTGGCGCTGAGGAGGAAGTTGGCGAGGAGGATTCTGATGGTGATGTGGTTTGTTTAAATCAGGCTCCGGGGGAGACAGTTGTTGTCCGTGGGATGAAAAAGCCCATCACTGTAATGCCTGGGCAGAAGACCAAACATTCCACCTCTTTGGTCTGGCAATATTTCTATCTAAATCCGGACAACTGTCTTGCCATATGTACCATATGTAAAGGTGAAATAAGTAGGGGTAGGGACGTTAACCACCTAGGAACATCATCCCTTATACGTCACCTGCAGCATGTTCATAAAAAGTTACTGTCAAGTTCAGAAACTTTGGCTAACACCGTAAGCAGTCCAGGGACACCTAAATCCCTTTGTCCTGTTGTATCCATACGCCTGCAAACCACACCGTCAACTCCCTCCTCGTCAATTTCTTCCTGAGTCGGGATCGGAAGTAGTCCTGTAAGCCATGTCACTGGCATGACTGACTCTACTATCCGGGATTCCTCCGGAGGATCCTGCATTGCTACGCCTCCTGCTGCCGCTGCTGCTGTTGCTGCTGGGAGTTGTTCATCATCCCAGAGAGGAAGTAGGAACACCACTACTTTTACTAAACAATTGACCCTCCAACAGTCCTTAGCGAGGAGGATGAAGTACGACAGCAGTCATCCTGAAGCAAAACGTATAACTGAGGCCTTGACTGCTATGTTGGTGTTAGACGTGCGTCCGGTATTCGCCATTAGTGCAGTGGGATTTAGACAATTGATGGAGGTAGTGTGTCCCCAGTTCTAAATCCCATCTAGATTCCACTTCACTAGGCAGGCGATACCGAGACTGTACAGAAACATCAGAAAAAGTGTCCTCAGTGTCCTAAAAAATGCGGTTGTACCCAATGTCCACTTAACCACGGACATGTGGACAAGTGGAACAGGGCAGATTAAGGACTATATGACTGTGACAGCCCACTGGGTAGATGTATCACCTTACGCAGCAACAACAGCAGCATCACCAGTATCAGCATCTCAGAAACGCCAGCTCGTTCCATGTAAGGCTATGCTCTATATCACCGGTTTCAGTAAGAGGCACACCGCCGACAACCTCTTAGAGAAACTGAGGGAAATCATCACCCAGTGGCTTACCCCACTTAGACTCTCCTGGGGATTTGTGAGATCTGACAACGCCACCAATATTGTGTGAGCATTAGTTCTGGGCAAATTCCAGCATGTCCCATGTTTTGCTCACACAATAAATTTGTTGGTGCAGAATTTTCTGAAAAGCGACAGCGGCGTGCAGGAGATGCTGTGGGTGGCCCGAAAAATTTCTGGCCACTTTCACCATTCAGCGACTGCGTGCCGAAGACTGGAGCGCCAGCAAATACTCTTGAACCTGCCCCGTCATCACCTGAAGCAAGAGGTTGTAACGTGGTGGAACTCAACCCTCTATATGCTTCAGAGGATGGAGGAGCAGCAAAAGGCCATACAAACCTATACATCCACCTATGACATAGGCAAAGAAGGGGGTATGTACCTGACTCAAGCACAGTGGAGAATGAATTCTGTGTTGTGCAAGGTTCTCCAGCCCTTCGAACTTGCCACACATGAAGTCAGTTCAGACACTGCCAGCTTGAGTCAGGTCATTCCCCTCATCAGGCTTTTGCAGAAGCAGCTGGAGAAAGTGAAGGAGGAGCTAAGACGGAGCGATTCCGCTCGGCATGTGGGACTTGTGGATGAAGCCCTTCATTCACTTTGCCAGGATTCCAGGGTGATCAATCTGTTGAAATCAGACCACTACATTTTGGCCACCGTGCTCGTTCCTAGGTTTAAAGCCTATGTGGTGTCTCTCTTTCCGGCCGACACAAGCCTGCAGAGGTGCAAAGACCTGCTGGTGAAAACACTGTCAGCTGAAGCGGAACGTGACACGTCAACAGCTCCTTCTTCATTTTCTCCTGCAACTGGGGCTGCCAGGAAACAACTTCTGTATCCTAAGCAACCCGCTGGTGGTGAAGCAGGGCAGGCAGGACCAAATTTGGACATCTGGTCCGGACTGAAGGACCTGGCAACAATTGCTGACATGTCTACTGTCACTGCATATGATACTGTCACCATTGACAGAATGGTGGAGGATTACATCGGTGACAGTACTGGCAGGAAAAAGAGGCAATTTGGAGGCCCTGTACAAACTGGCTCTATTTTACCTGAGTTGCCCCCGCTCCAGTGTGTACTCCAAAAGAGTGTTTAGTGCAGCCGTGGAACCTTGTCAGCGAAAGGCGTAGGAGGTTTCTTCCACAAAATGTGGAGAAGATGATGTTCATAAAAATGAATTATCAACTCTTCCTTGGTGACCAGCCTCCAGAACGTACAGAGGGACCTGTGGTGGTGGATTCCAGCATGGACGAATTAATACTCTGTGAGGATGAGGATGTACACAACACTGAAGAGGGTGAAGAATCGGTGAATGAGGAGGATGAGGATGACATCTTGCCTCTGTAGAGCCAGTTTGTGCAGGGACAGATTCATTGCCAGCTTGTTTTGTGGGGGCCCAAACGAACCAATCATTCAGCCACAGTCGTGTGGCAGACCCTGCCGCTGAAATGATTGGTTTGTTAAAGTGTGCATGTCCTGTTTATACAACATAAGGGTGGGTGGGAGGGCCCAAGGACAATTCCATCTTACACCTCTTTTTTTTCTTTGCATTATGTACTGTTTGGGGCCTAGTTTTTCAAACTGCCATCCTGTCTGCCACTGCAGTGTCACTCCCAGATGGGCCACGTGTTTGTGCCGCCCACTCGTGTCGCTTAGCATAGTCATCCAGCTACCTCGGTGCAACCTTTTGGACATAAAAACACTATTGTGAGGTGTTCAGAATAGACTGGAAATGAGTGGAAATTAAGGTTATTGAGGTTAATAATAGCATAGGAACAGAAAAACCCACAAATTCTGTGATTTTAGCTGTTTTTATGCTTTTTTTTAAAAAAAAATACAGATCCAAAACACAAAACCCAGAACCCAAAACACGGAACGGTGGTTTTGGCAAAACCAATCCATATCCAAAACACGAAGAAAGATCCAGATCCAAAACCAAAACACAAAACACGAAAAGTGGCTGGTGCACACCCCTACTTTGCACAACACTGGATTGTTGCAGCAACTCTTAGTAAACACATATTGTATACGAATACCAAAGTTATTTTATAATGTTGTACCTATTGCTTTCCCATTTAACAAAGACCATTTCTAGTATAATTGTAATGCTGATTCTAATTAAGCCATGTTGTCACTTACATTATGTACTTGCAAAGCAATTTGGCAGACCTGGTACACATAAATGTATTCCTGCCTATGTCCACTTCAAGACTTTAGATTGGACTGTCACGTTACCCCCGCTCACCGCTATTTGGAAATGAGTATTTTACGCTTGTCCGGGAACGTAATTATCTGCTGCCTGAAATATGCAGATTGTCCTTGTGGGGCTACTAGGAGAAACTGAGATACTTCTAGCTATTTAAAAAATTTCCATAATCCAAAATGTGAATGTTGAAAGGATCAGTTAAAGATCATTATGCCAGGCAGTTCTTGGATGCACAATGAGACCGTAAACATTCCAGTTTATAGCAGCAGCGGCCGCTCATTTTAGCAGCATATAACAGCCAAGAGCTAGGATCACTTTTATTTACTTTCCATTGACCAAGAGACAAAATGCAGTGATGCGTGACTTCATTTGAGCTGACATGCAAGGAGTTAAACAGTATTGTATAAGTGATATCGCAGGTTGGTCAGAGAATGTGTGAAACAAACCACTGAAGACCTTTCTCATTTTTCATTGACGCTTCCTGTTAACAGCTCAGATGTTTGGTTGCAAAAGACATTAGAGCAATGACTAACAAATAAAATTCTTTATGTTTATAGCTTAACAAATACTAAAGATCCAGATAATTACAAAATGTAATACTTCTGTGAGTGCTGCCTATCTAATAATCAATGATGCCACCGCGCCACATATAACAAGTGGACCAATACTAATAGTAGAGTGTGGGTCCAGCCACTTTTTAAGTAATAAAACCACAGATACAAGAAATAAACAAGACAAACTAATAATAATTGTGAATAAAGGGCCTGATTGAGAGCTGGACGCAAAGGCAATTACGCACACAGATCGAGGGATTGTTTGCCATTGTGCATGAGTATAAGCCACGTTGTATGTGCGCAGGGATCGCATTGCGACTATGGATGCACAGAGGAATTCATTGCAGAGTGAATGACAGGTTGTCAGAGTTTGCGGGTGGTGACAGGGTATACAGTCGGGAAACCGGCTGCCTTAATACCGACAGCTGGCTTCCCGACCGTCATATCCCGGCGAGGGTGAAATGCCGGGCGTCTAGATGTAGACGCCTGACATTTCCCCGACTCGAAGGGATGCCGGGCGCCGTGAGCGGACAGCCGTGGGGGGGGGGGAGGGTTAGGTTTAGGGCACCCGGGGAGACTTAGGGTTAGGCACCCCCCCGGGAGGGTTAGGGTTAGGCTATGGGGAGGGAGGGTTAGGCACCCCCGGGGGGGATTTAGAGTTAGGCACCCCCCTGGGGGATTTAGGATTAGGCAGCGGGGAAGGGGGGGTTAGGCACTTAGAGGGGAGATTAGGGTTAGGCACTTGGGGGGAGGTTAAGTTTAGGCACCCCTAAGGAGGGTTAGGGTTAGGGGGTTAGGTTAGGTTAGTTTATACTTACCTTAGCGACGATTGGGTTTTCCAGCGCTGTCGGGCTTCCGCTGCCGGAAACTCTGCTTTTTTTTCGGCCAGGCGGCCGGCGGGATTTCATACCGATTCCGGTGACAGGGGGTGGTCTGGAAAACGCGGACGTGTCTGTCCATTTGAACGCCGTTACATGGGCGTGCATAAATTAGCCACTGCGATTGCATACACAGCTCTGTGTGTCAGTAGAGCTCCCAAGGCTGCGGCAGGTCAGACCTGCTGCAAGGGTAAGATGGCTGCTTAATGTGCATCGATGTTTCCGATAGTTACGCAGGCAATGTTGTACGCATGTGAGAAGGCTGCAGTAGGTGTCTTTATGCTTGAATAAGCTTTGCAACCATTAGTATATTTTCGCAACAGTGATGCGTACAAAATCTCAGCTGCGATTGCGTCTGTAGAGCAGGCCCAGAGTTCTAAACAAACCTCTGTATATCCTCATTGTGTTATTGTGTTATCCTTTTTGAACCTTCTTATTTTGAAAACATTTAAAAAAAAAAAAGTATACATAGGCGGTGTAATGGTTAACATTGCGGCCTCACAGCACTGAGGTTGTGTGTTCGATTTCCACTACGGCCCTAACTGTGTGGAGTTTGTATATTCTCCCTGTGCTTGCGTGGGTTTCCTCCAGTTGCTCCGGTTTCCTCCCACACTCCACAAATATACTGGTCGGTTAATTGGCTCCCAGCAAGAATTAACCCTAGTGTCAGTGGCGTTACTAGGTGGGTGCGGGGGGTACGGCCCGCACCTGGTGTCACCCTTCAAGGTGGTGACACCAAGAAGAGCAGCACATCACACGCACGGGCCGCACACCCACGGAACCACCGCCGGCGCTGACCTTGAGCTGCTGGAGCCAGAGACTGTTCTGTTCCCGATTCCCGCTGGTCCGTCCTGCCGCTGGTCCGTCCTCTGCTCTGCCCGCCGCCGGGTATCAGCTGCTGTTGCAGTGCTGCGCATTCTCAGTCTCACCGCGCCCGGCATCCAGAGCCACACACAGGCACAAAGATTCTCTGTGCCTGTGTGTGGTTCTGAACGCCAGCCGCGATGACGTCATCGCGCACGCTGGCTCCGCAAGTAATTCTGGGAGCCGCTCAGCCTGTAGAAGGAGGAGGAGGAGGGACTACGGGCCTGCTGTGAGCGCACTGCCAAGTGCAAGAGGGACGTCTCAAGTCAAGTGCGCACCCCACCCGGACAGACCCAGTGTAGGCCAGCAGGTCGTGAGGAGAGGTAAGTACTGACTGACTGCACAGGGGAGGGGTCACTGCATAAGGGGCGGTACTGGGGGTAGTGTATAAGGGGCATTACTGGGGTACTGTATAAGGGCACTATAGGGGGCACTGCATAAGGGGCGCTACTGGGTGTATTGTATAAGGGGCACTACTGGGGGAACTGCATAAGGGGAGCTCCTGAGGGTATTGTATAAGGGGCACTGCATAAGAGCACTACTGGGGGAACTGTATAAGGGCACTACTGTCTGGAGGCACTCCTGGGGGCACTGCATAAGAGGGGCTCCTGGGGGTATTGTATAAGGGGCACTACTGGGGGCACAGCATAAAGGGCTATAATACAAGGGGCATTGCATAATGGGCTCTAATACAGGAGGCATTGCATATTGGGTACAACTACAGGGGGCATTGCATAAAGTGGTACTACTAAGGGGGAACTGCATAATGGGCACTACTACTGTGGGCACTAAATAAGGGGCACTACTACTGTGGGCATTGTGTATAAGGGTCAATCATGTGGTCATTGTGTAAAATGGGCACTACTGTGTGTCAGAACATAAATAAGGGACACTACTTTATGGTGTAATGTGAATCAGGGGCACTATGTGTGGTGTAATGTGGATAAGATTGTGCTACTGTGTGGCGTAATTTGAATTGGGGATAGTATTGTATGACCGTACCCCTTTCTTTCAAGATCATGCCCCATTTTTGTGCCACACGCCATAGGCGCACGCTGTCCTTTTATTGATAAATCGCCGGGGGAGGGGGGGTCGTTCCACCACGTCTCTAGGACCACTTTAAGCACTGCTACCCAGAATATCGGGCGTGGCATCATCACGCCCGCCGGTGAGCCTGGCATTCTGGGAGGAGCACAGTGTGACTGCTGGACTGGTAAGGGGGGAAAATTCACAAAGCTGCGCACCTTGGTCCTGATTTTTAAATTTTTTTTGGGTGGAGAGGGGGGGTGTCACCGTACATTACAGCACCGGGTGACACCAACCCTAGTGACGCCTCTGCCTAGTGTGTATATATGTGTGTGCGTGTAAATGTGGTAGGGAACATAGCGACTGACGTAAATATCCAAATATTCTCTGTAAAGTGCTGCGGAATATGTGTGCGCTATATAAATAACTGCTAATAATAATAATATTATTGTAATATTGTCAAAATCAAACACTCCTTATGATAATAATTTTTTACATATAGGTGAAACTTATTTATTAACAGTTATTTATGTAATGCACAGATATTACCCAGCACTTCACTGTAAAGAAAATGTTTATAGTCATATTTATCAATATTATATTTATTAAAATAATGTGAAACCAGGGGGGGCGGTCGCGTGGAGGGGGGAGGGGATTCACGGGGATAGAACTTTTTCGCAAGCTCTGTCCCTGCACGCGATATTTGATACATCCTTGTGATGTATTCAAATATCTCATTGCGATTTTGGATGAATTTATCACAATCCTTCCGCATCTGAGATTATTAGTAATTCTCAACTTTTGGCAGTAATTTTAACCTCAAGAGATTTGTATGTTTTAATTACATTTAAAGTAAAACACATTTGATGATTGCATTGTATGATGGTAGAGTCAGCCAAAATGAAAAAACTATGCAGACAGATAAACATTTTCAGAAGCAACTATATAATTGTTACCTTCTTTTTTGATATTGAACTCCAATGACAAGGACACTAGAATAAATATGGCAATGCACGGTGTACAACCACAATGATGTAAGGCCCTCATTCAGAGCCGTACGCTCTGAGCAGAGCGCACGCTCTGAATGAGGGCCGGGCTCCATTTTCATGGAGCGTCCTCCTGGACGCTCGTATAGCTGTGGGTCACCACCCACAGGCTATACGAGCGTGCATTGTGATGGTCGCGATGGTCGAGACCATCGCGACCATCGAATTTGCGAGCCGGAGCCTGCGGTTGAGGTTTTCAACCGCAAGCTCCGGAGTGATTTTGGCTCTATCAGAGTCAAAATCACTCCCACTGACATCACTAGTGATGTCAGTGGGCCGGCTTCTGACGGGAGGCGTTCCCGTGGGAACGCCCCCGTCAGGGAGGCACGCCCCCGGCACGCCCACCAAAGGGGGCGTGCTGTCAATCAACATTGACAGCACGCCCCCTTTGATCGGACACAACGAGCGAAGGACTTTCCTTCGCTCGTCGCGTCTGGCGCATGCGCACGACGGAGCTCCCTCCGTCGTGCGCATGCTCAGTCCATAACATCGACCCACTTGCGAGCGGACAGCCGCTCGCGAGTGGGTCTGAATCAGGCCCTAAGTTTTAGAGTGTTGCTCAACTGTCTTGTAGTATCAGGCCACCAGTAACTTGTATTCAGACATTGTAGAAATGAAAAACAGTCCAGTGATGATCAGCAGAAAAGAATATAGTAAGCAAAGTCCAAATAACAAGCAGTGGGTCCGATGCATGGCAAGGTAATAGCAACAAACATTGTTAAGACAGAGATATGATACAAAGATAAGCACAATATTTGATAACTAAATAAAGGAGTTGCAAAGCAGGGTCACTAAACAGGCTAGGTCAGTACACAGTAATCCTATACGGGAGCTGACTGAAAAATGGTCAAAACAAAAGCAGGAGGTCAGAAGCCGATGTCTCTGTCCAGTGGCGGAACTATAGAGTGGTGGGCCCAGGTGCAAGAATATGCTTTGGGCCCCACCCACCATCCCTCCGTGTGTATCCTGATGAAGGGGATGTAACCCCGAAATGTTGAAAATGAAACACGATTGTTCACGGATGTAGAAGTCTCTGGAATGCCACCTATATGTACACATAATTACATTATGTCCACATAAAATATGTTGGAAAAGCCGGGTGTAAATTAAATAAATTAAAAAAGTATAATTTACATAAAAAAATACATTGAAATAGCCACTTCCACATAGAGTACCACCATTTCACTTGTGCAATTCAGATGGGTAAGACTTCACGTGCGTCTCTCAGCCCCAAACCCATCCACTGCATCTCTCAGCCACAACCTCAGCCCCTGGGTCTCTCAGCCCCAAACCAATCTACTGTGTGTCTCAGCCCCAAACCTAGCCCCTGCGTCCAGGGGCGCCAAGAGGGGGGGGGCGGGTATAGAGTACCGGGGCCCGGGCTTCCTGAGGGGCCCGGCGGGGGCCCGGGTCTAGTGCCGCTCCCCCTCCCTCACAGCAGCCCAGCACACAGCGTGCAAATCTTTTTTTTTTTCGGGTAGGGGGCGTGGCCACACCTCCCGCGATTAGGCCATGCCCCCTATTACCCGGGCCCGCCGCGGCTCTCAGTGGGCCTGCCTGTGTCTCTCAGCCCCAATCCCTGCCCCTGTGTCTCACAACCCTCTGCCCCTGTACCTCACAAACCCCGGGTGTGCCTCACAAACTTCAGCCTCTGTGCTTCACAACCCCCAGCCCCTGCCTCACAACCCCCAGCCCCTGTGCCTCACAGCCCCCAGCCCCTGTGTCTCACAGCCCCCAGCCTCTGTGTCTAATAGCCACAGCATCTTCCTCTCCAGCCCCTCTCCAGCATCTTCATCTCCAGCTCTCCTCCCTTCCCAACCACTGCCCATACCATGGCTCTCCTCCCCAGCCAACACATACCTGCTGCCTCCGGTGCTGTTCCTCTTCTCCAGTGGCTCGATTCTGGCTCCTCTCTGCAACCAGCGGGGTGATGTCACGCACGGCAATGGCATAAAAAAACATTATTGCTCTAGGCCTGCCAATCCCTAGGCTCTGCCTTCGACACCCTCTGACTGCCCGCAGCCGCGGGCCAATCATAGCTTGTGGACCGGCAGCCAATCAGGAGTGGCCGCCGGTCCACGAGCTATGATTGGCCCGCGGCCGCCATTAAATCTGAAAAACTGCCATGCTGTCTCCATCTGGTTGCCAGTCCATGATCTGTCTGTCAGGGCCCGTGACTAGAGTCTAATTGCGGCCCTGCCGGGGGACACTGGTGGTGGGAGCAGCGGCGCTGTCAGATGCAGGTGGGCTATGGGCCCCTGCACCACGGTGGGTCCCGGTGCTAGGCATCAGTTGCATCACCAATAGTTCCGCCGCTGTCTCTGTCATATGTTTGCATGGTGTACACAGATTCACAGAGTAATCAACTAAAAATAACTGCTAAGTGAGATTTCATTTATGAATGAGACATAGGGGTAAATTTACTAAAGTGAGAGTTTTTATAAGTGAGTTTTAAAAGTGATGTTGCCCATAGCAAACAATCAGATTCTACTTAACATTTAAATAGCACTTTCTAGAAGATAATAGCTAGAATCTGAATCTGAATCTGGAGAAGCAGGTTTTGAGCTGTGTCAGGTTGGCCGTTTTTAAATAAAGTTTGTTGAAAAAAAACAAAAAACCTTCCTCTCTGCTTCCTGCTGCTCGGGACTCTGGAAACCTGGGGATGGTGAGTATACTGTCTGTTTATTGTGCTGCTTACACTGCCAAGGGGGTGACTTAACGATCACCCTCCTCGGCGGGTCTATTTTTAGTAATACTTGCGGTAGCCAGCTCCTGCTTCGCAGTGCTAGCAGGCAAAGCAGGAGCGACTATAGCTCCACGTTAAGTAGACTTTTAGTAAATGGACCCCTATATCCCCTTGGCTGGTAGTACATTGTAATTACGCAGGACTGTGATTACACAGATCCCCAAGTCCTGATGTAATGAGGGCAGAGTCGAATATAATATAATGAGGGAGATGTACGAAGCCCAGAAACGGTATCGGCACACGTAATGTGCGCTGATACCGCTTCTCCCCGATGTACGATCAGGGGTCTGGGCTGTAAATGACAGGGACGCTGTGCGCCCCTGTCATTATCGGCGCTGCTATCTATAAGACGGCAGGGCCATGTACGAACGGTCATAACGCATGACCGTTTGGCTGGCTGTAGCTGTCGTTATCGACAGCTACAGCCTGGCGTTAGCCTATCCCAACAGCAGGGACAGCGCTGTCCCTGCTGTGGCGGCGGCCGGCTCCAGGGCTCCACGCGGGGATCTCGCGATACTTGCGAGAGCCCGTGCATGCTCAGTGGAGCCGGCCGGGAGTGAGACACAGTGCATCAGCACTAGGCTGATGCGCTGCTGTCTCTAGCGGGTAGCGCCGGAGGGGGGAGTTAACGCTCCCCCTCTCCGGCCGATGAGATGTTTATACATCTCTTCGGTAGTGCTTCCTGCTTTGCCTCGGTAAAGAGGCGAAGTGGGAACCGTTATAGCGGCACGTTAAGTGCCGCTATAATACATCTACCCCAGTGTATATTCTATCACTCTGCCCATTACACCATACAAACCTTATGCCACTACCTGTGGTAAATAAAAGAACCACAGGTCCCCTGACACTCTACCATAATTGCGCAGGCTCAGTGGCATAGACTAGCACACAGTTAGCTGGTCTCTCTCTGCTGTTAACAATAAATAATAGTTATAGCATAGCCTTAGCAATCTAATAGCTTCCTCAAAGACTGGGTTCTGGAGAATATACGAAATAGACTAATAAAGGAACACTTTAATTCCAAAAGAAAGTACAATGCTTAGTAAAGAAATTATATAAATAAAAAAGGTTACAGATTACTGTACATAGACAAACGTGTTGCAATTTCAAAATAAACAGGAGAAAGTTACACAAACTTACACACAACTTTTTCTAAGGCTGGAGGGAACTACAGAAAAATGAAGAACCAGGTTTCAACTCAGAATTGATACCCCAAGTCTGAAACACACCAAAAGGCTCATATACCTTTTATAAACTGTTCACATACCCTATAAGTGATGTCATGTCCAAGTTCTTGAGAACTGGCTGGCTTGTTAATTAATCCAGGATCCATCCCAGTACTGCCCACATAACTCTTAACCTAAATATAAATAACTGTAAATAATTTCCCCTGTGTAATAGCTACATGAAATTTGGTATGTTCAAATTAATCTCTATTATTTAAGCTATAATATAATATGAGTGTAACCAAGATGGTTATGTGCTGTGTGATTGGTCAGATAACTCATGTCTCCCAAACCATAAATCCTAGTGATTTTAAAATCACACTCGACCAGTGTGTACTGACTTCAAGTATATTCTATGATTTTAGGAATCCCTAGCTGTGGTAGAAATATAATTTTTTAGACAGAAACAGATAATATATGGTGAGGCTTTGATATCTGCTTATAGTCTGAATACCCTTTTAGTCAGACGGCTGTGTGCTTACCTCCCACTATGTTAGGAGCCAGGTAAACGTCCTCCAGTTATCTATATGCAAACATAGACAAAAGGTGATGTTTACTAGTCCCTGTCAGGTAAGTGCCTTTTCCTGCTAACTGAACATCATAAGGGATGTACAGTTTAGTTGAAATTACATAGGTCCACTTCAGGGCTTCCCGATGGTAAGTGAAACTTCCTATTTATCTGCATGGACAGAGGGCCTGATTCAGAGATGGTTGGAAATACAGCCACGATTGCAGCTGCTCCCACAATAGCAGTAGCAGGAATATGCAAATGCTAATCTCAGTTTTGCCTTTATTATGGATGGTGCAATGGAGTGTACGTGCAGTGAGATGGTCACTTTCAGGCTGTATGGCCTTTACATTTGCGATGGAGATTGACATCGATGCAACATCGGTCTCACCATCAAAATTTGTGGTAGCTTGGGGATTGCTCTAGCTACTCTCTTCTAATACAAGTTAACATGGCCTCTGAAGCATTGAACTTGCAGTTGGGAACACAGCAGCATTCCCAGACTTGCCTTTGATACTCCCATAACAACCATGAAACAGCACCTTTTTGAGATTACTTTAGGTCACCTCCCAGTCTCTACCCTGAATTTCCCAATGATCGCAAACCCCTTCTCATGTGTTAGCAAACAGCATCACACACATTGGTTTGCTTGTGCGCAGTTAAGGTTTTCAAGACTTTTTGTGCATGTGCAGTAGCAAAACATTGCTCAACTGCGTAAATATCGGCACTGCGTCCATCTCTGAATTATGCCAAGAATTATAACATTACCTCAAAAGAGCATAACTTGCAATATGTCATAATACGCCCATAATCTCTACACTCCCTATAGAATTTTACAACTAATATAGGCTCCATTATCAAATAAAAGTTATATATATGCCCCTTTAACTATTTAAAATGAATATCTGTGCCCCTTTATTAACTGAAAATAATATCTGTCCCCACATTAATTAAAATTAATATCTGAGGCGCCCTCTTCATTTTAATTAAGATATGTATGCCTTTCCTAATTAAAATGAATATCCATGGTTAGATAGAAAAAGAAACAGATCTGCGCTGGAAATTATTAACCAAAAAAGAATATATAAATATAATTATAAATAAAAATGTACTGGCAGCATGCAAAACAAAGGAAATTTGCAACCCCACAGACCTAATCACTAATTAAGGATAGTGTATCAACACAGTTAAACCACATCCAACAATTTGCAGTGCTGTATACATTTCATAAATAAAATGAAATTTAAAACATATGAAATATATACATCATTACATATAATGAAGAGAAAATAAATAAATCATTGCCAGTGTAATACCTAATTCAGAAGAATATAACTACTAAATAAATTATAACATACTGTACAGCACCAGATTTTCTTATTGCCACCACAAAAAGTCCTTAAAGACCTATACTTTCACAGTCAGGCTTGAAAAAGTCTATAGAGTAGACGAAATTCGTTGCTGTACTGTTTTTAATACCTTGGATTTTATTAAATTGCACCTAATTTATCATTGCTCATTGCCTGATTGATTAGCCAAACCCAGAAACTCTCCTCCACCCTGAGGGATTGCCAGAGTTCTAAATACAGAGTTAAGATCTACATGTGCTAACTATATTCAGCCTATCATTTATCTCTGTTATTACCTGCTGCCTCCCAGTGCTAGTGTGCACGGCGCCTATGTAGAGAGGCTCTGGGCGATTTCCAGCTCATCTCATACCACCTGTCCGAGCCTGCCGCTACATGCTGCTGGTGTGATCGGTGTTCGGAGTCCCCTTTACGACGAGTTTATTCTCTAGAGATTATCTCAGTACAGCGATCCGAGGCCAGCTTTTTGTAGTGCGGATGGCACATTCCCCGCTGTTAACGGCAGCAACGGGATTGTGGAACACATTTCATCTGGCAACCTTACTCTCCTTACTGGGCTGATGTGAGATACATACCTTGCTCTTAGTGGTGCAGGGGATGCCCCAGACCATTACACACTTATACTCTGGCAGGCTAAAAGGTGAATGATATACCTTTTGAGGTCAATTAATAACATTTAAGGGTCTATTTACCAAGCTGTGTTAGGAGGCAGAGTGAAAAGTGATAAGGTGCCAGCCAATCCGCTCCTAACTGCCATCTCACAGGCTGTGTTTAAAAATGACAGTTGAAAGCTGATTGGCTGGCACCTTATCACTTTTCACTCTGTCTCCTAACACTGCTTAGTAAATAGACCCCTTAGACTGTGAAAGTATAGGTCTTTACGGACTTTTTGTGGTGCAATAAGAAAATCTGCTGCTATATTTTATAATTTATTTAATACAGTGGTGTCAAACCCGGGCCCTCCAGCTGCAGTGAAACTACACATCCCAGCATGCAGTGCCACAGTTTTGCTATTAGGGTATGCGAAAAATGTGGCAGGGCATGCTGGGATATGTAGTCCCACAAAAGCTGAAGGGCCCGAGTTTGACACCACTGATTTAGTAGATTTATTCTTCTGATCTAGGTATTACACTAGCAATGATTTATTTATTTTCTCTTCATTATATTTAATTATGTATTTATTTGATATGTATTAAATAGAATTTTATTGGATGTGGTTTAACTGTTTTGGTACGCTATCCTTAATTAGTGATAAAATGAATATCCACCGAAGTCCAGCAAAGGAAATAGCTCCCAGAAATTAAGAGGGAAATGTATCAATCCTTCTAAACATGACAGGTGGAGAAATTGGCCATTACAACCAATAAGTTATAATTTTATAGCATGTACTTGATAAATTATAGTTATTAGCTGCTTGGTTTTATCCTCTTTAGAAGAATAGATACTTCCTTGGTGCATCTGTGTGAGTCCTGCTACTAATTCTTCTGTTGCTAACTTGGCTTGTTACTGGACTATCCTGCTTGCTACCTGCCCTGTCAGTAACTTCATAATGGACTTTCGTTGTCTGCTGCCTGCCCTAACCTTAGCCTTTTCCTTAGAAGTTGGTTTTGCTCTACAATAAGCACAGGTACTTTCCATCATCTTGCTTTCTTGTTCTCTCATCAGATAGATCTTCAAACATTATTTAATCTAAATCTGCCTTGCATTTGTTCATATATCAAAGGACTCATTACTCTGCATTTGCATCCTAAAGACTCATTGTAACTTTAGCACATCAGTTTGCTTATATTTTACTATCCAATTAAAACACTGTGATTTCAAGCAAGTTAAGTAACTGTCTCTTCACGCATTTCCAGAGAATAGTCATTTACCTATATAATCTTTTACCTGTGCTCTGCTACAATTCCTCTAACATCCAGTAATTCAATCCAAGCTTTTTTTTATCTGAACTATTTATATTATTCCTTGTGGCAAACCAATGTACTCTGTTTCTCTGCCACTGGGTTTCCAAAATGACATTTATTGGTGTGTTTTTAAATAATAAACTATTATTATTTAATTTTCTTTACTTTCTGGGTAAATTTACAGATGAGTTGCATGCAGAGTGTAGTACTCAAGGAATACAAGTATCACATTTTAGCAGTATAGAGCAAAGTCACAGATGAGACAAATGCAACAAGTAGAAATTGGAAGTATGTAGCAAGTAATAGGAAATGCAGTGTAGTTGCCATTGTTGAGTGCAGTCCACTGTACAACAGATAATTATTGGTGTGGATGATAAGCAAGCAAGGTAATATAGTCACTAGCTGAAGGTTGGTCCAGACAGTGAATGAAGTATGACAAGAGACAAAGCAACTGGACAGTGCAGATTTTGTTCAGTTGCAAATCAGGAGAACAAGTCGGAGCTATGGGTAGCAGACAAGCCAGAGTAAGGGTCACATAGAGGAGAATGGACCAGGCAGCAGACAAACATAGATTTGAGGTTCCCAAGCCCAAATCAGAATACAGGCTGAGCAGGAACACTGGAGCATGTGAATACTATCTGTGAATGCTGTAACTGGCAAGGTAACAAAATGAAGAAGGCTGTTATTTGAATCATTGGTATCAATGAGAATCGAATCCAGGGCCAACGACCAGATGAAATTTAAAGCATAATAACTAGTCCCGTATTGGGGCTGATTGTGAGCTGAAGACATCTGTGGCGGCTTTCCTGGATGGCTATGGCAGGCTACTTACTAGCTTATGCTAATTAGAAAATCTGCCTGTGTATATAACAAATCCCTGCAACTGCATGCTTATCCCACCAACTGGTTTTATGTCTCCAGCAGCAGCCATCATGCTACAATCGTGAGTGAAAGTTGGCCTTCACTTTCAGGATATTCCTACTAGTTTGCAAGGTCACCATTCACTAGCAAACTCTGTTCATGTGCTTGAGTCTGTTTAGGTGCATGTATAGATGCCAATCTCTTTCTTTGGCACATACACAGTGTGCTGAGACCAGTGAGATTCGTCCGCATTGCCACTTAGGTCCAAATCAGCCCCATCATCTTTGGTAGCAGATCAGTCCAAACAAGATATGAAGTTCCAACCAACTCAAAATAGGACAGACATATGCAAACATGCATAAATTTGCATCTGTGCATACACTGTATGCAAAAACTCATCATTTGCAGCCAGTACTCAAGCTGAGCTAAGTATGGCACATTCTCTGATTTGCATCATGGAGAAGTGGTTTGGTTGGTAATTCTTCCTGAATGATAGTGATTTTTTATTTTTGCTGGGATTTGTTTGCCTATCCAGGGAGGGGATAGTGCAGATTGTGACTATAAGATGAAAACCAGAAGGAATTTCCAGTGGTGATGGTAAAAAAACTAGAGACACCTGGGGCACATTTGTGGCCCCTGTCTGTTTCACCATTGGTGATTGTGCCCAAAAAAAGTGGAAATGTAGCACAGGGTCATTCAGAACCTGTCTTATATGGTTGTGACACCTGTTAATGATATGATTGATGACCAAAATTGCTAATTGGTCTATCAATGTTTCTATGAAGCATTGATGCTGTCCAGGGACCTTGCTGACAAAGGTTAATAGCAAGTTATTTTTTTCACTCCATGACAGTTCTGTTTTCATTTGGTTGGTGAATACTAAGTTAACCAATGGCTACCCATGGGGTCTCCTGTATCTGATGCCAAACGTGTTGGGAGCTTATAATTAGATAGTTGATGCATTGTCTTGTTTTATTTGAATCAAGTCTTGTGCACTTGTTCCCAGTGCTTGCCCCATATGTTTGTTATGTCCTTATCATTTCTGATGAATTGTCAGGCAGGAATAGAAGTACTGGCATGGAAGGCAATGACTTTTTCGACCTTGAGGTCTTATCTCAAGGCATGCCATAAGGTGGGAGATGCACCTTTATAGATGGGACTGTGGAAGTAAGACTGTTTAGGAAATCCTATTGTTCTTTGTATAGGCTTTCTGCTGGCACAGTTGCTCCAATGAAAATATCTTCTGATCTGGCTAAAATTTCGAATTTCATTAACAAGTATTTATATTTTGAAGGCTTTAAAGGGCTGGTCATGGGAATGTCTTGCAGGGGAGACATTCAGAAGCCCATTGATGAGAAGCTTTTGAGGGTTCTGAATGATGTTGTGGAACGTGGCTTCAGAGAGATTTAAGTTGAGTTGTTCCTGGATGCTTTCAATTTTGCCTTTTTAGGGGCTTTTCGGACTATCAAACTAGTCGTGACTGCAAAGGTGTTAGAATCTACAACTTTGATGGAATGTTTTAATTAAGCAGGAATTTTTTTTATCTAAGTCTGAGAAGGGTTTAGAAGCCATTTAGAAGGGTTACACTATGGGCTTACGCGATGCAGGATATTTGTTTTGTTGTGCTGGACACAGTCTAAATGCATTTGAGGTTGTCAAGTGGTACTCAGTTTTTTAGTCAGTTCCTAATGTTCTACTCAAAAAGTTCACTTATTTCATTATGGCAATATTCCAAAATATAGAATGCAGAGCAATTTTACCATACACTTGTTTGGGTGCATACAGAAGCACTCAACCAGAAAGGTCAAGACAATGAAAACACCCTTTCATCAAACCAAAGGTTTTTTTCTATGAATAATCTAGTGTGGGCATGTGCCAAATCATATGCAATTTCTACTTCAGGGTCCATAGGGTATCCACAGGATACCTTGGGGTATAGGTGTGACGTCAGTCGCAGGGCACCAAAGAGTTAAGCTTTCAGCCTCCCAGGATGCACTAGGTCCCCCTCCTATACCCCGCCCCCGGGCCAAGGCACCTCAGTTTAGTTTGGTGCCCGGCCGGAGTCGGGTGCACCTGTTGGAGTGGGGGCTAGAAGAGCCCCTGAAGCTTTTTCTTCATGCAGCTGTGGCTGCACATCTGGATGAACAGCATGGACAGTCAGTCCTGACGTCCATGCTGTCTTCCCTACACCCCGCCGGTACCAGAACGCCGGTACTGATCCGGGGATGCTGGTGGGCGTCTGGGGTCACAGCTAGCGGTGACCCCAGATGCTCCGGACCATGGCCGGATTCAAGGGGGACAGAGGTAAGCAGCGGGGTCCCGCGGTGGGTCCCCGCTGATCACATGGTCCTAAGTCCCCAGGCAGGGGGCTCCCTGGGGACTGGCTGCAGCGTGGAGCCAGGCGACCAACCTGCGCTTCCACTACCCCCTGGGACAGCGGACCGCAGCAGAGCGGTAGCGCTGCGGCGTCCCAGGGGTTAAATGCATGCCAGGGGAGCGCGCCTTCCCTGTCTCACAGCCGGCGCCTCCCCCGCTGCACACAGCCCTCTCTGCATGCTGCCGACTGGTCCTGTGTCAGCGCTCCTCCCCCAGGCCAGCCTCCTCTCTGCTCCTCGGCGGCCATCTTCTCTGCAACGCATGGTGAACGCTGCTGGAAGTCTGGAAGGAAGCATCGTGGTCTGGGTCCCCCCGCATACCTCTCCTCCGCTGTGGCTCAGGTCTGTGTATGCAGCGCTGTGTCCTACCAGGCCCTGTGTCTGTGTAGTTGAGTGATCAGCGCTGTTAGTGCAGGAATTGTTATTTCTCTGCATTGTATGTGACTGTGCTAGCGCTGCCTGTAACTATTCTTCTCTAAACTGTCAGCTTTATTACTGTCCCTGTTCTTTCTGCTAAAGCCCTTGCGGTGCGGTGCTGCAGGGTGGTCTCTCGCCTATTTAATACTTAATTGGTGAGAGAGGTCACATACGTGGTGCCATCATGTCTGAAAGTGATTTTCCCCTCCGGCTACAGTGTACCACGTGCAAAGTACCGTTAGCGGAGGGGGAGGGTAGCGCGGAGGGCCTTTGCCGGCAGTGTTTGTCCATGGCGCGGCCTATTACGGTTACAGCACCGGTACAGGAGCCGCCCTGGGCTTGTTTCGCTCAGGCGTTAACAGCTTTAGTGGGCCAGTTAGCTCCGCAGCCCGCGTTTACTCCGATGGGTTTGTCCCAGCAGTCTGTGGTGTCGTCACCCATGCAGGGGTTCCCACGACAATTGGTGGTACCCCACAGTCTCCCTATTTCCCCGCTCCCGGGTTCTCAGGAGCCAGCGTGGGTTAACTCCCTGACGAGTTCTTTACAGCACTTGTCGGATGTGTTGCAAGGGGAGTCTGTGATGCGGCCTCATAAAAGGCCGGTGGCGTCTCTGTCCGCTCCTTATGAGGATGACGAAGGGACGTCTGATGATGGGGAGATTCTGGATCCTTACGATCAGGAACCTTTCCATACTAAGGACGCTGATGCTAAGTCCAAAGTATATATTCCTGGACTTATTCGGGCGGTCCGCACAGCCTTGGTGATTGAGGACGAAGTTCCCCCAGCGGCTAAATCTAAGTATGCCTTTTTCAAAGATGTGAAGGGCGATGCCACAGTCTTTCCTCTTTCGGGTCAGTTGGTGGACCATTTAGAGGAGGCGTGGAAACAACCTGGCAAAAGATACCAGCCGCAGAGACGCCTGGCGGTGGCTTATCCGTTCGCGGATAATTATTTTGCTAAGTGTGAATCCCCTCCACAGGTGGATTCTCACGTGACCCGTCTTGTCCGTAGTGCCACATTGCCGATGCCATCCATGTCCTCCCTTAAGGATGCTACGGACCGCAAGGTAGAAATCTGCCTGAAGTCCGCTTATTCCCTTGCAGGGGGGGCAGCACGGCCGGCTATGGCCATTTGCTGGGTTGCCAGAGCGATGGAGCGCTGGGCAGATTCATTAGAGGCTTCTTTTGAATCCGACTGTCCGGCCGAACAAGCGGAGTTGTTTGGCAATCTCCGTGATTCGGCCACCTACATCAACGAGGCGGCTCTAGACATTAGTACTCTGGTGTCTAGAATTTCTTCAGCAGCGGTAGCTGCTCGTCGCACCTTGTGGCTGCGATCCTGGAAGGCGTTGCCGTTTACCGGAGAAGTTCTCTTCGGTCCGGATCTGGATAAGATTGTGGCCACGCTGGCGGCAGCCAAATCTGCTTGTCTCCCGTCGGCCGCTGCTCCTTCTGGTTCTGGACCATCGTCCTTTCGGTCATCTAGGGCCCAGGGCAGGCCCAAACCACAGTCGTTTCCTCGACAGGCTGGCCCTAAGAAATCGGTCAAGCCCCGGAAACAGGCATGGAGTACCAGACGTCCGGCCCCCAAGCCAGATGACAAGCCTGCGGCCTGACGGTCCGGGTCTCCCCTTGGGGGATCCCAGGGTGGGAGGCCGCCTGCTGCAGTTCTCCCGGTGTTGGTCGTTCACTACGACAGACACTTGGGTTCTGGAGGTGGTCTCTCACGGGTACGCCCTCTCCTTCTGGCACAGACCCCCGGCTCGATTCTTCACCACGGGTCTACCATCAGACCAGAACAAGGCTACGGAGCTGCGGAAGGTATTGCACACTATGCTCCAGGCTGGAGTTATAGTGCCTGTTCCATTCTCCCAGAGGGGCCAGGGTTTCTATTCAAATCTATTTTTGGTACAGAAACCCAATGGGTCATATCGTCCGATTCTCAACCTCAAAGCACTCAACAAGTCTTTGCGGGTCCCGAAGTTTCGGATGGAGACCCTACGGTCCATCATTCTGGCGCTGGAACCTGGGGACTACATGGTGTCATTGGACATACAGGACGCTATGGCGGTCATGGCGGCTTCTCTGCGGCTGCAAGGAGTCCGCATGTTGCCGTACTTGGACGACCTGTTATTGGTGGCAGGATCTCCAGAGCTCCTGTTACACCACTTGGACCTGACCATTGCACTGCTGCAGCGGCACGGCTGGCTAATCAACTGGCAGAAGTCCACTCTAATCCTGTCTCGGAGGATTCTGCATCTTGGAGCCTTATTGGACTCGGGACAGCAAAGGATCTTCGTGACGGAGGACAAGATCTCTGCTTTACAGTCAAGGGTGCGCAGTTGTCTGCACAGCCGCCGGGTGTCCTTACACTCGGCGATGAGGTTACTGGGCTCCATGGTGTCGGTGTTCGACATGGTGGAATACGCCCAGTTTCACTCCAGACCTCTGCAGCACCTGATCCTGTCCAAGTGGAACGGGCTGCCTCAGTCTCTGAAGTTCCAGACGATTGTGCTCACCCCGGAGGTTCGCCTGTCCCTTGCGTGGTGGTTACAGATGACCCACCTCAACAAGGGACGTCCGTTCTGGGTTCCAAATTGGGTCCTGTTGACAACGGACGCCAGTCTTCGGGGCTGGGGAGCAGTTTCGGGTCCACACTTGTTCCAGGGCAGGTGGACACCGACAGAAGCGGAGCTTCCAATAAATATCTTGGAACTCCGTGCGGTCTTCAATGCTCTCCTGCAGGCACAGCGGTTTCTCCAGGGTCACCCGGTGCAGGTCCAGTCGGACAATGCTACCACCGTGGCCTACATAAACAGGCAAGGAGGAACTCGCAGTCGGGCGGCTCTCGTAGAGGTCTCTCGGATCCTGGTTTGGGCGGAGCGCAATCTTCCGGCCATATCAGCGGGCTTCATCCCGGGAGTGCTAAATTGGGAGGCGGACTTTCTAAGTCGCCAGGACGTTCATCCAGGGGAATGGTCCCTGCACCCGGACGTTTTTCAACTACTGGTGGACAGGTGGGGTCTTCCAGAAATCGACCTCATGGTGTCCCGGCACAACAACAAGTTGCCGGTGTACGGGTCTCGCACAAGAGACGAAGGGGCGTCTCTGGTGGATGCTCTGTCCGTTCGGTGGACGTTCAGGTTCGCATACCTGTTCCCTCCGGTCTCCCTTCTTCCACGGGTAATCCGGAAATTCAAACAGGAAGGAGGGACGCTCCTGTTGATAGCTCCCGTGTGGCCCAGACGGCACTGGTTCTCAGACCTTCAGGGTCTGTCCGTGGACAGTCCTCTGCGGTTGCCGCTACGACCGGACCTTCTGTCTCAGGGTCCTTGTCTTCACCCGGACCTGACTCGGCTGTCTTTGGCGGCGTGGCTGTTGAGACGGCCATGCTGAGGTCCTGGGGGTTTGCCAGCTCTGTGGTGCGTACCATGTTATGAGCTCGGAAACCGTCTTCCGCGAGGATATACCATCGCGTGTGGCATACGTTCTTCCAGTGGTGTCGACCGAGAGGTTATGCACCGCGGGAGTTTCGTCTGTCTCGGATTCTCGCCTTCCTGCAAGCGGGACTAGATCATGGGCTTCGCCTTGCTTCTTTGAAGGTACAGGTTTCGGCCCTATCTGTCTGGTTTCACCGTAGGATTGCTACAATCCCGGATGTGCGCACCTTTATGCAAGGTGTTCTCCGTATTCAGCCGCCCTTTGTTCCACCTGTGGCGCCTTGGGATTTGGCTGTGGTCCTGAGGGCTCTCCAAGGACCGCCGTTTGAACCACTGGGCTCAGTGGATATTAAATGGCTAACAGCTAAGACTGTTTTCCTTCTGGCCGTTGCTTCAGCCAGACGTGTTTCTGAGTTAGGGGCTCTTTCTTGTAGACCCCCTTTCTTGGTTTTTCATGGGAACAGGGCAGTGCTCCGCACTCGGCCCGAGTTTCTTCCCAAAGTTGTTTCCCAGTTTCATGTTAACGAGGAAATAGTTGTTCCGGCCTTTAACTCACCGGGTCTTTCCGTGGGTGAGGCCTCTTTGGATGTTGTGCGGGCCTTAAGGACTTATGTTGACCGCACTTCTTTGTTTAGGAAGTCGGACGCTTTGTTGTCCTCTATGGCTTCTGTAAAAAGGGTTGGCCTGCTTCAAAGCAAACTTTGGCAGCCTGGATCCGTATGGCTATTTCTGAAGCTTATCTTCATGAAGGCCTACCGGTCCCTCCTTCTCTGAAGGCTCATTCCACTAGGTCTGTGGGTCCTTCGTGGGCAGCTCGACGTGGTGCCTCGGCAGTTCAGATCTGCAAGGCTGCTACGTGGTCTTCTGTCCATACCTTCGTGAGGTATTACAGGTTTGACACCTTCGCCTCTCAGGATGCTTCCTTCGGGCGGCGGATTCTCCATTCTGCACAGGAGCGTCCCCACCCTTAAAGGATACTGCTTTGGGACATCCCCAAGGTATCCTGTGGATACCCTATGGACCCTGAAGTAGAAAATATGAGATATGGTAAGAACTTACCCTTGTTATCTCTATTTCTACGAAGTCCATAGGGTTCCACAGGACTCCCGCCCTGTCGCACCTGTGCTGCAGATGGGCTTTGCTCTGGTCACCGGTTTTCCGTCTCCCTCTGGTGAGAATGTGATTCTTGTATGTGTCCAGATCTTTGTTCTCTCTCTTCCTTCTCCTCCTCCGGCCTATGGCTTGGTAACTAACTGAGGTGCCTTGGCCCGGGGGCGGGGTATAGGAGGGGGACCTAGTGCATCCTGGGAGGCTGAAAGCTTAACTCTTTGGTGCCCTGCGACTGACGTCACACCTATACCCCAAGGTATCCTGTGGAACCCTATGGACTTCGTAGAAATAGAGATAACAAGGGTAAGTTCTTACCATATCTCATATTTTCTTGTTCTGTGGAAGGATGCAGTAGAGGGGAATCAGTAAGAAATCCCGGTGGCCGACACCCGGAAGCCCGACAGTTTAGGATCCCAATGCAGACAGGTAAGCCCTATCCCTTCCATATCCCCCCCTAACCCTCCCTAATCTTACCCTCCCCACCCCGATGGTGCCTAACCCTAACCCCTCCTCCCTGCACCCTAAAAATAAGTCTCCTGGGGGGTGTCTAACCCTAACCCCCGCTCCCAGCACCCTAACACTCCCAGCGGGGTGCCTAAACCTAATTTCCCCCTGGGTGTGCCTAAACCTAACCCCCCTTCCCCGGGAAGCAGCTCATACCTACCCGGCCCTGGACATTCGCAGTCCGGTGGTTTGGGATGCCAATGCCAGTATCCTGATCCTCTTTGGGATATCGGCATCTGCATTTTGCCAGGCAGCGGTATTCCGGCATCATTGTTTCAACGGCTGGCATCCCGTCAGTTGGCATCTCAACTGCATCCCCAGTAGAGGAGTGACGTGCCACAGATGCATAAAGTAAGAGCTTCTTCTGCAGTTAGAAAATATATATTTTGGGGGAGATTTGATAAGTGGTGGATTTGAAATTCTGGTGGTTTTCTGATGGTATTGTGATCCACAGATTTACTAAAGGCCACCTGATGAGAAACCTAAGAGAAACACTTCTTTAGAATAGAATAGAACTTCAAATAGACATCATTGTTTTTCCTATTACCAGGATAGAAACCCCGGTTTGGCGAGTTTAGAACCTGCCACAAAACCTCCACTGAACCACTACCAAACCTGTCAAAATAAATGAACTGCTTCTTGCAGGCAAGTTTAAAGAAAGCATTGCACATAAATCCTAGATCCTTACCAATTGTAAATTACACAGATGCACAAAAATGTAAATTTACTAAGCTTCATGTCCTGTCCATGTCTGTCCATTTTTAAACACTGGTAGGAATGATCAGAATTGGGAGTTTTTGTTTTAAAATAAATTTGGGAATTTACCATTCTACTGTGTGTCAGAATTGTGTATCCCGATGGTGTATGTGATCGTTCCTACCCGTGAGTGCATAATGTGTAAGGGTCATTACTGTGTGTGAAATAATGTTTAAGGGGCATTACTGTGTGGCATAATGTTATAATGACCATTACTGTGTGTGGCATAATGTGTAAAGAGCATTACTGTGTGGCATGTCATGAATTGGCTTTGTGTGATGTAATGTGAATGGGCTCTGGGCCTGATTCAGACCCGCTCGCAAGCGGGTCGATGGTGGCCCAGTGCGCACGTGTGAGCCCCGGAGCAAGCGCAAAAAGCACTCGCTCTATGGCTCATTACAAAGGAGTGGCTGTCGATGTTGATTGACAGCTCACCCCATTTTGTAGGCATGGCGGGGGGTTGGCTTTACGAACGGAGACATTCCCATGCGAACGCCTGCCGTTTGTGGGTGACCCCATTGACATCACAAGTGATGTCAGTGGGAGAGCCTCCATCTCTATTAGAGCCAGAAGCTCCCTGGGGCTTGCGGCCACGAGACCCTACCAAAAGGGTCTCGTCACAAACCCGATGGTCGCGATGGTCTTGACCGTTGCCACCATCATCCTGGGCGCTCGCAATAGCTGTGGGTGGTCACCCACAGCTATGCGAGTGGCCAGGAAGCCGCTCCAAAAAAAAAAAAAGCACCCTGATTCAGAGCAAGCGCTCTTTCAGAGCGTCCGGCTCTGAATCAGGGCCACTGTGTGCATAACGTGAATGGGCACTGTGTGGTGTAACGTGAATGAGGAGCACTAATGTGCGGTGTAATGTGATTAAGGGGCACTACTGTGTGGCATAATTTGAATTGGGGATACTATTGTGTGGTCACACCCCTTCACAGCGAGACCACACCTGTTTTTTTTGGTGCACTCTCCCTGCTTCAATTATACATAGTGGCACCGATGCTCTTTATATACACAAGGCACCAAAGTGTGTAGTAATGGCTCTGCTTTGGTGTGCACAGAGGTGTTGCACAGAGGTGTTGTCATTCAGCACCCCTGCCCTAAAAAATTCCTACAGTGAACCCTATATAGTCATCTACTACTGCTAAGCTACAGCTTGGTCATTTGGGAAAATGCCTTCCCTTTTCTTTGTGTGTGACCTACAGTTTTAATAAATTATTATGTATTTACACTGTGTTTTTATGTTAATTTTCAATGCTTGTAAAGTCAGTAATGTTTACATTTTTAGAACATAAGGAAGAAAAGCAATAAATGTAAGGCGAACAAATCAGGAAAGAAAATATAGTGTTATAGATTGTTTGAGTCAGGGGGGCCCCAAATTGGTGACTTGCATAGAGGGTCCCATGAGGTCTAAATCCGCCTCTGGATACGTGGGTCACAGCCAATCAGTGGCCGCTAACTAATGAGCGGCCTCTGATTGGCTGGTGGGCCTGGAGAATGACTCTGGTCTCTATCATTCACAGGGGTAGAGATGTATGTACTAACACATACATCTCAGCTATACCAGGAGGTAGGTGACTATTGTTATTATTTTTTAAGGGTAACCCATGGGATTTCTACTGGAGAAGGGAACATCTGGTAGAAGGTAAGTATGTGTGAGTGTGTTAGGTATGTAATAAACTTTTAAATTCTGCGGTGTGTGTGTGTACTGTCACTTCTAGTTCCACAAGTGCCAAAGGACAGGCATGCTGGCACCTGTAGTTCCACTGTAATAACCAATAGTATAATTCTATTTTTCACACTATTACCCCTGCACCCACCAGCCAGAGATGCAGGGAAGACCTCCGGGCTTCAGCCTAAGCAGGGGGGCAAAGGAGAGGGGGACCCCTTTATTGGGGGGTCTCCACCTCCCCTGAGATCCCTGAGTTGTGCTCATTAGCTAGGGGTGTTAATGGTTTGGGCGGGGAGACCCTGTGAAAGGGTCCCCTGGCTATGGCATTACACCCTGGCTAGATTTGAGTCTAGAGCTGATTTTAAAAATAAGGGGAATCCCTTATTCCCCTATCTTTAAAACCAGGACTGGCTCCAGGATCTCAGTGCTGTTTCCTATAGTACGGGAGAACTCTACATGTTTTTACCCTGTATTTTTAGAACCAGGACTGGGCCAGGAGCCCGGGGCTGGTTATGTTTTGAAGGGGGAGGGGAGGAACCATTTATTTAACATACGCAGATCACACTGATCTGTGTATATTTCTTCTAGACACGCTGCTCAGGAGGGGGTCTATTTGTAAATTCTATTTTTACACCATGTTTGGTTTTATTACACCCGTGATTCTAATCATGATTTTTGGTAAATTCCAGTGTTGTATTTCTGTCTATGGAAAGTACTGCCGTATGCAGACGATAGTGTATTAATTTCTAGTTGTATTTTCGGGTGGATTTTAACTTAAAAATCGGCCGTGATCACCTCTAAAGATACAGGAAATACCCCCATTTTTTTCTAAGTTAATTCCCGTGTTTGGAAAAATCACAAAATACTCCTGTACATGCAAATACGGCCAAACACGAATCTTAGTAAATTTGCCCTTTAAAGTCTATCTGCAAAATCTTCAGCTTTTAGGATGTATCACATGGCAGTAACTCTAGTACATTCTCTAGGCAAATGTAGCTATTTGAGGTTTTATGTGAAGCCCCCTCAGTACGAACATCTTTCCGCTTGATGTTTGTCACCTACATATTGGCTTTAGCTTGATGACTGGAGTGAGGAGGACTGTAAATGTAAGATATGGGAGTTGATGCTTAGCGGGATTGACTTGTCTGTCTTCTACATGCAACAGTATGTATGTAGTGTGTATGCTGGCATCACTATCAGCACTGGATGCACATCAAATGCTGATATGCTGAGTGCCAAGTTACAAGATTTTGTTTACCTGAGACCAGTGTATTAGAACAGTATCAGATTTGCTACATTTGTATCTCTGCCCTGCCTTCCAGGTTTACTAGACACCATACCATATCATTCACTGAACTATGGGCCTGATTCAGACCCACTCGCGAGCGGCTGTCCGCTCGCAAGTGGGTCGATGTTATGGACTGAGCATGCGCACGACGGAGGGAGCTCCGTCGTGCGCATGCGCCAGACGCGACGAGCGAAGGAAAGTCCTTCGCTCGTTGTGTCCGATCAAAGGGGGCGTGCTGTCAATGTTGATTGACAGCACGCCCCCTTTGGTGGGCGTGCCGGGGGCGTGCCTCCCTGATGGGGGCGTTCCCACGGGAACGCCTCCCGTCAGAAGCCGGCCCACTGACATCACTAGTGATGTCAGTGGGAGTGATTTTGGCTCTGATAGAGCCAAAATCACTCCGGAGCTTGCGGTTGAAAACCTCAACCGCAGGCTCCGGCTCGCAAATTCGATGGTCGCGATGGTCTCGACCATCGCGACCATCACAATGCACGCTCGTATAGCCTGTGGGTGGTGACCCACAGCTATACGAGCGTCCAGGAGGACGCTCCATGAAAATGGAGCCCGGCCCTCATTCAGAGCGTGCGCTCTGCTCAGAGCGTACGGCTCTGAATGAGGGCCTATGTTATCCCAGTTTTTAGTGAGTTTTTTTCCTATCACTAATTTCTTTGTGGACACTTACAAAGCACAGCTACCAAGTTTCAGTTCCATCAGTTCTGGAGGCCTTCCGTGTGTTGGTGCACTACCATGGTCCTTCCACCTCTGCATTGTCATCAGCTACTGGGGTCCATTGTCCAGAGCATTAGCTGCACAGTTCATTTTGTATTATACATTTCAAGATAACATGAAGTGTAAAGTGGAACATTTTTCTCTACTTAGGGTTAGGCATCACTCATTACATATGACCTGTAATCATGTTCGCCATGGCGTTACATGCAGTGCTTGTCATGGCATGCCAGTGCTTAGCATGAACTGCCACTGCCTCTCTTGAAAATATCAGTAACACATTCTTGCAGACATTCTGGCAGCCCCCACCGGGAGGGGACAGCCAGGTCAGACAAGTAGGGGCGTGATGCGATAGAGGGGGAACGTGGCCGGGGATACTACCTGGTAATGGGGGCATGGTCATGGAATCGCGTCATTGTGGCTCTGTCCCCGCTACACAATGACAATATTTTTGGCGTTGTGAAGCAGGGAGCTGGGTCATTATGACACAATTCAGTGCGAATCACGTCATCAGCCTCCCCCGCTGCGGGGGTTTGTGTTATTTGTGGGGTCTGGAGGGGTCGGTGGCTGGCTGGGCGGCTTGGTTGGGGCGGGAGCATCACCCGATTTTCAGGAGGCTCCTGCCCAAATCGGGAGAGTAGGCAAACATGTAGTTGCATCTAAACATATGAGAATTAATTACATATGAACAAAAAGAACAAAGAAATGTTATGTGTGGATTTTTCAAGTTTATATGAGAGGGCGATGGCAACGTATGCTGAAGATACTCTAAACATTATTATTTTCCACGTTATGTAATGTAATCAGGGGCGTATATATAATGGGTGCAGGGTGTGCGGGGCGCCTGGGTCCGGTGCTGTAAAAATGACTGAAAAATGGCCGCCACGGCCATTTTCCCGTCGTTTGCGCATGCGCAGTACAGGGAAAATGGCCACCGCGACCATTTTCCCGGTGACCTGCGCATACTCTATAGACTCTGGGTGCACTCTAGTGCCCAGAGTCTATAACTCCGGCGCTGGCCGCGCACAGCTCAGTGCGCTGCCGGCCGCTGGATAGAGGTGAGGGGGCCCGTGTCAGAGACTGCACATGGGCCCTTTCCTCTCTAGAAATGCCCCTGAATGTATTTGTAGAAAAGTGGCACACAATACATTTGCTTGTATGAACCCCATTGCAAGTGAACTAATACAGAAGGTTACATCATATAGCATGACTCATTTATGAAATAATTTCACAGATTTCTTCCTGTTTCTGGAGATAGTTATAAGAATTAAAATTCAGATCAGAAAAAAGGTGCAAGGACAGTGTTTCAGTTTTGCATCTTTATCACTTTACTATATATTTTTTTTATCTTTAAGTCAGAACTTTCCTTTAAGTTTTAGCATGCACATTGTTCTTCTTACTTCCTATCTGCGTCATTTATTTTCCTTCACATTATTTTATGCTTCCTTCAGTTTATCAGTCATCACCTTGCTATAGTCTGGGAAGTCATAAAGATTCTTGATATTAGTCACATAGTTATACATTTTAAGTTGACAGTCTCCTCCCCACTGCCATGCAGCTGGATGATAGGCAGAGTCATCACTTGCAGTTACAAGAAAAAAAAATTATCGCGACCAAAGAAAACAACTTATAGCTACTTTCAAATTTCAACCTGTGTCTAAGAACATATTATGGCATTTATAGACATTATTTAGGGATGTGCAGGCTCGGATTAGTTCAGATTTTCCCGCAAAGTTCGGATTTTTCCCGCCAAAAATCAGGTACCAGGAAGAGGCAAAACGTAATCTTTCATGGACAAACATCATCATTCCTGAACCAAAGTCCATAGCCTCTGCACAGTGTTCTGGCTTCAGGGTCCACTGTCTAAAACCATTACTGAATCATCCACAGTGTTAGACCAATATAGATCCTACTGTGGCTCACATCCCAATTTCCCACAACCAAAGAGTATTTTACAATGTCATGTAGAAGGAATGGTATCAAAATACCGGTTCAAATTCCAACCGCGGAAGCCTGACAGGAGGAGATCCCAACAAGGGACAGTAAGCACTCTAACCCTGCCCTCTCCCCCCTATCCCTAACCCTCTCTAACGTGCCCCCGGGGTGCCTAACTCTAACCCCCCCCTCCTGGCACCCTAACCCTAAGTCTCCTGGGTGCGCCTAACCGTAACTCCCCCCCCAGTGGTGCCTAACCCTAACCCCCCCTCTCCGCAGCCTAACCCTAACACTCCCGGGGGGGTGCCTAACCCTAACTTCACCCTGGGGGTGTCTAAACCTAACCCCCCTTCCCCGAGGACATGACAATACTTAACCGGCGGTGGATGTTCGGGATTCCGGCAGTTCGTGTTGCCGACGCTGGTATCCTGATCTCATTCTGGATATCAACGTCGGCATTATGCCGGGTGGCAGGATTCCGGCCTCGGTATATCGACAGCTGGCATCCTGTCTTCTGGCAGTATCACTACATCCCCTGTAGAGATCCTATTGCTGTGTACAGTTGAAGGCTTTGGCTCTTTGTAAAATATGCATCTGACTGCATGATTATCTTATTTCATATAGGCTGACCCTGCCTGGTCTTTTATTCTTGACATTGCTTTCTCTGTTGTTCTATCCTCTCTTTAAAGGTCCCTATGGCGTGACTATAAGTTTACAGATATCTTAAACTCTCCTGCTTTTCAATAAATCCAATTGAGATGTGGGAATCTGAAGAATGGTGTTTATTGTAGTAATAGGATCTCTGATGAGATCTGATTTGGTAAACTGGATTACAAAGAATCAATGGAATGTGACTACAATATGCACTTTCTGAAATACAAATACAAAAACCTACAGTATGTACAATTTGAGATATGGCAATGTATGCAAATACATGAAATACATAGATGAGAAACTGTAAAGTGTAATAATGTACTTACTGTTAACACACAAACATAACTAAGTTCTGAACTGTCAGCTGATCTAATGATAGGGAATGTAAGTCAACTCAGTCAGTCGCACACTATCACAGAAGGAAAATGCTGAAAGTGTCATTTGCATAATTTCTCAGTTGCAAATCCGTAAGATATCACAGCTGTGCATCAGGCTCATAGAGACTATTCTCCTACCATCTAATCCATTAGTCAGTGTTTCTGAATTCATCTTTACTACAATAACAAATAAAGGAAAAAACTCCAGCAGTACGCTCACCAACTGAGAACCTAAAGGATATATACCTTTTCCATTTCCCTCTTGCTATGATGTTTGTGGGGGATGTAGCCAGGAAGCCAGCGGTCGAAATGCCGACCGCCGGCTTCCCGACTGTCAAATCCCAGCAGGGGACTAATGATAGACATGGAAATCCCAACGCCTATCATTATCCCTACGATGGGATCCCGACGCCTGGCTTACCAAACGAAGGTAAGCTGGGCGGCGGGAGTGGACAGCCGCGGGGGGAGGGTTAGGTTAGGGGCTCTCGGGGGGCTTAGGGTTAGGCACCCCCCCGGGAGGGTTAGGGTCAGGATAGGGGAAGGGGGGGTTAGGGTTAGGCATCCCCGGGGGGAGGTTAGGGTTAGGCACCCCCCGGGAGGGTTAGGTTTAGGGAGCAGGGAGGGCGGATTAGGTTTAAGCACTTACAGGGGGAGGTTAGGGTCAGGCACTAGGGGGAAGGTTAGGGTTAAGCACCCCTAAAGGAAGGTTAGGGGGGGACAAAGTTAGGAATAGTCAAAAATACTTACCTGTCGGGATCTTGTCATGCCAGTCTTCCGGTGTCGGGATTTGAACATACCGATTCCATTTGTGGTATGTCACGTCAGCGGGGTTATGTTCTTGGATGTGTCTCTGGTATTGATCTACTGTAAGCGATCAGTAATTCCAACAAAGGAAACTACATATGAGAGGCCACTTTGGGCCTGATTCAGTAAGGATTGCGCACGCAGTTCAACTGCGATAATCCACTGCAATCGCTATGCTGCCGCAGCACAACATGAGCACGCCCACTTTACCTTACACACATCCATAATGTTTAGAAAGACTGCGAAACTATCGGTACAATCGAGTACCATCGCAGCCTCACACACACTTGCACAACGTCAGACCTTACTCAGAAATTGCTAACTTCAGAGCACGCTATGAGTCCTCGTAAGGCATCACAGTGGATAATTTATGCACACCCCTGCAACGGAGTTTAAACGCTCTGGCACGCCTGCATTTCGCCGACCATCCCCCCATCACCATCCACAAATGGTGCTTTATGTCAATCACTCTGCGATGAGTCTGCATAGTCACTGCGATCGCAGTCCCGATCGCAGTGGCCGGTTCGCACATGCGCACTGCGATGCATGCGCAATACGCAACAACGGCCAATTGCATGCATATTAGCAGTTGCAATCCAAGCTGAATCACGCCATTGTCCACTAGGTCCCAAGTGAATCCATAAATAGGCTTATTTTCCACATGCCCAATACATACCCTTAGATAATGGCATGCCTGCTACTTTAGTATTAATGAGTCCCATGTATCACATAAAGAAAGCCGTATTCCTTTGTTTTCTGCTGCATCTGTACAAGTTGCATTGTCAAATGTACAACTATCCTCGGTTGGCTCTAGCATATGCTGTTGGTGTGTTAACATGGTGGATAAGTGGTGAGCGATCATCTCCACTAGAATCGTCTTGCTCAAGCTGGCCTGTATCATACCACAGTTGTGTACAGGAGGTGCTGCACTTGTTTTTGTAGTTTGCCGACACAAACACCTGGTGTGGTGGGAGGGTCGTCACTCATGGGTTCCCCTTGTGTAGAGTTATCTTGCTTGTAAATTTGCAGTTTGTTGCTGAAATGTTGAACAGCAAGTTTGGCTTGTTTCATTGATGAAGTCTGGTTGCATACCTTGCACTGATGGAGGGTTGCCATTTTTTTTGGAGACTTGATGAACATAGGACCTGATTCAGACCTGGTCACTAAGGTGCCCTCGCTCGCTGTGAGCGATATTCACCCATCTGCGCATGCGTATAATTTGCAGTGCGCGTGCGCAAGCCAGTCTTTTGCGATTTCATTTTGGTTGCTCGTAAGCCACTATTAGGTCGCTACTTTGAGTGACAGATAGTGCCATTTGTGGCTGGTAACAGGGGAAAGTGATTGTAAATGGGGGAGTGGTGTTGTGGATTCAGGCGTGTCAGGCCGCCAAAATGCAGTTTAAAGGGTGTGCATAATTAGCAAAGTAGCATCATTGTACATGTCACCTGCATGTATTTCAGCCCGCACTGATCACAGTGCTTGTGGCAGGGAAAGGCAACCTCAAGGGCTGCGAGCAGCTCCGATGGCTCTCGATGTTACCGATTAATCCTACAGTTCCCGGAGATGATGTGTGTTGCGAGTGGCAAGGGGGCGTCTTTATACACTTGCGAGCGCACTTGGCCGTAGCTTGCTAAGACATAGAGGGTGTCCTTACGCGACGCAGTGTGATTGCTTCATTTAAATATCCGGCCCCTTTTTGCTAGTGAGCGGCCGCGTCTTGTGGTCAGGTCTGAATGAGCTCCTTATTCTGATGTATGTTCTAGTGAATGTTGGGATTCAAGCTCTGAGCCAAGTTCATTGATGGTTCTTTTGTTATCAGTGTATTCTGCAGTCTCCAGAAAATCTACTTCAGCTATGGCAGCTACAGCTTCCTTTTTTGCATGATTGCCATCTCCATATTTTTTTGCTGCCCACAAATGTGATTTACCCATTTCTTTCTCTGCTTCCAAATGTGATTTCCCTATTTTCAGTTGCATTTCTTGCTCAGCAGAATTGGCACATATGTTTGTGACTTCAGCTTTTGTGTTAACAATGATGGCTGTATTACTGACAGATAAGGATTTTGAAGAACCACAGGTTTGGGACCTTGTTTTGTATGACGATGTCATTTTATATGACATGATGCTGAGGTGTACTGTAGATGTATGACTGTGCTAGTTTGCTAGTTTGCAGTATGCAGGTACAGTAACTGCGCTGACAGTGTAGTGGATCTCTGCGAAGTCAGGATTTCGGTACTGTTATCAATATGCTTAAAGGTGCATACGCACTAGACGATGTGCTCACGATGTGATATCGTGAGCGATTTCCCTTGAACTCTCCCTAGCAGCTCCCCGGCACTCCAGGACACGATATGGTGCTGAAAAGTGTCCAATCTGACCAACAATCCAAATCGTGCGATCGTGCACAATAAATCATTAATTTACCAAACACCTGACAATGATCTTGAAGATATCAGCTAAATTTAAATTATTTAAATTATGCACTTCTGCTCTGTGACTAGTGAGGCTTGGTGTATTTCTGCTGAACGCTGTACATTGCTATTGTGCTCTGCTTTGTTTTGCCTGGCTTAACAAAGTGTATTTTTCTTGCATTCTGGACCTTATTCAGAGTCGGTCGCGAGCGCCGAGCACTCGCAACCGACTCGATGTTGGTCCAACAGGGCATGCGCACGACGGAGACTGCTCCGTCGTGCGCATGCGTGAGCCCCCGCTAACGATGGATCACCCGTCATTAGCGGGCTCGAAGCAGACGTAGCGAGCTGTCAAAGTTGATTGACAGCTCTCTCCATTTGCTGGGCGGGCAGGGGGCGTGCCCGGCCAAACAGAGGCGTTCCTTTCGGAACGCTTGCCGTTTTGTGGGCGTCCCCACTGACATCATCAGTGATGTCAGTGGGGAGCTTCCTGCTCAAACAGAGCAGGAAGCTCCCTGGGGTTTAAGGTTGACGAGACCCTACCCTAGGGTCTCGTCGCAAGCCCCGATGGTCGCGATGGTCTTGACCATCGCGACCATCTCCCTTAGCGGTCGTTAGAGCTGTGGGTGTTAACCCACAGCCTAACGACCGACATGGAGGTGGCCATTCAGGATGCAAGTGGCCGCCCTGTTTCTGAGCGACCGCTTGCATCCTACGACCGCCTCTGAATGAGGCCTCTATCCTGCATTCTGTGCTGATGGATCCCTATCGGTATAGAGTTCTGCTATCCTATGCTGGGGCTAAGGTGGTGAAGGAGAGGGCCCAGCAAAGGAGGAGAGCATGCTGGACCAAGAAGTGGCTGCTGCAGAGGGATACTCACTCTCACATGTCCCTGCTGATGGAGATTCGGAGAACAATCCGGGTACACTTCATCAGATCTTTTGGATTCTTCCACCTTCTTCCGCTCTTTCACAAAAACTGGATGGACCTTAAAAGAAACGTACAAGACAAGGCATCAGGGATGTCCCTGCTTCATACAGTGGGAATACAATGGGAATACCTTGTTTTAGTAGGTATCCCTCCATGGGGTAAAGTAGAAGATCATCATTTGCATGTTTGGCTTCAGATCCTGAGCTTCACCTATAGGTGCTTGTGCAATAATAGAGTCATGGACAGTATTTAGTAAGGATGAGCGGGTTAGGATTTCTGAAATCTGAATCCCCCGATCCGAGCCGGAAACCGAGTCAGGCTCGGGTTTTCCCCCTGGCTCGGATCTGAAATCGAGACAAAACGTCATCATCCTGCTGTCAGATTCTTACGGGTTTTGGATTCTATAAAGGTCCCGTGATCGCCGCCATTTCTCATTCTCACAATACATAGGGGCTGGCCGGCTACTGTTGTCGTTGTCGTTGTCGTTGTATAGGGGCTGGCTGTTGTCCTGTCCATAGGGGCTGGCTGGCTGTAGTACTGTGTTGTCCAGGGGGTACCCTGTCTGCTGTAGGGGTACGCTCATACAAATTATTTTTACAGGGGGTGCCCTGTCTGCTGTAGTGGTACGCTCATACAAACAATTTTTACAGGGGCTGCCCTGTCTGCTGTAGGGAGTCGCTCATACAAATAATTTTTACAGGGGATGCCCTGTCTGCTGTAGGGGTACGCTCATACAGAAAATTTTACAGGGGCTGCTCTGTCTGCTATAGGAGTACACTCGTACAAATATTTTTTACGGGGGCTGTTAACTCCATAAATAATAATGGAAAAAATAGATTTAAATCGTCTGGTGAGAAACGTAAACTTTCCAATATGCCATTTACAACATGGAGTGGCAAGGAATGGCTAAGGTCCTTCCCTATGTTCATGACTAGTGGTTCAGCTTCACATGACGATGGAAGCCCTCCTCCCAGAAAAATGAAAAGAGTTAAGCTGGCAAAAGCACAGAAAAGAACTGTGCAGTCTAAAAAGATATCACAAATCCCCAAGGAGAGTCCAAGTGTGTCAGTGCCGGCGGTTGTGATGCCTGACCTTCCCAACACTGGACGCGAAGAGGTGACTCCTTCCACCATTTGCATGCCCTCTGCAAGTGCTGGAAGGAGCACCCACAGTCCAGTTGCTGATATTCAAATTGCAGATGTCACCGTTGAAGTACAACAGGATGAGGATATTGGTGTAGCTGGCAATGAGGAGCTAGTTGACGAGGAGGATTCTGATGGCAATGTGGTTTATTTAAATCAGGCACCAAGGGAGAGAGATGTTGTCCATGGGATGAAAAAGCCCATCGTCATAATGCCTGGGCAGAAAACCAACACTTCCGCCTCTTTGTCTGGAAATATTTCTATCCAAATCTGGACAACAACTGTCTTGCATTATACACTGTATGTAAAGGTGGAATAAGTAGGGGTGGGAACGTTAACCACCTAGGAACATCCTCCCTTATATGTCACCTGAAGCACGTTCATAAAAAGTTACTGTCAAGTTCAGAAACTGTGGCTAAGACCATAAGCAGTCCAGGGACACCTAAATCCCTTTGTCCTGTTGTATCCAAGCGCCTGCAAACCTCCTTGTCAATTTCCTCCTCATTCAGGATCGGAAGTAGTCCTGCAAGCCATGTCACTGGCATGACTGACTCCTCTCCTATCCGGGATTCCTCCGGAGGATCCTGCACTGCTACGCCTACTGCTGCCGCTGCTGTTGCTGCTGGGAGTCGTTCATCATCCCAGAGAGGAAGTTGGAACCCCACCACTTTTACTAAGCAATTGACCCTCTAACAGTCCTTAGCAAGGAGAATGAAGTATGACAGCAGTCATCCTGTTTAAAAGCGGATAACTGAGGCCTTGACAGCTATGTTGGTGTTAGACGTGCGTCTGGTATCCGCCATTGGTGCAGTGGGATTTAGACAATTGATGGAGGTAGTGTGTCCCTGGTACCAAATCCTGTCTAGATTCCACTTCACTAGGCAGATGATACTGAGAACATACAGAGACGTCAGAAAAAGTGTCTTCCGTGTCCTAAAAAATGCGGTTGTACCCAATGTCCACTTAACCACGGACATTTGGACAAGTGGAACAGGGCATACTAAGGACTATATGACTGTGACAGCCCACTGGGTAGATGTATCACCTTATGCAGCAACAACAGCAGCATCACCAGTAGCAGCATCTCAGAAATGCCAGCTAGTTCCAAGGCAGGCTATGCTGTGTATCACCGGTTTCAGTAAGAGGCACACCACCAACAACCTCTTAGAGAAACTGAGGGAAATCAACGCCCAATGGCTTACCCCACTTAGACTCTCCTGGGGATTTGTGATATCTGACGACGCCACCAATATTGTGCAAGCATTACATCTGGGCAAAAATCCAGCACATCCCATGTTTTGCTCACACAATAAAGGAGATGCTTTGGGTGGCCCGAAAAAATTCGGCCCACTTTCGCCATTCAGTGACTGCGTGCCAAAGACTGGAGCCCTAGCAAACACTCTTGAACCTGCCTTGCTATCATCTGAACCAAGAGGTTGTAACACAGTGGACCTCAAGATGGAGGAGCAGCAAAAGGCCATTGAAGCCTATACATCCACCTATGACATAGGCAAAGGAAGGGGTATGCAGCTGACTCTAGCACAGTGGAGAATGATTTCCGTGTTGTGCAAGGTTCTCCAGCCATTCGAACTTGCCACACATGAAGTCAGTTCAGACACTGCCAGCTTGAGTCAGGTCATTCCCCTCATCAGGCTTTTGCAGAAGCAACTGAAGAAAGTGAAGAAGGAGCTAAGATGGATAGATTCCGCTTGGTATGTGGGACTTGTGGATGGAGCCCTTCATTCGCTTTCCCAGGATTCGAGGGTGGTCAATCTGTTGTAATCAGACCACTACATTTTGGCCACCGTGCTTGATCCTAGGTTTAAAGCCTACGTGTTGTCTCTCTTTCCAGCAGACACAAGCCTGCAGAGGTGCAAAGACCTGCTGGTGAAAAGAGTGTCAGCTGAAGCGGAATGTGACACGGCAGCAGCTCTGTCTTCATTTTCTCCTGCAACTGGGGCTGCCAGGAAACAACTTCGGTATCCTAAGCGAACGGCTGGCGGTGATGCAGGGCAGGCAGGACCAAATTTGGACATCTGGTCCGGACTGAAGGACCTGCAAACAATTTCTGACATGTCTACTTCACTGCATATGATGCTGTCACCATTGACAGAATGGCGGAGGATTACATAGCTGCCAGGCTATTAACCAACCAGCCACGTTCCAGCCACATAACACCCATTCTCTACTCCCTTCACTGGCTGCCTATCAGATGGCGAATTGTTTTCAAGATCGGCTTACTAACTTACAAAGCCCTACATGACCATGGCCCAGGGTACCTGAAGCAGCTTCTGATTCCTTACCATTCCTCTCGATTACTGCGATCCGTTGATGAAGGACTATTAACAGTACCTAGAATCTCACTGAATTCGTCTGGGGGTCAAGCTTTCAGTTTTGTGGCTCCAACCTTTTGGAACTCACTTCCCCGCACAGTCCGAGAGGCCTCCACTCTAGAATCCTTCCACAATAGACTCAAGACTCACCTATTCACCCAAGTATTTCACTAATGTCCCTTGTTTAAGCTTATTTTGTATTTTGTACTTCAAATGTAAAGCACTTTGGGCCTCATTCAGAGGCGGTCGTTAGATGCAAGCGGTCACTCTGAATGAGGGCGGCTGCTTGCATCCTGAACGGCTGCCTCCTTGTCGATTGTTAAGCTGTTAACACCCACAGCTCTAATGGCCGACATGGGTGATGGTCGCGATGGTCAAGACCATCGTGACCATCGAGGCTTACGACCAGACCCTAGGGTAGGGTCTGGGCACTCGTAAGCCCCAGGGAGCTTCCTGCTCTGTTTGAGCAGGAGTTCCCCACTGACATCAGCAATTATGTCAGTGGTGCCGCCCCCAAACGGCAAGCATTCCGACTGGAATGCCTCCATTTGGCCAGGCAAGCCCCCGGCCCGCCCAGCAAATGGGGCGAGCTGTCACTCAACATCGACAGCTCGCCCATCTGCTACGAGACCCCTAATGATGGAGCGCCCGTCGTTAGCCGGTTCTCTCGCACTTACGCACGACGGAGCCGGCTCCGTCTTGCGCATGCGCTGTGGAGCAACATCGAGTCGGTTGTGAGCGCTCAGCGCTCACGACCGACTCTGAATGAGCTCCTTTGAGTCCTTTAGGAGAAGAGCGCTATATAAATAAAATTATTATTATTATTATTATTATTATTACATCGATGACAGTATCCAAGTAGGTATGTTATACAGTCCGTACCTGTACTGGCAAGAAAAAGAGGCAATTTGGAGGCCCCTGTACACACGGGCTCTATTTTACCTAAGTTGCCCCCCCTCCAGTGTGTACTCCGAAAGAGTTTTTATTGCAGCCGGGAACATTGTCAGCGAAAGGCGGAGAAAATGTGGAGAAGATGATGTTGATCAAAATTAATTATCAATTCTTCCAGGAAGACCAGCCTCAAGAAAGTACAGAGGGACCTGTGGGGGTGGATTACAGAGGGGAAGAATTAATACTCTGTGAGGATGAGGATGTATACAACACTGAAGAGGTTGAGGAATCGGTGGATGAGGAGGATGAGAACAACATGTTGCCTTTATACTGCCAGTTTGTGCAGGGACAGAGTAATTGCCAGCTTGTTTTGTGAGGGCCCAAAACGAACCAAGCATTTCAGCCACAGTCGTGTGGCAGACCCTGGCGCTGAAATGATTGGTTTGTTAAAGTGTGCATTTCCTGTTTATACAACATAAGGGTGGGTGGTAGGGCCCAAGGACAATTCCATCTTGCACCTCTTTTTTTTTTCTTTGCAGTATGTACTCTTTGGGGCCTAGTTTTTCTAACTACTATCCTATCTGCCACTGCAGTGCCACTCCTAGATGGGCCACGTGTTTGTGCCGCCCACTTGTGTCGCTTAGCACCTTTTGGCCTAAAAACAATATCGTGAGGTGTGAGGTGTTCAGAATATACTGGAATTGAGTGGAAGTAAATGTTATTGAGGTTAATAATAGTGTAGGAACAAAAAAAAACAAAATTCTTTGATTTAGCTGTTTTTATGCTTTTTTCAAAAAAAATACAGATCCAAAGCATGACAAAACCCGGAAGGGTGGTTTTGGCAAAACCAATCCAGATCCAAAACACGAAGAAAGATCCAGATCCAAAACCAAAACACAAAACACGAAAAGTGGCTGGGGCACACCCCTAGTTTTCAATGAATATTCCTTTCTGCCATCCTCTTCTCTTCCTACAGCTGACTGGCCATTCCTTATCCTAGGGCCTAGTGCCCTTTTCTCTCTTCTGTGTTTTGCAGAGAGAACATGGTTTTCAGAAATTGTAGTATAATTTTAGTAGATTGCAGCTCTGACGGAATCGTGAGATCAGGTGAGTAATCAGGGGTGGGTAGAGAGGCAGTAGGCACTGTGTGGTTTTGGGGGGGGGGGCGGGGGTTGGCTCTGTGTAGTTTGTGGGTAGGAGGGGTAGGCTCTGTGTGGCTTGGTGGGGGCCCCCACAAGCCTTAAGCTGGCCCTGCTTAAGCACTGTGTTCTATATCTGTTTGGTTGTCTGATGGATATTGACCACAATTTGTGATCCGTACTATTCCTCTCTGCTACCTGTACTCTGCTCTATTCTGCTCTGATCTCAGCTTACATCAATGCTGGCGGTCCTATAGCAGATTTCCCTTGTTAAATTGTCAAGTAGTTTAAATTAATTAAGCACCAATAACATGCAATAATAATATGCCTGTGTCAGAATTTGACCTCTCATGCAGTACCCGACTCTCTCCTCCTTTGAATTATAAAAGATGGAGCACACAAGTGCGTTAGTGCAGTATCACAATATTGATTTAGAAGAAAATGTAGAAAAACAGAAGCTTCTCAAACACAACTATATGTTCCTCATTTACTTACTTGAAATAAACATTTTTTGTAACATACTTTCTTTGCAAATATCTCAGGTTGCCTTAATAGTGGGAAAGTAACTATTGGACCAATAATGCAAAAGTATATTTTCTTTTACAGCTTGCATTTTTTTTCTATATAAAGCACATATATTATGTAATATAAAAAAACAAAATGATTACTATATGCTACCAAAACAAATGATCCCATCCACACTATAATGTTTTTTTTTATAAAAAGTTAATTTGGGTAGTTGACATGAGAGAGAGCAAAAACACTGTGACATTGAAAGGGTTCTACATGAAAGAATACTTTAAAAATACTTTTTACTTTTAATAAAACACAAAATAGACAACAAGCTACAATTTCTGTTTTTATTACCGGTTATTTATATAGCGCACACATATTCCGTGAGGCTTTACAGAGAATATTTAGCCATTCACATAAGTCCCTGCCCCAGTGTTCTAATATTAATGATCATAAATGTCCTCTCAGACTATGGGCCATATTCAATTTGGAGGGAAATGTTGTTTTCGCACTTCTATTGGTGAAAATTTTGCCTGAAAATTTATTTCCGTATTCAATTCCAGTCCATTTTCGCCTTTCATGGGGAAAGTCAATCCACTGAAATAGGCGATACTTTTTCTCCACAGAATAGCAGGTGAAAAAAAGTGCAAAATCTATATTTTGGGAAACCACTCAGTACCCTTGGTACACTCTCCAAAAGGACAATTCACCCCCAAAAAAAGTAAAAATAAAACCCCTGGAACACCCCAAAATACGCCTACAAATTTGGGGGCGAAAATGAAAAAAGTGGGGGGACAACTTAAAAAACTAACGAAATAAGCTTCTAGGAGTGCTCTAAGAAGAGGCCAAGTGGTTTTGGGATTGCAGGTGCTTGTATGATGGAGGAATTTCACTTTTTCTAAATCTTCACTTTAGAGACATTAAAATATGCTAGTACCCATTTTCAAGCACCCAAAATTTGATGGAACTACTTGTTTGCTCCAAATTAACACAGCTTTATGCCATTCTTCACCACTTTACCAAGACGCTAATTACCACCACTTACGTACCCTAAGAGAGCAAAAACACTGTGACATTGAAAGGGTTCTACATGAAAGAATGCTTTAAAAATATGCTATAAGATTTCCGAAGTCAGCCCGTTTTTTTCTGGGGTACAGAGTGATTCCCCCAATTCCTGCACTTTTTGCCTGGTTCACATTCGGCGGGTCCCATTTTTGCCTGTTTGGTAATTGAATATGGAGTAAATCGGGAGAGCGCCCGAAAAGTTTTCGCTTCCAAAACACGTGAAGGGGGCGAAAAGTCAGACAGGCGAAACTTTCTCGCCGATGCGAAACTAATTGAATACAGGCCTGTACTGGTATAGTTCTGTGAAATAGATTCACAAGCTTACAAAATATCTTCAAACTATTTTTTTAAATTCACTTCCCTTTCTAAGAAATTGAATGTTAAAGTCCATATAGTTAGCTTTTATATTATCTATTGCAGTTTCCTCTTTTTTGTGTTGTCTAAAATTTTTCATGTCAAAACAGTTTTTGAAGACTCTGTAGCACTACGGATGGCTGTCTGGGAGCTGAGACCTGCTCTCACCAGTAATTAGTCTGAGGTAAGTTTATTTATTGTAACACTGTCATGGAATCTTTGCATGGTATATAATTATTGTAATGCGATTGTACAATTCTACTTTGTCAGCTATTAAATAAGGCCTAATATATTTTACTTGCATTGTTAGTGTGTTAGATTCTTAGGGGGGAATTCAATTCAACGCAATATTGAATAGCTGCTGGAGGAAGTTCCCAAAGCTATTCAATAACCGCGCTGTTTGGGCGGGCTAAGGATTTCTTCTTGCACCACCCTGGGGATGCGAGGAGAAATCCAACAAAAGTGCCGGGTACTTTAGTCAGAGAATGCCTGTTCTCGCACCTATCACCCATGTTAAGTCGCAAGACCGGCATTCTCCGACATAACAGCATGCTGAATTGAACAGCTCCAGGAGCTCCCTCCAAATGCTATTCAATTCGCTTTGAACTGAATTCCCCATTAGATTCTAAATTTTATTTGGACAGAGCAATCATCAGTTCTGTTTCATGTAATTGCACTGTATATAATTTGTGAGTTTCATGATCCCCTCAATGTAGAGTGATTTGTAATGTCAGTGCTACAATAAGGGCAATGATAATAGGTTACATACTGTACATGCTAACACTATAATTTTGTGTTTATGATTCGTTTTTAAAACAAATTAAGCACATGTAAATAGATGTGACATTTTGTTCACATTCATATCACGTCAACATTTCATCAGTGTCGGCATGATGAATGTCGACAAAATATAACATCTATCTATCTATCTATCTATCTGTCTGTCTCTCTATCGATAAATATCTGTATCTTCTATCTATCTATCTATCTATATTTATATCTATCTATCTATCTATGAATCTGTGAGTATCTATCTATCTATCTATCTATCTATCTATCTATCTATCTATCTATCTATGAATCTGTA